>JARFIW010001130.1:2400000-3600000 GCA_036346225.1 Platerodrilus igneus
CGATGTTTATTTTTTTCCATAGGAGCCACTTGCGTACGCCTGTAGTTGTCCGCTGCACCTTTAAGATTGCTACCGGATTCACGCCCCTTCTAAACAAATCTAAATTATTGACGTACCTTCAGTTTTACGCGCTACACCACATTCAGCTGTTCATAGTATTAACCGTTTTAATTAGGACCTGCCCATCTGAGTTAGAATCCGCAACAAAAAAAAAAATTAGCAGCAAAAACGGCCTGCTTTAATTCAATTGGCAAATGCAATTTATGAGGATGCATTCCTAAGATTTTGCATAAAATTTATCAAATGGCTATGTATGGCATTTGTAATCGTTTTAATAATGCATTCACACTACTAGTTCGAAGTGGATTGATATTTAGTCGTTATTTGATTTTCATAAAGAACTTTTGCAACTTAGATATTACACACCCCTACTTATGATTTTCCAATGCTCCACCAGAAGGTTATAAATTGACCAGGAAGCGATTTTTCTTATCTGAAAAATTTTGAATTTTGCCGAACCCTTGCTGTTCCAAGCAAGGTATGGATCTTTAACGTGCGCGACAACACTCACACACGGGACCTCCATTTTACCCCTCATTTGAACGGGGGCGTATTTTTGTGCAAAATGCTCGCTTAACATTTTTCAAGTGGACGGTGTCGGGATTCCAACCCGGAATCCTTGGGTGTAGTAGTCACACACAAACCAACTACGCCACGGAGTCTCCAGATATTACACATCTTATATGCGATTTTCCAAACCTCCAACCGAAGGTACTACATTAGGCAGGAAGCGAGTTTTTTTTACCTGAAAAATTTTGAATTTTTGACGAACCTATGCTGTTTCAAGCAAGGTAGGGATCTTTAACGTGCGTGACAACACTCACACACGAGACCTCCATTTTACGTCTCATCCGAACGAAGGTTCACCTAACATTTTTCAAGCGGACCGTGTCGGGATTCGAACCCGGGACCTTGACCCTGATATTACACACCTTACATGTGATTTTCCAATGCTCCACCCGAAGGTACTACATTGGCCAGGAAGCGAGTTCTTTTTAACTGAAAAATTTGGAATTTTGCCGAACTCTTGGTGTTCCAAGCAAGGTAGGGATCTTTAACGTACGTGATAACACTTGCACACGGAAACTCCATTTTACCTCTTACCCGAACGAGGGTGTATTTTTGTGAAAAATGCTCGCCTAACATTTTTCAAGCGGACCGTGTCGGGATTCGAACCCGTGTCCTTGGACGTTGTAGTCACACACATACCAACTACGCCACGAAGCCGCCTCGATATTACACACCGCTTGCTTTCATATCTCGGTAAAGTTGTGATACAATAAGAGGATCATATTAAGCAGAGAGCATGTGGAAAGGATACGGACAAGTGACGTATGTTGCTTGTCCAAAACCGGAGGCAAATGTGCATTGAACAATCCTTGAACCAATATTGATTTTAAACTGCTGGACATTTAGAGGGTGAATAGATACTACAGGTCTACATTCAAATGCATACGGTTAATTTCTTATTAAAGTGCACATGTTCTTTTGAATATACCATTTACCGCGCGTCAAATTGGGGAGTTTTTGTTTGACATTTGTATTTTAGGTTATTATCATGACAATTCTTGTTGTTTCCGATACAATCTTAGTATACTAATTAACAAGCGAGCTATGATAGCCATTACTCATTCAGAAGGTTTGCGCCGCAAGTCCGTTAGGGCGAGCGGCGTAATCCGAATGAGTAATGTCCATAACTCGCTAGTAGAGTATTATAATTTTTTCACGACTTCAAAAATCTTCATTATCAGATATTTTCTAAACGTTTAACTAATATCGCAAACACTGACAGGCAAAAATTTATTTATCAAAGTGTAACAGCCTACTTTGCATGATACGTGAATCCAATATAAGGCGATTTTTCGCGACATTAACGTATTTAATTACGTGTGTATGTGTTAAACTTGCGTTTTGGCGATAAAATTTACTGAAGAAGAAATTGTATGGCACCATTCTATCAGATAAACGAATCTAACCTGTTCTGTACCAGGTTATGCCTGTGTATCTTCAACACTTGACTTTACCAAGCAACTATTCAAAGCGTGGTTAGGTAACAACAAAATTATGGATACGGAACAAGCTGCTAGCATTAAAAAATTCATCATAAATTAGTGCTAGTACCATTTCCATTTAGCAAATGTTAGGTTATGTTTTCAAAATCAAACAAATAATAGTAGAGTTCTAGATAAACATACGTTTTCGCGGTGCCACACAAGTACATGTTTCTTAAATAATGGGGGGATATTTCAACATACCATACTCGAACAATTCAAGTATGTCGCGAAAAATCGCCTATAGTGTTAAATGTATAGACAAACCCGCGCAAGTGCCGTAAACAGGTGGCGTTATTAGTGTAACACGAGATTGGAGTTTCAACCATCAACCAAGCAAGGTGAACTAATCTTTACGTTACGTTGTTGTTGTATAGTGCGCACTTGGAGTTCTACATTTCAAGATCACACACACCACTTCTGTATGTTAGACTGTGTCAACATATACATACGCATCGAAACCTGTTGGCAACATACATGTAAGTGCCAATATTGGATGTCTTTAATTAAACTGTGTACGCTAGCTCAGAATATAAATAAGTGCAGGTACGTGTCCAACCAGTTATGAGACGGAAAACCCATTGACGAAAATATAAGCGGAGATAAATCTGATGATTATTATAAACAAATACAGGTGCTGGTTGTGAAATACCTGCAACTAATGTTGCCTGTGCGAAAAGATATATTGGAAGAAATATTAAATCGGCAAATGTTCAAGTGCTGGGAGAACTTGACAGCCACAGGCTGCTAGCCCCCCTTTACAACCTTACATGTAATATTTTTCCAATGCTCCACCCGAAGGTACTACATTGGCCAGGAAGACAGATTTTTTTACCTAGAAAATTTGGAATTTTGCCAAACCCTTGCTGTTCTAAGCAAGGTAGGGATGTTTAACGTGCGTGACAACACTCACACACAGCACCTCCATTTTACCACTCATCCGAACGAGGGTGTATTTTTGTAAAAAATGCTAGCCTAACATTTTCCAAGCGGACCGTGTCGGATTCGAACCCGGGACTGTGGGCATAGTAGTCACATACATACCAACTACGCCACGGAGCCGCCATCGCCTTTACAACCACTGAATGTCGGAGAAATTGGGTATATATTTATAAAACAATAGAAGGAAACCGAACTGCATTAAACAAGAAAGAACAGCGCCTATGATGAAAGACAACAAACATAGAAACAAGAAGAAAATTGTTGAAGGTTATGTGTGGAGCATAGAACAGTATGCCTATGAAATACGGGCAGTAGGAAAAGCAGACAGAAAAACGGTAGTAGCCTTTTGGAATATTGTGCTTCAGATGTATGAGGATGATGCATGAACAGACAATGTTAATAACAAATAGGTTATAGAAATAGTAGCAGAACAAGGATATTTGTGGAAAAAAAAATAGGAGAAATAGAAGTGCAGAATACGTTCTAAGGCATTTTTGGGTAATAGTATGGGATATATGACGAGCAGAGATAGGAGAAAGGAGGTAGATGTAGACCTAGATCAGATAGTGATAGATGCAGACTGGGCAATTATCAGGGAAATGTGTAGGTTAGTTCAGAATGGGAAACAATGATGGTACGCGTCTAACCAGTTCCACGACTGAAGACCTAATGATGATGATGATGAATAATATAAAGCGTTCGTATTTGCGTTATCCATTCTGTGTTACACCGCGTTAGTATTATGATCGCATACATCAAGGCTCCTTCGTCTCAAACCTACCCCAAACAGGTACTGATTGGTCAGTGATGGGAAAAATCCATTACTTATGCGAGTAAGCTTTATTTACATTTTGCTAAAGATTAATTTATTAAAATTATACGGCGTGTTTAAAGTTTTTTCTTTACTTTATGATAACCCCATGCTGTTAAAAATTTTGATGCAATGCAACATTTCTGAGGAATCCCCAACCCAATTGCTCCGTCATCTGCAACACAACACAGAAATACTAAATTGACTTATTTAATATAGTTTAGGAATAGAAGAGGAATGAAATCCGTAATAGTGAAATTTAGTAGTCACATTAATATCGCAGCATATTACTTACTACGAGTATATGTTCTACATAGGTTCGAGAATTGATTTGGGCAACCAAATTAAGTTTAAAAACAGCACTATGACCTTTTACGTACACCATCATAGAAGTGTTATTTTCTGTACCTACTATAAATTATGAAATATCTAAAGCACTTATACATAAACTCGTATCGCAAAGCATGCATACTTTAACGCTGTGGTGGTCATTATAGTAAAGCTTCCAAACAAACAGTGATAATAAAGGTAACACAAGCATAACCCTCCATTGTAAACAAAGCACAAAAGCGGTTGTAAAAGCGCACAAACAAATGCGTACACACTGAGCTCATAAAACATTTTTGTTAAAACTAAATTTCAGGGAAGACTGAAAATTAAATCCAGTTTTAGCGCAATGTTTCATGTACTCAGCTAAGTGGTAAATTTGAAATCTTGTGCATTATTAAAGTCAACTGCAAAGTTTAATTGCGAAGTTATGAAACAGGATAATTCCCAAGACACGATTGACGGAAATCTTTGCCATATTCGCTGCCTTGGAATTTCTATGAAAAGACAAAGCGTTTAGTATATTATATGACAGTATTCGGTCGATGATAAAGCATGGTAGTATTTTATTTTGTTTACACATTTTTGCTTTTAATTCTTTTAATCTTCATTCTTTTCACAATACTTAATACTTTTTGCGTTGTTGTAAAGTTTGAGAATACGGCGTTGGTCTGTACTTGCTAATACAGAATTAAACTACAATGTATAAGAAGACACAATCGAAAATCTTAAACTTCAATATAAGGATGGTGTTGATTAACATTAAAAACACAATATGGTTACCTCAGGTCCCATAACAGGAAGAGTATTGACTTAATAGTCATATACTTTTGACCTAAAATGCTGTTTACCTGCGACCGATATTTGAAGGGCGTTAATGTCTTTACACGAGGTGCGCGTTTATAGATACGCATAGGAGATTGAGATATTAGTAAGTTTGCGGATGCATACTCTGGGCAGCTTCGTGGTGTAGTGGTATGTGTGACTACTACGCCCAAAGTCCCGGGTTCGAATCCCGACACGGTCTGCTTGAAAAATGTTAGGCGAACATTTTTCACAAAAATACATCTTCTTTCGGATGAGAGGTAGAATGAAGGTCCCGTGTGTGAGTGTTGTCACGCACGTTAAAGATCCGTACCTTGCTTGGAACAGCAAGGGTTCGGCAAAATTCCAAATTTTCCAGGTAAAAAAACTCGCTTCCTGACCTATGTAGTACCTTCGGGTGGAGCATTGGAAAATCACATGTAAGGATGCATACTCTTTTTTTATAATGCTTTGGTTATACTTATACTTATAAAGATAAAGAATAAAAGTGGAGAGTAGAGAAGCAGAATGCACAAGGGAATGGTGCGGGATATATTAGAAGCAGAGAAATACTAAAAACCTGCGATGTCAGGTGAAACGACTCGAAGATAGAAACTGTGATCTAGGTGATACTGTACTTCCCACAAAATGTCTGTATTAAAAATATGAGCACCAATTAGGGCAAAACGCTTGGACAGGATGCCGCCGTGGCTGAATTTAAGTCACTTGCCAATAATTCCTTTTTACTTTGTATTAATTTAAAACTCATTAAACCTACTTTTCTTACAAATTATATATATATATATATATATATATATATATATATTTTAGATAGTTAATTATACAAGGTAAGTTGATAAATACTATCGCACTACAGTGAATAAGATGAAATAATAACTTAGACTTTTATGCAAAGCCCAAATGATCATTTCAAATCGAGCTAGTAATTGAAAGAGGGAAAATATAAAGTCTTGGACAGGACTTGAACCTGGATACAGGTATATATATATATATATATATATATATTGCTATGATAATAGGGTAGTTTAGGGGTAGGTTAATTCATAGGGGTCGTAGAATAAATATAAACAAATTCAACTTTAAGAAAAGCAAATAAATCCAGAAACTATAAGAGTAAATCGGTCACTCTACATAATGTTAATTAATAGGACACTGTAAATAAAATATGCGGTATTAAATGCATGAGAACATAAATATGTCTAAGTGTAGTTTACCAGTAAAGATAAAATTTTAAAACGCAACAAATTGCATCAAAATTAAATCACCGGAAGGCATAGAAAAATTGGCATTGCAAATATTTAACAATTACGTCAAAAATAACAACGTTCACGTATTCTAAATAATTCATTGTTAGAAAATCGTTACGTGACTGGAAGAGAACGCATTTGTTCAGAAAACGAATATTCTGTAGAAACAAATAAACACCAGACGGTACAATTATACGATAAAATTAACAAACATCCAAATACGTGAGTTAATAAAAGTCAAAAGTAGGAAATTCTCGAATAATATTACAATATGCGGGATGCCGACGTGACGAACAGAGCATGCATCAAAGATTTAAACTAAGTAATTTGTAAAAATTCGGAGTTATGCAAGATAAGGCAAAAGTATCAGCATAGAATGTAAACAAGCCAATGAAAACAATTGGAGGAAGGGCTTATATATACGATAGTAACGGAACGACATTTTAGTCTATATTCAAACTGAGCAATGACTATGTTCAAAGGTGTTAAAAACTTACGTAACTAATGAAGTATAAATCAAAACAAATCAAAGTTAAAAAGTGCGAGAATTTGTGCAACGAAAACTAAACCGATCTATAGATAGACGTGAGTTAAACAACTTAATTAAATTCGTTTCTAATACTAATGAAACAGGGCTTTAATTTGGACCTTAATTTGGACTCTAATTTGGGACGTATTTAAATGAGACGATTTTAACTTGGACTTTAATTTGGACATATTTAAATGATACGACTTTAATTTGGACTTTAAGTTGGACTTAAATTTGGGACATATTTAAATGATACGACTCTAATTTGGGCTATAATTTGAGATGGTTTTACCTTGAGATGGCTTTAATTTGGCACCTTTAACTGAGACGACTTTAATTTGGGACTTCTAAGATTGACCATACTCTAATTTTGGAGATAATTTAAAAATGAACGTATTCTGATTTAGACATATTCCGATTTTAATTGGAAGTGATTTATGGGAGGCGATTCTTATATGGGGCCGGCATAACAATAAGCAAAACGGACACAGAAAAGGAATGCAGTTCATAGCCTAGGATGGAACTACAGAACCCATTCCAGGTTAGCAATTTTAACACATTTTATTATTGAAAACTGTTTTGATTTAAATTTGCTATACGTTGTATATCTGTAAAGGTCATCAAAAAGGTCACTTAAAAATTATAAAACGGTATAGGTATCTTGGAACGTTCGAAGGTTTATAATTAAAAGATATTTTTGCTGGCTTTCAGAAAAAGCATAAATCTGGTATATGTAGATATTTTGTACAGAAAGGAAAATTTTGAGTGTTGTAAATATATTATATTGTATGTTCTAGAATTTATTCAGTAAGCTAGTCGGGTTAAAAACCTTAAAATTAATATTTCATATAATAAAGGGAATAGCACAGCAATTTTATGACACCCAACGTATGGGCTCAATAATCCTAAAATAAGGAATTTAGGTAGTTAATTACACAAGGTAAGTTGATAAATGCTATCGTATTACAGTGAATAAGATTAAATAATAACTTAGACCTTTATGCCAAGCCCAAATGATCATTTCAAATCGAGCTAGTAATTGAAAGAAGGAAAATATAAGGTCTTGGACAGGACTTGAACCAGTATTCTGGTTCCGGCAAAACCAGGACACAGGTTCAAGTCTTGTCCAAGACCTTATATTTTCCTCCTTTCAATTACTAGTTCGATTTGAAACGATCATTTGGGCTTTGCATAAAGGTCTAAGTTATTTCATCTTATTCACTATATATATATATATATATATATATATATATATATATATATATATAAACTCAACCCACTACAGACTGGAGAGTTACTTTTCAAGGCATTTTTAAAGCAATTAGAAGAGTTGAATATAGCGAGGAATGTCTGATTTTCAATTATTTTCAGAGGGATGTGATCCTTTTTCTGGTAAAGCATTAATTTGGTATCGAGAGAAATGAGAATCTAGTGAGTGATTCGCAGGAGTTAAAGAAAGCGTTGAAGAATAAGTTTCTCTCGCCGGATTATTAGCGTAGATAAAATTACGTACTCAGGGTCATAATGAAAGAACATGTTTATATTTATTTATTTATTTATTCATTGCCCAAGAACCAAGGCCAATTATAGGATAAATATAATAATGCATTTAACGAATTTTCAAAACAGTAGATATAACGTAGCTACGTGTGCGTCTGACGTTTTAATACCCTGAAACTGTATTTACCCCTACAGCAGTACGCTAAATGATAATTGCTTATTAAATAATTTACTGCTTATTGTAAAGGAATACTTATACCTACATGACTGACTTTAAGTATGCAAAAATTCATTGACTGTCATGTTCTCGTTTGAAGTAACGTAAAAACAGTGATATCCGCTAGCCGGGTCTGTGAGTTTAAATATTTGTTTTTAAGTATTATTTAACCTAGAGAATGTTATAAGTAAGACCTAGCTTTTAAAAGAACTGTTTCATTTGGACGCCATACCAACGAAAGAATAGAAATAATAACAGTAACCAAAAGAAAAGCAACCAACACGACAATTTTTCCAAACTTACAATCTAAACAATAAGAATTCTACTTTACTATAGTTCTCGCAAAATCTAAACCGACTTTCGTCACAAACGACGTCACGTCATATCAACTACAAATGATATTCTTGTCTTATTCTAACTCCGGAAAAAAGTTTCCTTCTCGGTTTGTAAATTTTGCAATGTTGCCGCCTTAATTTGAGACGTTTGTTGACAACTAATATTACTTGTATTTGTTAAGTTAGATTTTCGTTGGCGTTATTATTTCATGTCATTAACCTCTTGCGTAGTTTTGTCCCGCATTTTGGGTTATTCTTGCTCGCAGTTAAAATAGTTCTTTTCAGAACAGACTAGCGTTATTTTTGTTTGGGTGAATAAAGCCTGTCCGGTTCACGTTTAGGAAGTGGAGGGCAAACCTTAAAAACAAAATTTCATAACTGTTCGCCCTCTTACTTTAGTTTAATAACCTCTGAAAGTCTTGATTGTTGGTGGTTATTACTCCGTGCCTGGTATAACATGGGTATGGCTATTTAACTAAGAATATATAACACATTAAAAACATTCAATTAAAATATTTAAAATATGCTCACTAGTACAAATGCCCACATAATAACATTTATTATTAAGCTAAACAGCTTAGACTGCAATTTTGTCAGTATAAAATCATTTTACAAGTTACCTTTTAAAAAGTAACAAACCACATTCCGTCAACAATTACAAAATAAATGCAAAATCTATATTGTACCGATAGGGTCATTGTAGTTACGAGGAATTGCTATTTTGATAGTGGCAACGGCGCCAATATAAGAAATCACAAATATTGATGACGAAAGTCGGTTTAGAAATTGCAAGAACTATAAATTTAATACCACTAACCGTAAAACAACCGCTCTAGGAGTCTGTGATGGAAAATAAACGTGTATAAGGCCATTCCCATTGGTTTGCATTTGTTACATATTAGCTATCTGATGCTTGTTCTAAAACTATTCAAGGAATAAATCACAATATCATTATTCTTTATCATTTAAATCGCAATTCACATCAATCGCTATTTCGTTGAACGCTTAATTTCATGTGTCAGTAGTGAAAATATTATAGAAATGAAATCGCTGCAACCTATAAATATTAGTTCACCGCATTTACACTGTATGTATAATGAACTTCCAAAACTAATTTCAATCGCAATAGTAATTGGTTAACATAGAATATATGTAGAAAGAAATGTTTATGATAATTTTATAAGACAACAGCATAATTTTAACCAACAATTTATATAAAATCAACTACTGTTTGAATTAGAATTAATGTACGTAACTTTCTATATGCTAGAATTTTTCCATTTGTTTTCATAACTGTTAAATGGAAATTAAGTGAAACTTGTAGGAATAAATAGATACCGGTGCAGGCGTTGAATATCTTAAACGGAACTAGTGATATCGAAGGCTATGAAAAAACTGCACCGTCAGTGAGCACAAATAATATACGACACACACTTCAGAGTCTTCCGATATCTTACACACAGATTCCCAACTCACTTTTATAAGATTTAAATGAAACGAGATAAAATCGTTGTGAACGTTGTCTTCCTCTTCCGAAGATGGATGAGCCATGAACTTGTTTATTTGGTTACTATTAATTGAATGCTTAATTCTCTGGATGCTAACAATGGTAAAACAACAATTAATTTTATGTAAATACTCTATCTTTAGCATTGCAATCTGATTAAGAAGTGCCGAAATTTGTTTAACGATACTTACTTGTCGAACCTATTCTAAAGGCTATGAGACCGCCGAGATTCCTTACCTGAAACAAAAAACTTGGTGAGGGATTTTGTATTGAATAAGTTTGTTATTTATTTCATATGTATTCTAAAATCAACTCATCAGAAGTATTTTGTTACCTTTTATAAAGTAACCTCTATAGGACAAAAGAGAAATTTATACGATAAGAGCTAGAACTGAAAGCTATGTTCAGTTTATATATTCCGGACGTGGGTTTTATACCTGCCGGTAAATTTATTCCTAGCATACGTTGGCATTTTTCTAACTATTTTTTGCCTTAACGTGTAGAATACGGATTAGTTATAGCTTGTATAAAAGTGTAGGTACCGAATCCGCGGTTTAATTGTAGAGAAAGGAATAGATTATAGAATCTTTGTATAGGCATCGGCATCGCTTAATATATTGAAGGCAACTTTCCTTCGGAGTATGTAGAAAGCAGATCATCTTAAACAGTCAGTCTTGTCTAAATAGCACCGTATGGATGTTATCGGTAGATATTTACATAAAGAACGCCAGTAGTTAAATAAGTGTGGAAATATCGACCTATATAGTTTAAGGAGAGGATATGGTTGGCTGGGTTGAAATCTGTGGAGGCATGAACGAGTGTGGTAGGGAAAATGAGATTACTCTCTTACGAGCAAACGCCACCTGACGGAAAAAAAGTGAAGAAGGAAGGTCACGGCTGACGGCTGCTTCTAACAAAGGGGTACTTCTAGTTAAAATTAATAGCTTCCACCAATGAAATAAAAAATGAAAGTTACATTAAAATTTTACACAACTTCATCGGTACATAGTTCGTTATAAATCGTTAACTCGGTCAAGCTCAACAAAGCACGCTCTACTTTAAAATAATTGCACACAGAACTAAAGCAACGCGAAACATTTAAACTACAAAACCCTTGACAGTAAATGAAACTTTAAAAATATACAGACAAATGAGGGCTTTTATTTTTCTGTAAAGGTATTTTACAAAGCTAAAATTGCTCCATAACCTTGAGTCCCTAAGCTAAACTTGAAGTTTCTTAAATTACAAATAAATCAAAGACAAACCAAATTCGGACTCAATAATGTTCAGTGATCTTTGCGTTTAAACCAAAGAAGAATATTTATGGACATTTGCTAGAATTTTTGGAACATCAAAAGAAAGGGCCAGGAAACTAACATTATATTATATGCAATTGTTGATATTTAATCTTACTATTTTTTTAAAAGATACCCTAAACTTACATTTTACACAAGAATGAACAAGATTTGTTTTCAGTGTGCGCATTTCGTTTACAAAAATCTTTACAAGTCCAAACCTTTACTTCAGAGCTTATGCTTTCATTAAGTTTCATTATGAAATTTGTTAGAGCAAAGAAAGGAGTCAAGTGTAAGAAATCATTTTAATCAATTTATAACTTCTTCAAATACAGTTGATAAAATTACGGCATGTAATTACAACAAAATTAAGCAATTTTAGGTCCCACCACAAATTGTTTGCATCATTAAAACATGTATTGATACAATGTTTTGAATATATCCATACTGTTGAATACGACTATACTTATCATCCTCAGAAGCAAAATAGGTTCATAGTAAGAACTAATCAGTCTTGCCTTCGATAATTGTTAACTGCTATGGCAAGTGTGCTTTATATAAGTGTTTTATCATTTTTTAATAAACTTTCCAATCTCAGTTGAAAATAATATGAGTAGCAAAACCTTCTTGATTTCTTACATTGACAAGGTGCAATACCAATACCGTTATCACAGGGATGGCTCTTGATGTTTGAAGTACGACCCTAAAAAAAGTCAGTCAATGGAACGACGGTCGCTTTTTTCCGGGCGGCACTGTAGGTTAGATATAGGTTTGCGAATGATTACAAATTCCCAGGTCCCGGCTTCAATTACTAAAGCGGATCGCTTGAAAATATTAGACAAGCATTCTTCACAAAAATTCGCACTCGTTCAGATGTGAAGCAAAATGTAGGTCCCGTGTGTGAGTATTTTCTTGCACGTTAACAACCCTAACCTTGCTTGTAAGAGCAGAGGTTCGGCAAAATAAAAAATTTCCAGGTAAAAAAACTCACTTCCCGGCGAGTGCAGTACCGTTGGGTGGAGTATTGGAAAGTCAAATGTAGGAGTCATATTCCACCACGATAAATAAAGAGCCGTGTGCAATAATCCAATGTAAAACCCTGCTGATCACATTTTTTGACAATGAGGAAAGCATTCATAAAGAAATCATTCTTGCTTGTTAAACGGGGAATGCCGCATTCTACCTGAAAGTTCTTAAACGTTTTTGTAGGGCATCCAGCGTGTTAGACCACAGACGAAGCAGAGCAGAAATGGGATGTTACGGTACGACCATGCACCATCGCAAACGAGAATACTTGTACGCCAATTTTTGGTTCAATACGGTGTGGCTGTTTCGAAATACCCACCCTACTCTAGATGTTGCTCCTACTTACTTTCATTTGATTTTCTTCTCTTAAGGGGATCTTGAAGAAATCGCGGTTTGTGGACATTCAAGAAGATTCTGGTCCGTGTGAGTACTATTTTGAAAATAGTTCCAAAAAGTTTTCTATCAGTTTCCAGAAGCTATACGAAGGTTTTCAAAAGTATGCTGTATGCTGTTGGACACTAGTTCGGAGACTGATAAAGGTATTTTTGATGTGTATTCTGCTTTTGTGTTTTTATTAAGCCATTCGCCGAATTTAATAGACAAACCTCATTTGTCATGGTAATAAGTAAATATAAATCAAAGTAGTGCAATTCCTAAAACTCGCAAATTACTGCAATGTCATATAAAAAAGATAACTTTACAATACACAAATTCATTGAATAGCCGTATCTCTCACACCATTCTGCGAAATGACAGAAACGCGACAATGGCCCACGGCATCTATGTTTAAAAGTTCAGAAAAATATAATATTGTAACTAAGACGCCGAACAGTCTAGCATCGTGAAGGACATAGTCATTAAATTGACAATGGATTGACTAACAGCTACAAAAGTGCATTTGAAGGACCAATATAAAGCATACAAAAGCGAATAATTAAAAAAAGCCTAGAAATCACTTGGTTATATTTAGAAGCTCTATCGGCTACGTATATAAACCGCACGACCAAAAAAATCTTTCAATTTCAGTCGATGTGTTGCGTCCAAAAATTATGGAATAAATTATAAATCATTAAAATATATACATTTAATGTGATATAAAAATTAAGTGTATGTGTAGATAAATGACGAAAAAATAATTGCACTTAAATCTGATGATTATTATAAACAACTACAGGTGATGGTTTTAAAATATTTTCAACGAATCTTTATCGTTTGAAATGATATAATGGAAAACTATTAATTCGGGAAATGTTCGAGAGTTGGGGGATCTTGGTAGTCCTAGTCTGCTTAACCCCCTTCACATACCGTGCATTTACATTTCCAATGTTCCACCAGAAGGTACTACATTGGCCAGGAGGCGAGTTTTTTGTTGCCTGAAAATTTAGAATTTTGCCGAACCCTTGCCGTTTCAGGCAAGTTAGGGATCTTTAACGTGCGTGACAACACTCACACACGGGACCTCCATTTAACCTCTTATCCGAACGAGGGCGTAATTTTTATGAAAAATGCTCACCTGTCATTTTTCAAGCAGTCGGCCGTGTCGGGATTTGAACCCAGGACCTTGGAATCCGTAGTCTTACGCTTACTACATTGATCCACGGCGACGCCCCCCCCCCCCCTTCACATACCACTGAATATCAGGAAAATAGGGTATATATTTGTAAAACAATAGTTGTACCGAACTGCAGCTACCAAGAAAGAGAAGCGGCTATGTTCTAAGACAATTCACATAAAACAAAGAGAAAATTGTTGAAAGCATATGTGAAAAACAAAAAAAAAAACCTAGGAGAAAGTGAAGGGCACGATACGTTCTAAGGCATTTTTGGTGAATAGTGCGGGATATATTACAAGCAGAGATATGGAAAAACGAGGTATACGGAGGCTTAGATCAGACTAATGCACGTAGATAGGGAAATATGCAGACTGTGTAAATTTTAGGGAAATGAGTAGGTTAGCACAGAATCGCAAACAATGAGGGTACGCGTCAAACCAGTTCCAGGACTGAAGGCCTAATGATGATGTGTAGATAAATTCCACAGTTAAACATATAGTGTTGGTAAACATCTTAGTAACTATCAAACGTTCTGTCTGTTGCGATATATCAGTACATTAAGTTTTCTCTGTATTTGTGAATAATTCGGCTTATACAGAACCAAATAAAGAAAAGTGAAACGAAGTTTGTTACCATACTAATAATAAGATTTAGAGAAGGTTTGAAGCAAAGTAAATTCAGGAAAATCTCTGTTGGTATACTAAAAACAGAATTAAACACCAATTATTTCATGTTTACCAGTATCAAATATCACACCACGCGCTAAATAAATACAGAAATCCTTTAAACTGTACAGAGCTCATTAGCTTATAGAAACCTGAAATAATGATACATGTAGATTATTCAAATTAAGTAAAATAATACTGCGAACTGTTATTCTGATAAGTCTACATCGTAAGTTTTTATTTTGAATGTACTTATCTAAAATTCGGAGCCACTTCTTTACTCGTAAAGCAGAATCGTTTTAATAGCCATTTCAAACTATTCTTAAACGGTGCGTTATAGATTTGGATTAGCCCTGAAGAGGTGGGGACCCGGTAAAAATTTTAAGGATGCAGCTATTAACTACAGTAGTGCCTAAATGTGTTCCTAGGAAAAGATAAATATAACATCTGAAATGGTTCGAATACAAAATTTACGTTACGATAACCACTTATCTGAAAAGGTTTTTCTATTGCCACATTTAAAAAGCATCAAACTGTTTTGACTTAGCAATACCTTTCGATATTTTCCCTACACGTAAAACGGTTATCCGAATAAGTCTTTTTTGTTTTCGGTTTTCTAAATTAATCACACTACACTACACCCTGTTCTAGAACAACTTAAAAACCTCGTTAGCCCTTGGTCATCCTAAAGATATTCCTAAAATAAAGTGCTTCTCCTAAATACGACTCTATCACTGGGTTGACTGAATATCCTTTCACAAATGTACCACCTTATTGCCCAGTTCACAAAACAGTCCATATAAAAGTCAACCTACAGTGTACATATAATAACATTAAATAAATAAATAAGAATATAAATATTTAGAAAAACTAACTTAATGAGCATCTAAATTAGTAACGAATACTAACACACAAATTGTTCTAGTTTCCAATATTAACTTACTTGACATTCTGAATCCATTTCTGGAAATGCCATAATTAGCAATACACAGAGAACATAGCGCATTACCTGCTTTTACTTTTCATAATTTGATTGTCCACTAAACATACTTAAAATTAATACACACCCATATCCTAATTTTTCGAAATGTTAAACTTCAATTGCTAATAATATTATACTTCAATTTAAAACGAAGCGAATTCCGTCGCTATTCGATAGTCGAACAAAATAAATGAGTTCACATTCTGTAAATCCCACTACATCGACACAAGCCATTTACAACGTATATTTATAATCCACGCATACACAGTTATAAATCATAAACGAAAAAGCTCACTATTTACTCGCAGTATAGATGTAGAAATATAAGTATGTACTGCATCATCAAACTTTATTTATATTTTCTCCAGCTAACAGCAGCGTACTTAACACAAACCGAAAATACTTTTTTAAACTGTATCCGCAGGTGGTCCTTTATTACCGATGTACTCAGCGAGTTTCAAAAGTTCCCGCGCACGGGTTAACATTCCTTACTAAAGCTTGTATGTTAACTTAATAAAAAGCTTGCTCACCCTTGTTTTCGCTTTGAAGAGTTTAAGGTCTACATCTTATAGCCGCCTTTCACTTCTAACTTAACTTCTGTTTTACTTCAACTTCGCTTAACTTGCTTTTCGGGCTTAGTCTTTATATAAAATTTCTCCCTTCTTGTAATGCATGCTAACCGCGGTCAAAGTTCTGTTTCCATAATGTAACATATTTAATTTGTGCCTTCATACAATTATTGCACAATGAACTACATTAAATTCACACACTTTCTTTGTTATCCGCAATATTATTGTAATATTGTATCGTTTACATATTCTTGATGGTTGGGATGGAAGACATGTGTTTATTTAAAATTTATCTTACTATGTGAAACACATTTTGCATTCATTTGCGGTTATGTAATAAGCTATCGTGTTGGAGTTACGTTTACAATATATGTAAAAGAAATAACGTTATAGCTTTTGAGGTTTAAGTTTGTAATCTAAATTACTTTATCAAAACTAAAAATATTGAAGCGTCACGTGTAATTAAAATTACCTATTCGTGAAATGTAAACATACACGGTATGTCCATATTTACTCTACCTATCTAAAATTAAGTTTTTCTTTCTTATCTGATTTATATTTAAGGTATTGCGAACGCGTTACGAACGTTTATTATTAACAGCGTTACCGTTTATAAGCAAATGTATCTACAATGTATTACATAGTATTTCTTGGCTCCACATTTGAGTATAATGGAATCGCGTGGAGTCCCAGAACGCGGTTGCTACCTTAGAAGCAGGAAAGCTGTAAAACTGAAAACAAACTAAATTACCATTAATAATACACAAATACTCAATGTGGAATATCAAATATTGTTTGTTTAGGACTTAAAGAATCCGCTATAAATCTTTGTGTAGTCCTTTGTAGCACCCTCAAAGTAACTAAATGAAGTTTTTTCTTTAGGGAAAACTGCAATATAAATATCGCACGATAATGGTCTCTGCACCTTAAAACGTTTACCCAATCTGAACTTTCGAGCTATTTTGTGTCATTAATTAAAGTACTCCATATCCAATACCTAAAAGAAGCAATTGACCCTACGTAGTTTCACGCAAACACAAACTCGATATGGAGGAACCAACTTGTACTGATCTGTGATTGAATATTCCAAATTGGGTAAAGATTAATAGCCTTATACTTATTGACGCATTATATTTTACTAGCCGTTCCTATACGAAATGCAATCCTGCTACTTTTATATAAATTTGTAGGTTATAAAGCTGTTTTAACAGGCCGATTTTTCTATTTCAGCGCGCACAGTAACTTACAGGTCCTTATCTTCTAACACTAAGAAATTCAACATAAAGCAAAGTGAAGTACTATAGAATTATTCAATGCTCTGTAAAGCAACAAGCGTGGAAGTAGTATGAAGATGTTGAAAAACTAAGTCAAATGGGTTCATTACAATTAGGCTGTCGACTATTTTTTGGTCAAGATTCTTTACAAAGGCGTTATTTATGAAAATAACGTACATACAATAAATGAAAACTGAAAGCTTCTTTAAATGTAAATTCTCGCTTTCATTATTGCTTCGCTCTTCTCTAAAAGGACGTGTGATCAATACTGTAATTTATCCTGACGCAAAAATGTTTTAAATTTATTATATCTAGACCGGAAGCGGCAAAGCGAAATTTTCCAGTCTTGTGAGTAAAGATAGAGGACCTAGCTTTAACGCCTGGTAGTAGGTCCCCCTTTATTGTCGCTACTGTTTACCCAAACCCACATTTCCTCGTTTCTGCTTTAATTATGCGAATAGCTACTCGGAAAGCTTTATTCATGAATATTAGGCATGAAAAAGAAATTGAGCCCGAGATTTCAACGTTTGTCTTTTCTTCTATTACTGGGAGGCGGAAGCTTTCGAGAATGTAGGGTACAGCGAAAGTTGAACTAAATTTATTTTATTAGTTGAAATTTTATAATTTGTCTATTTCGTATATGGTTTATGTTATTTGTATTTCATTAACAAATAATGATATATGTAAACTTACACAAAGTTGAACGTGGTTGTTTTATTATCATTTCTTCGACCATGTGTGATGTTTAATGTGCACTCTGTTTCGTTCATTTTCTAATTTTTTAAATATTTCCCTCTATTTGTTCATTTGTACATAATAAATGGATATTACATACCACGATTCCGAATTTGGTATGTTCATTTTCTTATTTTTAAATATTTCCCTCTATTTAAATATTTCAGTACCATTTTTCAACAAACGTATATTACATTACCACGGTTCCGAATTGGCTGCGTTGATTTTTTAATTTAAAATAATTCTGTATCCTTTTAAATAAGTACCTTTCACGGTACCGCTAATTTTCGAATATACTAAATCTGATCTAATCAGTTCAATTCATTTCTTAACGTTCTATCAATTGGAAATTTTTATTTGCTTGTCATACACAGCTGTGGAAAAACAAAAATAGATTGCAATGGAGAACATGTTTGAACGTGAGGGGTGGATATCATAATTTGATGCAACAGTGTTCAGTAATGACAGTATGCAGTTAACAGAGTTATGCGATGACTAGATAAGTATCAGAGATACGTTCTTAGACAGTTTCTGAAAGCGCACCATATTTGACTTACTGTCTGTAAATATTGTCAAAAGTATTTGTTACCGTTTGGTTTTGCGTGATTGCAGCAGGTAGCAGCGAGGTATGCACGTTGTCCTTGACGCCTTAGTACTGCACCATGGTTTTCTAAAAATTATTTTACGCATTCCTCAACAAAGGAGTGTTTGGTCGCATTGAAATTTTACAATGGTAGTAGTAGTAGAGCATTTCATGGAATTTTTTGATGTAAGTTCCAAAAAAACCTCAGACTGCCTGTTTGAACTTCTAAATGCTAATTTTGCTAAGTTCGATTTTAAGAACAAACCTATTGCTCAAACGTATTATGGTGCTGCAGTTATGGCTGGTCACCTTAACGGGCTACAAGCACAAATTAAAGCAGTCGCTTCTCAAGCTTAGTTTACACATTGTTTTGCACAAGTATTAAATTTAGTGCTAAGTATTGCTTGTAATTCAATAAAAAAACAGAATGTTTTTTCAAACGTTATCCGGATTTTCTTTGTTCTTTACTAAATCGTCTAAGCGCACTGCTTTATTAGACGAAATCTGCCAACGAGATTTCCAAATAACACTCCAATGCGATGTAACTTTATATCAAGAGCTGTGCTAACCGTTTCTGTTAATTGAAGCAATTTAATAGAAGTTTTTAGTAACATTATTGAAAGTGACAAGTTTGAGGGTACTACTGTACGGGAAGCGTCAGGTTTGAAAAAGTTTTTAGAATGTAATGATTTTATATTTTATTTAGAAGTTTATAAATTAATTTATGCACAAACAAACGTAATGTTTTCTATTTTGCAACACAAACTCACTGATACAACATACGCGAGAACCAAACTGCAATCGCTCTTAATAAAATTAAAAGAATTCAGATCAAATTGCGTGTTCTTTGATCAAATTTATGATTCGCTAGAAACCGATTGCGATAACAAGTCAACAGCTTCTACTAGCCTTAGACAAAGAGGGAAAGATCTACAAGGCGAGCGTCAGAAATATAGAGCACTATTTTTTGAAATTGTAGATGTTATAATCAATCAGATCAAAGTAAGATTTAGTGATCTGGGTAGACTCGGTTTTTTGAATTGTTAAATGTAGCCAAATTTGAAGAGTATCTGGATCTGCGTGAGTTCCCTCATGAGCTACTTGATGAGCTGGAAGGTAGTATCCATTTTTCGACAAAGTTCAACTTAAAAATGAATTGCTGGTTATATATGGCGACAAAGAAATATTAGGTAATTCAAGTTAAACTGTGAAGATGCTTAAGTTTATGTATAAAAATGAATTACGTGGATGTATGGCAGATTTGTATAAACTTCCGTATCTGTAAAAAGAAGCTTTTCTGCCCTAAAACGTATAAAAACGAATTCTAGAAATACTATAGGACAAGAACGGCTGAATTATGTATCACAAATTGCTATAGAAGAACAACTAGTTAAAACTTTAATTAGTGAAGAACAGTTTTTTAAAAATGTGATAGATTATTTTGCAAGTAAAAAAAACATACGAAAAGCGTTGGTGTTTAAGAACCTTTAAAAATAGTGTAAATAAACTTGTTCAGCTTGTAGTGCAGCTTTTAACATTCGTACATTTAACTTTGATGAGTAATTATTTATGATTGATGCTTTGTGTTCTATTGTCGTGATCGCAAAGATATTGTGTCTTTACCCATTGGCGCCCACTGTACCCATGTGAGTACAACTAATTGAGTGACATGCTCTTGCCATCTATTAAGAAATAATGTAAGTTTTAGTGATTTATTCTTTATTACAAAAAAGTTGAAACAGTTTTCTTAAGGCCAAGTACACTTGTCGTTCAGAAACGTTATGTATTTGTTAGTTTTGTTTTGTTATTCCTGAAGTGAGCACCTGTTGAAATATTTTTTCTTGCACCGACTTCTACTATTGGCGGTAAGTTTTGTTTACTCAGTTGCTTTTATAAAGAATTTAAGTATATTGGTATAAAATGAGCTTGTTAAAATACATATCTACGTAATTGTGTCGAAACGAGATATTTATACAGTTTTATTCCTCTAAAAAGTATGATGTACTCGATCGAGTACACTGAGCATATGAAAGCAAATTTAGATTTCTTATTTTATTACAGACATGGATCTTCATCATGCTGTTGGTGTATGACAGTTTTATGGAAGATATGTAGGCTTACCTTCGACTATCGAGGATATTGAAACTTCTAGTTCACAATTTGAAGTTGATATAATCTTAATTCCACCAGATCCTGACGTTGTAACGGACAAAGGCATTCAAGATGACGATCTTGTGCCGGGACATTTTGCATTACCAACTGATGTTGCAGAAGAAGTAGAAGTACATTATACCTCTGACACAGATGATGAAGATGATGTACCTTTGTTGTTTAGATTACAAAATTTAGATAAGAAAAAAACTAAAGAACCCAAATGAACCAAAGCGTTTACCAACATTAGTTTGCACAGCACAAATGTATGTAATTAACGACTGGAAGTCTTTCGGCATGACTTAGAAAATTTAAATAAGTTGAGGTATTTTAAAAGCTATTTAGTGACGATATTTTTGATTATATAGTCACTCAAACTAATTTGTACTCATACCAACAAAATAACCATAGTTTTTTTGTCTCTAAAGCAGACTTAAAATTTGTTATTGCTATATTATTATTAACTGGTTATTACCAATTACCAAGTGAAAGGTCATATTGGAGTCTCGACGAAAACCTAAAAGTTCCACTTATGTCAGGTGCCATGTCGAGAAATCGATCTTTAGAAATAAAGAGATACATCCACCTGGCAGACAACACAACGTTAGATAGACTTTATAAAATGGCAAAACTTAGACCCATTGCCGATCGTTTAAACCAAAATTTTCAACAATGGGGACTTTTTCATGAAGACCTGTGTGTCGATGAGTACATGGTGAAATTTTTCGGACGACATACAGCCAAACAATTTATAAAAAGAAAACCGGTGCATTTTGTTTATAAAAATTAGCTACTATGTAGTGCTACGGGCTATTGTTATACTGTAGATACTTACTGTGGAAGCAAAGACGTGCAGCAAGAAGGTCAAAAGAAGAAAAGAGAACCGCTGAGATCCAGAGTGGTCTTGGACATGGTTGAAACAGTCTCTTCGTCATCAGATCACAGATTGTTTTTTGATAACTTTTTTACGAGTTACGATCTGTTAGCAGTGTTAAAGGAAAAACTTATTATAGCTACTGGAACTATTAGAGATAACGGGACAAAGTCGTGTCCCTTCACTTCACAAAAAACTAGTGCAAAAAAGAGAAAGAGGTTACTTCGAACACCAATACGAACAAATACGTGGTCTTTTATTCGTAGGATGGAAAGACAACAATATTGTAACGATGGGGACAAATTTTGACTCCATAGAACCCACTGGAAAAGTAAAACGCTGGTCAACAGCAGCTAAAAGCAAAATTGATATTTCCCAACCCGCTTTATTTAAAAGTTATAATAAGTCGATGGGTGGAGTAGACCTGCATGATCAACAGTTGAATTGTCATCGAATTAGCGTTCGAGGAAAAAAGTGGTAGTGGGTCCTATTCACCAAATTTTATAAATATTTAGTAGTTGTTAATGCGTGGAGGTTATACCAACTGGTTACTGTAGATCAGCAGATTTCTTTGCTTGAATTTCAAAGAACTCTGGTTATACATTACTTAAGTTATGCCAAATCTACGGTTACAAAAGATAAACCAGCAAGCATAACTTTACCAAGCGTTCGAAGACATGAAAGGGAACATATTCTAAAAAAACGTACTAAACCACCGAGATGTGTCACCAACGAATTCGCTGGTGCTGTGAAAAATGTAATATTACTCTCTGTATTGAAAGGGATTGTTTTAAAATATTTCACTCAGAATAACAATTATTTTTTTGTGTAGTTTTAACAATAATTTCATTCATCAATCTAAAGGAGTTACGCTGTAGTGCCCATTGTACTCATTTGGGTACATATATATATATATATATATATATATATATATATCTTACTAATTTGACATTTGTCAGATATAGTTGCATTTGAAAGTTTGTATACAAGACCATTTTTAATAAAGATCTGCAAAAAAAAAAATTTTTTGTTAAAAAAATATCGTGGGCACTAATGGGTTAAGTATATTTCTGTACAGTTTAAACGTTCTATGTATAGATACTTTGTATTTTGTTGCCTTTGCAAAAGTTTACAGAATTACTCAAGCAATTTGCTATACTTGCCCCCTACTCTGTTAAAGTACGAGCCGCCATTGATTCTACGCCTTTACTAATCTATTTTCCAACAGAACACAAGTCGGTGAGAAACTTTCCATAAACATGTCAAAGAAAACCAATCGTTTACCTTAACAATCGACAGTACTTTTTATAGCATCAACACGCTTATAAATAGATCAAAAATCTTATATCCCACTAATCAGCGTCAACAAATGTTTGCGTACGATATTCAAAACGTTTTCAAACAATATATAGTGTCATCAACTATTCGCTTTCGTGGCGTGTATCATGTATGACCGAACTCGAGTATAATGAGCCATGCGTTCTAATGCCTGTCAGGCAGAACTGTTGTACACCGCTTCATGCTCCTAGACATTAATGACTCATCCTATATTACCTTTTTTCGACTCTTAATGGTTTTCTATTTTTTTGCTAGAAATCATTTTACCAAGTTTAGAATTAATAAATGCGGTAGTATGATTTCACTAAACACTAACGTAGTACAAATAGTACTCAACTCACAGTTCAATAACAATAAGAAGAAACCCGCAGAACAGTAATATAAATGTCAAATTTGTAGAAGAAAATCAGAAAGACAAGTTCCAAACGTAGATTTAGTAACAGACGAGCAACGTTTTCTAGACGGTATGTAGATAATATCAGCGTTTTACATTGCATTAGCTTGCCTGCTTTCTCCTTATCGCAGTCCCTGTCAGCCATCTCGCTATTACATTCGTTATAATTTAAGTTCCGATTTACGTCATTAATGATGTTCGCACGCATATCAACATAGTATAAAGCATCTTTTCTTTCTTATCTTAAACACTCAGATCTTACTAATGTTGGTAAAAATTGCAACGACGCCAGCGTTTCTCCACAAAAATTTATCATTTAAAGCTATCAAAAATGTCAGTACCTACACTAAACTCATGTTCTAGAGGTTATGGTTCATATTAAAAACTGTTTTCACCAGAACAAATTTGCGTAATTTTTTAACGTTCGCGAGCTTGTTTTAGAAAGTGCCTGGAATGCACTTGGGTGCTAAGGGGAAGCAGATTGTTGCTAACTTGCATGAGCTTTTTGAACAAAGGAAAACCATGGGGAATCTTTTATTCCTGTAAAGCCGTCCAAGAGGTTATCTACGAAATGTGATTCGTTACAAAACATGCTAATTAATTTGATTTTATAGAGAGTTGTAGCTGCTCTCAAAATTAATCGCAGACTGTGACTTTGGTGACCAAAGCTATTCAAAATGGCGAATCATTAGATTCGAAAAAAGGAATTCCCAAGAAACCTGTAACTGTTGTTGATGAATTTACAGTGTGCAATTTGCAATGAAATTTATCGAATGTATGACAATCGTAAGTTATTAATATGTTTATATCTTAGTTTTGATATATTTATAGCTGTTTCAGATGGCCATATTACAGTACATAACTTGTGTTTAAAACTTCAGAGTGCAGGAAGTGACAAATCTTTAAATACACCGCTACATATCGTAAGGACAATCCCCTTCTTGCTCTCATAGAATTGTCTCATATTGCCCTGAAACAGTTTAAGCTTCTCGTACAGTATATGAGAATTGAAACGGAAGGCATTTATCAATTCGTTCATACTTCCTGTATGTTTGTTGTGGTTTGTTTAGCATTCTTCTTAATCTTCTTTGGGAATTAAACCACACATAGTTTTTAAAATCATCTTTATTTACGTTTCGATCCATGACCTAGGATCGTTGTCAAAATAATAAAAACTTCAAGTTTGACATTTATGACATAAATTGAAGGTGACTTTGATTTATTGATGTTCGAAATATTTGTTTTGAGTACACTAAGCAAAAATTTTTAAAGTTTAAAAGAATGAATGCCTTCAATTTGTGTTACGGCCTGGGACCGACTTTTTTTAGGTAGCCAATACGCTTAACGTGAAATCAGCTGATTAATTTTTATTGGTGAATTTTATATAAATTCAATAACTTGGGAATTGGAAAACATTTTTTAACATGTTTCTATTTATACAATTGAGAGGATGGTTATTAAAGAAGTGTGCGATTGCATTATTAAAAGGCTTAAGCAGTCGTTTTTTTTATATTTATTTTGAAGGGAAAAATCAGTATGATTTAGGCTACATCTTTGGTAGATTTCTACATGGTTCTGAGGCGACCTTATGGCGGGTTTACATTTGTCAGACACCAATGTTGTTCTATGAAGGTTGGATATGGATCTGAGGCGACCCTATGGCGGGTTTACATTTGTCAGATACCAATACTGTTTAACGGTGATTGTATATGGCTGTGAGGTAACCCTATTGCGGGTTTACACTTGTCAGATACCAATGCTGTTTTACAGGGGTTGTTAATATGCTTCATCATTATCATCATTGGATCTTCATCTCAAAACTGGTTGGACACGTACTTGCAGTTATTTATATTCTGAGCTAGCCTACATAGTAAAAAGTATGAGTGGTTTAATTCCCAAAGAAGATTAAGAAGAATATCAATTTCTTCATCACGACAAAACTTGGATTTTTCAAAACGGTACCGTTTGTCATTCCTGGCATAATAATGATGTACGAAGTGTAAGAAACGCACAAGTCGATGAGAAAAGATTCATAGTGTTGCATGCAGGCAATGAAAATGGGTTTATTGAAGGTTGCGAGTTGATCTTTCCATCTGCGACAAAATATGGAGATTATATTATAGATGAACGAAGCAAATTTTCTTAATTGGTTTGAAAATCAATTGCTGAAGAATTTGGAACAACCGTCTGCAATTATTTCAGATAATGCTTCATACCACAGTACAGTGTTGGTTATAGAACCGAATTACAGTTGGACTAAATGAGATATATCAAACTTGCTGATAAATGAAGGCGTTGCACATGATTGTACTTCTTTTA
The DNA here is from genome assembly GCA_036346225.1 of Platerodrilus igneus. Taxonomy (NCBI): domain Eukaryota; kingdom Metazoa; phylum Arthropoda; class Insecta; order Coleoptera; family Lycidae; genus Platerodrilus; species Platerodrilus igneus. The sequence continues at coordinate 2,426,109 of JARFIW010001130.1, forward strand.
AAAAGGATTTTCTTAATCTTGCTACTATGTACCTATAACAAGTCAATTTATAATTTGTGTAAATACCATGGTTATAAATTTTCAGGCATAAACTAGAGAAGGTCTACAAGGCAGATTACTTGGCAGAACAGTATTTCCATAAATCTGTACGATTGCCTCCCTACCATTGCTTATTCGATCCGATTGTACTTGTCTGGGGTATATCTAAAACTTATTACAACCGTCATATTGGTAGGAATAGAAAAATCGGCAGAGAATTGTTTGAACATGTGGCACGAAGCATTGGCAACCATTACCCCAGAAGCCTGGTCAAATGCTGTAGTTCATTGTGAAAGATTAATTAAAGACTGGTGCAATAGAAAAGTACATTTAGATACAGTTGATGTTGCACCTCGTAATTACTTTTAATGCTAATACTGAAAGCGATAGCACCAATTCAGATGTCCACATTGATTATATTTAAACATCGCTGGTGAACTTAATGGGCAAAAGTTAGCAAATTTATATTTTGCTAATCAATATTAAGCTGTATGAGAATGTAACATGAGGCATTAGCAACCCTAGCTCCTCAAGTTAGAACAAATTCTGTACAAAACACGGACACAATTATTAAAGAATGAAGGATCGCAAAATTAAGTCTGATAAAAAGGATGTTGCACCGTTGATCATTAACATAAACGACAATAGCGACGACAGGAGCTGGGATTCAGATAGCAGTAGCAACTAATCGATAGCAGGCTATGGAATCATTGGGAAATTAATTAAATACTTTTTGCACATATCGATATTTGTAAAAATAATTGTCGGCATTTGGTTTACTGTGAAATAATCAGTATCTGCAACTTTCTGTATAATAAATAAATAAAACTAAATATACCATTTTATTGATAATTTACACGCATTTAATAGAGATTCATTTAATTTCTTCGGTTACATCTGTCTAGAACATCGATTGCAAAATCACCATTTTTTGTGATACAATTCATCATTTTTGAACTACTTTTATCGTGTTTGATAATCTTCTTTTGTTAAAGACGTTTACTTACATCTTATCATTAATAAAGTTGTTACGTTCATTTTCGGCGGTATTTGGTTAATTCACTTACATCGATTCCGTTTCTACTCTTTCATTTGTCGACTACATCCTGTTTACAATAAGTACGCTTCCTACTAATTTTCATTTTATTTCGAAACGTAAAGTTTATGCTAAAATTAAGTAGTCAATACCCTGTTTTAGGTATCCGTTAACTTGTTATATATTACGACCGCGTAAAATTGATTCTTATGTCATTTCCATATAAAGATTCGTTGAAATGAGTTATTGAACTATCCCATAAAACTGTGTTTTCAAGTTTTCTAATCTCCTTTTTCGTATGTTGATAACGCGAGGATCGAAGCTCAAATTCTTGTTATTTAAACAATTTCAATTTAATTCTGAAGTTCGTTCTTAGATGTATTTTCTAAATTACTTACTTAAGAGCGGCGTACGTTTTCTATAAGAAGTGTAAATCTCGACTGCATCGGTGAGTTTTCCTGCGTTATTCATATTAATAAGACTCTCTTTTTAGCTCTCAGCTGGATGCCAAATTGCTTGTTATTTAGGCCCGATTATTCTTTGACATAAATCAACTGCTCTTGCGTGCAGACCGCTGTTGCAATTACGGTAGCAGCATGGTTGTTGCTGACTACCGCGGCGATGCTGCGCTGATTCGCTTCCAATGGGTGGCAAGATAAGTATCCCAACACATGTATGTGACTTGTCTCTTTTTTTAAGATACCAAGGGGTAAACCCAATTTTCATCGTGCTGACGAACAAAACACGTTTTTTTAAACACCCACTTTGAAATTAGATACGCTAATGTTTCTTATGGTAAAATTCTTACTAGAAAAGTTTCTAAATATAATGTTTTTTTTACTTAACCCATCTGCTTATACGAAAGTATCAGCATTATTCTTTTTACTGGTTAGCTACGAAATGCGCACTTCGTGGAACGATTATTGAATTTGCCCATAGAGTAAAATTGCTTTTTTTTAAATAGTAACTTCATTTAATTTTTTTTTGTTAAGATAGAAATTTTTATTTTTTTTATTGTAAATAAAAAATCATTGGCGATGTATTTTTTGTGTTGCTAGAAATTCCCCCCACTGCGCATAGATAGTTAGCTCGATATTTCTATCTGACCCGTACGCTGCATAACGTAGCAAAGTGTATTGTATTTTCAAATTTACCGAATACCTGTATCACTCTTAAGAATGTTATTTATTTTACTAACTTCATACACTCATACTGGCAAAAGTTAACTCCGGGTAATATCAAGCTCCTACATCTTTCAATTTCAACAGGTTGCGTACTTCAATAAGTTTGCATGATATTGTATGAGTTTGTTTAACATTCAGCATACCTTAAAGAATAAATTTTTAAGACTGTTCGTCCTATATACACTTACCTATGAGATATCAATATCCACGAACTTTGGTTTTACTTTAAAGAATACATATTTGTATTATATCTTACCTAAAATATATATTACTTGAATCTTAAACATTCGCAAGTTAACCTTATTTATTGGCAAAAAAAAATACTATTTCACAAAGGCAGAAAAAAAATTGAATTTTATACGTATTTCAGTTACTTTGTGCTGCCAATCCATGAATTATTTAAGGACATGAATTACATACTTTTACTTTGGTTTTAATAAACATTACCTGTGGTGTTGAACAACGGTAGTTAATATGCCGTGTCTGGTGTAATATGCTTATTGCTATAAAATGAATCACATTAAAAACAGTAAACTATGTTTAAAATATGCTCAGTAGTAAAACCTTGACTTAAATAGCATATATTATTTAGTTAGAGGTTGGTCTACAATTATGTCCATATAAAATGATTCCAAAAATTGCGTTTTAAAAGGTTACAAACTACATTCCTTCATCTATTAGGAAATATTTGCAACATCAATATTTTACCGATGGCCTCATTGTGGTTACGAAAAATTCGTATTCTGATATTGGCAACCTTGTCATGTTATGACATTACGAATATTGATTACGTAAATCGGAACTTAAATTACAAAGACTATATTTTGTGCACCACATACTTCATTTACGTATAGATGAAAAACATATCTGATGAAAGTGATTACTTTTAATTTAAGGGTGCAGGTGTTTAAAATTGAATATTGGTGGCGATTCTCCTGAGATAGGTACCGCAAGAATCAGTTCATTACTCGACAAAATAAATTAAAAAAAAAAACACGAAGCACAAAACCGTCTTAGTTGCGCAAAACATTCTACTATGCATAATATAGATGTTTACTACAAAGAAGTTTGATTTTTATTTTTACAGCATGCCATCAAAAAGAGTAATGTGAAATTACAGATTTTATTAAGTTTTATAAAGTTAGGAGCTAGCCTAAGCATTTTCATTAAAGTAAAATGTGTGTATCATCAATTTGTAAAACAAGTATTGCATGACTAAGCCCAAAGTTGAACAGTAATTAGGTATTGAATCGAACTGGTTTTAAACTGAATTAAAGTTATGCATATGAAAGATAACTAATCTGCAATTTGATAAGTTTGCAAGTACAGTATTAATATTCGATCATCAAACCATCATCATGGTAGTTATTAATGTTAAACGTCGCTACAGGGCATATAAAGTTCAAGCAAACGTAAAGCTAAAACAAACTTTGTGGATTTATGATAATTAATTTGTGAGTAGAAGCAAAAACTTTGCAAGCAAATTGAGTCTTGTTTACAAAAAAGCATACCTTGTTATTTCAGAACTTTGCCTGTTATATCTGTATCAGGTGCTATAAAATTTACTAACACTGATAGAAGATCCCAAATTTCATATATTCTGGTTACCGTCGACACGTTGCTCTAACATTTTCTTTCATGGAATCATAGAGGCTTATTGCTCAAGATGTACAAAGGTTACTTAGAATTTATAGTTGGCTCGGTAATAATCTTATTATTAAAGATTTGACTTATGTCCGCTAAGTGGTTCACCAAAAAAAGATAAAGTGTAACTAAACAGAAAGTATAGCATTAATATTATTGTACAGCAAACGCAAAAGCCTTTATCGGAGTTTAGGGCTGGTTCTAGCCAGTAATATAGTAAGGGGAGTAGATTTTTAAGACGTTAATGGTTTAGTGTTTTTGGTGGTCATAATTTATTACATATATGGAATTAGAAAGTATACAAAATTTTTCAGGTAGCTACTGGTACATCATACATATCAAATAATGAATAAAATTAATAACTGATACTTACAGAGGCTTATTTCATGACTAAAAATTCATATAAACCAAATGGACCTGCACCTTGAAGAAGTTCTAGATTACTAGAACGGCGGAATGTTTTGCGTGTTCCAGTTAACTAAAGAGCCAAACTACAGGTCCAACCAAAGTAGTAGGGTCGTTAGTGAAGAACCAGCCTAAGACAGGTACCCGAAAGAGGAGATTGGCTTTTTCCGTACTTAGAGTGGCAGAGACCATAGGGGTCGGTATGGCATTCTAGGACACACACTACTGCGATGTGAAAAGCAACGGGAAACTACCACATTACCTCCCAGGTACACAGGGTACTTAAATTGTTATTAAAGATGATGGCATCCTCTGGGATAAAAAATTCCGGAGTTAAAACAGTCTCCCATACGGATCTCCGGGAGGGCATTACTCCGGAGGATGTGATCGGAAAGTATACAAAAAGAAGCGTGAACATTTTGCGAGACGCAGCGTGGAGTGTCAGAAGTACGAAATAAGTAAATAAGCTAGAGAACTTGAAAATTGAAATAGATAGCTTAGCATTAGCCATAGTAGGGATCAGCGAGGTTCGGTGGCCACAGGCGAGGGATTTTTAGAGCGGAGACTTTAGTGTAATTCATACAGGACCAGAAGAAGAAAATTCGGGCGTGGGGACAGTTATGCGAAAAAAGGTAAGATAACGAGTATAAAACTACTTACAAAGGAATGAAAAAGTACTTATGGTTAGATTAGAATCTAAACCGGTGAATAAAATAATAATACAAGTATACATGTCCACCTCTAGCTACAGTGAGGCAGAGGTAGATGCGCTCTACAAAGATATCGAAGACATACTAAGATGTAAAAGGACATGAAAATTTAATAATTACTAGAGGTTTTAATGCAGTGGTAGTTGAGGGTGGGGAACAGGCGGTAGTAGGTTTATTTGGTTTAGGCACGACAAATGACAGGGGAAATAGGCTGGTAGAATATTGCGACAAGAACAATTTAACGGTCAGAAACACATTATTTCAACATCATGCTAGAAGACGATATACGTGGAAGATGCCAGGAGATATAGGAAGATATCAAATAGATTATATTATTGTTAGACAAGGTTTAAGAATCAAGTAAAAACTGTAGAAGCTATCCAGAAGTAGATATAGACACTGACTACAACATTGTGATTATGAAGGCCACTCTTAAATTTAAAAATTTGAGAAGAAGAAACGGAAAAAGGCACTTTGACTTTGAGAAACTAAAAGATAAAGATATCCACGAAAGTTTTGAAAAAAAATCAATTGAATTGCCGAAAGATATCGAAAAAATTTGTGATACTAAAAAAGTAGAAACAGAATTAAATATTAAATCCAGCTTAGGCATGGCGGCCAGAGATATTCTTAGGTATACACAAAAAGAAAATAAGAAACCATGGATTACAAGGATATCCTGATTCTAATAGAAGAAAGACAAAAATACAAAAATTGATCAGATGAAACAGGAACACAGAGATACAAAGCCATAAAATGGGAAATTATTCGCAAATGTAGGAAAGAACAATGGATTGAATGAAGACATTGGGAATTATTTTGCAGTGACAAAAGATTGGTTATATTTGCAAATGATATAGCGGTATTAGCATCTAGCAAGGAAGAGTTAGAAGAAGCTCTTAATGAAATGGAAACGGTTCTAACAGAGAGATACGGTGTGAAAGTTAACAAATATCAAACTAATGTACTAGTATGCAAAGGAGGGGAAAATAGATTAAAAACTACAATACAAATGGGTAACGAGAACTTACAAGAGGTTAAGGATTTCTGCTACCTAGGTAGCCAAATAACGCAATATCGGAGGAGTGTAAAAGATATAAAACAAAGATTAGCTCAAGGCCGAACTACATTTAACAAGAAAAACCAATTACGATGTACAAAGATAACAAACATAGAAATAAGAAAAAGATTGCTTAAAACATATATGTGAAGCGTAGCACTGTACGGCTGTGACACCTGGACAGAAGAAGAAACGGTCAGAAGAAAGATAGAAGCCTTTGAAATGTGGTGCTTCAGACGTATGGTGAAGATATGGGCAGACAAAGTTAGGAACAAAGAGCGTAACAGAATAAATTCCTGAGACACATCATAACGCTAGGCAACCCAATGTACTCTGCTCGCGTATCTATATTATATATGATTTAAATTAAATCTAGTTCTTCTTTTGGTGAACCTATTGTGGTTATAATCTAAAGGTATTCGTTACAGAACGAATCAATAGTGGAAGGGAGTCGGGAGTGGCAATTTGATGCTCCACTATTCGATCGGATCCCGAACCTTTTCTTTTTGAATGAAACCGTTAAGCAATATGGTTGACTGCAAATACCCCATTGCGAAGTTAACTTTTGGGTGGAAAAGTGCGACTCAAATAATAATTGTTAATCAGAATGATTTTTGATGCAGGCTAGGGGTGGGTAATCTGAGTATATTAATTAACAATTTGCTAGAGCGTCTACAAATTTTTAGCTCCAATTACGATTTGATTATTTGATCACGGAACTATAAGAAAAGGATTGATCGAACCGTATGTAAAATTACACGCAGGATCTCTAACAAGAAGACGATCTCTGCTAATATCAAGAATTAATATTTTACTGAAGACTTAACACTGTAAATGACTTGAAGAAACTGATGTTCTTTCATACGTATGGTTAAACCCACGGAGTCCGGCGAATCTCCACGTATCTAAGAAAATAGTTTTAGCTACAGCGGATCTACCACATTTCAGGACGTCTGTAATTTTGTCCGAATTTCATAAACAGTCAGATTTATAAACTCCCTCAGCGGGGCCTCCAAGAATCCAGTCAAATGACGTGTGTGTGGCCCCCAGATGTCTGTTTTCGTTGAAACATAAACTGCAGGTATTTATTGAAACGTTAATCTAGTTTAATGACGTTACAATAGTGTCAAGTTCATTTTCTTAGTCTTCGCGGTTATTCATAATTGTAGTTTAACTTAAAAAATTTTTTTAGTAAACTAATCTTTCAGTAGTCATTTTAAATAATCAACATTTAATGCTCCTACCTTAGTTTTTTTATTAGTATACATAACTACATATTCTAACCCTACATTAACACAATCAATTAAAATTTTTATAATAAGTAGATTCTGTTTAGATCTTACATCTGTTTAGAATTCTTGCATGATTGCAGTATTACTATTTAAAGTCAAACTCAAGCACTGCTGGTATTTAAATTTATTAGTACATAAGTACACCATGTTTTGGTACAGAGCTCCTTACTGTCACCGGTTATTATTTTGTAACATTTAATTGCTACTGTTTGTTTTCAATCAATCCTTTCATGTAAATATTTTGTAAATAGCAATTGTAAATATTTTCCCTTTAAGAAATCGTAAATTTTTGTACATATATAAAAATTTGATGGTGACTTAATAAAGCTTGGTTAACCGACAGTATTCGTTTTATTTGGTAGACTGATTGATACTTCAATAAACAAAATTATAATCAATTATTCAGTATTGCTAAGCGAAACAGGTCAAACCAACCGTGAAGATATTGTTGTATCTCATATTCTCTGAAGTTTTTAATACTGGTGTGAGTGATCTAGCTGAAGCCAGATTCAGTTGGCTCACCAGTGTTTTGTTAGCTTGCATCGTAGAGTGTTACGAGGACAAAGTCATAAGTAACGCACTCCGTCCCTTCTTCTTTTTTTATGTCCTATAGGCAAAGCTACAAGAGGTACTAGAAATGGTAGGAGAAGAAAGAAGTATGTGGAAAATAGTAAAAAAGAGGAGATAGGATGATAGGCCACATACTAAGACTTGAAGGAATAGTGCGGAATATAATAGAAGCAGAAACAAAAAAAAGGAGAGGTAGAGGCAGACCTAAGTTGGACTATTGCACACAGATAGTGAAAGATGTAGGGTGCGGAAATTTCAGGGAAATGTGCAGGCTAGTTCAGAATAAAAATCAATGGAGGTATGCAACCAACTAATTCGAAGATGGAAAACCTAATGGCGAAAAAAATAACAGTACTTAAACCTGATGATAATTGTTAGCAACTACAGGTATTGGTTTCACAATACTCTCAACTAATGTTAATTGTACAAAAGGATTTACTGCAAAACTATTAATTCGGTAAATGTTTAAGTGTTGGAGGATCATTGGTAGCCACAGGCTGGTTAACCACCTTAACATACCACTGAATACTGGTGAAACAGGGCATTTAATTGGGAAACAACAGAGGTGGAACTGAGCTGTATCTAGGCTGTGGGAATTTCAGGGAAGTATGCAGGCTAACTCGGAATAGAAATAAGTGAAGATACACATCCAACCAGTCTTAAGACGGAAAACCTAATGATGAAAATAATAATTGCATTTAAATCTAATGATTATTATAAACTACTTCAGGGGTTGGTTTTGGAATATTTGTACGAAAGGATATATTTGAAAACTATTAATTCGGACATTGTTCAAGTGTTGGGGAATCTTGGTAGCCGCAGACAGCTCAACCCCAGTAACATGCTACTGAATATCGGAGAAGTATATATCTATAAACAATATAGGGGGAACCGAACTGCACCTAACAAGATAAAGCAGCGGCTATGTTCGAAGACAACAAACATAGAAACAAGGAAAAAATTGTTGAAAGCATTTATGTAGAGCACAGTGCAGTACGTCTATGAAATAGGTGCAGTAGGAGAAGCAGACAGAAAAATGGTAAAAGCCTTTTGGAATGTTGTGCTTTCAGATGTATGAAGCTGATAGAATGGACAGATAAAGTTAATAACAAAGAGGTTATAAAAATATTTGGGGAATATAGATATCTGGGGAAAACAAAAAAAAATAGGAGAAACAAAAGGGCAGGATACGTTCTAAGGCATTTTTGGGTGAATAGTGCGGGATATATTACAAGCAGAGATAGGAAAAAGAGAGGCAGAGGTTGACCTAAATCAGAGATTTGCACACAGATAGTGAAAGATGCAGCCTGCAAATTTCAGGGAAATGTATAGGTTAGCACAGAATAGGTAACAATGAGGGTACACGTCTAACCAATTGCAGGATGGAAGATATGATAGGTCCGTCAAGACCTCGCTACCTATATAAGGGTGTTAAATAACCGTTATAGTAACTGTTGAAAGTGGACCTCCTTCAACTCTTATACATACGCCCACTCTTCTTCTCATTGATGTCCGTACTCTTTAGAACACCCCCGGAGTATTTCTGGGAGTTTAAAGTGCATCTACTATTCGATCTTGTAGGTAATCAATGGTATTTACTAGTGTTGTATACACCAGAGATTTGAGATCCTCAAAAGAGAATAATCTAGGCTATTTAATTCAGGGGGCCTAGGGGAGCAACAACTGAGATTCGCCGCTTCCCATAAACTTGCTTTCATACACTTCATTTAAATACTCCTGAGCCAAAATAGAAATGGGGCACCGTCGTGCATATACCACGTTTGGTTTCTCAGCAAAAGGGTCTGTCTTCGTGTATGAAGGGCAATTCGTGTTGTAAAAATGCTTTTACGGATAACTATGTGTGTAACGATCAGGCGGAAAAAATGTCTAATCAAATAACACCCAATTACACCATTCCATATAATTAATGGGAACTGTTCTTGAAAATGCATGTCTACAATTCCGTGTGGCTCTTCTTCAGCACATATGTGATTGTTGCGTAAATTTATAATCGAATTCCTTGAAAAATTGGTTTCGTCGGTATAAGGAATTTTTCAACCAAAATTGGGGTTTGATAACAATTTGTTGCATTGCGAGCATCTGATCTATATTTCCTCTTCCAGGTATAAAACCACATTAAGGTCCCATATATTGCTGTGTGTTCCCTTGCGAACCCTCTTGATCACAATTTTTCCATACACTTTACTGCGTACACTCGACAGGCTTATCCCATAATAAGTTTCGCATTCGTACTTGTTCACTCTACCTTTGTGCAAAGGGATAATGAACGCCCCCTTCCAATCTTCAGGCACATGCGCTTGTTCTATAAACAATTCTATCGGTTTGCACAAACATTCAGTTAGCACCCCGGAACCATTCCACTTGTTATTCCGCCTTCACCCGTCACTTTGCCAATCTTCAGGGTCCTCACCGCCGTCCATACCTCATCTGCGCTGTATTCGAATTCTATACTATTATCTACGTTTTCGACCAGTACATTACTGCTCCTTTCCTCATCAACACAATCCTCCGTATTCTTCTTGCCACCACAAAATAACGTCTTAAACTCTTTCCAGCAGTTTCTCACACACGCTTCGTCCGAAACAATTTTAACACTTTTACTACTTTGCCGTCTTGCTTACCCACTTTCGAAATAAGTTTTTATTCCCTTCCAAAATTATTCTGCATTTTTTCACCTTCCGTCTCCTTCAGTTGCTCTTAGCTTACCTTTACTACTTCTTTCGCATATCGTCTTTACTCCTTATATACTATCAGAAGTTGCTCTCTTAACTCAACACCTTTTTCTGCAATCATTCTCTTGTACGCCACTTGCTTTTTTTTCCCGACAACTTTTTTGACCTTTTGACCTCATACCTTTACCGTGCATTTTTTCACTACATGTACCAATTATTGTCATTCCACATATTTCCTAGTCACATTTTATCACACATCAATCAAACCCATGTTCGCTCCTCTTCTTCAGTTTTCAGAGCATTTTCTCATTCCTGTTTGCAGTCATGCAACTCCCTTTCTAATACAGTAAGTAGCGCACTCTCTTTAAGTCGACTATTCCAGCAAGCGTTCTACTGTCACTTTTGATTGCCTCACATTCTACTTTCTTTTTCACACCCATTTTCGGCTAAGATCAATTCTGGACAAACCCAAAAATCGTCGGTCCCGCACTCAGATCATCTCACGTCTGTTACTAGTTTTCTCAGACTTTCATCAAATACAAGCAAATCGATTATACTTCTTGCATTTTCCCTTTGTCAGGTGAACTTGTGCACGTCCTTATGCTTATACCATGTGTAGAATACAAACAGTTCTCTTGCAATACACATACTAACTTATCTCCATTTTCCTTCGTTCTTGGATCAGAAAACAGACCTATCACATGTTTAACATCATCTTAGTGTGCTACGACACAACTATTCATATCACCTAATAGAAGCACATAGTCATTCCTTTCGCGCATATCCATTACATTTTACAACTCCCGCGAAAACTGCTCATATTGCCCATCGTTATTCAGTGTAGCGTAACATGCTACTAAAGAGATTTTTGTAAAGCCTATTTTCATTTTAATCCATAAGATACAAGGAGACACCAATTCATATTATTTTAAGCACGTCTTTACTTGATCATTCAAAATTAAACCAACATCTTTCGCACCAACCCATTCGTTTCTAATCTAGACCACAAATCCAACATACCATCATCTAATTCAACATCTTTCTCTTTCCGCTTAGTTTCACTCATACACAGCCCATCCACTCGCCTTTCTATTATTTCATTCATTATTTCATACTCTTTACCGTACACTCTCCTGAACATTCCAAGAACCAAATCTCCATTCTTGATTTATGCGGTCGTTATTTGATGGGACGGATATTTTTGGTTTCAGTCGCCCACTATTACGTTGACGGTCCGTAGCTTTCGCAAAGGTTTTGTTGGTAAGTCTACCAGCCTAGATCGCAACTGTGCCATTGTAGCTTTCCCTATTATCGGTGGCGACAGCTTATCGTTTAATATTGGCATGTTTAGCCTCGCTGTCACAGTCGTCACCACGATTCCCCGTCTTCCTGATGTGCATAACGTCTTTCAATACAATCTAAAACTTCCGCTTCCAAGGGGTTTACCTTGTAAGCTAGCAGAAAGTTGCCAGCACTACGACCACTAGGAGACACATGCTGTGCACTCACACACATCAAAAAGTGCATACGTGTTAAAAAGAAAATGCATTCAACATTTTTAGGTCTGCAAAAGACGTATAACTCCGAGAACTGAAGTGAATTATGAAATGCGCTTTCTGAATACAGTGTAAGCAAGTGCTGGATAAAATTTATCAGAGCGATGTGCGAAGGCAGTAGAGCATGTGTGCGTGTAAACGCTAACATTGGATACTTTAGCATTGGGAAAAGTGTAAGACAGGGTTGTGTGATGTCTCCATCTTTGTTCAATATATTTATGAAATGTATCAGGCTAGCTTGCGATGGAATGAAAGGAGTGAAAATTGGTGAAACAAATGTTAGCGTGCTGTTGTATGCATATGACGCAGTATTGTTGGCTAAAACGTCACAAGATTTGCTACGAATGTTTGACAGACTGTCGAAAGCATGTGAAGATATGCAATTGAAGGTGACTGTAAATAAGACGACGGTAATGACTTTTGACAAAGATGGCGGAATTAATGACTTTGTATTTAGAATAGACAATGATACAATAGAGAAGTGAACGACTTCGTGTACCGTGGTAAAAAGTTTTTGAGCAATGGAAAGCTGTATGTGAAATAGAAAGAAAAGCAAGTGCTCGATAGAAAGTATCTGGAAGTATGTGGGCAATAAACATGAATGAAGAATTGCAAAGCTGTTCATTTGCAACAGTGTGTTTGTTCCAACTGTTTTATATGGAAGCGAAACGTGAATCTGGCAGAACCATGTTAGTTGTATAAATGTTGCACGAATGGGGTTCCTAGGAAGAGTGTGCGGAAGAACATTGAGCGACAAAGTGGTAAACAAATGGGCCAGAGCAGAGTACGTGGTGCAAGTAACCTTAAAGAACGAAGCACGCTTAGATGGTTTGGACGTATGATAAGAATGAATAGGGATAGACTTACCAAGTGTATATATATATATATATATTCAAGTAAGGTGACTACTATAATTACAAGATGTAGATCACGTAAAATATGGTTGTATGTAGTAGAGGCGGTTTTGAAAAAACGACAGGCGAAAAGTCTGAGGAATAATAGGGCATGCCAATAGTAAGGTATGAACGTTGCAGAGGCAAGGGAAATCTGTAGGGACCGAGAAATGTGGAAAACGATTGTAAATGGTACTTGGAGTAAAAGTAGTGCAGTAGTCTAGAACTATACGCTGCATATCCTCAGAAATTTGACTGTGGTAAGGGTATAGCAGAGAATCCCTCAGTATACGCCAAGCAGCTTGATGACTAATACTTAAATGTCAACAATTTTGTCGGGACCTGTGCCTCAATGTTTTTCTATTTTATTTGGTACAGCATCTTCCATCTGCTATGTTCTGGTAGTACGTGGTCCACCTGCATCATTGATATTATTATTAAGAGTTTCATTTTCTACAATATGCCAATGAATATCCGAAAACAGTTGTTGATCAGTTATCATTCCATTAGAATGGCGCACCGTGTACAGAAGTTTGAATTCTCTTGCAGTTGTATTTGCAAGACCTGTAACCTTTATAATTATTTACCTATCTAAAAAATAATGAGGTTAAAATTTTCTTGCTAAAAAATAAATGGACTGCACTCTCATCTCAAGGACTGCAGTGGGTTCTTTAAATTGTTATTCTTACTAGTAAAACCATACACTTGATTTAATCCAAGTTCAATAAAAAATAACACATTGCCACTCTTTAAGCGAGTAAAAAATATTTTATTAATAATTTTTTAACCAATGATATGTACATCCAAATTTTTTTTTAATAACTGTTTTTACAATATTTACAGAATTGAAATATTGCCACTTGAACAATAAAAATAGAATACAAAAATTGTTGCAACGCAAACTGCAAAAACAAATTGTTATATACTTTAATATTGAATGAAGTCGTTAAGTATTTTAAAACGAGCATGTTTTAATTGTTTTAGACTTGTACAAAATTGAAGTCCCTAGATTAGTCACTAATTCAAGCAAAAAATTTAGGTTAATGAAATTTTATGTGCTATTTATAAGAGAGATAAAATTTGTAATTTGTAATTTGTAATTTGTAATTTGTAATTTGTAATTTGTAATTTGTAATTTGTAATTTGTAATTTGTAATTTGTAATTTGTAATTTGTAATTTGTAATTTGTAATTTGTAATTTGTAATTTGTAATTTGTAATTTGTAATTTGTAATTTGTAATTTGTAATTTGTAATTTGTAATTTGTAATTTGTAATTTGTAATTTGTAATTTGTAATTTGTAATTTGTAATTTGTAATTTGTAATTTGTAATTTGTAATTTGCAATTTGCAATTTGCAATTTGCAATTTGCAATTTGCAATTTGCAATTTGCAATTTGCAATTTGCAATTTGCAATTTGCAATTTGCAATTTGCAATTTGCAATTTGCAATTTGCAATTTGCAATTTGCAATTTGCAATTTGCAATTTGCAATTTGCAATTTGCAATTTGCAATTTGCAATTTGCAATCTGCAATCTGCAATCTGCAATCTGCAATCTGCAATCTGCAATCTGCAATCTGCAATCTGCAATCTGCAATCTGCAATCTGCAATCTGCAATCTGCAATCTGCAATCTGCAATCTGTAATCTGTAATCTGTAATCTGTAATCTGTAATCTGTAATCTGTAATCTGTAATCTGTAATCTGTAATCTGTAATCTGTAATCTGTAATCTGTAATCTGTAATCTGTAATCTGTGATCTGTGATCTGTGATCTGTGATCTGTAATCTGTAATCTGTAATCTGTAACTTGTAATTTGTAATTTGTAATTTGTAATTTGTAACTTGTAATTTGTAATTTGTAATTTGTAATTTGTAATTTGTAATTTGTAATTTGTAGTTTGTAGTTTGTAGTTTGTAGTTTGTAGTTTGTAGTTTGTAGTTTGTAGTTTGTAATTTGTAATTTGTAATTTGTAATTTGTAATTTGTAATTTGTAATTTGTATGTAATTTGCAATTTGCAATTTGCAATTTGCAATTTCAATTCAATTGACAATTCAATTGCAATTGCACCTGCAATTTGCAATCACTGACAATTACAATTGCAACCTGCAATTGCAATTGTAATGTAATCTGTAACCTTAGCTGTAGTTTGTAGTTTGTAGTTTGTAGTTTGTAGTTTGTAGTTTGTAGTTTGTAGTTTGTAGTTTGTAGTTTGTAGTTTGTAGCTGTAGCCTCAGTTTGCAGCTTTGCAGCTTTGCAGCCTGCAGCCTGCAGTTGCAGCCTGCAGCCTGCAGCCTGCAGTTTGCAGTCTGCAGCTGCAGCTTGCAGCTTGCAGTTTGCAGTCTGCAGTGTAGCCTGTAGTTTGTAATTTTGTAATTTGTAATTTGTAATTTGCAATTTGCACCTGAATTTGCATGCAATTTGCAACCTTTGCAATTTGCAACTTGCACTGCAATTTGCAACCTGCAATTTGCAATCTGCAATTGCAATTGCAATCCTGCACCATTGCAATTTGCACCTGCAATTGCAATTTGACAATTACCTGCAATTGCAATTGCAATTGCAATACCTGCAATTTGCACCTGCAATTTACCTGCAATTTGCAATTGCAATTGCACCTTGCAATTGCAATTGCAACTTGCAATTGCAATTTGCAATTGCAATTTGCAATTTGCAATTGCAATTGCAATTGCAATTTGCAATTGCAATTGCAATCTTGCAATTGCAATTGCAATTGCAATTTGCACCTGCAATTGCAATTGCAATTCAATTGCAATTTGCAATGCAATTTGCAATTGCAATTTGTATTTAATTTGCAATGAATTGCAATTTGAATTTGCAATTAATTGTACAATTTACTGTAATTTACAATTTGCAATTTAATGATAATTGTAATTTGTAATTGTAATTGTAATTTGTAATTGTAATAATTTGTAATTTGTAATTTGTAATTTGTAATTGTAATTTTAATTTGTAATTTGTAATTGTAATTTGTAATTTGTAATTTGTAATTTGTAATTTGTAATTTGTAATTTGTAATTTGTAATTTGTAATTTGTAATTGTAGTAATTTGTAATTGTATATTTAGTAATTTATTGTAATTTGTAGTGTATTGTATATTGTAATTGTATGTAATCTAGTAATTGTAATTTGTAATTTGTAATTTGTAATTTGTAATTGTAATTTTAATTGTAATTTGTAATTTGTAATTGTAATTGTGTAATTTAGTAATTTGTAATTTGTAGTTTATTTGTAATTTAATTGTATATTTGTAATTTAATTTGTAAGTTTTAGTTTGTATTGTAGTTCGTAATTGTATTGTAATTCTGTAATTGTATTGTAAGTTGTAATTGTAGTATCTGTAATTTAGTAATCTGTATTGTAATTTGTAATTGTAATTTGTAATTTGTAATTTGTAATTTGTAATTTAGTAATTTGTAATTTGTAATTTGTAATTTGTAATTTGTAATTGTTAATTATGTAATTTGTAATTTGTAATTTGTAATTTGTATTTGTAATTTGTGAATTTGATGTAATTTGTAATTTGTAATTTGTAATTGTGATTGTGATTTGTAGATTTGTAATTTGATAATTTGTGAATTTGTGATTTGTGATTTGTGATTTGTATTTGTAATTTGTAGATTGTGATTGTATGATTTGTGATTGTGATTTGTGATTTGTGATTTGTGATTGTGATTTGTGATTTGTGATTTGTGATTTGTGATTTGTGATTTGTGATTTGTGATTTGTGATTTGTGATTTGTGATTTGTGATTTGTGATTTGTGATTTGTGATTTGTGATTTGTGATTTGTGATTTGTGATTTGTGATTTGTGATTGTGATTTGTGATTTGTGATTTGTGATTTGTGATTTGTGATTTGTGATTGATGTGATTTGTGATTTGTGATTTGTGATTTGTGATTTGTGATTTGTGATTTGTGATTTGTGATTTGTGATTTGATGATTTGTGATTTGTGATTGTGATATTGTATTTGTATCTTGTGATTGTATTTGTATTGTAGATTTGTGATTTGTAGATTTGTATTGTAAGTTTGATATGATTTGTATTTGTACTTGTACTCTTGTAGCATTTAGTTGTATTGTACTTTGTATTTGTATGTATTTGTAGATTTGTAGATTTGTATTTGTAGATTTGTATTGTAGATTGTAGATTTGTAAGTTGTAATTTGTAATTGTATTTGTATTTGTAATTTGTAATTTGTAATTTATAATTTTAATTTGTAATTTTAATTTGTAATGTATGTAATTTGTAATTTGTAATTTGTAATTTAATTGTAATTTGTAATTGTAATGTATTGTAATTTGTAATTTGTAATTTGTATTTATATGTAATTTGTAATTGTATTATTACTGTAATTGTAATTTAGTAATTGTAATTTATGTAATTGTATTTGTAATTTGTAATTTGTAATTGTAATTTGTAATTGTAATTTGTAATTTGTAATTTGTAATTATTTGTAATTGTATAATTGTAATTTAATTGTAATTTGTAATTGTAATTTGTAATTTGTAATCTGTATGTATTGTAATTTATTAATTTGTAATTGTATTAATTGTAATTTGTAATTGTAATTGATAATTGTATATTGTAATTTGTAATTGTATAATTTAGTAATCTGTACTGTAATTTATAATTTGTATTAATTTGTAACTGTATGTAATTGTAATTTGTAATTTATGTATGTAACTTGTAATTGTGTATATTGTAATTGATAATTTGTAATTTGTAATTTTATGTAATTTGTAATTTAATTGTAATGTATATTAATTATAATTTAATTGTATAATTTAGTAATTTGTAATTTAGTAATTTGTAATTGTAATTGTAATTTATAATTTGTAATAATTTGTAATTGTAATGTATTAATTAATTGTAACTGTAATTATGTAATTTTGTAATTTGTAATTGTATAATTGTAATTGTAATTGTAATTTAATTGTATAATTTGTAATTATAATTATGTAATTGTAATTAATTTAATTGTAATTTAATAATTGTAATAATTTGTAATGTAATGTAATTTTAATTGATGTAATTTGTAATTGTAATTTATAATTGATGTAATTTAATTGTAATTTGTAATTTGTAATTTTAATTAATTGTAATTTATGTAATTTATAATTTATAATTTAGTAATTTGTAATTGTAATTTAATTTGTAATGTAATTATTGTAATTTGTAATTTGTAATTTATAATTTGTAAATTGTAATTAATTTATAATTTGTAATTTGTAATTTATAATTTGTAATAATTTAGTAATTTGTAATTTATGTAATTTAATGTAATTGTAATTAATTGTAATTTGTAATTTATGTTAATTTGATAATGTAATTGTAATTTGTAATTTTAATTGTAATTTGATAATTTGTAATTTGTAATTTGTAATTGTAATTTGTAATTTGTAATTTGTAATTTGTAATTTTAATTTGTAATTTGTAATTTGTAATTTGTAATTTGTAATTTGTAATTTGTAATTTGTAATTTAATTTGTAATTTGTAATTTGTAATTTGTAATTTGTAGTTTAAAAAAAAGGGCAAAGTGAGATATACCGGTTAAGTTCGAATTAGTAAGTAAAGTTAGAAACGAAATGATGGTGAAGAAACAGCGGAAAGTAGACGGAAGACCGTTGGTAGACCCCATCCACAAGTTGGCCGACGGCGAGTTGTATTGAAACGTCTCTTAAGGAATTGACCAGTAAGTTCACCCACGTAGTATCGTTGAATCATATTCGCGTCGATCGAGCATCGGTAAAAAGGCAATAGTATATGCAAGGGCGGTAAGTAAGTTTACACTCTTTTAGCAAACCCTGAAATTTAAATTGATAAAATGAGACGACCTAACGCTTCAATAAATAGTAAAAAGGCGAATAAGTTGCTGTTCCTGGATATGCTTAATTAATTTAAAAAATCAAGGAAAGAGATATATAATTGTAAATACTGCTTTATTTTTCCTATGTGTTTAAGTTTGATAAGTATGCACATGTTAAATTGTATAGATAAATTGTAATTGGTTCGAGCAGCGATGGAAATAGTTTTGTTCACTTCTAAGCCTAATATTATTGGAAAGTGAGTTTGAAGCTTTTGAAACCTGGAGAAATATTTACGTAATAATTTAAACGCGAACTTTATTTGTGATATGTATTGTTAGTTAATTTCTTTGTGAACATTTTGTATTATTAAAGCACATTTGAATGGCGAAAAGTGAAAATTGGTAATGCGCTGTGTTCTAGGTTTTGTTAAAGAAATTTCCAAATAGGTGGGATTTAAAATGTGGTGTAAAAGAAAAACTGGGACAGTGGCATGGTAGTATTATTTACAGGTTAAGGTTTTTTTAAGGAGTTCTGTTAATAATACTTGGCCCATTGAGGTAGATCAGCTTTGTTTTTTTTAAGGTCAATGCGTGTAGAATAATATTTTCTAAGTTTACTGTTTAGAGAGTTTAACTTGGATGAAACTTTATTTAGAATTGTTTATAGCATAGGTAAAGGTAATCATTGGGAAAGGATATCCAGCTACCCTATTGATGAAGTCATATTTGGAAGAAACCGTTATTCTGAAAAATCGTTTTAATTTTACCAAAAGCTTATGGGCATTTTTAGTGTATAGTTAAAAAAGGTAAAAAGAGAAGATGACGAGAATTTAGGAAAATCAAAAACACAGGGACGTATCTAAAACAACTGACTTCTGCGTAACGGCAATATAGATGAAATTGCAGGGATCTGACAGTTTAGCGCAAGCTTATCAAGGTAAGTGGTACTTATAAAGTACGTTTGTACCCGGGTATTTTACATTATTAATTTTATTATTTTTTCCATAGGAATCCACTTCCCCACCACCATAGTTAAACGGTGCACCTATAAATTGTTATGGGGTGCCGCCCTTTCTAGGAAAATCGAAATTCGTAACAGAACGTCATGTTTACTCGTAACCGGCTTTATGTAATTTTAAATTCCTTACCACAATAATTGACCAATTACATAATGAAGTGTGTTTTAGAAGAGGATTAACCTTGAAATATCTTTCCCTAGTGTTCTTCTTTTGTAAAGTTTTTATAAGTTTGTTATAATGACCGTGTAAAAAAAATGATGATTTAGCTTTGCAAATAAAACATTCTCAGTTTGTAAATAGTATGATATTTAAAAAATGTTTTCCAGAGCGTTCGTTCCGCGATAAAAATATTATGGTAGTATAAGTATACACAGTTTTAAATATTTTTTGCACTATTCTCGAGCTGCTAAATGCTCACTTCATCTGTAGGAAGATGTGTTTTGGGTTCTTTGATTTTTAACATTTAGAGATTAGTTTGCAACATGGCCATCATAGTAAAACACATCTTCAGCTATAATTTTCTTTGCTTTTATTATGCAATAAACCTCCATGCATTTGCGTTAGCTTTGAAGCACACAAAACTAATTTAAAACACGCCATTAAACGAATTCTAACAAAGCGGAGCTTCCGGTTCATAGATTATGGCAACTTAAATTCCATACCGAATACGAATTATTAAAGATAATTCGGAGCGAATCACGCAGAAGTAATTAGGTACTTCTGTAAGTTATTTGCTAATACGAATTCTTTAGTATCATTAAACGAGATGCTCTGCCAGAGGGATATGGCATATATAATTTTATCAAAATTAATTAGGTACTTCTGTAAGTTATTTGCTAATACGAATTCTTTAGTATCATTAAACGAGATGCTCTGCCAGAGGGATATGGCATATATAATTTTATCAAAATTGAATTGAATATCCAACTGCTTTCTTATATAAAAGTATTTTAAAATTAAATCAGCTGTTATAATTTACAGTTGGTTTGTTACATAATGACACGTAATGGTTCAAATGCAAGTGCTATTAAAATGGAATTTCAACAATTACATAGGAACTAGCTGTAGAGGTCTGCTTCGCCGACAACTTTACGAAAATTCAGCTTGTCCATTCTCATCTACATACGCACAGGAACACAATACAGAAAGAATTAAAACAATAAGCAATACACAAAGAATGTTACAGTGCATGCTCAGAAAACATTCTAAATTAAATCATAAGGTCATTGGTGCATAGCTTGTGATTTATTAAAATCTTATTTTCTGTGCGCATTCACAACCTCCAAAGCTCCATACTTAACAGTAATTATAAACTTGTGCTTCTTCGTCTCGCAAAATTAATTAATTTAACACGATATTATAAATTTATTAGAAACTTACAATTTTAACTGATACTTTTCTTGTACATATTTATGAGATTTATAGATGCAAAAAATCTTGATATTAATGAGATCAAGTAAGCCTAGAGGGTCTCCGAAGATCAAAACAAAATCTTGTTACCATGACAAAAAATTAAGACTTCCCAACTGTGACTGCGAAAGCTTATTTTTGAAAAGTGAAGCATAGGTGTGTAGTCAATTTTGATATAAAGCATGTCAAAGGCAAATATGAAAATTGTATATTAGAAAATCGAGCCTTCATCAAATAGCTGTAATTGGAGAGGTTAAAAGACAAAGAAATTTAAGAAGATATACTTAATACACTTGGCGATCAGTGCCCATCAAATGCGACTGCGAAAAATTAGATTGCGTCATTCAAAAAAAAAGAAAACTTTCTGATAAAGGTAGGAAACGACAAGGAAGACCTCTGCACTGACCAGCTCCAAAAATATTGACCCAATTCATAACATGATAGAATCAGACCGTTAAATTGGGTTAAAACCTATTGCTGAGGCACCAAAAGCTTCATATGAATGCGTCCATCAGATAGTTCACGTAGATTCAATTAGGTATAAAATTATTGCAAACGGATTCCCAAATGCTTGAACTCCAAACACTGACGAGCAAGGGTGAAAGCATCACAATCAATCACTGTCGGTTTTGAAAAAGATCTAAACTTTTGAACCATCTTGTGACTGCGAACAATACATAGCTCCATTTTTGTGATCCATAAACGAAATAGCAATTGACGGAGTGTAACATTATGACTCTCTAACACCTAAGAAGTCTCAAATTTAAAAATACGCTGGAAAAGTTCATGCTTCCGTTTCTTGAGATATTCCTGGAATAACTATCATCGATTGCTGGGAACTATTATTCCATTTCATACCACCTTTATCATCATTTTGTTTTCTACCTTACTTAAGGTCGGTTTGACGCAGCTCTAACTTCTTTTCTATTCTGTGCTGATCCAAAAAGTTCTACATATCTTTCACTACCTAAATTTCTAATAATTTGACTAATATAGCTTGATCTAGGTCTTCCTATACCCTGCTATCCTTTTATTATCTATCTGGTTCTACATAGACATTAGCAACCTGTTGGTTGTTAAAGAACTGCAACATGTTTACATTTTTTCTCATTTACAAGGAAATGAAATATTACCTGGTTATCCCCTCCAAAAAAGGAAAAGTGTTAAATTATATGTTAAGCAACGAATCACTACCAGCATGCCAAACCGCTGACTAATTGTGAGTTAGGTCATGGAGAAGTTTATTAAGTTGTATGTTATAGTAAGGCTTAAGCAGCGAATTGCTGCCAATATGCCAGACAGCTAACTAATCATAAGTTATGTCATGGTGACGATAAATAAATTATATGTTATGGTAAGACTTAAGAAACGAATTGCTACCAACATGCCAGACCGCTAACTAATTGTGAGTTATGTCATGATAACATTTATGTAACTGATTTTAATTAATTTATTTTTGTTTTGTTTTCGAACTTACTTAAGGTCGGTTTGACGCAGCTCTAAATTCTTTTTTATCTTGAGCTTGTTTGAAAAGTCTACATACTCTTCACAACCTAAATCTCTAATAATTTGACTAATATAGCTTTGTCTAGATCTTCCTATTCAATTTTTATATGGTAGTCTATAATATAAGACCTTACTAAATAGTCTTAACTGGTGCCCTATCATTGTATTTTGCCTGACCTTTAATTGCTTCTACATACAGGGTTCCTCACCTATCCTTCTATAGACTTTGTTACTCTATCTGTCCAACTAGTCTTTAACATTCTCCTATAACGCCAAATTTCAAAAGCTTCTATCTTTTTCTTATCTACCTCTTTAATTGTCCAAGTCTCACTACCGTATAATAGAACACTCCGTACGTATGACTTTAAAAAACGTTTTCTATTATCTAAATTAATACTATTAGCTATTAGTAAGTTTTTTTTTCAAAAACATTTTTCTAGAGTGAGCTATTCTAGCTACTATATCTTTTCTACTACGTCCGTCCTTTGTAATTATATTACCTAAATAGCAGAATTCATCTACCTCCTCTAACTAGGTATTACACCTATTTTTAATTTTGTCTTAGAATTAGGCTGTAACTCACTTGTCATTTTCACGTTGTTAAATTGACATACTCTAGCCACAACCGACTTTGACGTTTAAAATTAAATAGGTTTCACGTTGACCAAAGCAAGCGCTGTGGGAATCACACGATTTTCCGTTTTGACACTTTTATTTTTGAGAAAAGTGCATGTTTTATTCTCGACACGAGGCAAGTACTTTCTAGTCCTATTTACCACAAATTTTTGAAGAAAGTTCTGAGTGGGTCATTAGATTAGGTGGTGTATGAAACTAGGCCCTCGGTCCTTTTCCGACATCAACAATTATAGATTGTTCAATAATTACGGATATCTGTGCTTCTATAATTACATTGAACCGTCGGGTTTATGACAGATCTCTGGTTGTTAATACGTTCAGTTTTGGATTAGTGTACCTATCATAACATTTGTCGTTTGCGACGTATATACGTTGTGCGTGAAGCCATCTACCTCATGTTAACCACATTTTGAGCTTTGCCCCAGAATTGCTGGTATGTTACTAATCTGTAGATTCTATCCGATCCAGTAGAAATTTATGGCAAACACATATAAGGTGATTTACACAACGCCAAACGCCGTTTGGACAATTTCTGGCATATAAGAGTTCTAGTCTGTCGACTTTAATCCGTGATGAATACGGCTAAGTGTTTGTTCTTTAACAGCTGGTGCCACCGACATCACAGAGCCAAAATGCCAGTAATGGAAATTGTTGACTGGATCTCCCACGAATGTTATGCTTTCTGAAATCGCCAAGGAATTTTAGCAAAGTGGCCTAAATCTTTAAAATTGGTCAGTGTTAAGCATATTTGCTGTCTGTATTTGCATGCCGAGCATAGAATCTAGAGATAATATGGTGGTGAATTTCGATCATAGGATAGTGCAGCTAGTAAAGGGCATGGGGCTATAAAAGCCTACCTCCAAAAATTTGAATTGACCGAGAAACGGTTGCGAATGCGGCGAGGGAGTAGAAAACGCAAGACGTGATACTTCACTGCCAACTAGATATGGTTAACAGATGGTTGGCGGATTGGAAATTAGCTGTCGAAGGGCTAGAATGGCCCGAGAGCCTAGAAGAAGTCTAAGGAGTGGCTAACTAGAAGGTGTTCTGGGTAGCTTTGAAGAAATGTTCAAGAAGGGTCACGAGGTTGGACGCCAGAAATGGGGTGTAAACCGAGGGGGTACTTAAATTTTTGAGTAGGAGGTAGTTTGGTTTAGAAGACTTGGCATAAATTTATTCTGTGGCACAACATAACTTGGTTTATAAAAATTAACAATAAAGAAAACATAAAAACAAAACCCAAAGACAAATAAATATTTACACATGCACGCTGAAATTCACAGTAAACCAATCAATATCTTACCTAAACGCGCGTTACAAAATACGCGATATTAAATCATAACTCTAAAAATTCGGCTAATAGATAAGAAATTAACTAAAACCAATATAAAAAACTAACTAAACTAGAGAGAAACCGCACATCTCTCCAGGACAAATGATTGTGATTGTGCCACCACCCCCTCAAGGACATTTAGTAAATACCCTCCAGAACTTTCGCAGTGCATATCCATCTTTTCTTAGCAGTAAGATAATTAAACGTAGGCGGACGACCAGATCTTCGGATGCTGGAGAGTTATTTATAAATATTATGGCAGCTGTACTAGAATAAGGATTAATTTCTATTAATAAATAGATTTTGTAACTAATTTTTAACGAGCAAGTTTCAGTGAGATGGCGCTGACCGTAATAATGCCTATGCAAATATACCTGATAATTTTGGCGTCTCTTTTTGCCATTTATGCACTATCATATGCTTAATACTTTATTTTAATATTTATATTCTATGCCTGTATTGGACTTCTATATATATTATTATTTTGTTTTGTCGCTGGATTTGTTTTGTTTGTTGTTTCGCCAGTCTTTTGATCGTAGTATCTTTAGGAAGGAAGATTGAAATTAGAATAAGTCAGTTAGGGAGTGATAGGGAACGTTAGAGACAAATTTAGGCTAAAGTTAGAATATAATACTTAGACTAGTAAGGGCGATATTGTAATTTATAGAGTAGGAAGGAATAGCTGAATTCGCTATTGAATTTGGCGTATGCTTAGAAATTCGAATGCATTGGTAAATATTAGTAAACTAGGTTTGGATGGTTTTAAGTCTATCATTCGGGATGCACCGGTATGCAGAACTGTATTAATGTCCCTCGAAAGTGTACCCACATTTTTGATACCTTACTATTATGGATTTTTATAGTTAACTTACTGTATTACTGTTTTAATGCTGAAATTATTGTAATTTTAACATCTGCCTGATAATGATTCTTGTTTTTGCAAACTGAAGCAAAACGCAGTTGAGATACTTGAGTGTAATTTTAATTTTGATTGCTCTACCTCCATTGGGAGTGCTTGATTTTTAATAACGAAAAAGGAAATGGATTATTACGTGGGCGCACAATTCTACAAATAGGCTTCGAAAATTTATCTTAGAAACTAAAACGCATTAAACTTTCCATGTGGTTTAGCACGTCTTGTTTGGAAAACATGTTATTCCAAAATATTTTTCCTCGTATTTCGAACGAATTCTTTTAGTTGTGACAATACTATCTGTAATGCAAATTAGTCTTGAATATAATATGAAATTCAAAGAGGATATAGGAAATAGTCTCAAACCAATTTTCAATTACATCCCTACATTTACACACAGAAAAAGTCTGCAACGCTTTAAGTGTGATGTTATTTTACCCGTGTGAATAATACAGTTCAAGATTAAGGTAACAATTTATTTAATTCTCTACAGCAAAAAAATTAATATTTTAATCATAGAGCAACCTAAAAGATCAGGTAATAATACTAAATATAAATTTCTTTATAAGGCATGCACTAATACCGAAGTAAATTTTATCATACTTTTATATACATATTTAAGGGTATCAACGAGAAAAAAGGATCTGAAAATTGCTTACAGGCTTGCGGTTAAATTGTAGTGGAAAAAAATCGGTATATTATGTACAGGCAGAAAGTGTTGCTTATCTAGGACGATCATGCTTTGCACTGCTCATACGTTTACCTATTAGATGCTACTCTAAAGAATGTTGTTATTTTATTATGTTTACCCAGCCATATAGCCTCTTTGGGTGAAGCCCTTTAGGTAGGCAATTTCTAAAATCTATAAAAGACCTACCAGAGACGAACTTGTGGAAATTGCATTCATAACCACACTAGACGTAAACTAAGCAGACTACAGTTTTTTCTCCTACTAATAGTTTCTCGTGTAAGGTAGCAACGGTCAAATTGGAGCTTCTGGTTTTCACACGTTATATTAATTGTTTTGACAGAACACAAATTTCCGATCATGTTCTTAATCGATAAAGCTGTACTATATAATGCTCAAGTACAAAATGCCGATAATTGTATTTCCAATAATGCCAATTTTGATGTAGTCACTGAAGACAATTTAAACGAATTTTTGTGAAGTCATAACTGAAACTCAGGTCATCCTTATTCGTAATCCGTTTAATGCAAAAATAGCATGCACAGATACTGACGTTAACATAAACATTAGCCGATAAGCTGTATCAATTGTTTTGTGTAAGAAAATTTCTGTACAGTGAAACAAATCTGTATTAAGAAAAAATAAAAAAAAAATCGGTTAAAATTATTTATGTGCAAACCCAAATAAGCTTTCGAATTCATAATAAATCTTTGGTCCCATATGGGAAACATCTAATAATCCGTCATTTTCTAGCTAAATAAATCGCAAAGCAAACTCCACATTTTGAAACCTTGCTTAAACGGTTTAAATAGCATTCTTTTCATTATAAGTTTGAGGAAACAACTTACTGTTCACATATGTGTTAAAGCTTTCAATTTATATCATAAACACAGCGCGTAACCGTCAAGCATTTGTTCTGATGAGCATAAAATTCCGGGGAGATAAAAATTCCCCTGGTCAAATTGTCTTCATGAATTGCTTTCCAACGATCACTTCCACGTTATTCTTCGAGCAAAGCGGGTTGGAAATCGTGGTATATTACAAAAACTCGGTCGTCTCTAAGCTGCCGTACTGTACCACAAAATAATAATAAACGAATAGTTACCGTATATTTTAGGCGATAAGTTTCAGAACAAAGGTGCGTAATATAAACGTTTTTTTTAAACACTTATATACTCCTATTGGCATTAAAATTACCATCTAAATAAATACAAACGGTTCAGAATGGGTTACCTTTTCAGTGATAAGTCGGGTTATACACTGTATGAATCACTGGACCCCACTCCCTCACTTGATACGTCGTTACTTGAAATCGTCTCGCCCGTTATTGCTACCTTTCCAAACCTAAAATCGACCTACTTTCCTCTAAATCAAATATACCTTTGCGTACAAACGAAATGGAACCTATTACTTGATATGCTATTGCCAGATTGATAATATACAAAACAAAACATTGTGTAAATAGAATATAATGTATATAAAAACTTGCTACGGTGCACTTAGAACTGTTAAGAGTTTTGCATTTATATAACACCTAGACGTGTTCTTAAAGGATATTATTAGTTTCATGATTTGAGGAGTAGAGCAGATAGTATCTGAGCTCGGCGTGATGGTTTCATGTTTTCTTTCTATTTTTCCTTTTTTATGTATTGGTGTACTGTTATAGATATATGGAAATACATAGAATTGAATTAAAAGATATTTTTTGTTAAGTTGCTATTCATTAAAACTGGACGTCAAATAAAATCATTATGGTGCCTCGAATAATTCTAGGACAAATAAGTATTCCTGCAATTTTTTCTCTAGTTTTTAGAGTAAACATTTAATCGAAATGCAAATTCTAAAAATAAATAGTATTGAAAATACTTTCTTTCTGCACTAATATTCAAAAATCCAAACAGAAGAACATATGCTAATTATGCCCCAATTGCTCTCAAACACTATTGTCTGCATACATACCAAACGCCCATACACCAGGCACACATTGTTATAGACAGTGATCGAATTTGAACCTGCTATCTCCGATATTTGATTTTCAAATCACCATTCAGTTCAACGCAGTTGATGGCTCCCATATGAGACAGCGGGCTAACTGTGAAATTGTTGCGGTTAATATATGAACACGCTTGGTAGCGAACGTGTTAATTTGGAACTTTTATTTAACGCCACGTCATTTTGGGCTATCATTCAAATTATATTTACATCAATAAACTTTGCTCAAGTAAGTATGTTTATCACAAGACACCTTATTGCAAATAAATGCCACATAAGAGAGCAGTAAAGTAATCAATACTAGTCAGTTTAATCATGCCCAACAAGAGGATTTCTGTTCAAGTAGAAAATTAGATATTCTAAACAAATGTTTGATTAAAGTACGCTTGCTTGAGTAGCAAATTGTTAAAAAGCTCTAAACCGTTTTAGCAATTTTCAAATTGCTTATGCAAACTAGTGCACCAGACCCGAATACGTAAGCTTTATGCTAATCACTACCCTAGATATTCCTTTCGAACGCAGCTATATAAAAAATTGATATATAATTATGTTTACGTCGGTAGGATAGTGAGATGAAACAAACACGCATTCAGCACAATTAAGACCGAAAATCGCAAATACATAAATTTTTGCATTTGATTCCTGTTTCAAATCGTTGTATATATTGTCATGCTTAAACACTTTGTGATATTGATTTGCTTGTTCGTTGCAAAAGTACTATAAACCAGTTCGTTGAGCACGTATGGAACCCTTGTTCTGTGATGCATGTTACAATAGTGCCTCCTGGTCTTAGTTGTTACGAGTTTGCTTTACTTTAAATATACACCAGATAGGAATAACAAAATTTTATTTTAGGACGGATAAAATAAATGTGAATGCATCCCATATAGTAAGATTTTACAAACAATAAACGTCAGTTAAGCGTGAATTTTAATTCCATTGTTTTAGAAAATATAACTTCAATTGGGGCAGTTGATATAATCAAGGCAATAAAATAAATTTTATTGAAATAAATTGGGACACTTAATCCAAAACCAAAATAACCCATTGGTTATTCAGTGGAGAATTATATAAACGTAGCGCCAATACAACCAACTCAAGAAAATGATTTGATAAAACATGCAATGTGTTGTTAATAATTGTATATATGTAGTATCAGAATGCTAAATACGTCAGATCGAAAATTATGGTAAGAAAACAAGGAACGTCACGCAATAAATGAAACTACAGATTTTACATTGAGAATATAAATTAATGCGTGAGAAACGAAGAAACCGCTAAAATGCAAAACAATGTCTAAAACATTAGTAGGAAAATTGCAACAACAAAACAAGGTACGTGATCTTTACGGAATTAACGTAACAATATGCTTTATTTAGCATTAATAAAATATGTTACAGTGTGTGAACGAAATTTTTAGAAGGGTTAAATGATACATAACAACTAAGCACCTAGAATTTGAAGTTTAGTTCATAAAGCAATTGGAATGGTCAAAACGTAGTAATAGTAGCATGTAGTAAGGCGGGACAGCAGCGTTGCTTTTATTGAAATCTTTGCTAAGGTCAAGTGTAGAAAGGATTTCCTTACAATTCATGAATTTTAACACGTGCGTAGGTCTAAATGAAGAAAGGCTAAAAGTTGTAAGTTGAAGGAAACGCAGATTTAAGGTGTGAATGTGAATTTCGTTAAAGGTAAAAAAACAGGTGGATCACGACTACCTTTAACCACGCTTGGAAAGGCAATGTATGTTTCAATCACGTTTTCGTAGATTTAGTGTAATCACGACCGGGTACAAGAAGTTAGAGACCAGAAAATCTACAGAAATATTTTTGGATTTGGTGTTAGGTTAAGGTAACTTGTTTAAGGGGAGAGGGGTTGGCGTTTCTGGATATTCCCGAGTTGAAACATGTCATTATCATTAGATTTTCGGTCCTGGAACTGGTTGGGCACGTACCTACAATGTTTTCTATTCTCCACACTTTTCTTAAGTTTCCATAGCCTGCATCTTTTACTGCCTGTGTGCAACAGTCTAATATATATCTACATTTATATCAAGTTTTTCATTTTTCTCATACAATATATCTTGCACCGTTTTCTCACGCTCTAGATCGTGTTCCATTATCCCATCTGTCCTATTCTTTCCTGTTATCCGCGTATTTCTTTCGTTCTCTATCATTTCTAGTACCTCGTTGTTCTTAACTTTGTTCATATCTTCATCATACGTTTGAAGCACCTTATTTTAAAGACTTCTACCTTTTTTCTGTTCTCTTTTTCTACTAAAAATTTCAGCAGTCGCTTTTCTTTTGTTTCCATGTTTGAAGCTTCGAACATAAAAGTTGCTTTTGCTTGTTAAATGCAGCACGACCTTGTGCTAATCTTTGTTTTATATCTTTTGCACTTTCCCATCCGGCGTTATTTGGTAGGTAGCAGAAATCCTTAACCTCTAGTAAATTCTGGTCTACTTGTATTCTGGTTTTCGACTTATTTTCTTCCCGTTTGTATAATGGTAATATAGATTTATTTTTGTTGATTTTCGTACCGTATCTCTGTTCTAGTACTGTTTCCATTTCGTTAAAAGTAGTTTTTAATTCTATTTTGTTAAATGCTAAGTCCGCTGTATCGTCTGCGATCTCCAGCGTATTAATGGCTTGCCCCTGCACCATAATTCCATATATCTTTCCGCATTTGACAGTATTCATTTTCATTGTTTCTTCGATATACAAGTTCAAAATTAATGGGGATAACACACTTTCCTTTTCCTAATATTTATTTGTCTACCTTCTTGCTCTAATTATTAAACCTTTATGAAGACTGTGCGCCATCTGTTCATCCCTATAACTCAATTCTTTCTTTCTGAATATTTCGAACATTTTTTCCCATTTATTCCCATTCATTATTAAATGCTTTTTTCAGATCTACAAACCGTATGCGCACGCTTTCGTCTTTTTCTATTATTTTTTTCAATATTACCCTTAAAGCTGGGTTTGCCTGGTGGGTGAACTGGGGCTTCCTGTCCATACATAATTGACTACTGAGCTACGGAAGGAATGGATGCGGCGTGCCCTAGGTACGGCGCAGGGCAGCATAGCTGTTCAAAATTAAGCAGGCTATGGGGAGCACTGCTATACGTGGTTTACGGTACTGAACTATAGCAACGTGTCCTAGGTGCGGCCGTGGGCAGCGTAACTGGTAAAAATGAAGCAGGCTATGGGGAGCACTGCTTGCTGAAGTGGTTGACAGGTTATGGTGAGCACTGTTAGTTGAGTTCTTAGGCTATGGAGAGCACTAAGTGTACTGAATTCTGCGGGATTTGCAATCGTATTTATATGCTTTCCTCCCCTATACAGAGTATGTTGAAAAAAGGTTAGTGGATCGGGCATCCAATAGATTTAATACGTTTAGGGTAGCACAAAAAATGAGTTGAAGATTTTGATTTTCTATGCATTTATTCTATGTTCAGCACGTGTACTTTGATATAGGGTAACACGTCGAATTATTTTTGTTTCACCTTGTCGGTATTGGTACTAATCATGAGTTTTCCGGTTTCGGGAACAGGTCGGTCCATAGTGAATTTCATGTTTTCTATAATTTTGATAAGATTCATTACGATGAGGCTTCATAATTAATATTTACTATGGACCTAAACGTAAGAAGTAAGCCAAAATATAAGCAACTGTTAATCTTTTCGACAGTGTTATCATACAACAAAAAAATATTTTTAAAAGGTAATAATGTGGAACTTATTATAACCCAAATAAGCTAAGATGCTTTCAGTATTAGATTCATCAATTGTTGTTAAGCTCAATTCTAGTGATTTGTGACTATATCACGTCACTAGGCGAGTGTTCGGCATACAAAGGCAAGTACGGTCTAGACAATACTGTCATTATCTAATATGTTCGTCATTTAAATACCAAAATTGAAAATAATGCGCGTCAAAAATCTGCTACTGGAAAAGTTAAACTCTAAGATAGATCTTAATAGCATACACCAGGGCTGTCCAACTGGCGGCCCGCGGGCCGTATGCGGCCCGCCCAATTATTTTTACGGCCCACGAGTACATTCTACTATGAATAAATTTATGTTACTAAACTATTATTATTAATATTAAAATTATTTTACTATTTGAAAATTTAAATATAATTTGAATTTAAAGTAGGTACTATTTAGTTTGCGTAACTTTACTTAACCTGGCCGAATACAGCAACAATCCGTTTAATATCTGATGATAGTTGGCTCAATGTTGGCGCTACATATTATATCTGTGGTTGGTTGTTGTTTATCTATAGTTGGCGCACGTGAAGCAACCACTACCCTGCGCTATTTTGTTGATTCATGCAATCGTGCGAGTGCAGACTTGTCTAGAATTTGTTGACGGGTGTCTGTGTTATAATATTATTAACTGAATGTCATATTTATTATTAATTAAAATAATTATTGAATATGAGTGCTACTAATAAAAGAAAAATAGACCTCAAAAATCGACTATTTCAAGATCGCTGGGAGATAAATTATTTATTTATTCTGAACAAGAATAGTAAACCACAATGTTTGGAATGTTTACAAATCATAGCTGTGTGTAAAAAATATAACTTGAAGCTCCATTATCTTTCCATGCATAAAAAAAGTATCATTCGCGAGACATGAAAATACCACTAATGAAACAAATGGAAAAGCAACTGGATTACCAAACGAATTACTTTAATCAAGAACCAAAATTTCAAGAAGCATCTGTAGCTGCAACGTTTGAAGTTTTTTTGGAAATAATAAAGGCAAAGAAGCCATTTTTGGATGGAAAATTAATCAATTAATGTGCCATGAAAATGGCTCAAGCATTTAATGACAACAAAATGGTAAGACAATTTCAAACAGTATCACTTTCTCACTAGACTGTAAGCCGACGTGTAAACGAGATTAGCATGCATGTGACTAATAAATTAGAAACCTAATCAATAGTTGCTGCTATTTATCGGTAGCATTGGATGAAAGCACAGACATTTCCAATACAAGTCAAATGTTTATCTTTATAAGAACTGTAAATAAAAAATATAATTATTCAGACGAACTTATAAAATTACAATCATTACACGGAACAATAAAAGGTGAAAATATTTGCAAACAATTAAAATGTGCAGTAGAGCAGTATGGCGGATTTGACAAGCGCACTGCTATTGTAACTGACGGTGCTAGAGCTATGACGGGCAAAAGTATTGGGTTCGCGGAACTTTTGAAAAAAGAAGGAATGACATGTCGTATGCTACACTGTATCGTTCATCAGGAGGCATTATGTGGTTTATCCCTACAACTAAAAGACGTAATGGACAAGGTTTGCAAAATTACTAATTTAATTCGCGGCGCAAATCGTTCTCTCACACACCGAAAATTTTAAACATTTTTGGATGAATTGTAAACTGAGTATGGAGATCTGCTTTTACATAGTAACGTTCGTTGGTTAAGTGCTGAAACTGCTTGAGGAGATTCTTTACACTTTGAAAAAAAGTTCATCCTTTTCTCACAGAAATTGCAGTCGCTGAAAATTTGACAGCTAATTTAGTTGCTTTCCTAACGGACATTACAAATTATTTAAATATTTTGAATAAATCCTTGCAAAGACAAGATCAAACTCTGTGTTGCCTTTATAAATATGTTACTGGATTTAGAAACAAATTAAAATTATTAAGGTTTAATTCGGAGTAAAATAATTTATTTCATTTTGAATCTTGTAAAGAAGTCTATGAAGAAATGAAAGAATGTAATATACAAGCGAATTTTAAAATATTTCTACCAAAATTGGATATGCTAATTACAGATTTCAATGAAAGATTTTCTCAATTTGATGATCTTAAACCGTCTATTCATTTATTTTGTGATCCAATTAATATTGATATCAACTCCGTTGATCTTAAATATCAAATAGAATTATGCGACCTGCAGGCAGACCCATTTTTTATATCTTGTAGCGTAATTGTAATAGAAATATTCAAATTTTTAGATAAAGAGAAATATCCAAAATTGAGAGATTTTGGACTTCAAATTGTGTCAATGTTCAGAAGTACATATATCTGCAAGCATGCATACTCCGATATGAAATACATAAAGTCAAAATATAGAAACAGTTTGAAAGATTCCACTCTTGAAGATATAATTAGACTTGCCACAATAAATATTGATGTGGACATAAAAGATATTGTTGCTAAACAATTACGGCCACAATGTTCTCATTAATATATTACGAATATTTTAAAGTTTTCTTTTTAGTATGAATAAAATATTTTTTTAATTAACATAAACTGACTTTTCATTTATCAACCTTCTTGGCACCCAAAATGTTTGGTGAAGAAAATATGGCCTGCGAGCTGTGATAAGTTAGACAACGCAGACATACACAATACTAGTGGTGAATTGGTCCGATACTGTTCAATGTTTGTTTAGGAAATTTTGTTAAGCATAGTTCAGAGTTTTAGTAATTTTAATACTCTTTATTTACTGAAATCGGTTTCAAATAGCCAAGTGATTTGTCAACTGAAACACCACAAAGCAAGGAGTTCAATGTAGTATGTCTTTAGTCAAATTAAGCAGTAACTTGTTGTTTTAATATGCTTAGGAGGCGCTGTGTACCACACGTTACTAGTACTCTTAATAGAAATTGTATCATTTAAATAACAGCCCTTTGCTCTAAACCGACGTTCACGCATTCAAATAATTTTTATGTGGATTTGTTAAGTGCCAAATAAACCTCAGAAAGGAGAACTACAGGTAATAAAGCCTCGATTTGATGAGTGTCATAAATCGTTTTCATGGGCGCTGCTGAACCATATTCCCCTCTTTAAATCTTTGCGTAGCTGCAAAGCTCACCTTACTATTTAATGGAAGAAATTAAGTTAAATGTGTTTTGAATCCCTTAAACTTTATTTGTAAAATTGCTCTTTCGTTTTTCTTGTGTTCATAATCTCAATAAAGATCTCGAATAAGTACTTTCGATATTACGGATAAAACTTCTGTCACTATAGCGTAGCAAACAGTTTTTCCAATGTAGAGAATAGCATTCTCCAGTAGAAAATACATTAGAGGCGTGAAACTGACTTCTTAAGGTATTTTACATGTATATATCATAAGCATTAAAAATTTTAAAGCAATGCGTGTTAGAACAGTATCTCTACTGTCGTAATTAAATGAAAACCCACTTAACTAATAGTATATATATATATATATATATATATATATATATATATATATATATATATATATATACATGACAATAACTATAACAAGCAAACAGCAATGATCCGCTAGGTTTTTGTAGTAGTAAGTTTTCCATGGTTTGCGATAGCCTCTCATGGTATTTCTCAAGTCAGTGATTTATTGGTTTTTTGGCATGGTGTTTTTCTAACATTGCACGGCCTCCAAAATAATCAATAGAGCTAATATCGCATGCTCAACTACATTATTTTCCCAACGGCTAAATCGAAGTTGCTTGGTAATTTATATAAAACTCTAAAAATCTGATACTTCAGATTATCGAAGCATGGCGTTTCGACAAAAAAATTTTAAAATAAAGATTACAGTATCACAATACGATTCAAAATTATCGTGTATTATACTTTTATATGGACAGTTTTAACATGTTACATTCTGTACTTAAGGTAAAATAATCTATTCATATTCTAGTTAATGTCCTAAATTTTACCAAACACTTGTTTGAACGCGCGTCATATCTCTGCGTTTATTTCCCCTATTCGTTCATCGACTATTTTATACTACACCACATCTTCAAACCACAAACCGTTATTTTTCAAGTGCAAGTTTTATAACGTGTTGCATCGGTACAATCTGTTACATGCCGAATGGACGTTAAATTCCTGAAATAATCTTATTCTACAAGCTGAAGTAACATAACAGTAAATTGTGCACCAGCTGGGTATCTGTAGAAAGAAATGGATTTTACAAAAGCAAATCCTTTGTGAGGTAAAGAAATTGTAATACTTTTACTAAATACTATCGCACCTTCCAACAAAGATGATTAAACCATATACATAATAAAGCCTTTGTGCGCCAACCCACCTGAATAATCCAACATAATGCGTGCCCAAATTATGTTTAGGGAAACAGTTTGACGTATTTTACTGCACTGTAGATCGATAGAGCATGGTCTATAAGTTTTCTCACCTTCTAATAATTGAAAATTAACCCAACTATTGTTTACCAAACCTATATTATCAAACATTAATATCACACTAAATTACAAAAGTAAATGAACTATGCTATATCACTAATTGGCCAAGTATGCGTGTATCTCAAAGAAAAACAACATCTTCAATTAATCAATTATAGACATCCAACCAAATAAATGGGACATATAAAGTATGCAGATACAATTATAATGCCTTTCTATATAAGAATTTCCGGTTTAAAAGGAGCTTTCACTAAGCGTGCACCAACGTAAAGTCCTCTTAATTATAAGTTTTAACCATTCATATGATTACAACCAATTGCAATTATTAAACATACAACATGAACGGTGCAGCTGGTGGAGGGTAAAAATTCGAATGATTTAAAGGTTTGTTGCTTTTGTACAAACCTCAAATGACCTTTTTGTGCAGAAAAAGGGTTTTAAGTAATACAGTATTCTAGCTCAGCGTTGTATGCAAGCTTCCAATACAAGGACGTTTGCACCTGTTGCGGTATTTTTAAGTTCCGCATTTACATTCGCGTTTCGGAATTTGTTTCCCTAAAAATTCCAAAGTTTTAAAAACTGTTTGGTTTGCTACCCGATTTACAACCTTATCCGCACGTCGATGGTTACCTATCTTTATTTTCGGGTTTGGTCTAAAACAACTGAAGATACAAAGTTTGAATCCTCCCCTCTATTATTGTCCGTCGGTTTTTAGAAGTTACAATGTTACAGAGGATTAACCCATTTCCTTCGTTCATACGGATTATACGTCTAAAGCTGTCCTATTATAGAATTCGATGTCTTTCTGTTTATGTCTTTGGCCATATTCTGCTCACAAGTTTGATGGCGGCGTGTTTCTTTACGTTCGCAACGCATTTCTTTATTGCTCTTAATTTGTAAGTTTATGATTATTGGAGTAGTCTACCGTGACTTCCCTTTCTTTGAATTCGTGTAAACTCTTCATTCCTTCTACGGTTTACATGTAGCGCTTTAATTTTCTATGGCAGGATTTAAGTCACAGCAATATTATATATATATATATATATATATATATATATATATATTCCTACGAACTTCGGGCTTCTCTGTTACCGCCCCACAACTTGGGTGCTATATTGCTGCGAAAACCAGATCCAATAAAAAAACGCACTATCTGGGTGCCAAAATGCTGCGAAAGCCCTTTTAACTTGCTACTAATAATGATTCGAGTCCCACTTTTGGGCGTCAAAATGCTGCGTGCTCTCAGATACTAAAGCCCCAACTCTGCGAGCTTTTTGCTGATGATTCGAGCTTGATTTAGTTTTCAGGCTCTATTGCTACTAAAGCGCCTAAAATTACACTTCCAAGAATTTACGATCTCTGGTTCTGATGAAGTCCCACATTCATGTGCGCCAAAATAATACACACCTTTGATGCTGCTCATATCTAACAAAACTTAAAATTTCAGCTTCGCAGTGAAGTTTGCCACGGTTGCTCAGTTATCATTGAAAATAAAAGTAACTACTCATCAAAAGAAACTGCTACGGTAACTCACCTAAATTTATTTACATACTCAGAGAGAAATTACACACCAAAAATCACTATAAACTCCTTGTAAACACATCAGTTACATATTACATGCATCCCCTTTTTAAACTAATACATTTCATGATCAAATATTACTCCAGATTAATTATTACCAATTAATTATCATATAAAGTAGCATGGCTTTACCATAGATCTTACTCTATCCCTGGCTTAATATGGGCTCATAGTAAATCATTAACCACTCGTGCCAATTGCTGCACATCAAATTATCAAAAGTCCCTCTTACCTTGTACATAAACAAAAAGTATCAATATCATAAATCATTTCTATAACAAATTCACACATAGAAATATAATAAAATAATATAACAGCAAAATCTCAATCTATAACTCTTTTCAATTTTGTCCTGTTAGTTTACAGAAACTTACCCATAAAGCACAAAAGTCATTAAACACCAGTTATACATAAAAACAATTTAAAAACAAACATCAGTTACCTGGATCAAATCACTGCACATGGACTTGTTATCTTTTCCTCGAAGACTGCTGCATACAGTAACACTATCTGGATTGCACTAGCCGTAACTGCAAGCTGCTACTATATTACCATAAAATCCTCTCATCTACCATTTTGAAACCACATCCAAATTCCCCGCATTCTGCTACTGCTTCCGTTGATTGTAGGTAAACAACCAAATCGTTAAACCATCAACCTCTACTCCATTTTACGTGCATACGTGCACCCACTATACAAAAAGATCAAGTAGTCAGTATAAACGTTACTCAAGTTTACTGCACCTTTTTGAACGCATTTATAATTACTTAGCTGTCACCTTGTCGACACTCTACAACGACATATATCGGTTGTATACTACAACTTGACTCAAATACTAAGATTGTTTCTTAACAAGTAAGCTGTAAGCTGGTTCAAAACTAAAGGAGCTTCTCTAGCATCCGTTGCGTTCCTCTAAGCCTGTTCATTTCTGCAAATTTCGTTGATACAAAATCTTGGTTCTTCATAAAACTTCCAACCATCTATGCTTTTTTAAAACTCCAACAACTTCAACGGCCACTCGTTTTCCGAAAACACTCAAACGTCCACAAAATTCCTCCTAATTTTCTACACAAACAAACTCAGGTCAATAATTATTTGTAAATTCGTTTCCAACCAAACCTCATTTCACTGAAAATCACTTAACATAACAAACGCGCGCACCCCACTCTCAAATCTAGTGTATATTTATCCCCACTGACAAGGTTGACGTTTTAAAAATTATGCCCCTAAAGCAACATGTATTATCTGTGTCCCTTCTATATGCGCACTCAAATCTCTTCTCTCTTATTATATACTCACTCCCCAATTTTATATCTATATCAAGCATTATCTTCTTTTCTTTCTAACATAAAACATCAAATTTACCATCCTTTACTTTTATTATCCCCGTAGTCAACGAATGGCACCCTTCAATCAACGTCTATCTTACTTATACTCATTCTTTCTAACCTTGTTTGCGCGTTCGGTATCCCATTCCACAAGCTAAAAATTCATTATATTAGGGACAGCTATACTCAAACAATACCTAGAATTTGATGTTGTTTGTGCCGTCCTATCTGCGTTATTTCGACCTTCTTTAGTAAAATACTCAGAAACCTCCGAAAGTTAAGTTCGTTTATCATTTTAATATACTGGGTAACTATCTCCTTCCACAAATGTTTAAGAAATAGTGTAACGGCCACTATGCTTCTATCTACAATACTTAGAACTAAAAACGGTCTGAAATGAAGGACGAGTGAGACGGAGGATGATGAAGGACGGAGGAGGTTGGGGGATGTTGGAGGACAAAGAATGTTGGAGGGTGATGGAAGACGGAAGAGGTTGGAATTAGTGTGCGATGTTTCTGCCCTTCACCCATCGAATTTCCTTACTCTCCTTCTACTTCTAGTCGTGCTACTTAGTATAATCGTAACTTTAAGTTAACCAACCCATGGATACCAATCATGGAATTTCAAATATCGATAGTGTTTTCTGAGTAGGTATTTAGGCCCTTGCCTTTTATAGTTTAAATGCTGCCTGTAAGTTTGCCACTTTCTCATTGGTTTATAGTTTTCAAATTACGAATGATGCAACAATGGAAACCATGCAAGTTACAATGCACAGAATGCCAAATTTTAGTTCTACTTTTTATATTGAATTTATATAATGCTTGGATAGCTGTCTATGAGTATATTTCTTCAAACTACGTTTGCAACGACTTTTTAGCAAGCTTTATATACCTAAGATGATCGCTAACCTAACTGAAAAGTCCTCCAATAATATTCTGCACATACAAACAACTACATGGAGACTCAAGTTATTATTAATTTTTGTATAGTCATAAAGGTGAAAACTCCTACTAAGTAAGAAGGTTAAGCTCCGTATTAACGAATTCTCTAAATTTCAGGTCTATTATAGTTACGAGTTTTGTATGCTGTGTATACCATTACAAAATAAACAGTTACCCTCACTAGCCTAACCAATTTAATTGCACGCCTTTACTCGTTAAGAGCATTTAACAAAATTTATTTGCAAATATGTCCCCTAGTACATTACATCAGATAAATTAGCTGTACTTTAGAGTGGCTTTAACTGTTAGTGAGGGTGTCGTTTAATTTAAATAACGTATATGATTAGTTATGTGTTCGCCGCTAATGCCTCACTTATGCTTGTCCGATAGCATCTACATAAGGATTTAAAACATTTTAATATACACACTTTGAGTAATGAAATTATCAGGGTATCTCAAGTGGTTTTATTAGGTTAATGGCGTAATTAACAAATCCTTCAAAATCAGCTCAGGGTAGAATGACTACAAAACTTCCTTTTTAGCACAATTTGCTTACATTTTCTTATTGTATACCAGAATAATAGGCTTAATTACAAAGCATGGCTGTATATTTTGTCGTCCTTTCTTTTAATAGAATTTATTACTTATCTAGCTTGTGGTTAGCAGAAACCTATTTCCAACCACAACTTAATAGAGTTGCTAGCTCCATGTTTAGTTTATTAATAAATAGAATGAAAAACTAAAATCCAATTTAATAAATTATACTTCTAAGATAAGCGGCAATATTGGTCAAATTATAATAGGCGGAATGGAATTAAAGTAAGATATCGACTTCAGCACGCTATCTAATTCCTTATATGTCGTAAGTTAGTTGTTCACTTGAACGACTACGATGTGTTGGGTTGACAGTTAGTTGTTCAATTTCCTGAATGTGACGGCATTCTAAGCTCTGTCAATGACATGTATCACCTAGTGGAAATTGTGAGTTTACAATGAATGCGTCGAGTTTTCTGTTAAAATATTTGCATAGCGAAAAAGCACATGAGAGTGAACAACTGGAAAATGAATTTATTATTTTTATTTCAGGGTTACAGTTTTAATAAATGAATACATTAGGTTAACTGCAATGGCTCCATTCGATTTCCTTAACAATTGCTACGAATTAAGATGTGTAACTAAGTCAAAAAAGAAATTTACTTTACGACCTGAACAAAAATTATGCAGGTACATGTCCTGCCATGTGGGAAAATATTGAATTACATTGATGGTATAATAAATAAGTTTGCTATCACAGTAATAACAGTAAGCATGAGCAACGGCAGGGTAATTCAGTATAAAATTGGTACATGCGGTTTTATCTAAGTTAACTTGAAATTTGTAATTAGAACCGGCGAGCAAATAGTCTGATTAAGGGCAGTTAACTTTATTGTGTATACCCTTCAAAAATTAAACTGATTGTCATTTCTGATAGCTAAAACTTGCATGTTACA
Organism: Platerodrilus igneus; assembly: GCA_036346225.1. Lineage (NCBI taxonomy): Eukaryota > Metazoa > Arthropoda > Insecta > Coleoptera > Lycidae > Platerodrilus > Platerodrilus igneus. Next base: position 2,468,033 of record JARFIW010001130.1, read on the forward strand.
GTGCATTTAACGAACAGATTCAGTAATTAAAATAATAGGATAGATAGGCTTTAGTTGCGCAGTACAAAGTGAACACAAGGTTGATTCACAGCGAACAAATTAACACATTGCGGTAACCAAAATTCCGTGTGAAAAATTAGTTGACATTTATAGGCTAGCATACAGTTAAGTAGTTGTGTGAACCCGGCTTACCAATACACAGTTTTGTGGGATACGGTCCTGCATCGCCCAACAAGCTCACACACCTGTGAACACCGACTTGCGCCGCACCCCACCGCAGAGGGATTTACAGTAGCCGTGGTAAGCGAAAGACGTGTTAATAATATATGCGAGACGTAATATATTGCTTGTGATAACGACGTATGGCGGGCTCTCGTCCAGGATTTGAAGTGAAATAAAGTAAACGATTTCCTATAATTTAAAAATCTAAGAACAGTCGGTTGTTCATAGATAGTGAAATTAGTACAAAACAACCGTGTAAGCAAATCGAGTAATCGTTTGTTAAATTTAAAGCACACATGGTGCATGATTGTGGGTGTTTAGGATAAAGTTGATATGAACATGTTATTGTTTTGAAACGGTATCGGTGTGTTTTTGTTATAACGTTAATTATTAACTACCGTGTGTAATGGAACGCGTGTAGTGTGTTATCTTTATTGGTGCATTCGACGATAAAAAGCATAAGGTTTTAAAACGCAAGGACTAGATGCATACCACACGCAGGGGTTGGACGTCCCACACTTAACTGCACTTCAGTAAGGTCAGGAAAAAATTCTGTTCACATAAAAGAGAGGCACTATTAAGGTACGTTCAAAACCTTATTATTCCAATTTTATGATGGAGTGTTTGAACGATAATCCGATTATTGCAAAGATAATAAGTAATTCCTCAATGCAAGTGATTCGTGCTTTTCATAGAATGGCTTTTAATAATGATGGTGATCGCGGCAGTCGAGGTAAATTAAGAAACTTAACTGGTTTTGAGTTTGAAATTGACTCCGACTAATAAAAAATTAAAACCGCGCAAATGATCAGAAGTGTTACTGCGGACGATTTAGCTTTAGCCTACGACGTATTACGACTAGACTGTGACGAGACTAAAGACGCAAATGTTGATTCCATTTGCAAGCTTTTATGCGATTTTTCATTGGCAAAAGACGATGACGAGGAAGACGATATTGAGGAACCGCATGAAGTTAATGCTACCGGGGATGGGAACGAAGACACTTCTAACAATGACGCAAATCGAACTTGGGAATCAACAAAGCCACGCTTTTTGTTGTTGTTTCGTGATATCGAAGACGCTATACGATCCTTTTCTGGAAAAGACAATTATCCGATCGAAAAGTGGATAGCAGATTGTGACGAAGCTGCACAGCTTTTCCGGTTAGACGAACTACAAACGTTCTTGTATGCTAAAAAACGTTTGACGGACTTAGCAAAGTTATTCGTGCAAGGTGAAACTGGACTTAATGCTTGGTCGAAATTAAAGCGAGCGTTAAAAAATGAATTTGCGTTAAAAGTTACGAGTGCTGATATCCATAAAACACTTTCTAAACAAACGATAAAGAAAGACTAAACGGTTCATGAATACTTATTGGCGATGAAAGAAATTGCGTCGTAAAGAAATTTAGAAGTCGAATCCGTAATACAATACTGTAATGATGGAGTTTTAGACGATGGGGTTAATAAAGCGGTACTATATGGTGCCAAAAATTTTAGTCAATTTAAAGAAAAACTGCTCGTGTACAAGAAAATTAAAAATTTACAATTACTGTTTTAACTGATGAGCCAGTCTTTTTTCGGCGTAGACGTTTAGCTTTTGCAGAACGGGAAATAGTAGATAGTCAAGTGCAAGAATGGATTCGTGATGGAATAGCAAAGCCGTGCGTACCTGAATATGCAAGTCCGGTCGTTTTGGTAAAGCAAAAAGACGGAACACTAAGACTGTGTATTGCTTATAGAGGTATCAATAAATTAATTATAAAAGATCGCTTTCCCCTGCCATTGATAGAAGACATTTTAGATAGATTACAAGATGCAACCATATATTCGACGCTAGACCTGAAAAATAGATTTTTTCATGTCTCCATCGAAGAGCCAAGTCAGAATTACACTTCGTTTATGACGCATTCGGGACAATATTGTTTTCTTAAATCGCCTTTGGACTGTGTAATTCACTTGCGGTTTTTCAGAGATTTGTGAATGTCGTTTTTAAAGATCTTACGAAAGAAGGGATTGTTTTACCTGACATTAACGATTTAATAATTGCTACCGGGAATGAAAGTGATGTCTTTGAAAAATTAAAAGCGTCAGAGTATGGGCTGGATATAAACTTTTAGAAATGTCAGTTTCTTCATCGACGTGTTGAGTTTTGGTCATCTTATTGAAAATGGCAAGTTATACGCGAGTTCATTAAAAACATCTGCTGTGACAAAGTTTCCAGAATTGAAGACGATTAAAGACGTACAGAGCTTCTTTGGCCTAACAGGGTATTTCAGAAAATTTAGTCACAATTATTCGAGATATGCTCAAAAAGGGACAAACATTCCATTTCGGCGAAAAACAAAAATGTGCCGTAGAACAACTAAAACAGGTGAGTAGCTATCCTGTGCTTAAAATTTATAATCCACAGGATGAAATTGAAGTGCATACTGATGCTAGTATTGACGGATTTGGTGCTGTGAATTTGCAAAAATGCTCTTTTGATAATAAGATACACCCAATATATTACATGAGTCGTAAGACGACGGATTTAGAACAAAAGTATTCTGGCTATAAACTTGAAGCATTGGCAGTTGTTAAAGCGATTAAGAAATTTCGTGTTTATTTGCTTGGTCAAAAGTTTAAGATTGTAAGAGACTGTGACGCATTTACTAAGACTATTAATAAAAGAGAATTGATCCCACGTGTAGCTAGATGGGTAATGAGATTAGAAGATTTTGACTATGTTATCGAGCATAGAACTGGAAGTAGGATGAGGCATGTCGATTCATTAAGCCAATATCCCGTTATGGTGATCGAAGATTCTTTAATGTCTAGAGTGAGAAAGGCACAAGACGAAGATGACGAAGTGAAGACTATTAAAGAAATCTTAGGTATTCGTGACGAATATAATGGATATTTCCCAAAAAATAATATTTTATATAAGTATAAGGATGGTTATGAGTTGCTCGTTATACCAAGAAGGATGCATTTGGAAGTGATTAAAAATTCGCATGATAGAGGACACTTTTGTGCTAAAAAAGTCAGAGAACTAATTGAGAAGGAATATTTTATTCATGGGTTACAAACTAAAATCGATAATGCTATTACTAATTGTGTTTCTTGTATATTGGGTAGCAGAAGGAAAGGATGGGTTCCTAAATCCCGTCACAAAATAGATACCGTTAGATGTGTATCACGTCGATCATATGGGTCCAATAGAGTCTTTAAGTAAACAGTACCAAGATATCCTTGCGATTATTGATAGTTTTACCAAATTTGTATGTTTATACCCTGTAAAAAGCACAACTTCGACCGAAGTAATTGCTAAATTAGAATTGCAAAAGCAAGTTTTTGGTAATCCCGGTACAATCACAACAGACAAAAAAAGTGCCTTTACGTCTAATGAGTTTAAAGATACTGTTAGCAAGAATGTATTAAGTATATTGCAATTACCACTGGGCTTCCACAATTTAATGGTCAGGTAGAAAGGGTGAATGAGAGTATCACCCCTATGATAACCAAATTGTTTGAAGACGATCCAACGAAATGGTACAAATGGGTTCCTAAAGTTCAGCAGGTTATTAATTCTACATATCAGCGTTCAGTTGGAATGACACCTTTTGAATTGCTTGCTCGCGTGAAAATGAAATGTATAGAAGATGCGCGTCTTAAAGAAATGCTCGAAGAGGAATTCATAAATCAGTTTGCTCGAGACAGAGATGATTTGCGAAATGAAGCTAAGAAAAATATTCTAAAGGTTCAAAGCGAAAATATGAAGTCATATAGCTACAATAGAAAAAGAGCCGTGGTTTATACAGAAGGAGATCTAGTTGCTATAAAACGGACGCAAATAGAGCCAGGTTAAAATTTAAGTCGAAATTTTTGGGTCCTTACAAGGTGACTAAAGTGAAGCAAAATAATTCGTATGACGTGGATAAAAAAGGCGACCATGAGGGACCTCAAAAAACTGGTACATGTTCGGAGTATATGAAACGATGGGCATCTACACCCAATGAAGATAATCACTTTGTAGAAGATTTAGACCAGCCCGAAGAGAATCAAAATATTGAGGATGTTGTGGCTAATCCAGTTCAGGATGACCGAGTGTGGGATACGGTCCTGCGTCATCCAACAAGCCGTCACACATCTGCGAACAACGACCTGCGCCACACCCCACCGCAGAGAGTTTTACCGTAGCTATGGTGAGCGAAATACGTGTTAACAATATATGTGAGACGTAATATATTGTTTGTGATAACGACGTACGACGGGGTGTCCCTAATGCCTACTGTTTAAGGTTATGGTTAAATTGTTCAATAATAAAATACCCTGTTTACTACAAAAATAAAAGTATATTTACAACTCAGCGTTTTGTATAACTTCACTATAATCCAACAATTTCTATTTAAACTTGGCACGTATTTATGGAAGAAGCATTTACCGAATCTGTTCGCTAAACGCACTATAGTGCTTACCTTTTAACTACTTGGATATTTGGTAAACCTGCACCTTTATTGGTTTAAAACCGCGTTTCTCAATCTTGAAGGTGAGGCTTCCAGGGAAAGTGCGGACTATTTCCAGGCAAGGCGGCACATCTATCCAATAAAAAATTAATTTTCATGCCATAACATCTATGAGGAAATAAATTTCATATCGTAACGTAATAGCACAAATCAGTGAATTAATTTAGCCAGCTATGGAATATTGTTACCATTTTGTTATTTTCCGGATAACTGTCAAAAGTGACTCTTTATGCAAAAGCAGAAAAATACAGAATTTTGTAATGGGCTGTTATTGGCCTCAAGAACGCTCAGAAATTGTGTTTCCAAAATTTTTCTTTGATTATTTCAGCTCTACGCGCTTTTAGGCGAGCGTATCCTAATCGAAGAGCTCCATATGGAGAAACAATACGACATTTAGCCATCTCATTTTTAAATATGGCACAGTAAGTGATACCTGCTTAGCCTATCGAAAAATCTCGTTCTGGTCATTCGGACAAATATTCCTTTTATTTTTAAAAAACTTGATTGGGTATATTTTGCAGCACCCTTTATTTATTTTTATTTCTCTTACATTTTTAGGTATTCATTTAATTATCCAGAGAAGAAGACTATAAAAGTAGCGCCCTTGCAAACGCTTTGTTTCTGTAACGCAAAAAGTAACCTTTAGTTCCATGAAACAATAACCTCAAATTTAAACGTCACTCGTAACTAAAGTATCAACTGAAGCGCATTAGCGTAGTTTGGTATAGTTTTTCTCAAAATAATGGTTAGTATATTTTTATAACCATATTTTAAACTATATTAATAAAATATTTTTCAGATGAATGAATTGATTTTTGAGTGGTTGCAAGAGGAAAGTCTACAATAATAAATATACTGATGCTGATACAAGCGTGAATAAAGGAAAACAATAAAGTTCACAAAAAAGATTATGCAGTTTGTATTTTTTATCATTCAGATTCGCAAGTATTATTGTAGATGGTGTAGTGTTCCGTAGTGTTTCTAAGTCTGTTTTCATTTGTTGATAATTATTGAAAATATTATAGTGTACAGTTCGATATTTGAAGGTATTTGTTAGAATAGCTCAGTAACCACTTGCAGGTGTCTGAACGCATTTCGTTATGTCAGAATTAATGTTATAAGGAACTCATGTGTAAAAACGACCGATCTAGTCAACAGGGTTAAAAGACTTTGTTTGGAAATTTCAAGATGGCAGGTTGAAAGATTGCATTTGGCGGTTTTTATTAATGGTAATGTTTTATGTTGATAATGTAGTTGCAATTTAAGGTAATCTGATAGCATCTTGTAATTCCAGCTTTGTTTTGAATGTGATGTTGGTACTTATTGTAAAACCGTTAGTTATTTAACCATTGGAGGAAATATTTTTATGATTACCCGTTGCTTTTATGAGATTGATCTATACAATGCTACCTTGACGGTTGTTTTACTTGTGATGTTTAATAGGTGAATTTACGATTTTATTGTATGTATAAATGAATGTGGTTTGGTTTTACAAATAAAACTAATATTTATTTATCTGAATTGTTCATTTAGTATCTAAATCAGGATAAAACTTAATTGTTTATTTTAAATAATTTTTATTTAGTATTTAAACAAAGTTGTAACTCCAATTTCATTGCACCTGTTACTGAATCAATAGTAAATGTACCCTTATTGTGACGTTACGAGCAACAAGTCCCAACATCATCCCTTAGATATATTGAGTCAAATTATTAGGCAAGTTTGAATGTGAAGAGTATTATATTTCTATGTTATATTTGTTTTGGTTTTAAGATAGTAATTGGATTAACCACAACGTTGTTGCGTATATTTCTTTCGTTGTATCTTGTAATGCCACGAGCGTTTAATTTTTAAAAAGTACGTTTTAACCGGTGCAATCATACTGAATAATTTTAATATATATAACTAACATGCATTTATATAAACATTTAGCGTCTAAATCTGGGCTTGTATTTATGCTATAGAATTTTGGATATGTATTTGCTGCCAACATATTTAATAATGTTTGATATTTTTATGTTTTAATTGACATTTTTATCATGTGTAATTGTTTTATTTCAGCATATTAACCACATATTCCACTGCATCGCTTATATCTTGGTTTAAACTTAATTATATTGTTTTTGTGTGTTTATCCTATTATCTAGCCGATGTTCCTATATAATTAACTAGTATTTAGGGTTTGTGATAATTGTTGTGATGTAATTAAATTGAACATCTGGTATAACCGACCATCACGCGCCTTCGCGTTGCATTTCTGACTATGTTGAAGATAGTCTATTCAATAATAAGCGTCTTTTTAACTATGCTCAATCATACCATTAGTTTATTTCAGCGATTCATGTAGTCTTGTGAATGTACTTGCAGCTGTACTCTTTTGCAAATAATAGAAAGTCGGCTAGCCTTTGTGAAATATTTTGTAACACGGACTGGAAACTGTTAATGCATATATGTGAACGCAAGTGATCGAGCCTTGTTGAATATTACTAATATTTTATGTCCGCGCAGGGAGGAGCATTGGTAGTCAAGGCAGATTTTACCTTCCTGGTGTTCCTCCTCTCTCAACTTTAACTGGATAGTATTGGTTATCCAACCTCACTACCTACCAGTAAAGACTAGCTGGTTTACACTAACGTTTCTTCAGTTGTCATGTGTCGTATGTCATGGTAACAGTTGACATCCCGTTAAATTCAATGTTGGTGATCTGGGTACTTGTACGTTATCCATTCTTGCCGAGATGTACCAAATGCAGTTGGAAAGGTGAGGGCAGTTTAGGGTTTTCTCTGCCGTGCAATCGCCCAGGTTGAGTACGGCACTTTTTGCTTTAAATGTCAATTTTCTATGACTTTATGCGCATGACCTATTTATTGGTTATTCTGTTGATTAAAAGTAAAGTTAGGTAAATGCGGTAGTTTTATTTCAAACTTTCCGCCTAAGTGTCATTTTCCAAGTATGAACTTGGATCACATGATAACAACACAACGTAGGAGTCGTCAAGGCAATGCCACTAGATGTTAGATCATGGAGCCCGGTGTGCCGTTTATAGAGGGTGTTTGGGTCAGCCTTCAGGTCGGTTACACTACAATGGCTTCGAAAAACCACTGCATTTATTGTGTTCAGATAGTATGAAACCAGAAAATTAAAACGACATTCTAAAGCTCCACATTCTGAGTATTTTGAAAGGTTTATAGGACTCTTTCAAAGATGTCCATTTAACTGCATAGTTCGATAAGTTACAGAAAATAATATACTAGAAGATATATTATTTTGCACGCTCATTCCTAATAAAACCACATCCTTTTAGATGTTTAATTTAATAGGCAGTTCTTTCGAAAAAAAAACTCTCACCCAATGCCCAGACACAAAGCAAGTCATCAAGCAATGGTCAAAAAGAAATAACCACATGCTATCTGAACACATGATGTGCATCACATTGCAGGTTTAGTGTAAAAAATATAAGCCAAGAACCGAATAACATTTTTATGACAGTTATAAAAATTATAGGCTACACTAAGAATAGCCATTAAAGAGATAGGATGTTTCCAAAGTTGTTTGTTGATATGAAAGCTGATTATGCCCAGTGTTGTTCTGATTGTGTGGGATCACCTAACTAATTCTTTGCAGTAACATAGAAAATATTTATTTGCACGTTAAATTTTTGATATGAAGTTATTATATATTAATATTAAAGGTGTGGCACGCACAAGAAGAATATTTACAAATGTCTGTGTAGGTAATTAAATATCAAAGGTCTTTAGCGATTAAACTAAGAGTGGCGAGCACCACAGTTTGTACAGTTGACGAACAAATTTTTATGTTAAGGCTTCACGACGTATTCCTCTGTCAGGTGTTGTGTAGGCGAAGATGTCCACGGTTGTATCTATGGCCCGAGTTACACTGAATGCAGTACGCCATCTCGTGGCGGTGATTTTAGTCGGATTTCAACAGCTTCGGTACCTAGCTTCTCGTAGTAGAATGCTGGCGTATAGGTGACTTTCTTGGTTAGAAGGAGTTGTAGCTGTTTGATGGCGAAAGATTCTAAATCCTGGCAGGCGTGGTTTGAAAGTGAATCGGTCAAAGCTGTACTTATATAGGTTTACTTCATTCTATCCCGTTAGATTTGTGGTCACAACGACATAATCAGAAGGAGAACCCTTACTGCACAAAGAGCTTGGTGACTTCCCTTTTACACCATTTTTAAGTTCACTCCAAGAAGTTTGGTGGTATTCTTAAATAGAGAACGAAAAGAAGTGATTTGTTCTAGCGTTTGAAACTCTTTTAATACCGAGGTTTGCATAGTACGTTCGGACGGTTCTATTTGTATTTTGAGGAGTGTTGGATCAGTCCGTTATTGATTGTGGGATGTTTTATGCGTGCATGATATTTGTTTGCACGCTGCGTGCATATTGATCAACCTGTTAGTAATACGGTTGGTTGCATACTCCTACACCTCATTTTGTATTATGGTGAAATTTGCTAGCCATCTCGCGCAAAAATTATTTAAATGGTCTTTAAGCTCAAAAAGGAAATATCAATCTTTCTCGAAGAAAACCACCAAAAGGAGACACATATGTAAACGAACAATAATTTTATTTTAATATTGCCTAATTGTTTGAATTTTGGAAAAACGAGCGGTCTAAATAAATCAATTCTGTGGTCACAAATGCATCTCCATGTGCAAAAAGACACAACAAAGCCTTTATTAAAAAGCTGAACCGGCATCTGAACCATGGGAATCCATTTTAAACATCTACTGTAAAGTTATATGAATTTTGATTTCACACCTTGGTATAAATATTTAATTAAGTGTGTTAGTTAGTAAGATAAAATAGTAACTTAGACCTTTATGCAAAGCCTAAATAATCATGCCAAAGTAAACTAACCACTAATCAAAAGCTTCTTCGTGTTATCGTATGTCGTCTTGAAAATTCATTTCCGGAATTCGGCAACACTACTTTTTATCACAAAATAATTGGGTAGAAAGTAGACCATAAACTGCCATTCTGCAATAAATCTGCTCTATAGGCACCACACCTTTATATAATAGCAATAAAAGCATCGAGTTTTTGAAAGACAAGGACCAGTTTATATCATCTTCTAATCAGCGTTCAGCTCTAACATTTTGAATGCGTAATAACTGAGATTAACGTAACGCAAATGTATTGGAAAGGTTTGTTTTTTCGTACGAAGTCAGTCTATGGATAATTGGAAATGAAATTTTTGTACTAAGCGACCAACAGAAGGTTCCTTTTGTTCACGAACCTCTTATTAATAACCAGATTTCGAAGCTTGCTTAGTGCCTATTGGTAAACGGAAATAATTTTAACGTCTTTGATTCTGTGTAATATAACTAATAAATTCGCTAGACGTGCAAGGGCCAGAGGTGATATTATATGCGCAATTACCAGTCTTGATAACCAAGAGGAACAAAATCACCACCTTCATTATTTTTACTATAATTACTTGAGTTTCCAAATTTATCTGGGAGTTATTTGGGATTTATCTTGAGTACGATTTCCCATACGAAATTAGTGTAAAATGTATGATCGATCCTGAAATGTAGCACCATCTAGGAAATACAAACACACAAATAACAACTACCCAGAATCTCATACCAGACTAGATAATGCAGATTTTCTGAAAATTGCAATTAACTTATTACATGTATATTGTTTTTCCTTCAATTTTATGTATCTCCAATAAAAATGGAAATAAACTGTATTGGCGGTGACATCAACAGGGATGGCAGTTATAAGTACACCACCTTCTAAAACTGGCCAAAACAAAGACTTTTAATTTGCGGTTCCATATACTACAAGTACTCAAATGTTGAAGAAAGTCATAATATTACAAAAGCGTTATTGCAATATTATGGAAAAAAAACTTAGTTAAGAAAAGCAAAAGCTGACCATTTGACTACTATGGTGGTATCAATTATAAAGACAAATTACAGGTTTTAAAGCTCATAGTAAGTAGTAATTATAGAATAATTACAACTTCTTCAACTAATGGACCGGCAGGGGTAGGAATAGTGTTAGGTAAAAGATTAGGGCATAAAGTTAAAGAGTACTTACAATTTAGTGACAGAATAATTATGGTTAGATTGAGTACAAAACCCACAGACACTGTTTTAGTACAGGTTTACATGCCAACAACTCAGTACGAGGATGAGGAAGTAGAAAAGGTATACGAGGATATAAATAGTATAGTGAGAAAAGTAAAAGGAGATAAGAATTTAATAGTTATGGGCGATCTTAATGCGTCAGTGGGAGAAGGTAGTGAGGGAAAAATGGTAGGAAAATTTGGGTATGGCAGACAAAATGATAGAGGAGAAAGATTAGTTGAGTTTTGCCAGGAACATACATTAGTAACTGTAAACACCCTATTCGCACAACATGTTAGGAGAAGATATACCTGGAAAGCCCCAGGTGATAGGGCTAGATACCAAATAGATTATATTTTAGTTAAACAAAGATTTAGAAACCAAGTTAAAAACTGTCGTAGTTATCCAGAGGCTGACATAGATAGCGATCATAACTTAGTTAAAATGAAGTGTAAACTAAAATTTAAAAATTGAGAAAGGTTAAAAGAGAGGATGGGATCTAGGTAAGCTTAATGATAGTAGGGTAAAGAGGAATATAAACAAGTATTAGATAATAAGAGCAAAGAGATAGCTGTAGGAGGAATGTAGAAAATAGATGGAAAGAAATAAAACTGACTGTACATGATACAGCAACACAGACTATAGGTAAGAAAAAATAGAAGCGAGAAAACCGTGGGTAACAAAGGACATATTAGATTTAATAGAGAATAGAAGAAAGCTTAAACCTTTCAGAGAAGTGGATAGTGAAAGTAAGCAAAAATATAATACAGTTAGAAATAAGATAGTACATGAGTGTAGAAAAGCTAGAAATAAATGGATGGAGGAGAATTGTAAGGGAATACAAGATGATTTGAGAGTAGGTAAGACAGACAGGGCTTACATGGAAGTTAAAAAGTTTTTTGGGGAAGATAGGAAAAAATGTAATGGTATTAGAGACGAGAATAATGAGCTTCTAATAAATAAAGTTGAGGTAGCAGATAGATGGAAAAGATATTTAAAAGATTTATATAAGGGAGACGATATGGATAAGTTAGAGTACGACCAAGAAGAGGATGTAGAAATAGGGTTCTCAATATTAAGAGAGGAATTTGATAGAGCTCTTCGGAATCTTAAATTAAATAACGCGCCAGGGATAGACGATATTCCCGCAGAATTAATAAAATATGCAAGTCAGAAAACTTTAGACAGATTATATGAACTAGTAAATGTAATATATCACACAGGTGAGGTTCCAATAGATTTCGAAAAAAATATTATTATTCCAATCCCAAAAAAGTCAGGAGCTGATAGGTGTGAGAATTTTAGAACGGTTAGTTTAACTTCTCATGCTTCCAAAATACTAACAATAATAATTAAAAATAGAGTAGAAGCTTTGACTGAGAATTATTTAGGCGAAGACCAATATGGTTTTCGTAAAGACAGAGGGACTAGAGAACCGATACTAATGATTAGGGTAATTATCGAAAAAGGTTACAAAAAATAAAAGACTCATTTCGCGTTTGTAGATTTAGAAAAAGCATTTGATAGGGTTAATTGGATTGTTATGTTCAGGGTTTTGCGAAAATAAGAATCTCTCATAGGGATAGAAAAATTATTTACAGTCTATATAAAAAGCAAAGCGTAGTAATTAGATTTGATAAAATAGAAAAGGAAGCTAAGATTAGAAATGTTGTTAGACAGGGTTGTATACTGTCTCCTTGATTTTTAATGTTTATATTGAGGAAGCTTTAAACTTAGCTAGAGAGAGAAAGAGATAGGTATTAGTGTACAGGGACAGAAAATAGACATGTTACGTTTTGCAGATGATATAGCCATTATAGCAGAGTCTAGAAAAGAGTTAGGAGACTTTTTAAATATTTTAGATGAGATACTACAGAGTAACTATAGTATGAGAATTAACTCAGTAAAGACAAAAATAATGACAAGTGAGTTTCAGCCTAGTTCTAAACCAAAATTAAAAATAGGTAATACCGAGTTAGAGGAGGTAGATGAATTTTGCTATTTAGGTAGTATAATTACAAAGGATGGACGTAGGAGAAGGGATATAGTAGCTAGAATAGCTCAAGCTAGAAAAATGTTTTTAAAAAAGACAAACTTACTAATAGCTAATAGTATTAGTTTAGATAATAGAAAAAGTTTCCTAAAGTCGTACGTATGGAGCGTTCTACTATACGGTAGTGAGACTTGGACAATTAAAGAAGTAGATAAAAAGATAGAAGCTTTTGAAACTTGGTGTTATAGGAGAATGTTAAAGATTAGTTGGACAGATAGAGTAACAAACGAGGAAGTTTATAGAAGGATAGGTGAGGCTCCCTGTATGTGGAAACAATTGAAGGTCAGGAGAGATAGAATGATAGGGCACCAGTTAAGACATGAGGGACTATTTAGTAAAGTTTTAGATTATAGACTACCAAATAAAAATAGAGTAGGAATGCCTAGACAAAGCTATATTAGTCAAATTATTAGAGATTTAGGTTGTGAAGGCTATGTAGACCTTTTTAGACTAGCTCAGAATAGAAAAGAATTTAAAGATGCGTCAAACCGACTTTAAGTAAGTTCGAAACAAAACAAAAAAAATAAAAATCAGTTAACTAAATGTCACCAGGACATAACTCACAATTAGGTAGCGGTCTGGCATGTTGGCAGCGATTCGTTGCTTAAGCCTTACCATAACATATAATTTAACACTTTTCCTTTTTGAAGCGGATAATCAGGTTATATTTCATTTCCTTATAAATGGTAATCATGTAAACATGTTAGAGTTCTTTAACAACCATCAGGTTGCTAATATCTATGTAGAGTCAGCTGGATAAGAAAAAGATAGAAGGATATAGGAAGACCTAGACCAAACTATATTAGTCAAATTATTAGAAATTTAGGTTGTGAAGGGTATGTAAAGCTTTTTAGATTAACACAGAATAGAAAAGAATTTAGAGCTACGTCAAACCGACCTTAAGTAAGGTCGAAAACAAAATGAATGATGAGTAAGTAGCATTGCTATTGTGCTTAAAGAATATGAGATCATATCATAATCACCATTAAACTGAATATAATCTTTTGGTTGTTGTTGTGTCACATTTGTCAAATTTAAGAACTAACGAAACATTTTAAATACATACCCGTTCAGATAGTGTCTAAATAAGTTTTATGTGTATATCAAAGCTGAATAAGCGCTTTCTTAGTATCTGACAAAATTTATTCTAAATATATAAAACAGTTTATTCATTTGAAAGGACTATTTTGAATTTAAGAAATTGATTTAGTAAATCTAAATCAGGTAATTGATATTTAAAAATCCTTATTAAAAATTCGCTCCTTCCGTTATTTTATTATACATAATTAGTTTAAAAGTTTACCCAACCCAAAACAATAAAGCAAAAAGCAAATTTAAGGAAGCACGTTAAAGCTTTTTTACTAAGCCATTCCAATTAATTTAAATTACGGGACGTAACCGTTTAGCCTAAAGCGCGGTTTTCCGGAGGAGGTGCAGTACATCTACCTAATAGTTTCCTACATTGTAGCTTGAAATAATATTTTATATGCATATTAAATTAGAATGCGTGTTTCATAACGTTTTTCTTTAATTTATATAGAAGAGTTGCTAAATTATGTAGCAGATGCAAAATGAAAGTATTCAGTAGGATAATCCTAATCATTCTATTTTTGAAATTTTCAGTGAATGTGCCATTGTTTGCGTTGCTGCATCAATTGGTAACTTTTCGTTTCTACGTTGTGCCATTATGCAATTTCAGTCATTATCGTCATCTTCATCGTTAGATCTTCAGTCCTAGAACTAGTTGGACGCGAACTTCCATTGTTTCCTATTCTGAACTAACCTACACATTTCCCTGAAACTCTCACTGCCCACATCTTTTATTATCTGCATGGAATAGTTAAATCTAGGTCTACGTTCACCTCTAGCTTGTAACGAATACGATTTCGTTTCCAGTTAATTTACGCCTTTTTATAGTTATTCATTTACAAATATTCCGTACGGTATTGAAAGTATAAATTTCTATTCAATTAGTATAATAGCTTTATTTATTTGTTATCTTGTAGAACTCCATCTGTGTTGATAAATTTAATGTAACATTTTGGTTCCCCTGATACTTGCGAACGTGTTGATGCAAGAATTCGGTTCACTGCGCTTGCTCGCGTAGTAAAACACTTTAGTCTATTTTAATTTGAGGATGTAATCAATAGATAGGTTTTCGAAACGTGGTCGAGTAGAGTTTTCTGAAGTCATGGATCCCAACAGGCACGTGGCTTGGAAAAAAGATTTCTTTAGATTTGAAGCATAAACAAATGGCTAGGGTAGATGCTAGAGAGTTATGAAGAAATTTATGTTTAGTTTTCTTCTTTGGTTAGTCTGAAACGAATTTTTCTAATGGGCGCAGCTAGCCTCACGCATGGGCGCCAGTGTAACTAATTTTTCTAATTTATATCTGACTCTAGACGTTGGGCGCTAGTGAAGCGATATTTTTACACTAAAGGCACCAGCCCCACATTGGGTGGCAGTGAAACGAAGTCTTCCGACATAACTAGGGGTCTATTCCTTGGGTAGAGCTATGAGAAATGGGGGGGTAAGTCGAAATCTGTTTGTATGTCTAACTTAATCTCAGACAAATAGGCGCCACCAAGTCCGGACTTATTCGCGATAATGGCATGGCATATTTCTAAGGGCGGACGTGGAGACCCAAAGAAAAAAAGAATCGCCGATGACAAAAACCTGTCTTAATAAAATAAGACGCTGTTCCTGTAAGAAATTATAATAGTTAGGTTAATAAAAAAAGGTGGAACACTATTTGTGTCCCGCAAATATACATAAAGAAATAATGAAAAGATATTTTCTATATAAAGTTGGCATCAAACTTCTACTCTTAAAGATGTTAGCTTTCTGTGGTTAGGTTTGATCATATTTGATCAAAATAAAAAACTTTAATCTTGAACCAATAATTTACTAAAAAGAATCTCTTTTAAAATAAAATGCAATGCAACAACATTTAATAAATAATTGAATTACTTCGTGAATTTTAAATTTAGGTTTATCAAAATTATTCATAATCAAACATTTTACAGTATATTGTAAACTTGTTACACAAAGATACTCCAACCCGTGCAGATCTGTTCAGGCAGATTACATTTAATAATGTTACTACTCAAGTTATTCCTTTTAAGTTACATGTACTAGTTTTAGTTTCAAAAAAGATCACAAAAATATTCTTATTTACATAAGATGTGCTAAAGCTGTTCGAAGCATTTGCTTTCAAGAACGCATCTGTCAGCAGTATACTACAGAAAATAAGTGACGTCAGTAACACCTGTTGTTGTAACTAACGATTTATACTGAACCACGCGTGTTGTTTCTTAAAACATCAAATTAGTGAATTTTTAATTTCGACACTGGAAATTCCAGCTCAGCAATAGTTGAAACTTTCATAACATTCAAGCATTTACACATAAGAACAAATTACCGTGTTTCTAATTTGAAACACAAAATATTACTTAAAGCTAACTACGAACCAAAAACTGCTTTTCTCGCCTAGATGAGGTACTTGTTATATCATGCGATGTTTACTGCATGTAGTATGAACCCAGCTCATCCTAGACAGCTTCTACCACATGGAGTTGTCCCAGGTGTAGAATTAAATACCGTCACAATACATTCGTCAGCTGCTGCAATATGTTGAATCACGCGGCCTTACCAAAGTAGCATCTTTACGCTGTATAACAAAGTGGTCTTCTTAAAATTGGTTAAACTTTCTATCTTCTAATTTGCATTTTACACGTCGTATAACAAAGTGGTTTTAACAAAAAAGATTGAATTTCCTATCTTCTAAGTTGCATTTTACACGTCGTATAACAAAGTGGTTTTAACAAAAGGGATTGAATTTCCTATCTTCTAAGTTGCATTGTTCATGTCGTTCGTGCGCGCTATTCAAAGATGTGTCCCGACTCCTCAAAATTTATACGGAAATAGCCGGCCTGAAGTCTCTGGTACATCTTATCTCTTCCTCCGCGTATGGCCGACTCTTTATCAAACTCGCTCGGGCGACCGGAGCGTCCAAGGAGGATGTTGTCAAACCGAAACGCGCCTGCGAATAGCTGTAGAAGACACAGATATTCAACCACAAATAGAATACCAAAGTACGATGCTGCTTTAATGTATTACCTTAGTTGTTAAATGTATTTTACCATTATTTTAATAAAAGTGTTTTATTATTCTCGCACTTTGATGAAGGGATTTATTAATCAAAAATAAAATTGTTACACTACCCCTTTCCTAAAAGAAAAATTTTTTTTTTTTATTATTCTAACAAAGAAAAAAAAATTTAAGTAAAACAAATACAAAAGATTTTTTTTAAATATACTAGCCTCTTCCACATTCTCAATTATCATTACGAATTCTTATGAACCTATTAAAACGAGGGGGACAAATATCTACAAATTTGAGTGTGTCGGTAACTACGTGTACCAAGCGTCCATAGGGAGACAAAATCGGGGAGTCACAATCGGTATGTCAAAATTGGGAGGGGTCAAATTAAAAAGTCAAACACTCCACGGGATAAAAAAATTAATCAAAATCTAAATTCAAAGTAACCCTTTAACTAGAGTTTTCTTACTCTTACCAAGGCTAGTATTTACTAACTATAACCAACATATTACAATTTATCTTAATTTCCACAAATAAAAACTCCACTTCCTGGAGCTCAAGCAGCTCTATTTACAAAAAAGGAACGCTACAACATCAAAATAGCATAACTATTCAAAATATTATCACTATAAAGTGATAATCAAAAAGATAACCTAACTAATAGGTCTAAATTAAAATATTATTATCACAAAGTGATAATCAAAACTAAGGTAACCTAACCACAAGGTTACTTACAAAATTCGAATACAAAATATTATTATCACAAAGTGATAATCAAAACTAAGGTAACCTATCCAAAAGGTTACTTACAAAATTCGAATACAAAATATTATTATCACAAAGTGATAATCAAAACTAAGGTAACCTAACCAAAAGGTTACTTACAAAATTCGAATACAAAATATTATTATCACAAAGTGATAATCAAAACTAAGGTAACCTATCCAAAAGGTTACTTACAAAATTCGAATACAAAATATTATCATCACAAAGTGATAATCAAAACTAAGGTAACCTAACCAAAAGATTACTTACAAAATTCGAATACAAAATATTATTATCACAAAGTGATAATCAAAACTAAGGTAACCTATCCAAAAGGTTACTTACAAAATTCGAATACAAAATATTATCATCACAAAGTGATAATCAAAACTAAGGTAACCTAACCAAAAGGTTACTTACAAAATTCGAATACAAAATATTATTATCACAAAGTGATAATCAAAACTAAGGTAACCTATCCAAAAGGTTACTTACAAAATTCGAATACAAAATATTATTATCACAAAGTGATAATCAAAACTAAGGTAACCTAACCAAAAGGTTACTTACAAAATTCGAATACAAAATATTATTATCACAAAGTGATAATCAAAACTAAGGTAACCTATCCAAAAGGTTACTTACAAAATTCAAATACAAAATATTATCATCACAAAGTGATAATCAAAACTAAGGTAACCTAACCAAAAGGTTACTTACAAAATTCAAATACAAAATATTATTATCACAAAGTGATAATCAAAACTAAGGTAACCTAACCAAAAGATTACTTACAAAATTCGAATACAAAATATTGTTATCACAAAGTGGTAATCAAAACTAAGGTAACCTAACCAAAAGGTTACTTACAAAATTCGAATTCAAAATTGAACCAGTTAGGGCTGTAATCTCCTACACCCTACTGATTATCCTATCACTAATTTTCAAACAACACATCTTATTAGTGATGGATCAAATGGTGAGGTTCACCATGCAAACCTCTGACCTTATCAAACAAAAATTTCTGAAAGGTCAGAAATAAGGGAAAGAATAAATCAATATTCTCTCTACCTGAATGTGTAGAAATCAGGACTAGCAACTTAAATAGTCCACTTATTTCTACATCCTAAAGATATCTGTCAAAGACATCTTCTAACAACATCTTCAAATAACGCGCGACTAAAACAACCAGTATGCACACTAATGCACACCTCAAAACTATTACAAAAATCCTTAACCACTTGCTTCAATTATCAAACAAAATTTTCAAACAAAATGAGTTACCAAAGGGCAGTCTCCATTTAGTATTAGTTAAACGATACTAAATCAAAAATCGGAACAAAACGAAGCAAACAACTATTGTTTTTGCTTAACATCAAAGAAATGACTAGACTGGAACTAATCGTCAGGATCATCATTCTCATTTGGATACGATGCTTCAACGGGTTTCAAGTCCTTAACATGCCATTTTCCGGCTCTTGTTCCATCTTCATTCTCTAATTCATACACTAAATTGGAATGTTTTTTTCGAACTTTACACAAAACTAACTTTGGAGCTGACTTAGCGGAGAATTTATCACCAGCACTTGAAAGTACCTTATTAGTTCTCCAAACGTTTTCTACGACTTGGAATGAAATGTCTCTTCTTCTAAGATTGTAGCGTTTACTCGAACGTTGATAAGCTACATGTAAATTTTCACGGACATTTCCAAAAATATCAAACAAAGGTTGACGATCCAAAACATAAGAAGGTCTACTACTTGAAACAACATCAACATCCTCACCAGGTTCAAAATTATCACTATAAGCTTTTCCACTTAGGGGTACCTGACGACCAAAGACTAAAAAATTTGGAGAATAGTTGGTGGATTCGTGTTTTGCTGAATTAATTGCGTACTGAATTTTTGATATCTCAATATCCCACGTATCATGTTCTTCTACGTACGAACGAATTGCAGTACCAACTGTCTTATTAATTCTTTCCACAAAATTGCATTGAGGAGCATAAACAGCATTGTACCAAATTTTTTGGATTTCGTACCTTGCACATAAAGCTTTAAAAACACGTCCAATCAATTGTGGACCATTATCACAAATAACAAATTGTGGTACCCCGTAGACAAGAAATACTTTTTCTTCCAAAACTTCTCAATCAAATGTGCCGTGGCACTACGCAAAGGTTGTAAAATCGAATACTTCGAAAACCAGTCACCAACAACTAAAAGCCATTTTCCTGCTTTTGAATCATCAATAAAAACTAATCATGACGATAGCTAACAAAAAAAATCAGTGTTCAGGTACACTCTCACCCTACTACCAACCGAACTGTCGAAACAACTACAATGCTTCACAACGCCTAAGTTTGCTAGAGTGACAAACCCTCTACGAGTCTCACCTAGACTAACAATCAAAATTACATCAACTCAAAACAAAATTATGATGCAAAAATTCTAGAGCGACCAACTCACCTTGAGTCTCGTCTAGACTAACGTAATGCTGAGCGACCAACTCTTCCTGAGTCTCGTCTAGACTAACATACTGCTGAGCGACCAACCACGACGACAAGTTCCGCCTAGACTAAATTGCGTTGCAATGCCGATCTAAATAAAATCTGCTAACAAAATCAAAAACGTGCTTATGCACAAGAGCAATTCTCAAATGATACGACGACAGCTCAAACCGATGTACCCTCAAAATAGAATCTGTAGCCTTATCATCAAATTCGGACAAAAATGTTCTTTATTGACTCAAGCGAATTAAACTCCAGGCTTATCAGCTTCTTTATCTAACAGTCTTCCTAAAATTTTCCTTTTCTCTAACACTGGTCTCTCACTCACTACTCCTCTAATTTTCAGTTCATACTCCAGTTCTTCTTTAAGTAGACAAACAATTTGGAATTTTTCCGACATGATTACAAAAGCCTAATGGAATCAAACTGATAGATCTAAATGATTTGAACCTTACAAATATTGTCAAAACAAATTCGGGCAACCAAAGGCAAAAGTCAAAAAGTGTATTTGGTAAAATAAATTTTGCCAAAGCAATATAAAAAAAAAATATATTGGGTCAAAACAGAATGAAAGTTAAAAATAAACTTAACTAAGTTAATTAATTGACTGTATGGGGGTTAACGTCTCAACCAAACTTTTAAATAAACAAATCTTAATGTCAAATAAACTTTGAGCAAACAAATTTCGAGGCAAAACAATTTTTGAACAAACAAATCTCAAAGCAAAATAATTTTTAAACAAACAAATTTCGAAGCAAAATAATTTTTGAACAAACAAATTTCGAAGCGAAATAATTTTTGAACCAACAAATCTCGGGGCAAAACAATTTTTGAACAAACAAATCTCGAAGCAAAATAATTTTTGAACAAACAAATTTCGAAGCCCTAAACGTTGCCGGCGCCAGTAAAACGAATTTTTCTAATGGGCGCAGCTAGCCTCACGCATGGGCGCCAGTGTAACCGATTTTTCTAATTTATATCTGACTCTAGACGTTGGGCGTTAGTGAAACGATATTTTTACACTAAAGGCACCAGCCCCACATTGGGTGGCAGTGAATCGAAGTCTTCCGACATAACTAGGGGTCTATTCCTTGGGTAGAGCTATGAGAAATGGGGGGGTAAGTCGAAATCTGTTTGTATGTCAAACTTAATCTCAGACAAATAGGCGCCACCAAGTCCGGACTTATTCGCGATAATGGCATGGCATATTTCTAAGGGCGGACGTGGAGACCCAAAGAAAAAAAGGATCGCCTTCGATGACAAAAACCTGTCTTAATAAAATAAGACGCTGTTCCTGTAAGAAATTATAATAGTTAGGTTAATAAAAAAAAGGTGGAACACTATTTGTGTCCCGCAAATATACATAAAGAAATAATGAAAAGATATTTTATATATAAAGTTGGCATCAAAATTCTACTCTTAAAGATGTTAGCTTTCTGTGGTTAGGTTTGATCATATTTGATCAAAATAAAAAACTTTAATCTTGAACCAATAATTTACTAAAAAGAATCTCTTTTAAAATAAAATGCAATGCAACAACATTTAATAAATAATTGAATTACTTCGTGAATTTTAAATTTAGGTTTATCAAAATTATTCATAATCAAACATTTTACAGTATATTGTAAACTTGTTACACAAAGATACTCCAACCCGTGCAGATCTGTTCAGGCAGATTACATTTAATAATGTTACTACTCAAGTTATTCCTTTTAAGTTACATGTACTAGTTTTAGTTTCAAAAAAGATCACAAAAATATTCTTATTTACATAAGATGTGCTAAAGCTGTTCGAAGCATTTGCTTTCAAGAACGCATCTGTCAGCAGTATACTACAGAAAAATAAGTGACGTCAGTAACACCTGTTGTTGTAACTAACGATTTATACTGAACCACGCGTGTTGTTTCTTAAAACATCAAATTAGTGAATTTTTAATTTCGACACTGGAAATTCCAGCTCAGCAATAGTTGAAACTTTCATAACATTCAAGCATTTACACATAAGAACAAATTACCGTGTTTCTAATTTGAAACACAAAAGATTACTTAAAGCTAACTACGAACCAAAACTGCTTTTCTCGCCTAGATGAGGTACTTGTTATATCATGCGATGTTTACTGCATGTAGTATGAACCCAGCTCATCCTAGACAGCTTCTACCACATGGAGTTGTCCCAGGTGTAGAATTAAATACCGTCACAATACATTCGTCAGCTGCTGCAATATGTTGAATCACGCGGCCTTACCAAAGTAGCATCTTTACGCTGTATAACAAAGTGGTCTTCTTAAAATTGGTTAAACTTTCTATCTTCTAATTTGCATTTTACACGTCGTATAACAAAGTGGTTTTAACAAAAAAGATTGAATTTCCTATCTTCTAAGTTGCATTTTACACGTCGTATAACAAAGTGGTTTTAACAAAAGGGATTGAATTTCCTATCTTCTAAGTTGCATTGTTCATGTCGTTCGTGCGCGCTATTCAAAGATGTGTCCCGACTCCTCAAAATTTATACGGAAATTGCCGGCCTGAAGTCTCTGGTACATCTTATCTCTTCCTCCGCGTATGGCCGACTCTTTATCAAACTCGCTCGGGCGACCGGAGCGTCCAAGGAGGATGTTGTCAAACCGAAACGCGCCTGCGAATAGCTGTAGAAGACACAGATATTCAACCACAAATAGAATACCAAAGTACGGTGCTGCTTTAATGTATTACCTTAGTTGTTAAATGTATTTTACCATTATTTTAATAAAAGTGTTTTATTATTCTCGCACTTTGATGAAGGGATTTATTAATCAAAAATAAAATTGTTACACTACCCCTTTCCTAAAAGAAATTTTTTTTTTTTTTTATTATTCTAACAAAGAAAAAAAAATTTAAGTAAAACAAATACAAAAGATTTTTTTTAAATATACTAGCCTCTTCCACATTCTCAATTATCATTACGAATTCTTATGAACCTATTAAAACGAGGGGGACAAATATCTACAAATTTGAGTGTGTCGGTAACTACGTGTACCAAGCGTCCATAGGGAGACAAAATCGGGGAGTCACAATCGGTGTATGTCAAAATTGGGAGGGGTCAAATTAAAAAGTCAAACACTCCACGGGACAAAAAAATTAATCAAAATCTAAATTCAAAGTAACCCTTTAACTAGAGTTTTCTTACTCTTACCAAGGCTAGTATTTACTAACTATAACCAACATATTACAATTTATCTTAATTTCCACAAATAAAAACTCCACTTCCTGGAGCTCAAGCAGCTCTATTTACAAAAAAGGAACGCTACAACATCAAAATAGCATAACTATTCAAAATATTATCACTATAAAGTGATAATCAAAAAGATAACCTAACTAATAGGTCTAAATTCAAAATATTATTATCACAAAGTGATAATCAAAACTAAGGTAACCTAACCACAAGGTTACTTACAAAATTCGAATACAAAATATTATTATCACAAAGTGATAATCAAAACTAAGGTAACCTATCCAAAAGGTTACTTACAAAATTCGAATACAAAATATTATTATCACAAAGTGATAATCAAAACTAAGGTAACCTAACCAAAGGTTACTTACAAAATTCGAATACAAAATATTATTATCACAAAGTGATAATCAAAACTAAGGTAACCTATCCAAAAGGTTACTTACAAAATTCGAATACAAAATATTATTATCACAAAGTGATAATCAAAACTAAGGTAACCTAACCAAAAGGTTACTTACAAAATTCAAATACAAAATATTATTATCACAAAGTGATAATCAAAACTAAGGTAACCTAACCAAAGATTATTTACAAAATTCGAATACAAAATATTGTTATCACAAAGTGGTAATCAAAACTAAGGTAACCTAACCAAAAGGTTACTTACAAAATTCAATTCAAAATTGAACCAGTTAGGGCTGTAATCTCCTACACCCTACTGATTATCCTATCACTAATTTTCAAACAACACATCTTATTAGTGATGGATCAAATGGTGAGGTTCACCATGCAAACCTCTGACCTTATCAAACAAAAATTTCTGAAAGGTCAGAAATAAGGAAAGAATAAATCAATATTCTCTCTACCTGAATGTAGAAATCAGGACTAGCAACTTAAATAGTCCACTTATTTCTACATCCTAAAGATATCTGTCAAAGACATCTTTTAACAACATCTTCAAATAACGCGCGACTAAAACAACCAGTATGCACACTAATGCACACCTCAAAACTACTACAAAAATCCTTAACCACTTGCTTCAATTATCAAACAAAATTTTCAAACAAAATGAGTTACCAAAGGGCAGTCTCCATTTAGTATTAGTTAAACGATACTAAATCAAAAATCGGAACAAAACGAAGCAAACAACTATTGTTTTGCTTAACATCAAAGAAATGACTAGACTGGAACTAATCGTCAGGATCATCATTCTCATTTGGATACGATGCTTCAACGGGTTTCAAGTCCTTAACATGCCATTTTCCGGCTCTTGTTCCATCTTCATTCTCTAATTCATACACTAAATTGGAATGTTTTTTTCGAACTTTACACAAAACGAACTTTGGAGCTAACTTAGCGGAGAATTTATCACCAGCACTTGAAAGTACCTTATTAGTTCTCCAAACGTTTTCTCCGACTTGGAATGAAATGTCTCTTCTTCTAAGATTGTAGCGTTTACTCGAACGTTGATAAGCTACATGTAAATTTTCACGGACATTTCCAAAATATCAAACAAAGGTTGACGATCCAAAACATAAGAAGGTCTACTACTTGAAACAACATCAACATCCTCACCAGGTTCAAAATTATCACTATAAGCTTTTCCACTTAGGGTACCTGACGACCAAAGACTAAAAATTTGGAGAATAGTTGGTGGATTCGTGTTTTGCTGAATTAATTGCGTACTGAATTTTTGATATCTCAATATCCCACGTATCATGTTCTTCTACGTACGAACGAATTGCAGTACCAACTGTCTTATTAATTCTTTCCACAAAATTGCATTGAGGAGCATAAACAGCATTGTACCAAATTTTTTGGATTTCGTACCTTGCACATAAAGCTTTAAAAACACGTCCAATCAATTGTGGACCATTATCACAAATAACAAATTGTGGTACCCCGTAGACAAGAAATACTTTTTCTTCCAAAAACTTCTCAATCAAATGTGCCGTGGCACTACGCAAAGGTTGTAAAATCGAATACTTCGAAAACCAGTCACCAACAACTAAAAGCCATTTTCCTGCTTTTGAATCATCAATAAAAAACTAATCATGACGATAGCTAACAAAAAAAATCAGTGTTCAGGTACACTCTCACCCTACTACCAACCGAACTGTCGAAAC
The DNA here is from genome assembly GCA_036346225.1 of Platerodrilus igneus. Taxonomy (NCBI): domain Eukaryota; kingdom Metazoa; phylum Arthropoda; class Insecta; order Coleoptera; family Lycidae; genus Platerodrilus; species Platerodrilus igneus. The sequence goes on from JARFIW010001130.1 coordinate 2,493,632, forward strand.
AACTACAATGCTTCACAACGCCTAAGTTTGCTAGAGTGACAAACCCTCTACGAGTCTCACCTAGACTAACAATCAAAAATTACATCAACTCAAAACAAAATTATGATGCAAAAATTCTAGAGCGACCAACTCACCTTGAGTCTCGTCTAGACTAACGTAATGCTGAGCGACCAACTCTTCCTGAGTCTCGTCTAGACTAACATACTGCTGAGCGACCAACCACGACGACAAGTTCCGCCTAGACTAAATTGCGTTGCAATGCCGATCTAAATAAAAATCTGCTAACAAAATCAAAAACGTGCTTATGCACAAGAGCAATTCTCAAATGATACGACGACAGCTCAAACCGATGTACCCTCAAAATAGAATCTGTAGCCTTATCATCAAATTCGGACAAAAATGTTCTTTATTGACTCAAGCGAATTAAACTCCAGGCTTATCAGCTTCTTTATCTAACAGTCTTCCTAAAATTTTCCTTTTCTCTAACACTGGTCTCTCACCACTACTCCTCTAATTTTCAGTTCATACTCCAGTTCTTCTTTAAGTAGACAAACAATTTGGAATTTTTCCGACATGATTACAAAAGCCTAATGGAATCAAACTGATAGATCTAAATGATTTGAACCTTACAAATATTGTCAAAACAAATTCGGGCAACCAAAGGCAAAAGTCAAAAAGTGTATTTGGTAAAATAAATTTTGCCAAAGCAATATAAAAAAAAAATATATTGGGTCAAAACAGAATGAAAGTTAAAAATAAACTTAACTAAGTTAATTAATTGACTGTTGGGGTTAACGTCTCAACCAAACTTTTAAATAAACAAATCTTAATGTCAAATAAACTTTGAGCAAACAAATTTCGAGGCAAAACAATTTTGAACAAACAAATCTCAAAGCAAAATAATTTTTGAACAAACAAATTTTGAAGCAAAATAATTTTGAACAAACAAATTTCGAAGCGAAATAATTTTGAACCAACAAATCTGGGCAAAACAATTTTGAACAAACAAATCTGAAGCAAAATAATTTTGAACAAACAAATTTCGAAGCAAAATAATTTTTGAACAAACAAATTTCGAAGCAAAATAATTTTGAACAAACAAATTTCGAAGCAAAATAATTTTGAACAAACAAATTTCGAAGCAAAATAATTTTGAACAAACAAATTTCGAAGCCCTAAACGTTGCCGGCGCCAGTAAAACGAATTTTTCTAATGGGCGCTAGCCTCACGCATGGGCGCCAGTGTAACCGATTTTTCTAATTTATATCTGACTCTAGACGTTGGGCGTTAGTGAAACGATATTTTTACACTAAATGCACCAGCCCCACATTGGGTGGCAGTGAAACGAAGTCTTCCGACATAACTAGGGGTCTATTCCTTGGGTAGAGCTATGAGAAATGGGGGGGTAAGTCGAAATCTGTTTGTATGTCAAACTTAATCTCAGACAAATAGGCGCCACCAAGTCCGGACTTATTCACGATAATGGCATGGCATATTTCTAAGGGCGGACGTGGAGACCCAAAAAAAAAAGGATCGCCTTCGATGACAAAAACCTGTCTTAATAAAATAAGACGCTGTTCCTGTAAGAAATTATAATAGTTAGGTTAATAAAAAAAGGTGGAACACTATTTGTGTCCCCAAATATACATAAAGAAATAATGAAAAGATATTTTATATATAAAGTTGGCATCAAAATTCTACTCTTAAAGATGTTAGCTTTCTGTGGTTAGGTTTGATCATATTTGATCAAAATAAAAAACTTTAATCTTGAACCAATAATTTACTAAAAAGAATCTCTTTTAAAATAAAATGCAATGCAACAACATTTAATAAATAATTGAATTACTTCGTGAATTTTAAATTTAGGTTTATCAAAATTATTCATAATCAAACATTTTACAGTATATTGTAAACTTGTTACACAAAGATACTCCAACCCGTGCAGATCTGTTCAGGCAGATTACATTTAATAATGTTACTACTCAAGTTATTCCTTTTTAAGTTACATGTACTAGTTTTAGTTTCAAAAAAAAGATCACAAAAATATTCTTATTTACATAAGATGTGCTAAAGCTGTTCGAAGCATTTGCTTTCAAGAACGCATCTGTCAGCAGTATACTACAGAAAAATAAGTGACGTCAGTAACACCTGTTGTTGTAACTAACGATTTATACTGAACCACGCGTGTTGTTTCTTAAAACATCAAATTAGTGAATTTTTAATTTCGACACTGGAAATTCCAGCTCAGCAATAGTTGAAACTTTCATAACATTCAAGCATTTACACATAAGAACAAATTACCGTGTTTCTAATTTGAAACACAAAATATTACTTAAAGCTAACTACGAACCAAAAACTGCTTTTCTCGCCTAGATGAGGTACTTGTTATATCATGCGATGTTTACTGCATGTAGTATGAACCCAGCTCATCCTAGACAGCTTCTACCACATGGAGTTGTCCCAGGTGTAGAATTAAATACCGTCACAAACATTCGTCAGCTGCTGCAATATGTTGAATCACGCGGCCTTACCAAAGTAGCATCTTTACGCTGTATAACAAAGTGGTCTTCTTAAAATTGGTTAAACTTTCTATCTTCTAATTTGCATTTTACACGTCGTATAACAAAGTGGTTTTAACAAAAAAGATTGAATTTCCTATCTTCTAAGTTGCATTGTTCATGTCGTTCGTGCGCGCTATTCAAAGATGTGTCCCGACTCCTCAAAATTTATACGGAAATTGCCGGCCTGAAGTCTCTGGTACATCTTATCTCTTCCTCCGCGTATGGCCGACTCTTTATCAAGGAGGATGTTGTCAAACCGAAACGCGCCTGCGAATAGCTGTAGAAGACACAGATATTCAACCACAAATAGAATACCAAAGTACGATGCTGCTTTAGTGTATTACCTTAGTTGTTAAATGTATTTTACCATTATTTTAATAAAAGTGTTTTATTATTCTCGCACTTTGATGAAGGGATTTATTAATCAAAAATAAAATTGTTTCAAGTCGACCCTTGGGATGATTTATATGGTTTTGATGCAACGTGTGACAGTTTGTAATTATTATTATTTTGAATTTAAAATAATGGTTCTTGATTTTTGTACTGCAGGTTTGATGTTACTAAATATTTCAAAGCTGAAATGTTAAGGTGCCCCTTTGTAAACAAACAAGAATTTAAACGTTCATTTTCGAAGGGAAATCAAGTTTGTAGTCCTAGGCATATATACAGGACGCGCATCTGTTGTTGGAGTTGAACACAAAAATTGATGGGCGATAGAACAAAGTTCATTCTCAAATAAATTGGTAAATGGTTACTACCGGAGTTAGATAGAGATCATGCAAACTTCAGTTCTCTTTAAACAAGGAAACCACAGGAAATATAGCAGTTGTTCTTTTTAGTAAATTTATACAGTAGTTTAAATTGGTGTGAATATTTTTTTGTTCAATATTTAAGAGGTTCATTTGTATAAATGTTCATAAGGACGTTGAAAATTTAAAGATAAATTTCGGAGAATCGAGAAGGTTAAACAAGAATTTGTTTGTAACTTAACAGGTGACATTTTAGCGCTTGTTTGTCACATTTGGTGTTTTACCACCTGATGGCAGTTTTATTTACTTTTGCCATAGTACAGTGATTGTTTCGAAATTATATCATTATAATAGCTTCGATTACTTCATAGGGTTCTTGGGAACTATTTCACTCTGATGAGGCTTAACAAGCCAAAACCATTGGTCGGTGGAAGTTTATTTGTCACTCCAAATGAGTTGGATTTTTATGCAAATATGATTTTCCTAGTCACGTACTCATCTTTCTAATAATGACGTATTTGAATGCGTTTGCTTATTTATGCATTGACATTTTTAATGAAATTATTAAATACCTAGAATGCCAGGTTGTTTACCCCAATTTCCCAATTACGTGTTTATTTTGATGCAATCCGTTGCGTTTAAAACCTTATCTTTATTCGTTTCTTTCCAATTCTAGACTTATATGTTTAACTTACACGTATTATACGACGTACACATTATTATTTTAGCTAAATAATATTTGATTATTGCAAGATGAGCTTCTTTCTTATGAATTAAATTGGTTATAATTTATATACAGTGTGCTCGCTATTAACCTTTTGTAAAATAGTCGATTTACTCCTATTTAATGGTGGAATTGTTGGATTTTCTTAATCTTAATTATATTTATATTTATCTTACGACCCCTGTAACTTAATCTACCTTTAAACTACCCTCATATCATAGCAATATATATATATATATATATATATATATATAATATACCTGTGTGTGTGTGTGTGCATGCGTGTGTGTGTGTTTGTAAACCGCTTGTTGGAATTTTTTACTTAAGGAAAGCGCTACTATGTTAGAGAGAGAGCTGTATGACTGTAAGCAGGAATCGGATAATATTCTGAAGTTTGAAGATGTGGAGAAAGCATGGGATTGTTTTAAGAACAGTGTAATGAAATGTTCTTTGGAAGTATGTGTAACCACAATGATTGGTACATGTAATAAAAATGCATGGTGGAACGATGAGGTCAAAAATGTTTTAAAGGAAAAGAAAGTGGCATATAAGAGAATGATTGTAGAAAAAGATGTTGAGTTAAGACAGCAAGTATGAATGCAAAAATTATCGTGGGATAAGTCTGTTGAGTTTACTCAGTAAAATGTATGGAAAAATTGTGATTGAAAGAGTTTGTAAAAGAACGCAGAGCAAGATATGGGACGTTTAATATGTTTTTTTATGTCTAGAAGAGGGTGTGTGGATCACATGTTCGCAATGCAACAAATTGTTGAAAAGTGTATGCATGCCAGAGAGGAAATGTTTTCAGCATTTGTAGATCTGGAAATCTGAAAAAGGCGTATGACTTTGTGAACAGATGCAAATTATGGAAGGCGCAGCGTGAATACGGTAGCAAGTGCTTGATGAGATTCATCAGAGCGATGTACGAAGGCAGTAGAGCATGCGTACGTGTGAATGATTACATGAGACAATATTTTGACATCATGGAAGATGTAAGACAGGGCTGTGACGTCACCATGGCTGTTCAATGTATTTGTAGATAAATCTACCATGCAGGCTTGCGAAGGAATAGAAGAAGTGAGAATTGGTGAAACAAATATATATATATATATATATATATATATATATATATATATATTTAAATTACATGAGATGTATCTGTATGTATATATACATAATCAATATTCTTCAATGATGGGTTTAAGGTCAGCTGGTAGGATTTAAAAGTAAACTCTTTTTTAAATGCCTAAATTTTCGGATTTTATTTTATCCTTGATCACAGGCTTTTCTAAAATAATGTTAACTAGGCTAAAGTTTACATAAAATAAATATAACTTACAAATTGAGAAAATAAAATTGACATCTAAATAAATGGATTTTCTATATAAAAGTTTTAGATGTTATTGCTTTTTGAAGTTGTAAAATTGTATAATTTGTAAAAGTATAAAAATGTCAAAAAAAATTTTGTTTCTAAATTGATGGATTGTATGATTTTGTATGTGTGCCTGCGAATTTTTGTTTGTAGAAGTGTTTGTGCGCATGTTTGCTTGTGTTGTGTGTATGCGTTTGTGTGAGTGCATGTGTATGCGTTCATGTGTGTGTGTGTGTGTGTGTGTGTGTGCGTGCATGTGTAAGTGCGTTAGTGAGTGTGTGTGTGTGTATGTGTGTGTGTGTGTTAGAGAGAGAGAAAGAGAAAGAAGAGAGAGAATGAGTGAATATATACATATTAGTGCTACTTGAGTTATGTGTTTATGTACTAACAATTCTTGCATTAACTATTTACAAACTATTGCTCTAAAATTAAGTAGATAGGTATAAATCGAACTTATGCCATTAATATCAGTTCTTTTATTTATTGCATTTTGATTTCGAAAGATATGACACATTTCTAAGAACAATCTTTTCTGTTTATTTTTTTCAAATTCTAAAATTTGAGGATTTTCAAAATCCATTTTGTGATTAGAAGTAATTAAATGTGGCAATAAAGCATAGGAATTTGGTTTGACTTTAATGTCACTTTTATGTTGTGTTATACGTTGGCTTAGGCATTGTGAGGTTTGGCCAATGTATAAACAGTTAATTTGATATACAATGTTTCTTTGTTGGAGTTTTGGAGTTTTATCTTTTAATTTTGAGAAAAGAGTATTTATTGTTAATATATTTCTTTTAGCAAATTTAAAATTATTATTCTTAAAGACTTGAATTAATTTTTGAGTTAAGTGTTCGATGTGTGGTAGTATTTTGTGTATTTGGTTACTTTCGAGATTAATATTGTTATTATTATTAGTGTTATGGTCTGTATTTATATTTAAAATTTAAAAATGTATGCTTTATTATATAATTTCAATAGATATAAGTGATCCAATAGTGTATCTTAGGTGTTATAATGAAATGGGTCTTTAAATTTATTTGACAAAGTTTTAGAGATTTGCAATACATCCACATAACACATTCATTTGTAATAGTTGTATATTAAGTTTTCTGTTTGTTATCTATCACCTGGCGAATTTATCAACTCTGCTGTAAAACAAACCTACTTTGCTGTTGGAGTTTCTTTAATTGTTAGACGTTAGTTCTTAGTCTGTGTTTGTCCGTATTGTATGCTGTTTGTAGTCTTAATTTTATCTTTACATTTTATTTTTACATTAAATGTTATTACTATTTATTTGGGATCCTCCTTCATGTTAAAGCAGTACATGTATTAACATCAAATTGTGTGTAAGTTTCTTAATTCTAATTAGGTTAATGACTGTGTTTTCACTCTTAATTTCTTAATTTTTAAATTTTAGATCTTGATAAAGACTTTATATAAGTCGAAACTGTTTTTACGTTGTCCAGGGGTTTATTACTTTTATACTTTCTTGAGATAATTCACTCGCGTAATCATATAAAGCATTTAATAAAATAAACAGGTATAATACAGTTTACGTGAGCTTATAACCACAATTAATGTTTAGAACTATGTAATTTTACTACACCGAAACTAACCGTCATCATCATTTTGTTTTCGACCTTACTTAAGTCGGTTTGACGCAGCTCTAACTTCTTTTCTATTCTGTGCTAATCTAAAAAGCTCTACATACCCTTCACAACCTAACCGTAACATGAGGAATTGAAAACACTTGATTAATTAATACAGGTAGCTAATAAACACATAAATAGATCGCGGCGCAATCTAGCATTCGTCTTAAAGATATGTTCTAGGGTCGTCTTTCCCTAGGACACACGTCTTAATCTCGTCTTAGCTCAACTTCGAATGAACGATCCCCTGCTATGAGCCACCCTACCATTTGTGTTCTTAAGGTCAGGTAAATATTATAGCAGTGGTGCTTATCCTGTATTCTTATTACGCATGGGTGTATCTTAAAGGTTTAACCTACTTCTAACTAAATTAATATTAAGGGTTATTCCTACATTTCGGCCATTCTGATTATGATTATGACCCGGAATCGGTATCATTCTGAATCCATCGCTTCATAAATTCTGAGCATGTGGATGTGCGTAAAGGACCTTCGTGGTTTCCGACTTTTACTACATCATATCTATCATTGCCTTTTACCTTTACTACTTCGTACGGTCCTAGAAACTTTCTGTGAACTTTTATCTCTGTCCCAAATTGGGTGCGCTTAATAGCTACAAGCTCTCCTGTTGTATATGTGTTAGCTTTTTTTCTTCTCCGATTGTACCCTTTCCGATTCTCTTCTTGTGTTTTGAGCAAATGCTCTTTACATTGCTTCCTTAAAGCTTCTCTCTCTTCAACCAATTGTTTTCGCGCTTCTTCTTCAATCAAACCGATGATTATAGTGTCGTCTTTACGTTTCATTCGAACTCCTATCAGTACTTCAAATGGTGTAGTGTTGATGCTACGTTGATAGGTACTGTTAATCGCTCTCTGCACTCTGTCTATATACTTATACCATTTTGTTGGGTCGTCGATACTTAGCTTAGTAAGTACTGGTATGACTATCCTATGAATTCTTTCAATCTGTCCATTCCCACGTGGAACACCTGTCGTAATTGTAACATGAGAAATTCCTTCTTCATCACAGTAGTCTTCAAACTCTTTAGCAGTGAAACTAGTTCCTTTATCTGTAATGATTCTACACGGATTACCAAAATTTTTTTGTTGTTTTACCATACAGCTTATCGTTTCTTTGGCTGTGGTAGATTTGGTTGGATAGAGCCATGTAAATTTAGAAAAGTCGTCTATTACAGCGAAAATATATTAATACTTCTTGTTTGTCGATGATAGTGGTCCCATGAGATCTGAATGATAGGTATGTAGTGGCCCTTCTTGTTTCAATATTGGGTGAAAAAATCCTTCTTGCTTCCCTTCTTTCCTGCTTCCTAAAATACATGGAACACAATTGGCCATAACTTTTTGAATCTTTTCCGTCAACTTATTAATAAAAAATTCTCTTCGTATTAATTCCTCAGTTTTCTTTATGACAAAATGCCATTCTTCGTGAGCCCTTTTTATTATTTCTGATTGCATTGCTCTTGGTACAACAAATAATTTCCTTCCATCAACATATTTATACACGATATCATGTTTCATAGAATAACTTTCATATGTCCTCCCTGAATCTACAATCTTTCTATAATCGTCATTAGGTTTTCGTCTTTTTCTTGAGCGGCTTTTATTCGTTGTATGATACCGTTTTCTTCTATGATCGTCATTAGTAAGGGTTATGGCTCAATGCATCTACATGAGGAAGTCTATCGCCCTTTCTATGTTCCATTTCATAGTCATAATCCTCCAATAAAATGGCCCATCTAGCTACTCTGGTATTTAAATCCTTTTTCTCCATCGTCTTTTGAAACGCTGAACAATCAGTAACAATTTTGAATTTAGTTCCTAGAAAATAAATTCTAAACTTCTTCAGAGCAACAACGATAGCTAGAACTTCCAATTCATATGACGTGTATTTCTCTTCGGCTGCTGTAGTTTTTTTACTTAAAAAATAAACTGGGTGTAGTTTTGAATCTTCGTTTGATATCTGTAGTAAACATGCTCCATAACCATGTTTGCTAACATCTGTGTGTAGTTCCGTGGTAAGTCCTCTTTCAAAAATGTGCAATACAGGGTATGTTGTTAATAGCTCTTTCAATCTAAGAAACGCCTCTACTTGCATAGGTCAAATTTAAATGGAACGTCTTTTTTGAGTAAATCACTCAATGGTTTCGCAATTATGGAATAACCAAGAATAAATTTTCTAAAGTATCCCGTTAATCCAAGATAAGACTGAAGTTGTCGACTAGTAATCGGTTAGGGCGCGAAATAGAATTTTTGATTGTGGGAATATCCCCTAACGTAGACATGGTTTATTATGATTATCTCAAACTTAAAAAAATTAATTGCACACACGCCACTAAGACACAGGACAAGCGCTGAACAATGCGTCAAAGTTATTAAAAATTTTCTTAATCTGTCTATTGTTTTTATTAATTAACTAAATTCGCAATTACGATATTCTATTTTGCAGAAATTTAATAAAAAGAAAGCGAGGTGTAATCTCGTTAAAGAAAATTGGGACAAATACTTAAAAATTTTTAAAAATACGCGTCTAAAGACAGCAGCCAAGTTTGAGAACTTTTCATAAACCTATCGTGGCCCTAAATTAAGTAAAATATCAAATATTATCTTAACTTATACTTAAAAATCAGCTAACTTAAAAACAAAACACATAGGCACGAAAATGCTATGCCAAAACAGTAATAAAAAATGTTTGTACGTCTTTTGGATTATTACGGGAACATCGCCACCCTTTATACTAGCACGCCCTTGAACAGTTACCAATAAATTTAAGCAACATGCATCCTACCTTGTTTATGTTGTTTGGTTGTCCTTGCTTACTTCTTTTCAATAACGGTTTATTACCTGGAGCTTTTCTTAGAATGTGTAGATGTACGCTGTTCGACCACTAAATTATGAAGACGATAATAAACCGGTTTTCCCACTTTATTCGACTGCAGGTTTAGCGTCTTGCGTCTTTCAAAGTTGTACTAGCCTTTTTAATTATCCCGCGGCCGAGCCCTCAAATTGTAGACTGTTTTTACGTTGTCCAGGGGTTTATTACTTTTATACTTTCTTGAGATAATTCACTCGCGTAATCATATAAAGCATTTAATAAAATAAACAGGTATAATACAGTTTACGTGAGCTTATAACCACAATTAATGTTTAGAACTATGTAATTTTACTACACCGAAACTAACCGTAACATGAGGAATTGAAAACACTTGATTAATAATTACAGGTAGCTAATAAACACCTAAATAGATTGCGTCTCAATCTAGCATTCGTCTTTAAGATATGTTCTAGGGTCGTCTTTCCCTAGGACATACGTCTTAATCTCGTCTTAGCTCAACTTCGAATGAACGATCCCCTGCTATGAGCCTCCCTTCCATTTGTGTTCCTAAGATCAGGTAAATATTATAGCAGTGGTGTTTGCTCAACCTTATCCTGTATTCTTATTACGCATGGGTGTATCTTATAGGTTTAACCTACTTCTAACTAAATTAATATTAAGCGTTATTCCTACATATATATATATATATATATATATATATATATATATATGCAATTAATAAGATGAAATAATAACTTAGACTTTATAAGCAAAGCCAAATGATCATTTCAAATCGAGCTAGTAATTGAAAAAAGGAAAATATAAGATCATGGACAGGATTTGAACCTGCATCTCAGGTTTGCTGGAACTGTGCGTTTATCAATTACGCCACCGAGACTGATGATTATAATTACGACATTTACAAATCCAAATCGTGTTCAGTACTATATATAAACATAACTTTCAATTACGTTTGGCATTTTTGTCAATCATATCTGACATTGTCAAGTTTTTGACTTATGTCAGATATAGACAGGAAGCAACGCTCAAAATCACGGCTATAAGCCAAGTATTAATATATAAATATTATAAGTAGTTTTTTACACAAAGTAAGTTGATAAATACTAACGTATTGCAATTTATAAGATGAAATAATAACTTAGACTTTTTAAGCAAAGCCAAATGATCATTTCAAATCGAGCTAGTAAAAAACTACTTATAATATTTATATATTAATACTTGGCTTATAGCCGTGATTTTTAGCGTTGCTTCCTGTCTATATCTGACATAAGTCAAAAACTTGACAATGTCAGATATGATTGACAAAAGTGCCAAACGTGATTGATAGTTAGGTTTATATATAGTACTGAACACGATTTGGATTTGTAAATTTCCCAATTATAGTCATCAGCCTCGGTGGCGTAATTGGTAAACGCACAGTTCCGGCAAAACTGAGATGCAGGTTCAAATCCTGTCCAAGACCTTATATTTTCCTTCTTTCAATTACTAGCTCGATTTGCAATAATAATTTGGCTTTGTTTAAAAGTCTAAGTTATTATTTCATCTTATTAATTGCAATACGTTAGTATTTATCAACTTACTTTGTGTATAAAACTACTTATAATATTTATATATATATATATATATATATATATATATATATATATAGTATTTATCCATACAAAACAATTACTTTAATAGGAGGAACAACGTCCATTGACCAGGGTTCGACTTCATATGGGTCTCGTCAGAATGGACTGGTTTTAACCCTAACAAAACATCTATCAACTTCAATGTACATTGACAAAGCACCTCTATACTTTGGCAAAAGGAAAATAGAGAGACATCAGTTGGCTAAAACCAGCACTAAGGCCGAAACTGTACAGAAGTTGATCCGAAACTATAGTGTGTTTTATAGATGGCTATACATATACGTTTTACCTTTTTTTTATATAATTTGTTATATATATAAATGCTATGTATCTTTCTCCCCACGTTTATACGTCATATAAATTGATATGGCGCCGTACTCAAGGTACTAAACGTTCTACTTAACGCCACCGCTCTGTGTTTCTCACTTTAATCTTTTACTTTTATTATTATACCACGGTTAGCCCTTTTTAATCTACACAGAGTGCACCACATTACGATGATCAATTATCTCTCACCACTTTATGATTACCTGTTTGAATTGATAAAACGAAGTCAATCAACGTTCATATAATGAAAGGAAATAATCACAATTCTAGAAATTCTTTAAATACATCCTTCAATTAATTAATATCATATGGATTATTTATCCTAAAATTTATATATTTTTCAATTCAATATAAAGTCACCAAAAACAACACCCTCTTACAAAAAAAATCTGGAACGTTGGAAACCTCTTTATGATTTATTGCGTAAGTTTAAACGTATGCAATGTTTCTTGTTGACTCTTTAAAAGTTTTGGATAAATTGAATTCATTCATTATTTAAATTTAAATTGAAAAAAAATCCTTAAAATTAAGTAGATCTGACCTGTGATCTCTTGATATGTTGTTTCGTGCTGTGGATCAACACCCCTTTGTTGTCTTCAATCGAATACCAAGGTTCTGCTTTGTCGAACCAATATTTCAATGCGGTGACCCCTTGCTTTCCAAAAATCACCTCGTTTTTTATTCTATATTTCTCTCCATATGCTTAGAAGTCTTCCCTTAAATACCTCTTAAATTCGTGGGTTACTTAGTATTATGAATTATCCCAGAAATAGTCCAGAAATTGACTGGAAGCCGATTAGAATTGTTTTATAAGTGAACCAGAAATAGTCCAGAAGCCTATTAGAAGCCCTATATAAATATTTAATTTAAATTAATTACCGAATTTCACTCGCGTTTCCAAAAAAAAACGGCAAAAACTCTTCATGTATTTTTAACGCAATTGTTGTAAATCATTATTTTCACAATAACATAAATTTTATATATCTGACGCGTAGATTACTAATTAAAAGTGTCGTGGATTCAAAATGCATCAAGTGTAGACTGAGCTGTCTTATCACCGGTGGGTGTTAAATAGCCTTTTCCCACTACCTTTGGGTTGAGTTTCCAAGCAGTTTTACAGATTGTTTCAACCAACCAGCTTCTGTCTTTAATATTTTCTGTATTTTTAAGCTGTTTCTGATGAAATTATTTCGGATTTTCATATCATGCATGTTTTTTGCTATTGTTATCGTTGCCAGACTTTTACTTACGTCTGATGTTTTGTATAGATAATGCTTTTGGATAATTGTACAAAAATAAATGATGTAATTCTAGTGCTGTTTTCGTTCATGTATTTATTTATTTAAAAGTGCGTTTTCTTATCAAAGCGCTTATGGTTCCAGCGTAATTGCATGAAGATTTGTTAGGTTTCATCTTATCTTCTGCGTATTTCTTTTATATACTTGTAAAACACTCCTCAACGTAGTTTACATACATGTACGATTATTTCTCTGCTGAATATGCGTTCTATTGTTGAAAGATATGCTTACTGGCATCGCTTAAAGTTAATAACGGTCTCTATACAGGGTGTTAAATGCTTGCTATTTACATAATGTACGATTTACTTATTTTTCCGCTAAATAAATGCAGGTTTTTGATTCCCATTACTATTTACAGTTACTACACGACCCTTACTAATCAATACACCCCTTAACAACCCCTTATCACAGCATTATATATGTGTATATACATATATGTATATATATATATATAAATATAAGGGGTGGGGAAGACATCTATCAAAATTTCTTATTTCCAACTAAAATCCTTTATTACCCTAATAAAACATAATTTCATTCTCATCAATTGTATTTTTTATTCGATATTTCTCATGAATAATCTAGTCATAAGGTTGAAAAATTCAAGCCCAACTAAATAAAAGCTATAAATTCTGTACTAAAACATATACAATTATTTACATTAGATATGCCACCTACTCGAAAATGCAGTACACTAAAGGTTTAACTATATTAAATTTACTTGACTACAACTCCTATGATCTTAATTAAGACAATAATAATACATATCCATTCTAACTTGAATGAGTTTACATAGGATAATTTATCTTATTTTGCTGTTCAGCGGTTAATTTTCATAAATCACAAACTACGTTGAGGTTAGTATAGCAATAAATTTTCTATTATTTCATAGTTTAAACAAATTACTCTTTGTAATGAAAATCACAAATAAAGCAAACATTCGCAACTCCACAGGCAAATCCAATGCCATGATGGTGTGATAAACCAGCTGTTCTAAGTTTTAGTACCACATGAGTGAAATGAAGTAAAAAGAGATCAGTTTGAAATATACGTTACATGTAAATAAATCAACCTAAAATTTATTGCTTCTAATAAAATATTTCGCCACACTTCTATCCTTGAATGGAAAGTTGCAATAAAATATTTTTAATGATTATTTAAGCTCACTTCTATATCGTAATCAATCTTTGTGCCTAATTAGAAAAAATCTTCTATCGCATAATAATTGCAGTCGCAGACACAAGGGCTTGGCTATTGACTAATAATACCATCAAATCAATGATGAAAGAATCTAAACTTGTCTGGCTGAAACAGTATTGAACGCTATCTAAAGATAGCATCTAGGATGAGGGAAAATATTCTGATTTTCGTTTTTCTCTAAAACATATACTTTTTGATTGCACCATGACTTAAATAATCCGTAGTAAACAGCGCTTACTTAAAACGTTCTATAGAAGTTGGCAGAGAGCCAAATCTCGTTTGTGAGGATTCTGTAATATCGGGAAATATCAATGACATTATCAGAAATATTACACCAAGAGCATAACCAACTTCTGATAAAATCATAATAAAATATAAAAGGTCAAACGAAGGACACGTTTTAACTATATATTTCAGAAAAAGCTTTAGATGTGTAGCTCTATCATCCTAAGGTTCAGAATATCTAAATCAGTACGCATATAAATGTCTTAGTTACATTTCAATTTGAAATGATATATTGGCTCTGCTTTTAGAATGTAAAGCTTCGATTTACATTTAAAAATTTCCGTTAACACTTTACAATGTATTCGCAAATTGCAGGAATTATTCAGACCGTGAAAACCTTGAGCAACCGTAGTTATCTACTTTATCATTCTAACGAACCGCTTTCCATTTCAGTAGCTGTGCAAAAAGCTGGTTTCTACGAATACGTTGCTCTATAATTTCGTGGTGGCAACCTCTGTCTTACCGGTTGTATGAGAGGAATATTTGTGGTTATTTGAAATTGGTAACTTAAAAACAAAATGGATGTTCTTAATTTTTATAGTTTGGGAGGGAAGTGTGATAAAACGTTTCATATTTTCATGAAAAACGAGAAAGATATTAATAATATCTATAAATACTTTCCACAAAATGTTCGAAGAGCTTATTGCTCTCTTTGGAACAAAAATTACGCAATTCACACTCCGCCCCGTCCCAGAAGATTTAACAGAATTTTATTGCATATTATATATATATATATATATATATATATATATATATATATCCAGTAATTCCTATTCTAGGCTAACCTGCACATTCGCGTAATGTTCCCATAACCTACATCTTTCAGTATCTATGTCCAATAGTCTAATCTATGTCTACCTCTGCCCCTCTTTTCTCCTTTCTCTGAGTCTAATATACCCCTCACTATTCCCTCATGATCTATAACGCGTCTTACCCTCCTATCTATTTCTTCTTTTTCTACCATTTTTAGTGCCTCTATATTTTTACCTTTGTTCATGATATCTTCATCATGCGTCTGTAGCATCACATTTCAAAGGCTCCTATATTTTTCGTGTCCGCTCCATTTACTGTCCGAGTTCAGCGGCTCAACATTACTACGCTTTTAGCTATTCTTAACTTGTTTCCTTGCTTACTGTCTTGGAACTTAGTAGTTCCTTTTTGTTGTTAAATGCAACAGGACCTTGTGTTAATGTTTGTTTGTTATCTTTCGCACATTTCCTATATTGTGTTATTTGACTCCCTTGGTAGCAGATATTCTTATCCTCCTGTAAATTCTAATTTTTCTTTCCTCCTTTACATAACAGTACTTAAGTTTTATTTTTGTTGATTTTCACACTGTTTCTCACTGCTATAAATGCTTCCATTTCATTAATTACTATTTCTAACTATTCCTTACTAGATGGTGATGATGCCACTGCAAATCTAAGCATATCAGTCGGTTGTCCCTGCATAATAATTCCAAATAACTTTCTGCATTTGACAGTATTCATTGCCTTTCTGACATACAAGTTATAAATTAATGACGATAACGCACAACGCTGTCTCACTCTTTTTTAATATTTACTTTTCTGCTTTCCTGCTCTAATTCTATTACCGCTGTTTGCTCTTTGTGTAAGCTATGTACTATCCATCTATCCCTATAACACATTCCTATCTTTTTGATTGTTTTGAATATTTTGTTACATTAAATTTCCGAAATCGATTGCTTTCTGCATGCTGTATATAAATATTAATTTTCAACTACTTTGTTTTACGTTTTTAAGAAGCGCTTCCTAAATTGTCTAGCATAAACGCCCTTACACCTTTTATCTTATTTCAAATCATGCGAATTATCAATCAACAACTTCGACTACCTTTCAATTAAAATGAGAACTTATTTAAGCCTTTTATAAAACCTCATAGTGTTTAGTACTACGGTAAATACGTGCACTCTATTCTGTAATAAACTTCATTGCCTTATAAAGATAAAAGGTCCGTGATTATAAATTCCCTGAAAAAGTTAAACGCCTGCATTAAAAGCTTGTATGGTTTTCTTTAAAAGAAAAAAAGCCGGCAATTACACATTCTCTGTAATGCCTTTTAACCATTTTCACCGTAAAAGCTTTAAAGCTTTTTTATAAATACCAAAACTTCTATCAAGAAGAATTTTGTTATCTTGCATTTGTTCAACCCGCTCAATCTACGATCAATAAGCTATCCCCTTGTTAGCAATTTATGGAAGTCGTTATGCTATCATTAACTATCTGTTGGTCGCAAGCCGTATTCTAGGAATATTTCGCAGCTACTATATTGAAAAAGACTTGCAGGTGCTTTTAATATATGAATTGTTTTGAAACGAAAACAAGTTGTTTTCTAGCCTTTTAAATACAGATTATCTTTAAAAGGTTTTCTGATCCTATACAGAATCCTTTTCCGTAAGGACCTCTGTAGGTCGTGGTGCTAATTAAGATTCTTCTTTTTTAAGAGGCGTCGTTTTACTTAATGTTACAGTCAAACGTAGTTTCATATAGGATCCAGTCCGTCGGCAAATGCATATACACATTTGTGATCCACTACGATGGTGCCAGAAGCAGACAGCTACTCTGCCTGACGTACAGTTACTGTTTTTTTTTCCTTAATGTTTTTATAATATCTAGCTACTTCCTTTGTTGGTTGATAACCACATAAACGCTTCAGTCTCCGTACTCGTGGTAATCACACAATAAATTATAGACTGCGCGTTAAAAATTTACTTCCTCGGTGCACAAGTGATTACATGATTATTAGTCACAAGTAATATAAACGGAAGCTCGCATTAGAGCACTTTTTACTGTTTCTAAATTAATGCTAATGTCAACAACTTGTTTAATAAATTATAAGCTAGAGTATGTTATCACTGGGTTCATTTCAGTTGGGACTACTTTATTTCTTTCAGGAAGTGCACTTCAAAGAGCAGGTAGAAAACAGTACACATTATATCTAATTTTCTTCATGTATATTATTTAGGGTGTGAAACATTAAGTAAATATATATGTATATGTTATTTAGATATTAAGATTTTGCATCAACTTTGGCGTAAATGTATATTTTTATGTTGTGTTATATGTGAATTGACGCTTATTGTTTCCATTACGTTATAACAGAACGATTACGTGAATGTTCGATTTGATCTCTGTAGTCCATTTTATAATATCTTTAACTAACGGTTTGTAAATAAATCTACCTGTTGGGGTTTCCAATTTTTCTTTCTGTGTGATCAACCCCACTCTACGATGTTTTGAACTACCACGGCCTCCAATTTTTATAGATTGCTATTCTACTCTTCTATTTTGTTGCGGTATTCGGTCTGAGTGATTTTTCTTTACTTACTTTACTACTTTCTTTCTTGTCTACAGGATATACGGTAACAATTTTTCCCATTTAATTTATCGGACGCTTGTTCCAGATCTACAAAACCTATATAGGCGCTTTCTTCTTTTCTGGAAGGGACGTTCTGTAATTGCTTGTCTTGCGGCTTTTAGAGTTTTCAATTGCACTTTATCCGTATGGGCGACATATTATGTTTCACGCTCTGTAAAGTTCGTTAAAACTCGTTTCTACCTATAGGAAATCCAAAATCGTTCTTTCCGGTGTCTGACTCCTGCTCTAGTGCTTATAGTTCATATGCTGCATATTAATTCCCTATACATTCTTGCTATTTTGAATTTTTAAGTGCTCTAGCTTACTTACTTGCTTCATGCTGCAGACATACTTTGCTTCCACTTGCAGGATGTTCCCAATGTCTTTTTTCTTCTTATTCTAAATGACGACTACATGCTACGAAGTAGTTCTCTGCCGGAAGTTTAAACAGAGGGACTATTTTAATCCCGGAGTCTCTTACCACAGAAGATGCCATCATTTTTGAAAATGTTTTTGGTAAGCTCTGTAATTGAGAGGTAACGTAGTAGTGTTCCTTTGCCTTTCACATTGCAGTTGTGTTTCAGAATACCATACGGACCCCTATGGTCCCTGTCACGCTAAGTATCTAAATAGCCCCTGCCCTCTTTCGGAAACCTGTGTTAGTCTGGTGCCTCGCTAAAGACCCCACTAATTTGTTTAAACCAATAATTTGGTTCTATAGTCTGATGAACCGCTCAGGCCGTTATATCCGTTTCAGAAATGTAGAACTTCTTTTAGGTGCAAGTTCATTCAGAACGGAATTTTATATATTATATATTATTATATGTTTTACTATATATATATATATATATATATATATATATATTGCTGTGAAACCACCAAAATCCGGGTACTCCGGTTTTCGAATCAAGCTCCTTAGATTGGAAGACAAGAATGCTGTGAAACCTACAAAAATTTATTAAATTAACTGGTCCATTGACTTTCTTCTGTTAATCGCCTCGGCTGCTCCTCTTGATAAAACTTTCATCCTCAATCATAAAAAAAAACAAACACATTCCTATCACAAACATCAACGTTAACTCTATTTACATCAATATTCACAATACATTAAAATTTCAAAATTAAAATTCAGCATAACTTTCAGTATCAGAAAATTTCAAGATTAAATCTGTTATCATTTTAATGTGCATCCAGAATTAAAGTCCTTGTAGGATGCCTACTAATTACTATAACAATATATGCAGACCTGAGTCTGAGTACAAAGGGAACATCTACCACCCCTTTACGTTAATTAACCAGGTTCGTCTAATTGAGCTCAAAGACATACCCAAATTTTCATCATAATCCAAAACATCAAGACTAAATACCCCTTTCTACTTAAACAAGCAAATTTCACCTTAAAATTAAAATTTTATTGTTAGTACAATTTCACTACTGTCCATTTTAAGTAAATCAATTATAAAGTTATTCAACACACACCAAAATATCAAAATCCAACAACAAAGCATAAGTTACCTGAAGGTTACTGCACTAGTGGCCCCAATGTATATCGTCCTCTGTTAATCACACCAATGCAACTGGGTTATGTTTAGGTCCTCGTATTGCTGGTCGCCTTTAAAATTTTCTATATCTATACTAAAATTCATTCATCTAAAGTAGTTTCAGTGCTTTTCCGGAACTCATTTGTGTATATCTGAAGCTTGTTTTGTGGATCCAGACACGTTTACGAATCATTTCATTATTAATACCCCCGAAAAATAACAAAGAAATTCATACTTCTTTCACCAATATACGCCAAAACTGACTACTTTTGTGTATTCATTTGTCGTTGTAAATTTTACTAATTGGTACAGTGATACTAAACTTTATTACCTTGTATCTTCTTTTCTAAGTGCACTAAAGTACATTCATTGTAGCACGTAAAGAACAAACTGTTTTAAATCACAAAATATTCGAGCAAACTGTTTAAATTATTTAATCATAACCGGAAAACTAAAAGCACTGTTTAACGCATTGAATCAAGTCGAAGATCTAAGAGAGCTTGTTCATATTCACCTGGGTATATATAGAGGTTAGCCTGTCTGTCGGTCTAGTCCCCAAAACGGACAATTCTTCAGAATTTCGCATGCTATGTTCCCATTCCGCAGCCCGGCATGCGATTTTACGAAATTTGCACTCGCCCCAGTTAAATCTCAGAAATTTCGACACGGCTCGCAACGTCTGGAAATAACTAATTGAATTTTATACAGAAATGTTATTTTACCTCTCAATTTTGCCTTTTATTTTAACCAATCGCAACCCAATGACGTTGCTCTACTCCCGCCTTTACTATATGTGTCTCGGTCTTGCGCATATTATCTGTCTCTATCTAACCTGTTCTTTATTGGTGCAAATTGATATTCTTTATTATCGATTATTTCAGTCCATGTGGACTGTGAAATAACCCACCTTTAGCATTTCCTGTAACTATTAAGCTACGGTTTCTCCAAGATTCTCTGTAACCATTAATTATCTGCAAAATTTACGCAGAATGAGCTTTTAAAAATACGCAGGTGTTCAAACATAATAACACTTCTACGATTTGCATTTTATTGGGTTTTTTCAAGTTTTTATAGATATTATATGTTACTAATGGTTCAATTAACTTCAATTAAAATTAATACCCTTTAATTTTTAGTGACTCCTAATCAAATATTAATTATTATCTGTACATTTTGTTTAATACCGGTTACTTAAAATAGAGTTAATTAATATAAATTTTGCATGTAATTTCTCTTTGTTTCTTTACTAGGAATAATTAAATTACACGTAGCTTTTTAATACTGCTTCCTTTTTTTTTATAGCAAGCGTCTTGTACATAATTTAACTCCCTTATTTTTAATGAAACGAATGAATTTTTATGCTTCACGGTTTTTTTAAATAAAGCGTACCTTTTCCCAAAGCTTCTACACGGTGATTAAAATTATTTGATGTGATTATTTAATTTACTACCCTGGTCTAAATATGAGTAATATATATATATATATATATATATATATATATATTATATTATAAAAAATTAATGGCAAGTGACTCAAATTCAGCCACGAGGGCATCTTGTCAATGCGTTTCGCCCTAATTGGGGCTCATCAGGAGAGGAGTAGCAAAGTTGTAATATGTAACACAGACACGTATGGGGAGTACAGCATCACCTAGCTCACAATTTGTGTCTTCGTGTCGTTTTACCTGACATCGCAAGCTTTTATTAATAGTCGGCACGGAGGAGATCCGGCACAACTGCCTTTTCCATAGCCAAAAGTTATAATTCAAAAGAAAAGTAATTTAATGAGTCTTAAATTAAAAGATAGTATAAAAGAATTAATGGCAAGTGACTCAAACTCCCATAAGGTGTCTGTATTAAATATTACAACTTTGCTACTCCTGTCCTGATGAGCCCCAATTAGGGCGAAACGCGTCGACAGGATGCCCTCCTGGCTGAATTTGAGTAACTTGCCATTAATTCTTTTTTACTTTGTGTTAATTTAAGAAACATTAAACTTTCTTTTATTTTAAATTATAACTTTTGGCTATGGAAAAAGGCAGTTGAGCCAGATCACCTCCGTGCTGACTCTTGCTAAAAGCCTGCGATGTCAGGTGAAACGACACGAAAACACAAATTGTGAGCTAGGTGATGCTGTACTTCCCATAAGGTGTCAGTATTAAATATAACAACTTTGTTACTCCTGTCCTGATGCGACCTAATTAGGGCAAAACGCGTCCATAGAATGCCCTCGTGGCTGTATTTGAGTCACTTGCCATTTATTCTTTTTTACTTTGTATTAATTTAAGACTCATTAAACTTGCTTATCTTTTAAATTATAACTTTTGGCTATGGAAAAAGCAGTTGAGCCAGATCACATCCGTGCTGACTCTTGCTAAAAGCCTGCGATGTCAGGTGAAACGACACGAAGACACAAATTGTGAACTGTACTTACCATAAGGTGTCTGTATTAAATTGCAATATACACACACTTGAAAAACTCCAATATACTGCAGATAATCCTCAGCCGATGGCAAATAATTAAAAACATATTGCATATTACAAAGAAACTTATACCCAGTCTCAGTCTGACGATAATTTAGATACTATGATACCAGTAGTCGCAAACTTTCATGATTCTGAAAGGCCTAACACACGTATAACAAATGAATTTATGTTTTAAAAGAAACCAGATTGATGCATTACCAACTGACTGGACGTCTACATGTTAAGCCCAGATAACTTACCAATTCAAGACCTTTGGTGCAGAAGTCAGAGGCCATTACGAAATAATATCTAATCATGAACAATTCAACATCAAGTGTAAGCCGTTTCATCACTTCAAACAACAAGAATATAGTCGAAACCACACCACATGTCAAATCAAGGTTAGTTATCCAATCATTTATACAACCAAACAATCTGTTATAATTGTTATCTGATTATCCATTATTTCGCTGATCGTTTAGACTGTTAACCTTTCATTCAATCAGCATACACAAGTCAACACCAAGCCTAGCTTGTTTTCAAATACGCACGCAACAACTTGGTACTTCGTTAACCATACTTTTCAGCCCCTAACCACCAACAACGCGTGTTTTCAAATACGCACGCGTCATCTTGGATCAGACACGATTGATGATCTCATAGCATTACGTCATCAATTAGTGGATCTTTTACATTCCGGCGGATTCCAACTTCGTAAATGGAATGCGATTCATCCATTGCTACTTAAACATATCCCTGAAGAACATGGTTTGTTTCAAAATCAAGATTTTTAAAAGGATGTAGGTGTCAAGATACTGGGCCTCCAATGGCAGGCCTCAGATGATACATTTTGATTTATCCTCAAACCGTTAAACCCTTTATGCACAAAACCTGCGATCTTATCAGACATCGCGAAGATTTATGACCCACTTGGATTTTTAGGTCCTTTGTCACTCTTTGCTAAAAAACTAATACAGCATTTGTGGCTGTTAGGATTAGATTGGGACAGTATACCACCCGATGAAGTTTGTTCTCAATGGCAACAATTTCGGCATGAGCTCCCACTCTTATCTTTATTAAAAATACCACGATTTCTAAATAATGGCATCTCGGCTTTCTGCCAGCTACACACCTTTTGCGATGCTAGCGAGTTTGGTTACGCTAGTGTCATCTATTTCAGATTTTGTTTCCCCAATGGGGAAACTTCTAGTAAATTGGTAATTTTGAAAACAAAGGTGGCACCTTGAACCGTATTTTTTTTTTGTTGAGCGCCAGTGAAACGTATTTTTTTTTGTTGGGCGCCAGTGAAACGTATTTTTTTTTATTAGATGGGCGCCAGTGAAACATAATTTTATAAATGGGCGCCAGTGCACAAAAATTTTTCGCTTCCTTCACAGAGAATCGAAGAAAGGGTCATCTTTCGACATAGCTAGGGGCCTATTTCTGGGTAGAGCAATAAGAAGTGGGGGTGGGAGTCGAATTTTGTTTTCAAACAAAAACTAAACAAAGTCAAATAGGCGTCACCAAGTCCTAAGATAATCACTATAAGAGCAAAGCACAATTCAAAGAGCGGACGTGGAAACCCAAAGATAAAACGATCGCCTTCGTTAACAAAAACCTGTCTTATAAAAATAAGACGCAGCTCCTGTAAGAAATTACAAAGATTAAATAAAAAAAATAGAACACCATTTGTGTCCTATAAAAGTATCAAAAATAAAAAATGTATATCCAATATGATATTGGCACAAAATTATTACCCAAAAATTCTACCTTTATGTTATCAGATTTGATCGCATTTGACCAAAATAAAAGTGTCAAAGTTTAACTAATGGTTTACTGAAGTAAAAAAACTTTTTTTTTAAAATTAATAACTATTTAACACAATCAACTGAAGGTGATACTACAATAGACCGATGAAAACTAGTGGACTCTGTACTTTTATTGACTTTATCATATTTCTCAGCTTCTAAGATAAGTATAGTTGCTAAGGTTTCATTTCTAAACTTAATAGCTTCCTCTGAATTTATTAAAGGAATTTTCATACGTTTAACTCGACTCTTAAAAATTGAATCCGACGAATCACCGTCAAATTCTGACAAAACATTTTGAACTGACTCAACCGAAACAGAAATTTCTTGACTTTCCGTTGCAAAATCTACTTCATAACTTGAAAGATCAATCAGACAACCAGGCTTATCAGCTTCTTTAGCTAACAGTCTTCCTAAAATTTTTCTTTTCTCAACAACTGGTCTCTCACTTATTACACCTCTAATCCTAAGTTCATATTCCAGTTCCTCTTTAAGTAAATAAACAATTTGAAATTTTTCAGACATATTTGTAATAGTCTAATATTTTAATGAAATTAAATTGATAAATCTAAATGATTCAAACTTTAAGAAAATTGTCAAAACAAATTTGCGCAACGAAAGGTCAAAGTCAAAAAGTGAATTTGGTAAAAATATATTTTTGCCAAAACTATATCGAATAAAATCTTTATTAGGCCAAAATAAAATTAAAGTTAAAAATAAATTTGGCTAAAGTAATTAACTGACTAAAAGAAAGTCAATATCACAACTAAATTTGTGCCAAAACAAATTTCAAGAACAATAGCAAATTTGAGCAAACAAATTTCAAAGGCAAAATAAAATTTGAGCAAACAAATTTCGAGACCCTAAACGTTGAGGCGCCATTGCAACGTTTTTTTTCTTTGGATGGGCGCCAGTGAAACGTAGTTTTATAAATGGGCGCCAGTGCACAAAAATTTTTCGCTTCCTTTACAGAGAATTGAAGAAAGGGTAATCTTCCGACATAGCTAGGGGTCTATTCCTGGGTAGAGCAATAAGAAGTGGGGAGGGGGAACTCGAATTTTGTTTTGAAACAAAAACTAAACAAAGTTAAATAAGCATCACCAAGTCCTGATATAATCACTATAAGAACAAAGCACAATTCAAAGGGCGGACGTGGAAACCTAAAGATAAAACGATCGCCTTCGTTAACAAAAACCTGTCTTATAAAAATAGGACGCAGTTCCTGTAAGAAATTACAAAGATTAAATAAAAAAAGTAGAACACCATTTGTGTCCTATAAAAGTATCAAAAATAAAAAATGTATATCCAATATGATATTGGCACAAAATTATTACCCAAAAATTCTACCTTTATGTTATCAGATTTGATCGCATTTGACCAAAATAAAAGTCTCAAAGTTTAACTAATGGTTTACTGAAGTAAAAAAACTTTCTTTTAAAAATTCATAACTATTTAACATGTAAAAATTCTCAACAATAATGTTTATAACAAAATCAAAATGTTGTCTTTTTAAAGCAAAAGACTGCTCTCTAAACATAAGCTTGTTTTAAATATTTAATCAAGAAAAAATTTGTGAACACAATGCATTGAACTATCATTTCTATCCTGGGCAGATCTTATTAGGTAGATTACAGTTTCATAATTATTACGCAGCGTGTATTTAAATTTTGCAATGAAGTGAAATAAACTTCCATGTACATAACAAATTAAAAGTAAACAAAAGTTCACTGCTATTACTTATCAAGTACTTTTTGTATTAAGTATATAAATTTTCATAACCTAAAAATTTTGAATGAACACAAATGCAAACACTTTGCAATTGTCAGTAAACGAAATTAAATTTTTATACTAAGTTTTTATAATTTATATGTGAATAAAAGCTAACTTCGAGATTGAAGAATGTTTAATTTTAATTTTAGGAAAGCTACAGGAAGCATCTGCTTTCACGGCAAATATCTTTAAAATGTTACTACATCACAAAAAAATATAACGTCGAAAATATACTTCGAAATTTATCTGAAGTTCGAATGTAAACAAAGCCTACAAATATATAAACCTAACCTAACAAAAATTTCTTTCTGCGGTTTGTAAAACCAGTTTAACAATAATCGAAAGTGAAACAGGTCATATGGTCATAAACATGATAGCAAATTTTGTGTTTTTTATATGACCGTCTGTTTATCAAAGACTAACGACATTCTAAACACATGCAAAATTTTTTAAATTTAATAAAGAACCAAACTGCATCTGATTTTCATAGACAAATCCCATCAGAAATTTCATCAGCTCCCAACAACACCATAAACCATTTCAAACTTAGGAAGCCGTAACCATTTCTTGGGGTAACAGCAATCACGACCACATGTCCGCAATCTCCAATCCTTGTACAGAACAATACAACTTACAAAACAAAATTCTCACTTGTACTTTTCTATTGTTTTTCGTAGGCGCGCTAAATAAATGAAACAAAATTAAATTAAGTTCGTAAAATGTATAAATTACAAACCGTTAGTAGAAGTTATTGATATTTATTCAAGTCTACCATGACTTGAACCACTCACACAAATAATTTAATCGAAGGTCGCAAGCCTCTAGTCTGGAAAACATCTTGAGGAATTGATAGCTTGGCTGCGACTACGAACAAACGAGAAACGAACGATAGCGACGATTCAAAGACTCGCCGTTAGAGGTGGGGAAATACGAAAGCAACAAGATTGCTAGAGATGCTCGACAAAATAACTTTATGTCACACAGATATTTTACTACAAGAAGATTATTAAAACGAAGCGTTCCATTATGTACTATATGGAACATTAATGAAGAATAAGGCACGCTTGGCGCATTATACTTATAATTCAATGCGAATAAATACTGATCAAGTTAAACTTGCTTCAACCTATCAAACGACTCTCCTTACCGAGGTTAGAGTTGTGTACTGCGGTGCTACTAGCGGATTTAGTTCAATTTGTTCTTGCTACATATGGCGAGAATTATGCAATCACCGACGTTTTCACATGGATCGATTCCACGGTAGCTTTGGCGTGGGTCCGGTCACCACCATAGAAATGGAAAACGTTCATTGCAAATCGGGTTACGCACATACAAGAGGTTATATCGCCTACTTCTTGGCGGTACGTTAATTCTAAATGCAACCCCGCTGATCCAGCTTCGCGCGGCTTGCTCCCAAACGATCTTCATTCTTGTTCGCTTTGGTGGGCGGGTCCTGATTGGCTTAGCTTACCAGTCGAGAATTAGCCCACCGAGCCAATCCGACAACCTATACAATCAATTATAAATTCTGAAAACAAGAAAATTGTACTCGTTCTACAAATGGAAGAGCATTTCATAGATAAACTTTTAATACAATTTTCTTCGTTAAGAAAAATTCAGGGTATCATTACTTACTGTTTTCGCGTTGGAACTATTTCAAAAATTCGTTTGTTAAGGCCCCCGACTGCAGAGGAGCTCCAGAAAGCACTTAACGTTATTACTAATCATATTCAGTCAACTTCGTTTAAAGTGGAAATACAATTAATTAAAACTAAAAATAAACTTTCTAAATCGTTTCGAAAAATATCACCATTCATTGATTCCGCAGGTATTTTACGAGTAGGAAGAAGATTAGGTCATTCAATACTTTCGTATTTTGAAAAACATCCTGCATTATTACCGAAAAACCATCGTTTTACTGAGTTGTTAATAAATCAAATTCATGAAAAATATTTTCACCCGGGAATTAACACCACCACTTATCTCTTGCAACGACAATTTTGGATTGTCTCTTTAAAACGAGCAATCAGACATTACTTACCTAATTGTAATCAATGTTTTAAAACAAACCCCAAACCGGTGATACCGCCCATGGGTGACTTACCACAATTTAGAATAAACCAATTAAAACCATTCAGTTGTGTTGGTGTGGATTACGCCGGGCCTCTTACAATAAAATCAAGTAATCTTCGATAAGCAAAACCCCCTAGGGCATGCATATGTTTGTTTGTATGCTTTTCGACGAAAGCGGTTCGTTTATCTTGAACTTGCATCAGATTTATCAGCCGATTCTTTTCTGGCAGCCTTGTGTCGCTTTATTGCTCGGCGCGGGCGCTGTTCCACTATTTTTTTCGATTGTGGGACCAATTTTATTGGGGCTAATCGCATTCTTGTCAGCTTTACGCGCACTGCTGCTAAACAAGAAAATATCAAATGGTTATTCAACTTCCCTTCTGCACTCCATTTTGGCGGACTGTGGGAGAGCGGAGTAAAATCTGTAAAAACACGTAATTTGCGCATCTTTGGAAACCAGGTTCTTACCTATGAAGAACTAATTACAACCTTAATACAAATACAATCGCTCCTTAATTCACGGCCTCTAGGCAGTTTTAGTAGCGACCCCAATGATCTACAATCTCTTACGCCTGCGCATTTTTTAACAATGGTGCCGCTGACTGCGCCTCCAATGCATGATTTGACACATTTAAATATCAATCGTTTGTCACGTTGGCTATTGGTGCAGCGTTTGCCCTAAGATTTCTAGTCTAGGTGGCATAGGGAGCATTTACATGAGCTCTATCAAAAACGCAAGTGGAATAACCAAAACAAATTAGTTGGTAATCTAAAGGGTACACTTGTACTTATCAAAGATTCTGTTTTACCTCCACTCCAGTGGCGGTTGGGCAGAATAATTAACACATTTACGGGCACTGACGGTAATGTTTGAGTAGCCGAAGTTAAGACTAACCAGGGTACACTAAAGCGACCTCTGGTGAAGTTACGCATTGTATATTGTAGGTCATTACCCGGCTGAAAAGGCTATTTTTTAATTTTCTTATCCTTTTGCATTTTGCGCAACATTCATTTTATTTTTCATTCAAGATGGAACCAATTTCAATTTTTTTATCTTTCTTTAAAAAGAGCCTAAGACTGAGGTTTTTTGGTGGGCGGTATGTTCCGTGACCGTTCACTATTTATAATTCACTTTGTATATATCATAAAATACTCCTGCATACCTAATCCACTTTTATACATTATCCCTACCTACATTAAACTAGCCAAAAACAAAGGAACAGATAACAGTGGAGAGTGCTCGAGCATCCTTCAAGCAATCAACACGCGTCATTCGGTATGCCGTGCATCTGCTCGCGTTAAAAGGCATAATCAGTGAATAAATGTTACATCGAAGTGCGTGACAAAGTGAACATTGAAGCAAGAGACAATTCAACATCAAGTGTAAGCCGTTACGCCACTTCAAACAACAAGAATATAGTCGAAACTACACCACATGTCAAATCAAGGTTAATTATCCAATCATTTATACAACCAAACAAGCTGTTATAATTGTTATCTGATTATCCATTATTTTGCTGGGCGTTTAGACTGTTAACCCTTCGTTCAATCAGCACACACAAATCAACACCAAGCCTAGCTTGTTTTCTAATACGCACGCTACAACTTGGTACTTCGTTAACTATACTTTTCACCCCCTAACCACCAACAACGCGTGTTTTCTAATACGCACGCGTAAGGAAATATGATGACCTGCAGGACTTAAAGTCTGTCTTAGAAAGTGAATATCGCTTGTTTTATGGTAACATTACACGTGTGACGTAAATTGGATATAAATGAAAAATTTTGAGTGACGACATATTTTGTAATTTAACGGATTATAATTAGGGCTGGGTCGGCGTATCGATATATCGATACGTATCGATACGACCCTCGTATCGACCCCCCCCCCCGATACAGTGAAAAATAAATATCGATAATCGATATGTATCGATACGTATCGATATTCGATACGCAAAATTCCGTATCGCCCACCCTATATATATATATATATATATATATATATATATATATATATATAAGCTTCACTCTTAGTTAATGGACTGGTCTAATATTTTATGTTTTATAAATTATTTTTTTTGATGAAAAATTGGGATGATGTAGTAACCAATGGTTAAAGAATCGTATTATTCAACACAGGTCTGATGCAAAATTACATAAAAGAAGCTGTGCTTTGTCTCAACACATTAGTAACACCCTACACTCTCCAAATTATAAAGAAGTAGTTATCTTGGATTCTGAAACTAATTATAAAATGAGACTTTTCTTAGAGGCTTACTATATATACAGTGAACTTAATGCCATTAACTTCAGACAAGATACACAAAATTTGCATCCCATATACGAAAATTTATACAGGATTTCAAAGAAATTACCAAACATTTAATAACAACCCGAATATCATCTAATTAGCTTTTTATTATAACTTAATAGGCTACATATGATTCACGCATTCTTTTCAAAATTGTTTCAGTCATTACTTGTCTTTTGACATTATAATATGTTATAATGACAATCTTCTACTAGAATGATTTTTACACCCTAGAGAGTGCTCCATTTTGTTATTTTAATTTGTGACCTTGCCATTTCAATTCTGGTGGTGTTTACCTATATATATGTATTTCTGCATTAACAACTTTTAAGTAAGTATTTTAATATTTCACTAATGTCATTCTGTATGTCAATTTTTTGCAGTACCTTTGAAAAAGGCAAAAACCTTTGCCGAAACGTAAGGTCTTAATTAAATGTTGTGCTAAATACAATATTGCATTTTGATTTGGACTACATCATCCCAATTTTTCATCAATAAAAATAATTTATAAAACATAATATATATATATATATATATATATATATATATATATATATATATACATATGTCACAAATATTAAACTTGAAACTTTAATTATTTTGATAACAAACAATCTTAGGTGAAAGATCGAATTGTCAATAAATACATTATTTTAAAACGATTGTGATTTTATTCCTAAAGAAAGAGTAGATAAATTATTGATGCGTATCGATTTGTACCGATACGTAT
This sequence comes from Platerodrilus igneus, assembly GCA_036346225.1. NCBI lineage: Eukaryota > Metazoa > Arthropoda > Insecta > Coleoptera > Lycidae > Platerodrilus > Platerodrilus igneus. The sequence goes on from JARFIW010001130.1 coordinate 2,524,356, forward strand.
CGCTACGTGTCGATACGTATATTTAATCTAAACGTTCCGATACGAATCGCTATATATACCTATGCGTATCAATACGAATCGATACTTATCGATACGTATCGATACGTATCGATACGCACTGATACGCATCGATACGCACCGATACGCATCGATACGTATCGATACGTATCGATACGTATCGATACGTATCGATATGTATCGATACATATCGATACATATCAATATAGAATGTGTATCGATATTCGATACGCAAAATCCCGTATTGCCCACCTCTAATTATAATAATATAAAATTCATTGAAATAAATAAGATGTATTAATTACCATTCGATTCCAATCTAATTACATCTAGTACAGCATTAAGAAAAACTTGTATCACAGATTTAGGAAAAATCTCGTAACACCTATAATTCTGTCAAAAATGAATAAACTTGAATTTACTATTGCGTTCTGACAGTTAATTCATCATCATCATTAGGTTTTCAGTCCTAGAACTGGTTAGACGCGTACCACCATTGTTCCCTATTCTGAACTAACCTACAGATTTCCCTGAAATATGCACAGTTTGCATCTATAACTGTCTGATCTTGGTCTACATCTACCTCTTTTTTCCTATCTCTGCTTGTAATATATCACATACTATTCCCCAAAAATGCCTTAGAACGTATTCCGCCCTACTATTTTCTTTTTCCCCAGATATCCTTGTTCCCCTACTATTTCTGTAACTTATTTGTTATTATCTTTGGCTGTCCATGCTATCATCCTCATACATTTGAAGCACATCATTTCAAAAGGCTGCTACCGTTTTTCTGTCTGCGTTTCAGACTTCACGTATTTCATAGGCATACTGTGCTGTGCTCCACACATATGCTTTCAACAATTTTCTTCTTATTCTGTTTGTTGTCTTTCCTCATAGGCGATGTTCATTCTTGTTAGATGCAGTTCGATCACTTTCTATTGTTTTACAGTTATATGCCCTATTTCTCCGACCTTCAATGGTTGTGAAGGGAGGTAAGCAGTCTGTGGCTGCCAAGTTCTCCCAACACTTAACCATTTGGCGATTTAATATATTTTCCAATTTATCTTTTCGCACAGTTAACATTAGTTGCAGGTATTTCGCAGCCATTAGGTTTTCCGTCTCAAAACTGTTTGGACACGTACCTGCACTTATTTATATTCTGAGCTAGCCTACATAGTTCCTGAAATTCTCACACAGCATGTGTATTCAGGTTAATCTTCTTTGGGAATTAAACCACTCATAGTTTTTAAAATCAACTTTATTTACGTTTCGATCCATGACCTAGGATCGTTGTCAAAATTATAATAAAAACTTCAAGTTTGGCATTTATGACATAAATTGAAGGTGACTTTGATTTATTGATGTTCGAAATATTTGGTTTGAGTATACTAAGCAAAAATTTTTAAAGTTTAACAGAATGATTGCCTTCAATTTGTGTTGCGACCTGGGATCGGCTTTCTTTAGGTAGCCAATACGCTTAACGTGAAATCAGCTGATTAATTTTTATTGGTGAATTTTATATAAATTCAATAACTTGGAATTGGAAAACATTTTTTAACATGTTTCTATTTATACAATTGAGAGGATGGTTATTAAAGAAGTGTGCGATTGCATTATTGAAAGGCTTAAGTAGTCGTTTTTTATATTTATTTTGAGGGGGAAAATTCATTATGATTTAAGTTACCTCTTTGGTAGATTTTAACATGGTTCTGAGGCGACTCTATGGCGGGTTTACACTTGTCAGATACTAATGTTGTTCTATGAAGATTGTATATGGATCTGAGGCGACCCTATGGCGGGTTTACACTTGTCAGATACCAATGTTGTTCTATGAAGATTGTATATGGATCTGAGGCGACCCTATGGCGGGTTTACACTTGTCAGATACCAATACTGTTCAACGGAGATTGTATATGGTTTTGAGGTAACCTTATAGTGGATTTATACTTGTCAGATACCAATGCTGTTTTACAAGGATTGTTAATATGCTTATTTTTATGTAATTAGTTATTTTATGTATAAATAGAAATCATATATGTAGGCTGTATTTCATGTTAATATTGCAAGGAAAACCCAGGAAAAACTTGCAATGCTACCTAGATATTGTGGGCATTTGATTTTCATTTGTTATTTCTTTTGTTATTTCTTTTAGTAATGGAATCCATTGTTTACTGAAAGTCACGGATTCGTTTGCAACGCAGTTATTTTTATGTAGGGTTATATAGGCAGCTTCTTTGATTTTGCGTTTTTGGTGGTTTTCTTCTTTTTCTTCTTTTCTTCTTTTCAGGGAGTATGTGTATTCAGCTCATTCCCTTTCTATTATTTTCTAATTTTATACCCTATTTTACCGAGATTCAGTGAAGGAGGTTAATTCATAGTAATTAAAATTTAGTGGAATTTAAACTTGTTCGTATAAAATTTGACAACATCGAGTTAACAGGTTAGCTAGTTACAGTGACGATATAGGAATTTATTTAGTAAGAATTAACAATGTTTTTTAAACTTTGTGTAAATAATAAAAGAATAAATAGCAAACTACTACAGTCCAAACAAAAATTTTGCACTAAAGTTTACGTATTTATGAGGTTGCGTGTACCTCTACGTCCTTTTTCTTTCAGAGGTTTTCCTATACGATATTACTGTAAAGTCGCAGCTAAGTAAGATTATTTACTTCTTAGATACTGTTTAGAAGAAAGTTATATGACCTAGGCTTATTTAAAAAAAAACCAAACTCGGTTATATTTGTTGTATGATATTCAATTTATATTTAGGCAATGCCGTTCGTTTTACAGGTGTTCTTGAAATAAGTAGTATAAATTAGGTTAAATAGTTTTTCTAATCACCGCAAACAATATCTAAAGAGCAAGTCAGCATCTGAATACTTGTGCAATTTATGTAGCATAGAGAATGATGCTCTCAAGGATTTCAATTTGTGTCCTTTGAATTTACGTAACAATTCATGCCGATAATAATACGACAGTTGCACGTCATATGTTACCTTAACAAACATTATTGTAAGAACATGAGAATAGTGGCACCGCATTAAGTTTGTAATTCAAAGGAGTGAATACAACAATACCATACAATGGTTTTCGTTTGCTAAAAATGTCGATATTTAATTAAAATGATTTGTTAATCCACACATTGCGGTCTGTATAATAGTTCTAAAATTACAAAATTGTATGTTTATTAAAATTATGTGTATACTAACTAGGGCATGCGTTAGTAAGCTAATTAATCGGATCCATAATACGTATTGTGCGTGTCAAAATTCATAATCTAAGAATATGCTGAGAACGTTCAGTTAAATGGTTTGAAAGGAATAGTTCCCGCCAACTCATTATTGTACACCAATGCACAACATCATTCTACGTAAGTGAGTAAGAGGTACACTATAATCCATGTTCTTGTCATCTACTGTGATACTCTTTAAGAAGATCTATCTTTTGTTAACACAATTTCTTGCTCAGTTCATACCATAATAAGTCCGCATCTTGTAAAACATAGAAAATCATTTTTTATTTAATAATCTTAAAACTATTCAATCAAAATGAATGAGATTTTTGTTGAATGCTGAGCAGGACAAAGAGTAAGTAGTGGCCATACTGACTTTAGTCATATTGTTACAGTTGTTGATCTCAAGCAAAACAGTCATGATCAGTTTCAGTGTAACGTTTGTGAGAGCTACCATCACTTTTAAATTATAGGTTAGATATGGTACAGGTATTTTTAATTACAAGTGAATGTTTTCAGGATGCAAATCTATTAAATCGATCTAAAATAATGTTATTAAAATGATGTACTTTATCGTCAATATTGTTCATTCCAGTCAGCATTCGCTATTTCAGAGGAGACTTCATATCAATTAACGTTTTTATAATCTATGCAAACAATAAATATGTAGTTAGTTGTAGAATAAGTTTTGCGCAAATACGGCATGAGTGGTGGATAACAGGCATTATGCTGCAAAGTCAATACAAAGCACCTCCCACCGCTCCCATTCAACCTCCTACATCCCACTTCCTTTATCCCACCTACCACCTCTCGCATTCACCTCTCGCCTCCCACCTCCCACTTCAGGCATACCCATCTCCTACCTTGTCACATACCGACTCGCACCACCAACCTTCAACCTCCGTCTCTCAACCCACTTCCCACCTACGAAGCATGGGTCCAATAAAACCTAACACTAATATTAGTTATACACAGAAAACTGTAGTTTCTTTATGTTTGTTTGGGGTAGTTTTAATTATATCTAGATTTAGCCGTAGTTTAAAGTTCAAATCGATGCCCAAGTTTCCTATTTCCTTTCCTAGTCAATAATTAGAAACACAGAGGCCTCCGAGATTTTCGAATTGCAAAATGTACCGAAGGTTGTTTCTATACATAAAGTCTGTGATTACATAGACAAACAGATCCATTTCTTTGTGTAATTCTTGCAACTTGTGGAAATCTTGTATTCGTGGCTCACCAACTATATCCTGCATACGTACCTTATTGGCTTACTCAATTCCCTATTGTTGGCATTAGGGGCAATCCTGAGTCTCCCACACACTGTGATATGGTTGTATTTCCACCACATTTGGGACTATGTGACTCTTACAGGTTGTAATACCCTCGGTTTTAAACGATCCGAAAAGTTCTTTACTTGATAGATACACAATGTTTACGCGAAGATTACAAATCACATTTTCCTTAGTTTGTTTACGTTATCTGCCACTTTGATAAATACATTCTAAAAAAACCTTTTAAATAGTATGCCAATTTAGTACCATCTCCCTCCGTAAGGATACCCACATAACTAAAACAGTTCCTCTTACTAACCACAAATGCATATAGTTCGTAAAACCCACATGTATCTAAGTCGGTTTTTCAAGTCTTCCTCATTTTCTGTAATAAGATGTTTTTTGTCTAACACATCTTTGTATTGTTATCGCATGGTGGCAATCTTTTCCATGTAGTTCTACATCCAATTAATGTAATTTCAGTTGCCTTTTCTCCCACTTGCAGTGTATGACGCACATCATAAGGTATCTTTTAGCATAAGCGGATTGATGTTGGAGTTTGCTACCAATATATACGCGTCGTGTTACTTCTGGTTTAACGCTAGGTGTATTAACCAAACCCGATTCCGACATAATTGTCCTTTAGGACTGTACAATATGCTGCCTCAAAATATGTATCACTTACTTTAATGCAGCACCTGTGTATGATTTTTACTTTAGCTTGACTGTCTTCTTCTTCTACTATTTCCAAGTAATTTACAGGTAAATAGTTTAAACTAAAACTGTAAGCGCATACACCATCAAATCCTCTCACTGTTCAGGTTTTATCATACAGTTTAATTTGCAAGCTAGTCAACTTTTTTGTATTGCTGTCCCCTAATATACGTACAGTAAAAGTTTATTATACAATATACAGCAGCTATTTTGTAGCTTGCCTATCAGCTAACTCCGTGTTTTGGCAAGTGGCACGAAATACATTGGCGCCTATAGGAAGTATAACTTACATTCTCCGAATAAGTCTAAACAGTATTTTAAGTGAATATAAACCTGGTCTGCACTGACATAATATCCAGTTGTCGCTCCGAATCACGCAATATCATATTTTTTAGCCATAGCAAGCGCAAATGATTCCCTTAAACGTACATTTGACAACATAGATAATCAAGATATGATCCCCAAGTTGAACGCCAGGCCTCGTTATTTGACACACATAAATTTGTTGTATATTTTAATTCTTGCATTAGCTATTAGCCGTATTCAACAATAGATTTTCGCAGTTTTATCGTTATCAACTATGATATTGCAGATTTCTTCGTATTCGTTCTTGTAGCAAAAGTTATGGTTTGTACTTAAATAATTATACATTTCCGTCTTGCTAAAAATACCGCAAAATCCTGGGTTATATCGACGTCAAAGAGTTAGTAATAATCCTTTTTGAGTTCGTTTAATATATTTGCTAGTTCTTCCAATAAAGTCTCCAACTTACTATCTGCTAGTTCCACTTTGTACGGAACACACATCGATTGTTAAATTTCATTAATTTTCTCAAGACCTTCTGATAATTTTCTTTTACTCCATGCCCCATCTGGTTAGTGCTTTCCAGAATAAGCGGAAGTTTAGCTTTAACACCATGCCTAGCGGAAACAAATCTGTCGAAATTTTCCTATAGATAGCTGTTAAATACGCCACATATTTCTTTTTTTAGGATAAAAATTCTTTTCTTTTACCGATGTTTGCTCGGCATCATGAAGGTCGCAAATATTAACTAGAATTACATAATTGCATAATGGTTCTGTAATTAGCGTGTGTAGTCCACTAGTCAGCATCTGTTCGCCTTTAACACAACAAATACTTTCAATATCAGTGACCAAATTATTATTGCACAAGTTTTCTGCCAGCAACAACCATTCAAATCTCTCGTTTTTGGCTTGACTTTATTCCTAAGAAATTAAGGTACGTTATCACTTTAGAGGAGTTTATGTTTACCGATCTAGTTACCGTCAAATACCAAATAACTTAAGAAAAATGCTCTCTTATACTTATACATTATAGTGCTAGAGGTGTGGGTTGTCGAAGACATCCGAACGAAGTTGGGAAGTAGAATGGAAAAACTAAAATAGGTAAATCCGAAAGAGCGCAAGCGCATATGGAAAAGCTATGACACGCATACTTTTTAAAATCAACCGAAAGTTGTTGAAAACGTTCTAAACAAAGTCCGGGACCACCAAGAGTGCTGAGCACACCACACCAACACTATCAACAATTTCAATGATTTTAACAATCTTTGATTTTCCTAAGTGTCTACAATATTTTACGTTTAATTATATTTAGCGTAATAATATTTATTGTTAAGCTGTATGTTTTCTTCATAACAATCTTCTTATTACAGAGGTATTCGAATTATATAATAAAATCAATAGGGTTATAATAGTTTAATCGCTTAACTCGTACCAATACTAAAAACCAGCTTATCCCATTTTTTAAAAATCCAAACTTATACAATAAAAAGCATTTAGAAACTGGACTTACTGATTCGATTAACTCGATTTACTAGCGCAAGCGTTAAAATATCAGGAATAGCTAAGCCTTCCGGGCTTTTCCAAATACATAGACGCTGCAAGTGGAAGAAAAAGAGAGCTGGAATTAGAGGAATTGGATGCAAAAATACAAAAGGTGAACTACATGGAAAATTGCAACGATGCAAGAACAAGGCAAAGATATGTTAGACAAAATACTCTTTATTAGAGAAAATGAGGGAGGATTAAAAGATTACTTTATGTGCCGGTGGACCGACATAGATACATCTGGGTTTTACGAACTATAGGCATTTGTGGTTAGTAAGAAAGCTCTTTTAGTTATGTGGGCATCATTGAAAAAAAGGGATGGTGGTAAGTTGGTGTACTATTTAAAATGTATTTCTAAGAACGTATTAATCAAAATGGCAGATTACATAGACGAACTAAGGAACGTGGGATTCGTAACCTTCGTATACACGACACGCAAAGGTGTTTCCCTAAACATTGTATATTGACCTAGTGGAGAACATTTCGGATCATTTAAAACCGAGGGGCATACAACCTATAAGGGTCACATATTCTCAAAAGTGGTGGAAATATAGTCACACAACAGCGTTTGCGAAAATCAGGTTTGCCTCCAATACCAATAAGAGCAATCGAGCAAACCAGCCAGATTTGTACACAGAGCCACAACTAAAAGATTGCCATAAACTGCAAGAATTCTAGGAAAGGATGGATATGGTGGTTTATGTAATCAAAGACTCTATGTATACAAAAAGGCTTTGGTACATTTTGCAATTTGAAAATCTCGACGGTCTCTATGTATTCAATTATTAGCTATAAAAGTCAGTAAAAGACTTATAAATATTTATGGGTTCGCGTTGGGACTGTGTCATTTTATACATTAAGGTCGACGTTTCGCCCACTTTTGTAAGGGGCTTCATCAGGACAAGTAAAGAAATAATTAATAAAATAAAATAAAAATAAGAATGATAATATTAGGTAGACAAGTTAAAGTGTAAAGAGAAGAGTTACTCCTGAACTAGCAGACTCACTAGCCCATTCAAAGCCAAAAGGTGTTTCGTGGCGAAGTAACAGTTATCATGCTGAAGTTTCCTAAAGGAGTGTAATATTAATAAATCGTCTTTCAAATACGTAAATAGATCTGGACATTCTAATGTATTATCGCCATTGATTTCCATAGTGTATTTTATGTTAGTATAAACTGTATTAATAAAAATGAAAATTCTTCTTTGCCACTGAAAATTATTATGCCATCAACATAACGATGATAACATACGGTACTATTTATAAAAAGGTTGTTTTTGGATATGGATTGATTTTTCTATATTGTCTATGGAGACATCTGCTAACCATGAGAAAAGATTAACCTAATAAATAGTCCATTATTTTGTTTGTAAAATTTATTACTGAATTAAAAAAGGTTCTGATCTAGTCATATTTCCAGTACATTCTGAAATCCTTGAACTGCAGTATGATCTGCAGTGGAATCACTCAAAACATGCGATATTAGTTCTTTACCTTCCATAGGTGGAACTTGAGTGAATACACATATCAAAACTAACTAATAGAAAGCTCTTAAGAATGTTTATGATGGCAAAGAAGGATTACCTTATTAATACAATTTCTTGTAATATAAAATACACTATGGAAATCAATGACGACAGCATATTAGCATTTCTGGATCTATTTTTATATTTGGATGATACTAAATTAATATTTGATATCTATAGGAAACCCATACATTCTGATAATCACTTTTGATTCAGCTCACCCCATAGAACTCAAAAAAACCTTTTTCAATAGTGCTGAACATAAGATTGCTTATGATACCTCTTCCTGATATGAATTATGAAAAGGAACTTACTATCATGAAAAAATTGCTCATAATAACGAATACGACAACATGACATCATAAACCACCATGACATCATAAACATAAAGTACTGTTCCATGCCATTCACTGGAAATTTAACTTATAAAATTGCCGACATCCTTTAAAACACAAATCTCGACGTATTCTATTTCGTGTCAAATTCCTTTAGAAAAATGTTTGCACCCAAAGAATCCTACAGATTTTCTTGGTTAAACTGGTGTGTATCAATTGACTTGCACCTCTTGCAAACTCAACAACAAATATGCTATATACATAAGCAGGACAGGGCGTTCTATGATAACTAGACCGAAGCAACATCTTATCGTCCAATGTCATCAAAAGAGTTACTCTGATATAGAATCTGCTTTTACATAACATCCCTTACTAAGTTCTCATGATTTCATTTATAATGCCGACTGAAAATTGTTATACCCGACTAATTCCTACAGGAAAACTTTGAAATGCAGTCACTTTTAATAAATAACAATAATAAGTGCTTAAATGAATTTGTTTCTTGGAATAAAAGTAATACTGCTGACTTATTTTTGAACGCCAATCAGTTTCAAGCTCAATACCGACTTCATATTCAATTTTGATCATCTATGCTTTGTATATTTTATACTTTAGCAAAGTTCTGCGTTATTTTATCCCGGTTAGTTTTCTTTGCCTACGATAACTTATGATCGTATTCATTTTAGTAATGCTCTCTAATATGCCTTATTTATACCAATAGTACTGTTTGATGCTTTTAAGTTTTGCATTTTTACTTCTATTTTCATAATATTGTTATTGATTCTTTTTTGATGTGTATAATCTAAACTCTAGCACAGACTTGATCACTTTTGCCGAGCGTGTAATATCATACTGTGATTTTACTTACCTTTCCACTCCAAATATGGTCACCTAAATTAATTATTGTAATGATAATTTTGAGATTATCGTATTATCAGATATTTGTGATGACACACAGAATTCTGCATTACCTTTTATGTAATGCAAGTAATCATATTTTGACACAGCTACTTTGTAACGTTTAAACATTTTAGAAATTTTTAGAATCTAGTACCAAACTAGGGCTGTCGAAGGTTACGGTTAACCGGTTAGGATTTCTCAAGGTTAACCGATAATGACCGGTTAACCGACTTGACCGGTTAACCGGCTTGACCGGTTAACCGTCGGACCGGTTAACCGTCTGATCCGTTAACCCATTTGAGCGGTATAACGCTGGACTTATTTAACCGGATAACCAATTAGATTAGTGGATACTAACCGACTTCGCACGTTACTCGCGCTGATGAAAATATCTATATATTAAAGTATTTAGATTAGACATATGTCTAAGTGTTAGCAAGTTACACTTAAAGTTTCAGGTTCAGTTCAGTTGTTGTTATTATATTATTATTTAATATTTATGACACCGGCACAGGCAATAACCAAAGAAAACTTCGTGGTTTTCAATATACTAACTGCATGCACAAATTACACCACAATTCAATATTTTTGTATTTGTATTTTATTATATACAAAATTTAAATGCCTACAATTTCAATAAAACGTTAAAATTTAATACAACATGTGTAACAAAAAAAATTCTTTGTAGAAACTTTTAATATTGGAAGCAACACTTACACCAATAATTACATTGCATTTTGATGCAGAAATACAAGTTTATTAAGATGATCTGCCGACAAGCAATTTCTTTTCGATTAAACAACATTTCCTGCAGAAGAACGCGCCCTCTCAGAAGACGTAGATGTTGCTGGTACACATAAGTATCTCTTAGTCGATGAAGATAATATTGGCAAACGGCATTCGTTCAATTTCCGCCGATTTAAAACGTAATTTTTTGAGATCATTACTTCGGACATATATGACTTTACTTCAGAGAGCTCTGAATATTTTTCATCGTTTGGGAAAAAAATGTCTATAGAAGATTTTTCTGAGGACTTCATAGCGTGTACGGTACCGCTTTTTGTTGCTTCTAAATTAAATTGCTTTATCTTTGGTATTACAATTTCCTTATGACCAAGTTTTTTTCTCTTTGTGCTTGTATCGTGGATCTAAAATAGTAGATAGGTCCATAATGGTTACTGGATCATAGCGGTTTTTTTTTAATTCGGAACCTCGATTTTAAATCCGCTGCGACTATAGATTTAAATTTTTTAATTTAATTGCAATCTGTTACTTTGTCTGCTAAAAGATTGGTTAAAAATGAGTGTATCAATGGCTGCACAATGAACAAAGTTGGATGTTTTTCAGACGGAATCACTTTGGAGCTGCCTCAAACGGTCTAAGAACATCTATTGACGCTTATACTAGCTTCCATTCGTCGTCTGTAATATTATGTGCGTACGCTTGTTGCTTTGTGATAACAGATCTGCTGTTTAGAACACCAAGTATTGCCTCCCTCTGTTGGTAAAACCGCTCTAGCATATAGAAAACAGAGTACCATTTTGTCTTAACATGCTGTATTAATTTATGTTGAGAAATTTCCAACTGAACTTGTTCATTCTCTAAAGCCCTTGTAGGAACAGTGGAATGCTTAAAAAGAGCTGCAACTGACGCAACTTTAGCAATGAAGGATTACATTGTTTTTTCTTGGTCCAAACCCTTACTTATAGATAGTTGCAATGTATGTGCTAAACAACTTACTGACTCCCCAAAATCCAGAGGGTTAAATTCTATGATTTTTAATATATTTGCAGCATAATCGTGCACTGTTGCAACAATTTTTGAAGATGTAATATTCCAAGCCTGTAACACTTCTTTAAGTTTTTCCACCAAGTTGCTAGACGTATGACCTAGTCCATACTGCATATCGATAAAGTTAAGTTTACGATTCACCAGTCTTGATTGATTTTATGCAAAGTTACCGTAATATATGATTTGGTGCTCCTACTACTCTAACACTCAATAGTTAAAGAAACAAAATCAATAGTTTTAATTAATTCCAATATATCTTTCTTTTTAAGATCATACAACAAATCAATTCTACCAGGTTATCATAAAGTATGGGATATATTTTAAATCATTACAACTTTTTAATAAATTAAGTTAGGAACATAAAATAAACGAAATCTAGTTGCTTAATGAATGGGATTTTACCGTATCTATGAGAAACAAAAGCGTTGTCATAACAATTGTTGACACTAGTGTCAAAACGAAATTATTCAATTTGAAGTTTTATTTTGAAATTAAAACTCAAGTAAACGTTGAGTTCAAACGACTAAACTGTAATAACATGGATTTACAAACAAGAATTGGTTTAGTTCAGTGCTATTATGAATCCGGCAGAAATTACACCGCTGGATTACGAAGATTTCGCACGAGAATGGGTTTGAGAGCGGGACCCTGTCAAATGAAAGCGTACCGCAATTTGATACAAAAATTTGAAAGAACAGGGTCTGTAACTGACTTACCAAGATCAGGAAGACCAATAATTAGTGATGTCCAAGTTGCAGAGGTTCTTCATGAAAATCAAGACATAGCCAGAAGCAATTCACTCGCAATCAGCAGTGCAAATGCGATATCCAAGCGATTGCAAATGCCGTATACCACGGTTTGGAAAATTTTACGCAAAATTCTAAACATGTATCCATATAAACTGAAAATGCTGTTTGAATTAAAGGACGTGGATTTGGCTACTAGGTACGATTTTTCTTTGTGAGTAATGGCTCAGATGGAAATTGAACCCGAATGGTTATCCCGTATTTTATGGACAGATGAGGCACATTTTACTCTGAATGGTGGAGTCAATACTCAAAACTGTAGAATCTGGTCTGCAGAAAATCCGCAACAAATCGTTCAAAAGGTCTTCATGACAAGAAAGTCACCGTTTGGTGCGGTTTTACAGCTGATTTTATTATTGGTCCGTATTTCTACGAGGAAATGCAGAATGGACAAGCCGTATCTGTAACTGTAAATGGTGAACGATACTTGCAAATGTTACAAAATTATGTTATTCCACAGCTGCAAAACGAGCACTACGGAATTGAAAACATCATTTTATGCAGGATGGAGCACCCCGCACATTTTTGACCAGTCAAAGAATTGTTAACCAACGTTTTCAAGATCGCGTGTTAAGCAGACATTTCGTAAATTCATGGCCACCAAGATCACCTCATCTAAACCCAGCGGATTACTGGCTGTGGGGTTATTTAAAAGTTTAGTGTTTAGAAGACGACCAACTACGCTACAAGAATTAAAAGACAGTATTACGGAGCAAATTGGTACAATTCAACCAGAAATGTTACGAAATGCTGTGTACAATTTGGAGGTAAGGATGGTGATCTTACAACAACAAAATGGAGGTCATATTGAGCAATTGCCGTAACCTGTTTTGGGCATACTAAATCCCATTTCATAAGCAATTAGATTTCATTTATTTCTTGTTATTAACTTAATTTGTTAAAAAGTTATAATTTAAAATATATCCCTTACTTTATGATAACCCTATATTTACCAGAGTGTTTTGCGAACAAATACGATATGACGGTTCCAAATAAGTTAAAAGTGTTTTAAAACCTTTTCCGCCAAAGAATGAAAAAGGCAGCATGTCTTCTGCAACCATGCTTGATAATAGCCTAGTTATAGCGGCTTGTTGTTTCTTAGTTACTACATTTGGTTGAAGCATACTAGTAATTTGCAATTGATGTGTTTCTTTCAGATTTTGATATTGAAGAGCTGGTGTTGATATTGTTCCTGTTGATAGCGCTGAAGTTGATGTAGAAGTGGATGCTGTCGAAATTGAATCGTTATCTTCAAAAACTATAACATCGGGAGTTCTAACTATTGTAGATTCCGAACTAGTAGATATTTGGAATATTCCTAAAAGAAATCAACAAGATAATTCTGAATACTATTAAATTATCTGTTACAATTGTTCACATTTTATTAAATACACATAAACGTGTAGTAGTTATATAAATAACAAGTATTGAATATACAGTGCGAGTTAAATTAAAAGTAAGAAATAAATTCGACAAATGTGAAAGTACCATTTTGAAAAAAATTTTAAAACCACGTCAATTTTGTTAGACTGATTAAATTCTAATTCTTATCCCTGTATTTTGTTTTATCTGACAGTTCTTGAGTGTTTCTACCCTCTGCAAGTTAGCTCTAAATACTTCCCGTCTTCATAACTATTTTTCTCAAAAATTTCCTTATGTAATGTAACAAATTTATTATATTATCAGGTTGGCAATTGCATGGAGTGACAGAATAAGGAATAAAAAATTGCGGGTTGCTATTTAAAGAAATGCCGTTGACGTCACCACGATTGAACGTTTCATACTGTATATCCAAATATTATGTCTAGAAGTGAAGAATTAAAAACAAAATTGACTTGTTTTTGGAATTTTTCCAAAAATCAATGTTTTCCATTTAGGTAAGTATTTCCTAGTGAACAAAATAGTTTAAAATTCTTTAAGGCTTCTAGAATACCACACAGCATCTGCTACCCAATGCTCTCTTGTATATATTGGAAACATTTGGTATTAGCAGGATGGCTATATTTGGAAACTACAGTTCCATTCATATTACTAACAAAAGATGAACTGTTTGATATTTTTCTCAATCACCTAATATGACACGATATTATTGTTACTTTTAAAACCACGTCAACCTGCAAGCTTTTGAGCAAGGAAATGAACAAGGTTGTAATTTTGATGAACTTCGTGCAAAATTTATCAACTTTTAAATGAAATGCTAGTTCGTTTTTTAATGCAAACGTGAATCCACCTTGCGCAGTATTTTTAATTTTATTCTCATTTCATATAAACTGCTTACACCAAAATCATTCCAAAGCCTTACTATTTATTTCACTGAGCGTTGTTAAAAAATAACATTACCCTTTCAACATTTACAGACTTGTAGCAAAAACTATCGAGCAAATAAGTTACATGAAATTAAGGCTCAAGAAATTATAGTAGTTTCAAAAGAGAGGGAACTAAGGTCCTGCTGAAATATGTAGATGAAGAGATCTGACGACACAAAAAAACATTCGTGGTGTTCCAAAATTTACTTCAAATTCTTAATTATAATCAGCAACCTAAATTCTAAAAACCTTGAAAATCAGGTTTGTCTCCTTTCAGTTACCAACACGTGCTTATTTAAATTAATTAATTCCTAAATTTATTCAAATAAAATTTAATATTGCTTTTCGTTAAAAGCTTTACTGAAAACTTTAATTGTACTATTAAATTTCTGCGTGTGAAATATTCAATTAAAACGTCCTTAGAAAGCTTTTATTTAATTATCGAGTTTGTCGACTTTATAAATTCCGAACAGGGAAATACTAGGAGTGGGTCATACATTTATAACATAAAATGGAATCATTCACTGACATTAAAGGTGTCCATTTATTTGAAGTTAAGTATTTGTTTCGAAAAAAAGCAATTATTTGTTGAATGTTGATTTCGAATAAAATTGCAAATAATTCTCCATTCTGATAAAACTTTTCTAAAGGGACTGATAATAAGATTTGTTTCTGGTCGTCTATTTTTAACCTTAATTTTGATACTTAAACTAGTTTTTTAAGAGACATTCCGACTGCAGCAGGTTGTGGTTACCACTTTTTATATTCACCGCACGTTAAAAGTTTTTTTTAATATTCAAAAGAATAAAATTTTCCGAGATATTTTTGACTTGGCAACTAGAAATATCAAAAAGTTATTTTCTGGAAATATTGGGAATATTATTAATCCAGTATTTGGCGTAGAGGTTTGGTAACTGTAGATTCGTAGATTCCATTAATCAAAAAATTGTTTTCTAGAAATGATATCGATCCTACAGTGGGCGTGGTTGTGGAAACATAACAGTTCAGAATGTATTATATGTTTTTTGCAAAAAGCCGATATCTCCTTTTTACTCTATTATATTCTTTGAAAATTTTTTTATAAATCTCAGTCAACTAATTTTTAACAATATCATTCAACACTTTTTTACGGTCCTTGTACTAAAATTTATATATGAACAATTTGTTGTTAAATCACATAATATACAAAAGTTGGTATATTTATCACAACATTGACCCCGTATGAACGTCAATTAAGTCACTTTATAAAAGAATGGTGAGTTGTTAAGGTGCTTAGGGTGGTTTTAACATTAAGTCCTATTTCCTCAACTTAATTGTTTGTGTGACTTTTTATTTTATAAGGTAAATAACAATTTCTTGAGAAGACTGCCACACTACGAGCGAATTTTTCTTGTCCATTGCATCCTGCAATATATATATATATATATATATATATATATATATATATATTGTAATATAGTTGCAATAATCTGGTGCCTTCTTGTTGTGAAATAAAAAGGTTAAAATTTTCTTTTTGTCAATTTTTAATTTTAATTTTGAATACTTCAGCTAACTCAGTTTTAACCACGCACGGAGCTTGCAACAATACGACAACAGAGCCTTTAGGTTTTTCTTCTACCTCTACTTCCTGTTTCTTAAAGCCAAAACACCATTAATAATTTTCTCAAAAATATTTACAATCTATGAAATGTTTAAGAATTCTCTAAATAGAACTTCCTTTTAATAATCGAATAAAAATTTTATTAATAATTATCATTCCCTAAATTAATTGAAAACCCAGCAAAAATCACCCTTATTATTATTATCCGATGCTCCATGAACGTTCATTAAACTTCCTTCAAATTTACGTAATTTATAACGTGTATTAAAAATCGATCTTTATTGACATTCACATAAAATTTTCATGAAAGCAATTTTAAATTATTCAAATTAGAAATATACAACGAAATATTCACAAATAAAAATAACAAAACATTCAGATTGACTAACCTGTTGTTTCAAGCTCGAATCAGTCCTTGTACTAACTGCTCCCGTATTCAGTTTAGTGATTTAATAGTCCCAACGTTGAATCCAGATCTGCTTCAGATATGGTCTTCGTTTTTTTTAGCATATCTTTAAATTATTTTAGCGCCTTTTGTTAAACTTCCTGTTCATATCCAGTAATTAATCAATATATTAAATTTTTGTTGAATTTCCTCATTGGATCCAGTAATTATTCAGAGTCCTTTTTATTAATGCTAATATTAGAATTCAAATTAAAACAACCCTTCGTAACTTACGTTTTAAAGGGTTAAAACGCCGAACCCCTTTTAATTTTTCAAAATCACCATTGTTCTATTTATTACTTCTAATTCTTTCACGTAAATATTTTCTTTTAAGTAATATGGACTAAGCCTTAATTCATATTGAATTAATTGGTTTACAAATCCAGTCGAATTTAAAAGGATCGCCTATCTATTAAGAAGCACAGAGTTCTACGATTACACTATTGTACGTGATTCTTAGATACCAGGTTTTGGGTATTTCTATGGATTTTTTTCGTCTACACAAAACTGATGCGCTACTTTCAGCACGTAATACTTTAAGTTAATGCACTGGTTCTATTAAATTTTCTCATTTCAAGCCCACGTAAATTATTGTTCGTACAATAAATTTGATGAACTTTGTTTGTATCACCATGCCGTGTTTATTTGTAATCTATCAAGTGTTGAATTATACCTTCCTGGTCACGTATTCTTAATATAATTTATGTATTAAATTATATGCGTTTTCTATTACGCATTTTTAAACCTGCTTGTTCAATTGAGATTCTTAGCGTAATGATAATGCGTTATTCATGCGTATTGTGTTTCAACTTCCGTTCACGTTGTCTTATGACTTACCAAATCGTTTATTTAATCAAATCTTCTAAAATATTTTTTATCTCTTAAATTAATTATGACTATGGTTTATATACAGGGTGTTGTCATTTACTTTCTTGCCTAACCGTTGTATTTCTTATTTTCCTCGTAGAAATGTCTACTTTTCTGCGCCCTTGTATTGTTCTAATGAAGTGCACTATACTAGTGGCCCTATTTACCCCTAAATGACCTTATTGACACAGCAATATATAAGTAAGCATTCGCAGTTAATACAACCTTTTTCTGGTCAGAAGTTGCTAATACATTCTTCATCGTGACTGCTCGCTTGAACATTGAAATTCGTGAGAAAGTAATGACAACAGAGTCCATTAACTATTTGAATAACATGTATGGTATTAACAAAAAATAGTACGAATGAACAATGGGGAATACTATGCAGGGTGTTTTATTAACAATGGGACAATGGTTAATTGGAGATACTGTGCATTAAATAATGACCATTGCGCCAAACTTTTGTTATCCGAATCTTGATGGTTCAAGAAATATGGTTTTGAAGGTTATAATATTAGTTCAATTTTTTGGCATTATTTTGAAAATTTATCGTATATCAACTTGAAAATTATAATTTTTATATTTTTTTGTACACATGGAAAAAAATATAATCTTCTTTTTGACTTTGGTCATAGAGGGCGCTACTTACAACCCTTTTTATGATTAATTAGCCATAACCGCTTAGCATCTACATCTAGCGTACAACCGACTTTGAAATCTAAAGGATCCACTTTTTTTTACATAAAAAATGTATTTTTGTCTCTTTGATATTCCAATTTGTTTTCAAAAAAAGACCGCTCAATTCACATTATGATTTAATCCTTATTAGTAGGATGTTACGCCGAAAATAATAATAATAGGTTTATGTAATGAGTCAATGGAGGTATTTAAGGTATCAACTCAGTATGTTACGTGGAAAGACGTTGTACAAATATTCGCGTATCGGCCGAGATAAATGTTTAGAAACCACATATGTGCCATGAAATTAAGCGGTGCTTTTCCAAACAAATAGTTTAAATTTTCTTGAAGAAAATTTAGATAAAGTGTGCCGTTTACAGAAGGTGACAGTTGAAAAGACCTAATCAAAAAATTTGAAATAATACCACACCAAACATTGATTTTAAATTCGTCTTGAAAATGTCTTTCTTTTACGGCACGTGGGTTTTATGAATTCTACAAATGATTATTTCGCCAGTCGAAAACTCCATGGCGAGTAAACGTTGGCTCATCAGTAAAGAGAATTTTATTGAAAAAATTAACATCTGCGTTTTACTGCTCCTGTAAAAACTGAGTAAAACGTAGGCGAGCTGGAAGATCTTGCAGCAACAAATTCTGAACTGAAGTAAAGTTGTACGGAAGAAGCTTCTCTTTCGTTGAAATCTTCCAAATCAAAACAAGTCTACTAAAATATTGTTACTATTATATGCGACGTGACATCCTAGTAATAAGGATTAAAACATAATTTGAATTAAACGATTTTTCTTGAAAGCAGATTGGAATATCAATGCCAGGATAAGCATACGTTTTTTAAGTACAATGTGTTGCTTTTTTAGATTTCGAAGTCCATTGTACCCTAGTTGTAGACGGTAAAAAGGTATGGTTAATTAGTAATAAAAATGGTTGTAAGTAGCGCCCACTATAACTAAAGTCAAAAATAATATCATATTTTTTTCTCTGTACCCAAGGAACATAAAGATGCCAATCTTTAAGTCGATAACGCAAAAGTTTTCAGAATCATGTCAAGAAATTAAAATAAAACCCTGTACCTACTTCTTAAAACATCAACTTTTGGATAAGAAAAGTATGACTAAATGGTCTTTATTTTATGCATAGTATGTATGTATCTCCAGTTAACCGTTGTCTCATTGTTAACGAAACTCTCTGTATATAGGAAATCTATGCTAAGCCTCAGTTAAAAATACCAACTATATATTTTTCGCAGAAATGCGGTCAGTATTCTAGAGAACTGCTAAAAATAAAACCGTAATCTGAGGGATTGTATGTATTTCCTTGTTTTATTTTCATGTTAACATTAGAAAGTTCTTTAACCTCTTTTGCTATATATATCGTATCAAATAAAATACTACTATCGGGAACAAATCGCAATTTCTCGAAATATAAATTTGGCTTAATAAAGTTAGGAAATTGCCTCGCTAGCAAACCACGCAACAAAGTTTCTAGAAAAGCTTTGAACATTAGCTGAAGTTTTCACGGAAGGCACGAAAAGTTGACGGTTGTCTGAGGCAGCAGTTTCGATCAAACACAGTATGTACTCAATAATAACGTCCGTTTAGGGACGGATAGAGTTCCGTATGTGGTAATGTTTGGATGTTCGTCATCTTCCTATAAAAAACCTCTAAGTTGCTTTTATAAAAACAATAGCTACGAAAATGATATCCCACCAGATGATCTAACAAATAAGCATCAATTGATGTTGAAATAAAAATTTTTAAAACCCTAATCGTATAACAAACAAGGCGGTGTATTGTGCTAAGAAGTCGAAACCACTTTCAACCAAATTTACTTTATGTCGATGAGCACGTTTCGAAAAATTGCTTTATAAAGTTAGAGGTTTCTAGAAGTTGGAGCACAAGCATGGAAAAACTTTAGTGGAGGACTGATAAAGTATAGCATTAACTGTGCATATTCTTCTACACGTAAAAACTCGATTATGTAAATGCAAAAGCTTACTATAAGTAGTTAGTGCACAAAAAGGTTAGCAAGATGGAACAAATGCTTAGTGGCACTTAATTTATTGGGAAATACACAAATTTTAGATCACAAATATCGAAAGTTATTAAATAATCCACTTGAAAGATAGAATATGCAGAGTACGGTTTAGATTCACATCACCGTTAAATAAAGGTAATTTTTCTCAGGGATGGACTCGGGCTCGGGCTTTCGGGCCGGCCCGGCCCGAGCCCGGCCCGATTTCGGGCTCGAATCCGGACCGGACCGTTGACTACTTTATTCGGGCCGGACCCGGGTCGGGCCTATCTTATTTCGGGCCCGGCCGAGCCAAACGATTCGGGCCGGCCCGAATTTTTCAGGCCGAAAAACGCATGAGTAAATACTCCAACGCACTTTCACTTCTATCTCACATTGAGTAAGTAAACGTGCTTAATTATATTTTCACGTAGTATCTTCATGAACCCATTAATCATCAGTTTCTCGTCTTGTTGAGTGTAAAAGAGAAGTGATATTATAAATCACTTCTTATTCCGAATATTTTTTTCCAGCCCTATTTAATGTACCTCATGTTGTACTTTAGGCACGTTAAAAATTCCCAGAAACATCGAATTAGATAATTTATTCATAATTCAAAGGTATGCACGATTTATATTATGTATATGTACATACTTCAAATTTCAATCATGCGGCGTACGTCGATATTATCAATCGCGTATATAGTTTATGTCTACCGCCTAAAACACCAGAGAGTTATTGCAACGTTCATTTTACCAATTTTTTAATAAAGGTTTCCCTTATTTGACATTTACACATGCGCAATCAACACACCTTTAATGATTGTACTGTATTAAAACACAGGACACATTTATTTAATTTAAATACAGGCAAGGAATGCTTTTATTTAAGGCGTCTTAATGTTGACATATACCAAATGCCTAACGTACAAACTTACATTTAATTGTCTGTCCGTAATTAAATTTAGAGATATAATGTCCGAGTTTATAACACGAAAAAGATATAAAACGTCAACGCTCTAAATACGAGGATGCTGTTTTGTAATGCTCTTTCTAGAAGTAAGGTGTAAAAATCCTTTTGAAAACAGATATGTTATAGGCTTGGGAAGAAGTAAAAAAAAGTGTCTTGAAGTAAACTCGAAGGGTATTCCGTGAAAACAGTTTGACAACACATACAAATGTTATCGAATCAATAGGAAATAAAAGACTCAAATAATAAAAAAAGGTTCATCTTTGTGTGAAAACAATTTTTTTGATCTTTTTTAATATAGTTGAACATGTATCCTTATGTCACCTTATTACAAAAAAGATTAATTTTTTATTCATTTTTAAAACATAACCTATAGATATAGAATACTACACATATATGTCAAAATAAAGAGTAAAGGAAAAAACACTTTCTCTGAAATAGTGTAGGAAATTGAACTATGTAATAGTAGCGCAGCCTGACATTTTTTAGGGATTTTTAAGAATATTGCCAGTGTTTTAAATATATCATTTCAATAGCAAAGTGTGATGTAAAGCCACTATATAAAGATATAAATTCTAGCTATAGCTTAATCAGTTAAGTGAAAAATTTTTGTAGTAAAACCATGCAAACGATTGCACCTAGAGAACGAAATTATTTTAGCGACATTGAGATTATATTGCTTCTGTCGCAAGCGATCTATGCGATAAACTTTTTCTCGGTGCCCTAAAAAACAATTTCGCGGCCTTGATATACAAATAGCCATTTAAACGCTATCATGTAGTATATATTAATTAGCGTTAGATTCTTTACTGCTGCATGTATTTTAAAATAACGATTTTAATAAAACTTTCGAAAACAATACGTTAATCGTCTATTCGTAGACTATAGTTATAGCAGATATAGAGTACTTGAAATTTTGAATTACATACTTTGAATACTTTGATATTATCACCAGTAACGTAACTAGCCTTTTGTGTGGGGAAGTGGGGGGAGCAAACTAAACATGCATTAATCATTTTCTAAATACTACTTTATTTTAGCATTTCCTAAACACCTTTTTGGAGTGGGCTAGACTATTGGGGGGAGGGTTGTTAGAATTCTAGGTCGCCTACCCCTAGCTACGTGCAGCTTTAGTTTTCTATTTATTGCGGGAAAATGTATAATAATGACCTCGTGCCATAAAAAAAGGATAAAGTAAATAAAATTTTATTGATATATAAAAGGAACTATGTACTGATTTATATCTTTTGGTAATAATTTTTTAAAAAGCTTTTCAACCTAAAACATTTACTTCATTTTACTTCTATTCCATCAGATAATATGTATTTAAGAATAAGGTATCCTCTACATACCACAATTTGAAAATCTAACCTTTTTTAAGGAAACATTCTGTATATATTTGACTTTCAGGTTCCTTAAGTTCTAATAACATTAGGTACCAATTTTCAGTTGCTTGAGATATTAACCGATAAAGTTCGGTACCGTTTATACTATGACCTATAAACAATTTATTTAATTTTTAGCATTCAGTAATTCACCAAAAGTGTCAAATCTTGAACTTTTGCACGATTTGTCAGTCGGTCAAATAAAAATTTAAAAGAACTAGAACAAAGACAATCAAATTATAGATCAAAGTTCAATCCCAAAAATTTCTCAAAGAAAAAAGGCTATAAAAATCCGTCTGTAACAATTTCATAAACATTGAAAATTTCTAAACATTTGTACTTTAGTTACATATACGATTTTTTAAAGAATAAAAAAACAAATGATATACTACGGTATGTTACACAAGTGTCTTGATTGCAACTCAAAATCATTATACATTAAAATCAAACAAAAGAGTGATAGTTACTTGTTGAAAACAACTGAAAAATATTTTCTCATTTCCTGAATGAAAGTCGGGCCGGTCCAAAATTTTGGGCCGGCCCAGCCCGGCCCGCCGTGCCGGGCCGTCAGTTTTCATTTCGAGTCGGGCCTCGGGCCGGGCCGGTCACTTTTCTGCGTTGGGCCGGAGTCCATCCCTAATTTTTATTGGCAGGTGAATAGATACGGTTTGCACAACTAAATCTGTTAGCACATGCATAATGTTTCCTGAAGCCACTGTGCTCTCTAGTAGTGCGTAACTAAGCTAAACGATTAACACCTACGTTTATCAGTTCATTTTTTAAGATAGACATTGCGTGTCCCAGTGTATACTCGGGCGCTTCCGGTGGACACGCTGTAAAAGCAAATGGACACACGAGATTAAGCCTTCAAACGGGAGACTCTATAAGAATAAAAAATACATTTACTGCAAATTTATGTTTATATAAAATACATCTATATACAGATAAATATGTCGGAACATCAATGTCGAACAATAAGGAAAAACTGAAAACAAAAGTAAACGAGAAAAGCTAAGACTGGAAATTGTTATTAAAACGCAAGAAAGTCTAGAACTCAGCATCATTTCTAAAGAATTTTTTTATAAAGTCTCTGGTGTAATAAATTTCCGGGGTTGATTTCCTGAATCGACGCTTTTCTTCTTTAAAAATTCTGTAACTGCAGGTCTTGGGTTAAAGTGCGCAATACCATTGCCATTCAATCCAATTTGTGGACAATCATTCAATGTGTCTTCATTCGAAGACATTTGCGACTGAGTTTTGATACTATTAACATGAGATGTCATTGAATCGAGGCTGGTTACAAATAGGCTGCAGGTAATTTTTAATTACATTTTGTTGTCTTGAACAGCAGTTTGCCAATGCACAATTATTAAGCAACCAATTTATTAACCAGTATTAACAAAGTGCAATTATACACACTGAAATTGATAATTGTATATTATAAGTAATTATTGTTAAGTCCCCGTGAATGTTGAAGAACGCTTCCCTCTCGCTTTCGAATAAATCCCCTGCGTTTGTGTCTGCCAGCGTCCCTCCACTACTATTTCGATTGCAGACCGGAATTTACAACAATCGACTATCCTGACAATCATTCGTCCGCGGATGACCTGAAACCAAAAGAACATTCCAAAAAAAAACTTCCGCTAATTGTTGCAGACACTTAAATCTTACGGAGCTTGTAATACACAGAGCCTGTGCGAAATAAAGGGTATGTTTGAATTAAGTATGCTCAGTATGCAAAGCAAAATCACACCTGTCGCGCCGATCGGAGCACACGCTACTCAGCAATTTAGAGTTTCTATGTTCAGCAATTGGAACATTTTGTAAACTTAATGAAGCATACTTGGCTTGTAAGTTGGATTCAGCCGTGCTCAGTCTTGTGGATCTGCTCATACACGATATTGTAGAGCTACCATGCTCAGCAATGTGGAGCTTACCATGCTCAGATATACTAAGCTCACCATGCTCAGCAATGCGGAGCTTACCATGCTCAGCAATGTGGAGCATATCATAATACATTAGTGGAGTAATGCTACATACCTGTATAAGAATTAGTGGACTGTAATCTTTGAGGGTTAGAGGTAGAGAAAAATAAATGCAATTTATGTTTACGGTAAAAGTCACTCACCAAATCTGTAGCACTTGTTGTTCTAGCTAGAGCGTTGGATGCATCACTGGAACTGGTAGATCGGCATTGTCTGTGTATAACACTAACCCGTATCACATAAGGGGTTGGATAGGGTAAGAATGAGGAAAATAATAAGAGGATTTGAGAGAGTGCAACTAAGTTCGTTGTATCATCGCGCACGTCTCGTACAACAGTCTTTAGAGGCACGATATTATCGGGTCGCTTTGCGAGTATTCGTTTCAATTGAGAGCGGCGCGAACATACCGCCCACCTAAAATTGGGGAAATTTTATGGACGCGAAAGAACAGAGAGAGAACATATATTAACAGAAGGGAGTGAAAATAGCAAGGCATTTCCTCCCAGCTAGGGAACGGTTATCCCGCCGATACTCGGGTTACAAGAGGGTCGAGAGAACTACAAAAATAAATTAAATTCAAAAAATGAAAAGAAAATGAAAATAAATAGAATTTACTAAATAGGGAGAGGGAGGAGTTTGTTTACCTGACGAATAAAAGTACCGTTAGTGGTTCTAATAGAAGCCACGCGCACAATGCCGTCACGGCTTAAAAATAATTTTAAAACCCGGCCAAGAGGCCAAGCTAAAGTGGTGGTGTTAATTCCAATTATATAAACTAAGTC
The DNA here is from genome assembly GCA_036346225.1 of Platerodrilus igneus. Taxonomy (NCBI): domain Eukaryota; kingdom Metazoa; phylum Arthropoda; class Insecta; order Coleoptera; family Lycidae; genus Platerodrilus; species Platerodrilus igneus. The sequence goes on from JARFIW010001130.1 coordinate 2,549,846, forward strand.
TCCGATATTTAAATTATTTGAATGACGATTCCATCTATTTCGTTGAGTGAGAGTGTGTAAATACTCCTTTGACCAGCGTCGCCAAAATATTTGCGTGAACTGGCAAAGACGGTGCCAACGGGACCGCAAGTCAAGAGATTCATCTAATATTACTTCGGGGAGACTTAAAATTGGACCGCCAATTAAAAAATGGCCAGGAGTTAGATAATCAATCTCGTCATTCGGATCCGAAGAAGGGAGGCATAAAGGACGACTATTGAGAACAGCTTCTATGCGAGTAAACATTGTAGCAAGTTCCTCGAAATTTTGAGGTTGCTTTCCGAGCGTACGTGTCAAAAGTAGTTTAGCCGATTTTACACCCGACTCCCACATGCCTCAAAATTTGGGGCATGAGGAGGGTTAAAATCCATCTAACTTGACGAGAGGCAAGGGCAGACAATAACTCTTCCTGGTGGTCCTTTAAAAATTGAATTCCTTCTTGTATTAAACGTGACGCTCCTAAGAAATTTTTGCCACAATCGGAATAAACAGAGTGAGGTAGACCGCGGCGAGAAACGACGCGGGTGAAACATGCCATAAATGCATCGGTGGTAAGCTTGGATACAAGCTCTAAGTGAACAGCTTTTGTGGATAAACAAATATAAATACATAAGTAAGCTTTGAAAATAGCTGCATTACGACAAGGGGAAGATTTTATCGGAAAAGGACCCGCAAAGTCAACACCGACATGAGTAAATGCTCGCGTTATACGTACGCGAGCGGGAGGTAAATCTGCCATTATAGGTTGAGGAGGTACACATTTGTGAATGCGTTGCCTTACCAAAGATCTAGAACCCATACTCCAATATTGTCTGGAAATGAGAGCTTGTGTCGTAGAGGGGCCAGAGTGTAAAGATAACAGGTGATAATGATCACATATAAGAAGTGATAAATGGGCCGACTTGGGTAATAACAAAGGATGTTTACTTCTATGAGCCAGTAAAGAATGTCGAAGGCGACCGCCCACCCTAACAAGACCATGGGGGTCAAGAAACGGAGATAATTTACGCAAGTACCGAGGTAGGGGTTGATTATTTTTTAATAATTTAATTTCAGAGCTGAAGTATTGCTGTTGAACGAGTTTAACACATGCTTCTAAAGCAGATTGCAGTTCATCTACAGAAACTGGACCGCGTAATTTCTTTTGAGAATGTCGGCAATTATTAATGAAGCGGTATATATATGCCAGACTACATTGGAGCCTGCTGAGAGAAGAGAATGTACTGATGAATTCACAAAAGTCACATGTAGCGGTTGCCAACATAGTAGCGGAGAGTTTTATTTCAGGAATTTGCTCAATAGACAGGGACGGATTATTTCCATTAGCAGAAGAATATAAATCGTAATCGTTGATGGGACCATGCCACCATAAACTACTACGAATTAGTTGTGAGGGGAATAGACCGCGAGATGAAATGTCAGCTGGGTTAAAAGTACCCGGAATGTGGTTCCATTGTGACAAATTAGTGTGTTCGATTATGCGGTTAACCCGATTTGCCACGAAACTATTAAGTAAATGCGTTGAGGTTTTTAGCCAAGTCAAAACAACTTGAGAGTCAGAGTATAATTTTATCCCTTCTAAAGGATAATCAAATGTATTTGAGGTGATTGAGTAAATAAGTTGAGAGAGCAACAGAGCGGCAGAGAGCTCTAAGCGAGGTATGGTAAGAGATTTTAGGGGTGCAACCTTGCTTTTGCCTGCAATAAATTGCATGAAATATAGGTTCCACAAGTTAAATGTAGATAGACGCATGCGCTATACCCCTTTTCGCTAGCGTCACAAAACCCTAGCAGATGGTAAGTAGCATTAGGTTGGGATAATCTACGCGGAATTTCAATTTGAGACAGAATAGAAAATTGATTACAGAAGCCTTTCCATTCACAACACCAAGTACCACCCGGGGTGTCATCCCAGTCGAGATGCTGCAACCAAAGCCGTTGTAGAAAACATTTAACTACAAAAATAACAGGTGATAACCATCCTAGTGAATCAAAGATACGTGCCATATATGAAAGAACATTTCGTTTAGTAAAAGGTCCTTCGAAAGGAAGGGTGTGATAGTGGAATATATCTAGAGCAGGGTTCCATACTAATCCCAAATTTTTATACCACTAACATTAGTAGAGAAAATTAATGAGGTTTCTAAATCAGTTTTGTCAAAATCTTTGAGAACTTCAGTCGAGTTGCTAGACCATTTACGAAGATGAAATTGACCTAGAGATAAGAGGTTTTTTAGTTCAGTTTGGAGTTGCTTGGCGGCTTCAATAGAGTGTGCGCCAGAAATTATGTCGTCCATATATGTATGGTTCAATATAGCACGAGATGCCTTAGGGTAAGGAGTTCCTTCACCTATCACCAACTGCTGAAGAACACGCTGCGCAATAAAAGACGAAGGTGTAAGACCATAAGTAAGGGTCTTGAGCTCATACTCGCACAGATGACTCGGAGGATGGACGCCAAAATATGTGTTGAAATTTGCAATCCTTGGATCTACCAAAACTTGACGGTACATCATTCGAATATCGGTACATACTGCAATAGCATGTGAACGAAATGCAAATATTATTTCAGGCAATCCCTTTTGTAATTGAGGGCCTGCATATAAATGTTCATTTAAGGAGACCCCAGAATCATCAGGGGCGGATCCGTTAAATACAACACGGAGTTTAGTTGTGCTGCTCGTAAGTTTGTGAACAGCGTGATGAGGTAATACATATGATGAGGAAGTTTCAGCGATATTCATATGTCCTAAAGACAGATATTCCTGAAGGAAGCTATTATATACAATTTTCTCATCAGGATTGCGATTCAAACGAGATTCTAAATTGAGATAACTTTTAAAAGCAACACGGCGATTGCTACCGAGAGAGGTAGCATTTTGAATAAATGGTAGTGAAATTATATAGCGACCCATTTCGTCGCGCTTTACTGTGTCTAGAAAATGTTGTTCGCAATAAATATCTTCAGGACTAGAATTTGAGGATTCTGGGAATTCTTCAATTTCCCAAAATTTGCGTAATTCATGATCTAAATTTAAAGAAGTGGTAAATAAAGAAGCACATGAGGAAACATCCTCTATCGTTGGAACTTGACCCATGAGCACGTAACCGAAATTAGTGGATACTGCAAGCGGTTTTCCCGGAATAATTTGAGAATTGTTACAAAATAAAATTTGTGAACATACATGTGCGCCTAATAAAATATCTACCGGTGCAGATCGATGGAAATCGTCATCAGCAAGGGCTAAATTACGAAATTTCTCGTAAGTTGATTGAGGTACGGAACAACCTGGAACATTTCCAGTGATTCTTGGAAATATGGAAGCTTGAAAACGAAGTTGTGCCTGAGAATGTTTAGAATAAATTATGCAATGAACTATACCTTTAGAGTTGATAGGAACATCGAAAAGACCTGAAATTTGTTTAGGATCACGACTACGTTGAAGACCTAGTCCTTCTGCACATAAAACGGATATAGCATTTATTTGAGACCCTGTGTCTAAGACACAACGTGCGGGCTGTAGGTTACCATGCGCATCTAATATTTTAACTTGTAATGTACCTAATAGTATCACCTGATTACCGAGAGTATGAGAAACATTACATGTAGATACGACTTCTTGAGAGTTTGCGAATTCAGGGGTATTAACTACTGTAGTTTGGGGTGATTGAGCGATCATGTTTCTATTATGCGGTTTGTGTAGTAAAGAATGATGCCAACTAGAGGCACACGTGTTACATTTACCTCGAGATTTACATCCTCTGGTATGATTTCCCAAGCACTTTACACAACGAAATAATTTCTTGATAGTCAAATAACGTTCGTCTACATTTAAATTTTTTAAAGAAGTGCAGCCGTATATTTTGTGGTTCCCATTACAATGGGGACAATAATTATTTGTTTGATCTAACACTGTAGCGTTAGAATTTTTTATTAAAAAAGATTTGTGCGGGTTGGACCTAAAACAAGTAACTGAAGTTTCAGTTTTTTCGGTTTTTAAGTATGCATGAAGTTCTAGAGTTTGGCTTTGCAGTGTTAAAAACTCAAATAATTTAGAGCACGTAGGTATTTCGGATCCAACATGCATGTCGAACGCATTTTGGGTCTTGAAATCCAAATTACGATAACTGATGTTGAATAACAAAAAATCGACTAAGTCAACTTTGGAAATAGTTTTCAGTGTACTCACTGCACTGAAATGGAGGTTTGTAAATTGAGTAAGAGAACCGGTATGCTTATATTGCAAAATCTTATTTAAGTAGTAGCTGGTAAGCCTGCGAGGTGAGTCATAACGAGTTTCCAGCTTTTCATAGGCCTGGCTGTATAACTCAGGATCGAGAGAAAGATCAGCTATAAGAGCTAAGGCTTCGTCCTTAACAGAATTGCGAAGATACAAATACTTGTGAGGGACAGGTACGTTTTCATTATTATGAACTAACGTTCGAAAAAGAGTAATAAATGGTATCCAGTCTTCTATGATTCCTGAAAATGGAGTAATATCAAGAGGTTTTAAATAATTTAAACCCATAGACGCAGTTACCGGGCCGGCTGTAGCCTCAGTAGCTTGCTCCTGTGTTAATTTTCCCTTTACTTCAACATAGCGAGCGCGAATAAAATCAATCATATCGTTAAACGAAAATTGAAAATCTTTTACCTTCTCTTTAGGTTCTTTGGCCTTAAAGTTAAATTCTAAAACTTGATTTTGAAGCTCATCAAATTTAGTTTCTATTGCTTCCATTCGTTGTAATTTTGCTTGAAAAGCGGGTAAACGAGCTAAAGTAGCCGTTTTTGCGTAGTCCGCTATTGAAGTAAGTTGCGAGTACAAATTTTGTAATTTGCTTTCCAACAATAAAGCAGTTTCGGCCATAATAAAATCTTTTGTTTCCAAACAAACCAAAAGTGAGGTTTTGTTTATTTTATTGCAATAAACTTGATATGATTAAATTATAATATAAATTAAAGGTGAACAAAGCGATAAACCAATCGGCATATGTTACGTTTTGAACTGACAGCAATATTCGACAATTGTTGAATAGAAATTAGTGGTTTTGAAACTTTATCAAATATTATCACCGACGTGCCAATCGTTCCATTTAAACTATTGAAGTGTGAGTGAGAGAGAATAATAAGTGTTTCGTAACTTTCTTGACCGTGCATAAATTTACGTGGTAAAATCACGAGGGTGGCAACTTATTAACCGGATCGTATGGACCAAAATTTGTATAAGAATTAGTGGACTGTAATCTTTGAGGGTTAGAGGTAGAGAAAAACAAATGCAATTTATGTTTACGGTAAAAGTCACTCACCAAATCTGTAGCACTTGTTGTTCTAGCTAGAGCGTTGGATGCATCACTGGAACTGGTAGATCGGCATTGTCTGTGTATAACACTAACCCGTATCACATAAGGGGTTGGATAGGGTAAGAATGAGGAAAATAATAAGAGGATTTGAGAGAGTGCAACTAAGTTCGTTGTATCATTGCGCAGGTCTCGTACAACAGTCTTTAGAGGCACGATATTATCGGGTCGCTTCGCGAGTATTCGTTTCAATTGAGAGCGGCGCGAACAATACCTATTGCATGAACACCTGAAAAAACGTCATATTTTCGAAAAAAAATGACGGCATCATAAAGAACCCTCGAACGTGTAGCATGGATATCCTCTTTTACGCTATAACGGTCATTATTGAAGACTTCAATTACTTTAAAAAGGTCTCTGAACTTAGCAAGTAACTTTTTGCTCTCGTTTTCGGGTGACTTGCGATACGAGTCAACACTAGATCACCTACAGCATATGTGTTTGCCCCGCACCTTTTCTTATTAAAATATTCGTTTTGTTCGATACGGTTTTCCTCCAATTTTCGTGAAGTCTCCGCTCGAATTTTAGTGATATCTATTAAGTTGTTCTCGAGTTCACTGTCACAGAGATTTGTATCTACCCGCAATTGTATACCCATCAAAAGTTCAGCCGATGTGTGTTTAGTAGTTTTATGTATAGTGCTATTAACACTTTGTTGTATCGTAACTACAGCTTTGTCCTATGAACTTGAACTTTTTGAAATTTCAGGATGCTTGTGCATCGAGTAGAGTTCTGTTGGTTCTTTCAATTTGACCATTTCCTCTAGCCATGCCTACAGCTGTTGCAAATGACCTGATTTGTCAATGTGCACAAAATTCATTGAATTCACTCGAGGTAAAAGTTTTACCTGCGTCCGAAATTATATGAATAGGATTTCCAAATATTGCAAATCTTTCGCGTAACGCTCTGGTAACACTACTAACTTTAGTATCCGGTGTGAGGAATGTAAATGTTGTAGAAGCATCCACTACATTTGAAAGATAACAATTGCACTGTGTAGTTTTAGCGAAAAGACCCAAATGGTCCACGTGAAACGCATGAATGTAAATAACCCGGCTTTTTGCCACCCGGCAGTTTATGATATAAACATGGTAAACAGCATTGGATGTATTTAGCAACAAATCGGCGCTTTTTTGGAAACCAATATCGCTGCTTAATACGTTCTAGAGTTTTATCAAATGCAAAATGACCAACGTCATCGTGATGGCTTTTGACAATTTGTCAGCGACATTTCTTTGGCACCAACCATCTACGACCATATTCAGTTAATCTGTAGACCCGCTTACCACGTATGTCATATTCGTTGAAAACAGCTTGATAATTATCCATATCATCAGTGAGCAGAATCATCAGAGATTTCTAACACATTTTTGACGAGCTCACAATACACTGGTCGGTTACGACCCAATGCGTCCAAGTGCCACATGGAACTGCCGGCCTATGTTTGGTTTGAAAAGCAAAATTTTGTAATTAAAAAATCCATCACGCAATCCTAGGCACTGTTGACTGAATAGCCAAACAATTTTTAACGCGTTACAATCTGTGATTACCAGAAATGCTTTGCCAATCAAATAATATTGAAATTGCTTTAACATATGTACTACCGTTAGCAATTCCAACTCCAAAGAATGGTAATTCTTTTGTTCTTTGCCTGTGCTACGACTATATTAAGCTACAGGTTCTTCTCCGTTTTCAGTTACCTGCATAAGAATGCCAGCAACCCTGTCTCTGCTTACATCAGTGTATACTACACATTCTACTTCGAAATTGAAAATTGATAACACTGGTTTAGAGGTGATCACACCAAGTCTGACTTTTTTTTAAAACGTTGTTAATAAAGCGTCCTTGCGCGAAAGGTTTGGTATAAATTTCCGAAAATATTTTATCAGACCGATGAATCGACGTAACTCACGTATTGAAAATTTTTAATGGCGTTGGTTTTTGATTCATTAGGGGAAACACAATCGTTAGTAATGTTATAACCCAAATAAATTATCTCGGTCATTAAAAATGAAAAGTTGGATACCTTTATAGTCAGGTCATATTGCTGAAGTACTCCCAAAACCAATCGGAGCTTGTCCAAACCTTCGCTTATTGTTTTAGAAGGAATTAGTATGTCATCGATGTATATTAATAGTCCAAGGTGTCTCAGAGGATTAAAAATCCAGGTCATCATACCTTGAAATTCATACGGTGTGTTTGCTAGGCCAAAGCGGGTTCTGAGGAACTCAAAAACACCAAAGAGCGTTATAAACGCTGTCTTTTCGACCAAATCCGGATGAACAGGAATTTGGTAGTAGCTAGAAACTAGGTCAAATATGTAAAGTAAGTGTACGCAGAAAGTTGATCAATAAGTTGTTCGACTAAAAGCATGGGGAATATATTTTTAACAGTAACTTTATTCAAAGCAATATAATTGACAACCATTCGTTTTTCGCCCTTTTTTTTATCTATTAACATGACAGGACTTGCATAAGGGAATTTACTTCGCCGGATTATATTGGTCATACCACTTAAAATTTCTTTTTCTTTTTCGACCAATCTGTAAGGTTTGGTATCAGTTAATTCAATCTTTAAAGAAATTGAGGGAACTTTACCCAAATCAGTGGGTTTCTGAGAAATACACAATTTAAATTCATTAAGTATTTGATATAAGAGTGTTCTTTCACTTTCAGTTGACAAACCATGATTAACAACGATGTCAAGCACATTATCAATAGGCTTGTGCTTAAATTCTAGCGAGTTACCTACTGTATAATAGATAACCGAATCATGTTCCGAAAAGTTTCGTTCTATTAGCACAACATGGAAAAATGAATGATCGTCTACGATGTATAGCTTGCATTGTACCTTAGCTTCAGCCACCGCAACAGCAGTGTCTATGTAATCGTGCACGGTAGTACCGTAACCTAAGAAACCAGATAAATTTAATACCTTTTGCATAGGGAAAATATTAAGGTCCAGTGCTACAGTCTTAGTTCTCTGTATAATGGAGCAATCACTCCCCAAGTCAACAAAAACATTAACTACCGTATTTTGCATAAGAACTTGTTTCTGAAATTTATCACTACATGTACTCCTAACCAAATTTACTTGCTTTTTTGAATTAGAATTTATATTCCTTGAGCACATAATCTGAATATAGTCCACTTAATTGCATTTGTTACATATTTTTCGCCTACATGGACAGTCTTTACAAAAATGTTCAGAACTACCACAAGAAAAACAGTATTTAGCATTATCGTATGTAGCATAGGCGTTGAAAATATTAGCACCTTAGCGTGCGTCACTAGAACTTAATTGTGACTGACCTTCACACCTTGATGAATTATTAAGACCTGTAGTTTGTATATGATGGTCCAGCATAATTTTGGGGTTCCATTAGCATTCGTTTGTGTTTGAAGCCGAACCTGTTCCATTTTTGTACTTTGGTATGTATAGCATTACATTAAACACACTTTATTTCTTAGGAAACTCCCCAAAACATTAATATTGCTTATGTTGCGGTATAAGGACGCTGACAGTGGTCACAGCAAACCTTATATCGAAGTTATGGGGCGTCGGCAGTGGGCACGACGTCTGACGATGCTGAATGTCGGCTATAGGCACGGCAATGGTAATAGCTGGCTTTAGGCACAGCTAGAAAAGAGAGAGTAGACATTGGCTATGGGCACGACGTCTATGGGTTTGGAACACCGGCTATGGGCACGGTGCGGTAGGTACTAACTATTCTACACTGGCTATGGGCACAGCAGTAAAAGATTCTATAACCTTTCAGAGTAAGTCAGCAAAGCGGACTGGTCTCTCTCGCTAATGTGTGCTGATTTATACCACTGACTGGCCGACCCGATTTGTGTTTTTATTAATCCAAAAATAGCGGTACACATGTAGTACGCATACAATTACATAACTATTTAGAAATGTCACATTGGGATTGGCAAATTGTCATTACAGTACTATCATCCTCTGCATTATACCTAGCGCTCAAAAAATTTTTAAAGAACAACACACCTTGCTACCTAATCGTTGACAAGTTTCATATTCCGGTAGTCAAATTTAAATTCGGCTTGTTTCGTTTGCAGGAAGGTGAGGGTCCAGCTATTGATGAATCTAAATTATTTTCGCAACCAAAACCAACATTACTCAGTTTTCGTTTAAGGTCGAATTTAATCACATTCAGCTTCCTCAAAGCTGCATCTCTAGTGTTGATGGTATAAGGAAGAATGAAGTATGTTTCTTGAAAATTTTTTGCAAAGTTTCGAAAACAAAGTTATGTTGACTATAAGTGCTGTTGGAAGTCTTCTGTAAACAACGGTGTCCCGATAGTGCAGTTCTGAGAGAGGGGTAACACGGTAATTCTGTCCCCCAGTTTTGTTGGAATTGCGCTTCAACAGAATGCGCAATCATATTCGCCAGGGATAGCAATAGCAACAATCGTGCGCTTACAGTTTACAGTAAGGAGTAATTATAAGCTTCTGTACAAAGGGAAATTAATTGATTCACTAATTAAACTCGGTAACTTTTGAGAGACCTTACCCATGGATGATTTTCAGATCGTGCATTTCTCTGCTCTTCGCTACTTTTGGCTTTGGCAGCTACTGAGCGTGATTTTGATTGAATATGATGAACGATTCCCTATAATTTCTACCTACCTTCCACTTGAATATCTTTAGCAAAAGCAACGACTCCCAATACAAGAGTGTTCATATGGCAAAATGTTATAAGTATGTATACTGTTAAAAATGTAAAACTTTAGATTGGAAACGTCAGATGCACCTCGCGACACTAGTGCTGTCAGTTTCCGGCACATATCGAGCATCCCTCGTATTTTAATTTGTCATAATAAAGAGTTTGAATATATGCTGAACATAACTTTTATGTTGTTTGTAGCAACATATAGATTTCATTATAATTAAGAATGATATTGCTATATAATCATCAAATAGTGATTGTGCTATTGAAAGCCGGTAAATAAACTTTTGTATTTCAGAACTGTATATAATTAGACATCAAATACATACATAACTTACAAAGAAAGTCTAATAAAGTACAGTGTTGAAATACAGAGTTCTATATACAAGTTATTGATAATAGAAGTGTTATTTTCCAATTATGTAATAGCATGTTGACTTCTTTTAGTTTCTAAGGCTAATTACCAACACAAGGAAGTGACAACTCCCCACCTAGAAATGTGTAATTTTGCCGAACCTTAGATGTTTGTGTTACGGTTAATTGAATGAAAAATTAATAATTATACTAACGAAGAAAAAGCTTTTACGGTAAAACCTTCTATACGAGGTGTGAAATTGCCTAACAAGATCTGTGTAAGATACCTGATTTATCTCAAATCAACTTATATTTAGCTTTAATTCCTTTTAACAGTGGGTGCTAGTGCCGAAAAGACATGTATATAAGTTGCAAGTCAATGCTTGCTTAAAAGTAAAAAGTAGTTTTCATGCGTAAAGTAATTTGGAGCTTTTAAGGAGACTTTCGATGTTTGAAATTTGTCCGAGTCTAAAATTAAAGAAAGTTTTAGTTAAAGGGTAGGGTAGCAGTTAGTTATTCTGAAGATGCCCTCTAGGTTATGGAATATCAAAATACAGATCAATCCATAGGAGATATATTAATTTGTGTTGTGCAGTATCGGGTTAAAACCTTTTAGTAATTTAAATATTTTTTCCGGAAACCGGATAATATGTAAAAGCGGTAGATTAAAACATTCAGAATTTTCCGTTCGCACGAAAGTAATCTGTATCAAGGAGACAGTAATCTGAGCTACAGGTAGAGTTTTACTAAGATATGTTCTTTGAACGGTTGTTGTAACTGCATTAAAAGTATCATCCTAAGTTTCCGGAAAAATATTTACGAAGGAAGTGTAATTTTAAAGAAATAAATTAAATTTGTCAATCCAATAGCTCCTGGAAATTGAAGAACCGCAAAGCTTAATACTTTTGATCATGCCAACTTAGCAGTCGCAGTGCTTTGATAACTGCTTTAATTACATACTGTGACAAAGAAAGCGAATTCTCGACATTTCACAGATACCACGTATTTCGTCTTTGAAACTACTATTGACATCGACGAAGGACTTTGAAGTCATGATATTAAAAGAACCTGTCATTTACTCTATGCGTGTACAAATAATAGTTTACGAGAGAGCTCGATCCCACCAATTTCTCTGTTTCCGCAAATACCTAAATAAATATTTTGATAAAAAAAACAAAACATAAAAGACCAAGGTAGTTATAGCTCATACTTACTTTAAAATCCGATATTTACGAGAATTATAACAAAATTTTGGGAATTTTTATTAATCTTTTTCTGGCGTTATTATTAACATTACAGTTAAAAAATCATTTTTATAGCATACTTAATATGCTTTAATATAGCATAGTCGAAATTTTCATTTGACGTTTCGTATTCGTGTAACCATCATCAACTTTACTTTCTTAATACTGTCCTGTATTATGGAAAGCGAATTCTGATAGTATTCTTTATTTCACGTTCAACAAAGTATGGGATTTGATGAATTAATAAGGTGTTGAATATTTACGACCATTATCAAAAACATAACAGAATTGAAGCACATTTCACCGAACCCTCTAATTATTCAAATTTACTAATAGAATATTAAATCAAATCTAAAGGAACAAAAGGTATCTAGTGATAAAATAAAATAAACAAATTCATGAAATAATGGAATTAATTATAAACGTTGAATATTTCAACTTCAACAGTATTACGAGAAATTGAACAAATCTTAACTAAAAAAACAATCTAGTTAAAAGAATAATAAACTCACAAAAAATGTTCAAGATGATTTGTTTCATTCTCTAAACATAAATAGCTTCTTCTAACTGTAGAATCTTAAACATTCCTTAACATTGGAGAAGTAATACTGGCAAACCCTTCCAGAACTAATCTTTGTAAAATATCTTCGTTCACTATATCGTTTCCGTAAATATAATTATTTTGTATCCCCAAAGAAAAGAATCTAGAGATAGTATGTCTGGTGATCGGGCTAGCCAAAATATCGTTCTGGAAAACTAACTGATAGGAATTTTCGGATAACCCTGTAATTATGTGCTGATGCGCTATCCTGCATAAACCAAGATTTTTCAACTTCTACCAAAGGCAACTTCTTCAAAACTACCTCTATTTCATTTTGGAGAATTTAGGTAACGTTTCGAAAATTACAAACTGTAGTATATGAAAGAGTCTAAAATTCGAGTACCAAATATGGCAGCCCACATATTAAATTCGAAATGGTGTTGATATTTGGCTTGACACGTGGATTTTCTCTTGCCCAATAATGAGCATTTCTGCTATCGAAAATTTCATTGCTACTAACCATACTTTCATCGGACCATATTATTTCGTACGGGAAATGCTCATTATCTTAACATTTGCACGTACACAATTCACAGAATGCTCTATGGCTCTCTAGGTCACCTGGTCGATGTCCTAGGCAAATTATAAATTTATATGGATGTACTTTCTGCTTCTTTAGTACGTAATGAGTTGCATAATTGACTATTCAGATTGTCTCTTTAATTTTCCTAGGAGAAATCTCTGGATTTCGGTTGCAGCTAATATAACAGCATTTGCAGTTTCTTCGTTGCATTGCTTCCTAAGAGTTTTCATTTATATGGATGTACTTTCTCCTTCTTTAGTACATAATAAATTGTAGAATGAGCTATTCTAGTTGCATCTTCGATTTTCCTAGTAAAAATCTCTGGCTTATCAGTTACAAGTAATAAAACAGAATTTGCTGTTTTTTTATTGCATGGTTTCCTACGAGTTTTGATAGGTTTTTGAACGCACCATATTATTTCAAACTGAGTGCTAATTTGCAAAAAGTCCTTCTATGAGGTTTGTACTTTTCTTGGGTATTTATTTAAGTGCATTCTTTCAGCTGCGGAACAATACGCTGACAAAAAATGTAACACTTCAGCAAATCGAAATTTTCATTATTGGAAACTGTGCTTTAATATGTATAGGTAAGCACAAAATAACATTAAGTAAGTCTAAACCCACTAGAGAAACATAATATGAGCAAATATCGATTATGACACTATAACAAAGAAGCATCAAAACGACCCAATATGTATTTTAATGGGTAATTAAAACTTTCAACACGTTATTTAATCCTCAAGTGCCATATATTCTTGAATTTGAAATAAAAATAGTATCAGAATCCGCTTCTCACAAAACCGGCCCGTATTAAGAAAAATAGAGTTGATATTGGTTACACGAATACGAAACGTCATATGAAACATCCGACTGTATTATGTTAAAGCATATTAAAACTGCTATGAAAGTGTGTTCCTCTTTTTAGTGTAATGTTGATGATAATGCCAGAAAAAATAAATTAAGAAATTCAAACATTTCATTTTTTCGAATAAATTTGAAAACCAAAAATTTAAGGATGATTTCTAAACGGCAAATTGTTGGTGCCCAAAGTACACAATTTTTGTCCCAAATAACTAACGCTGTATCCATTACCGTTTCCTAGAGCCCCAAAGCGCTTCTGCTTATCTAGGACACGCTGTATAAAGTCTAAAAGTACACAGCGCGTTCGGGGTTAATCACCATCGGTGCAACTTTGTATAAATTTTAAAGTTTCCAACAAACAATAATAAACATAACCACAATGGTAGAATTTCAACTTATTGGGTCATACGTTGTTAAAATTAAATTTTGAATTGATTGTAGAGATATTTTAAGAAAATGTCTATTTTGGGTATAGCGCTGAAGTGTCAATACTTATACGAATGAAGGTTCATCCTCATTATAAGGAATTAAACTTTAGGGTCAGAATTGTCATTCAGGGGTGTTATATTGACTCGTTAGTCTTTTCTATTGTAATCTGTCTTCCTCGTTTCAACATAAACTTGTACTTATGCTGAAAAAAAACCACTGCTGAAGTAAGTATACCTATTGCGATTTTATAATTAAGACAAATCTAATCCTTTAGAGCAGCCATACTCAACCTTTTTTTTTATAGGGGCCACAAACACGTTTCAGTCACGGTAGTCCGGGCCGCAAGTAAAAAATAATTAGGTGTATAAATGAAAAAGTAATATCAACCTAATGAATTATTTAGTTTAATGTAAAAAAGAACTTTTAACAAAGATGCTTACTTACTTATATGTATATCTAATGAGACTTTTGGAACTGAGAGCATTTTTTTAAGACTTTATCAATATCTGGCTTGTCGTTGCATGCTACTCTTATTATATCATCCAAATGGGAATCTGTCAGTTTATTTCTATATACACTCTTTGTCTATTTCATCTTTGAAAAGATGATTCGCATACGTTGACCCAAAAATGTTAGCATTATTTGGGCACATCTTTGCACGCTTTTATATTTTTGGGGAACAATGCTCCAAAATTCCACATATTCCCTTTTTTCTTTGAAAATTACTTCCAGGTTGGTGTCATTTTTAAAATCAATAAATTCGTCAAACAACTCCGAGTAATTACAATTTAAAACTGAAGCCAACTCAGAAATAGTTGGTGTCTTTAAATGCCATGGATTTTCTACAAGTAACAAACAATTTTTTATTTTTCTGAGATCTTGAAACCTTTTTTGAAATTCGTTTAATAGTGCAGTTATAAAATTTGAAATTATGGAGCAGTTTTCTTCTGAAATAGTAATACCGTCCTCTCTGGTTTTTATAATAGTTGGAAAATTGTGAAGCTGTTTGTTCTGTATTTCATTATAATAAATACTTAGCTTTTCCTCAAATGCAAACACTTTATTTGCCATATTGGTCACTATGTTATTTTCGCCTTGTAGACTCTGATTGAGATTGTTTAGTTTTTCCGCAATATCACATAGAAAACCTAAAAGACACCACCATTCATCGTTTTGTAATTCTGGGTACCCTTTATTATTTTGCTCTAAAAATAGAATTATTTCATGGCGTAATGAAAAAAACCTTTCCTCTACTAAGCCATCGCACCGAGGTATGCAAAAGAACGT
This sequence comes from Platerodrilus igneus, assembly GCA_036346225.1. Lineage (NCBI taxonomy): Eukaryota > Metazoa > Arthropoda > Insecta > Coleoptera > Lycidae > Platerodrilus > Platerodrilus igneus. The sequence continues at coordinate 2,565,233 of JARFIW010001130.1, forward strand.
CGCTGTGCTCACTTCCCAGTTCTTCAAGAAGGGTTTTAAATTTTCTATGGTTCAGTTCTTTTGCTCGTATATAATTGACAATATTGATAACTGTTTTCATTACAGCTTCTATTTCTGGTTGTACAGCACGGGCTGCCAAGTTTTCTTGATGGATAATACAATGGAATGTTATTAAATTGCTGCAATTATATTTTTTCTTAAATAATGAAATGAAGCCATTTTCGGATCCAGTCATTGAAGGACAATCATCTGTACACAAACACACGATTTTTTGCACATCAATTTCATGATGTTCTAAAAAATTACAAATAGTATCAAGGTAATCCGTGCCTCGGGTTTGACCTTTCATTGGCAGTAATTTTAAAAAGTTTTCATGAATTCCATTGTTTTCTGTACAATATCTAGCAAACACCGAGCACTGCAATGTTGCTGAAATATCGGTGCTGGCATCAAATTCTAAACTGAAAAACTTGCATCTTCTTAGGTTTTTTAGTATATCATCGGAAATAAATTTAGAAATGTCTTCAATACGCCTGGTGCAGGTTGAATACGAAAGCTGTATTTTTTTTATATCAGATACTATTTGTTTTTTGTTACTGTATTTATCAAAAAGTATATTAGCAGCACTAATAAAGCATTCCTTTACAATTTCCGCATCGATAAATGGTTTCATATGCTTACCAAGAATGTAAGAAATTTCATATGATGCTTTTGTTACCTGCCGAGTCTTGTGATAATGCCGCGAACATAACATTTTGTTGCTCATGCAATGATCTCTTAAAAAAACCCAATTTCTCATTTCTCAAAGACGATCCGGGAGGAAACGTTTCGTCGAAATCTTTATGTTTTAACGTGAAATGACGAGAAATATTGTATTTCTTCAATATGATACTTTCCCGACATATCAAACAAGTAGCTGCGTTGTTTTTATTTGGCACAACAAAATAATCAGATTCCCACTCATCTTGAAACAATCTATTTTCACTTGATATTTTTCTTTTATACTTCGACGACACTCCTGACATTATTTTGAAAATAATAGGTATACTTAATTTACAAAACAAAACTATTATTTGGCAGAGGACGCGGGTACGTACACAAATTTAGTTTAATAATTTAGATTAAATTTATAACAAGTTTAGTTTCGATCGACAATCAAAGCGACACGCACTTAGGTCCATGGATCTTACGGTCTGGCCACGCGCAAACACGAGCGGCGGGGCGACTTGCCAATTAGTAAAACACACGTCTCATTACACATGACAAGCAATGTTTAGCTTCGCAAGTCGCCTCGCCGTCCGCGTTTGCGCGTGACCAGACCTTTAAGGGATTCCGACGCCGCGTATTTCGTATCGTTCGCGCAACCATAGATTACAGACCTTTAAGGGGATTCCCGCGCCGCGTATTCCGTATCGTTTGCGCAACCATAGATTAGGATAGTTTGCGTTTCCAATTTAAGCAAATTATTGATATCGAAATTTGAAGTTGTTTACAAATAAGTTGTAACTACCTAGTTTAATAATTGGGCCAACCAAAAAGCCTCCGCGGGCCGCATGCGGCCCGCGGGCCGCAGGTTGAGCATAGCGACTTTAGAGTATGACCCCAAAGGAAGGAATTTTATTTCTGTTCCCAAATTTGTGTAATATCGTACAACTAGAATAAACGAAAACGTAAAAATGACTGCGTGTAATAATATCCAGAAAGCTAAAGGATTTTTTTACTTGTTGATCCAGAGCGGAAATTAATATTGTAGAAGTTTTTGTTTTATTCCAGAAACGAATGGCATCGGTAAAAAACGGCGAATAATAAACTACACTTTGTAGTTTTGACTTTGGGACTAACATTGCTATGCGAAGGGTTGGCTCTGGAAAAATAGTACATAGCACCTTAGGTCGAAATTGTGAATTTTATAAATAAATCACAGTATTTAATGTTTACAAGATGTTGAAATATTGATGTTCTAGTCATTTCAGACACTACTCCGCCAGAAAATTTCGATCTTTCAATATTTAATACTTATAGGAAAATAAACACAATTTAAAAGTAGAACTATAGTTTAAAGATTTAGGATTTGTTCTTATTTAACTGACTTTTTATCCTCCAGCTTTTTTGGTACCCGATAATGTGCATCTAACGATTAGGACTTTGCTCTCCATACGTATTGTATTTATCGGTATCTTCTTTACGATTTCTGAGATCAGGTTAATGCCTAAGCCATCTGTGGCATTAGTAATTTTCGTACTATATCATTATCCAATATTTTTCTTTTGATAATTTGTTATTTTTCTACTACATCATGTTTATCGTACATAGTAAATTTACTTACCGTTTATTATTAAATTGATTTTATGAAAAAAGAGCCAAAACGACCAAATTTATCTGTGTTAAGGAACGCGTGGATTAAAGTTTAGAAAATCAAGGTGCAGTACTAAGGGTGAAATACAACGTGTAAACCTTGCTGCTGTCTGCTGTAATCAACCAAAAACAAACGGGAAGAAGTTCTTTTGACATTATATACAGTTATCAAACAAAATATAGACATAACAATTATGGTTTGAGAAACATCAAATAACGTATCCCTAATACTCATTTAGTCTTGACTGAGCTTTGTTAACTGCATACTGTCACTACTAAAAGCTATTGCACTAAATTGAGTTGCATCATTAACGCTCAAACACATTCCTACCTCGCAGCCTATTTTGTCCTTTACGTATCCACAGCTCTGTGTGATAAGCAAATAAGAATTTCCAATAGATAGACCTTTAAGAAATGGGTTAAACTAATTAGAACGTATTTAGAATAGTCAAACATTAGTAAAAAGTATTTATTTTAAAGGATACTGAATTATTTTAAAGCAGAAAATAAACGCAACTAATTCAGAATAATAGAACCGTAACACCTACTTTGAAAAATAGTACTGAAATATCTAAATAGTGGGAAATATTCAAAGAATAAGAAAATTAGCGTAGCAACATGTCATTAAGAATTTGTCCTTAACGGTTTTTCGAGCAATTCTTGCAAAGAATTTAGAATCGCCATACTTTGGATCTAGCTTACAATAGAGTTGTGAAGTAGTTTAGTGAATATTTTTCTGAAATCAAGATACTTCAATGGACAAATAAGCAGCAGCGACAGAATCGATTATTTTCCCATGTATTTTCTCATAAGCATTCTTGTCAGTTTTGTAAGTAATTTGTTAAAAGTTACTTGATGCCATCATAGCCGGTTTATTTCCTTCACTTTCACTTTGGCTGGAATGTGGGGTATGATCTAATAAAGTTATGTTTTAAAGATTAGACTACAAGTATGAAAATTAAACTAAAAGCAAAAGTATGCAGAACATATTCTTTAACTGCAACGTTGCCTTGTCGATGCCGGATACCCCGAACGATCATAGACCATAAAGGTGGCAATTATAAACTTAAAACTGTTAAAAGGATCTTATGGTGCATAAAGTAGTATTTTTTGCATTCAATTTAGCTGTATCGCGCAAACAACAATTGATGGATACACAAAGGATTCCCTAGCAAATATAATGAAATTTTTCATACGCTGGCAGTGGCAAGTATAATAGTCCTGGAGCAACGCCCGTACATGTGATTTTCCAATGCTCCACCCAAAAGTACTACATTGGCCACTAAGCGAGTTTTTTTATACCTGCAAATTTTGAATTTTGCCGAACCCTTGCTGTTACAAGCAAGGTAGGGATCTTTAACGTGCGTAACAACACTCACACACGGGACCTCCATTTTACCTCTCATCCGAACGAGGTAGTATTTTTTGAAAAATGCTCGCCTAACGTTTTTCAAGCGAACCGTGTCGGGATTCGAACCTGGGAACTTGGGCGTAGTAGTCACACACATACCAACTACGCCACAGAGTCGCCTTCCTGGAGCAACGCGGCAGGATTATGTTAAAAATATGTTAAAACCATAAGAAAATTCATATCGAGGTTGCGATTGCTAGACATGTAGATGCAGAAATCTGGACACTATGAAATCAAATATTGCAATGTCAATACAAAACTTTGATGATTTTTCGGTATTTACTGCCTACTTGATCGGTAAACATGAAACTTTCTCCGAATCTAAAATACAAATTTTTGCTAGCTATACCATCAAACTGCGGAAAGCTCAGTGCTTTAATATCATTATTTTGCGTGAAAATAGATTTAGAATCTATGATGTTTGTGGGTTTTCTAGAAATTCAATGTTATTCCCATATGATCTGTTAGGGAACGCATTTGAGCTCTTAAGGAAGGAGTTTGACAAACAGGATTTAAAAATTTTGATGATATTATTGTACCAAGTTATGTTAAACTAGTTCCAGTTATGGTTTTTTGATAATGTTCACATAAACAAGCAACGTTACATCACACATTTTTTCTCGTTTGGGTAGATCCTTGTAGCATATGTACAGGCATAATGTCAATGCGGTTGCTTAAAAAAAACAAGACCAAACGATTCGTTGACAGTGCCATATCAAACATTTACAGAGATGTGTATGCGAAACTGCAGTGGAAATAGCTCCAACATAATTTTGTAACTATTATGAAACGCCTTAATATTAATAAAAGGTTTTAAGTAGAACTTTAATCAAATTATAAACGTTTGTGATAAAACAATGGCTTAGTTGCGATGCAAAATAAGTTTTTATGGTTAAGAAAACCGTAACTTTTAGAAGATATAATAACTACCAACACAGTGCTTGTAAACTCCATACGCAGTGCTCTTGTTTGGGGGGTACAAAGCCGTAATTTCCGAAAATATCTAGAAACCAACCAAAAAATGCTTTTGTGTTACACAATTAGACAGCGCACCAATATCGGGGCGTTTTTTACCCCCCTATTGAAGTTTGTGCGTGTGAATGGTCATTTTTTATATAACGGGTACCGCAATGTGAAAGTGTAGCAACACTACGATTTTTAGTTCTCTTTGCAAATCAAGTTGTCATCCGCTAATGTTAGCTATATACAGAAAAAAGTGCTGCCTAGAGTCTATAAAGAACTACCGGATCCGCTATTCTTCACAATGTACTATCTAACAATGGTATATTGTACTAGTTGATCGTGCGTCACTGGCATCCACAACGATGGTCGTTGGATTTTAAATATTGCATTAATAAAAATAAACAAAAGACGATTTCTTGTGCGTTTATTAGTAACGCAGCACATATTTACCAAAAACTCGGTACAGATCAAATTCTATATACATATTTTGCCTTATAAAACATAAAACGATCTTTCCAACTACAAAAATTGTTGGGTGCTGTCAGACTTTGTGCGCCTTCAAATACTGTAGCGCAAAAACTATCCTTTGAGACTAAGCGCATTTTTGATTGTTTTCGGATAACTTTGGTAAACCTACTGTTTTAACCTACAGAATGTAAAATGAGTATATCTTCGCATCCATTATAGTATTCGACCATTCTCCGAACTAGGGTACAGTATATGGGGTTTACAAGACTTCCCTATATAGCTATTATATCTGTAAGAATGGGCAACTAACCATACCTATAACAGCATGCAAATAAATAGCATACACGCATAAAACACCTTTCAATTACCAATAGACTTGTCCGAAACCTTTCTAAATTCAAAATATAAAGGTCCCAACGTACAATACAAAAAAATCTCGGTACAAAAGGAGCTTAAACGCTGGAACAAATCACCACTTATCCTTTTCTCTTCAAGAAAGTCACTAAAATTTTTAGAGAGAACTTAGGAATAGCGCAATCCGGAAGGCACTAAGCAGCTCCTCGTGCACTAAGGGTTTTATATTAGATTATATCGTCGAGACCACAAAATCTAACGGGATTAAATGAAGTGGACTCTCACAACGCTATGAACAGTATCCTCCATAACTTGGACTGATTCACATCCGAAGCTGTTTCTGTATCAGGATCACCTCCTAAAACACGCGCGTGTGGGTGTACGTGTGCGTGTGTGTGTGGGTGGGTGCGTGCGTGCGTGCGGTGAAATCCAAATATTTATCTAAGTTTTATATTTGTATTGAAACGTCCGACTTCATACTACATCCATAACATCTATCTTTCAACAATATCGACAATAAAGTTTAATCTCGTTCGGCAATCCTGTAAGGTACTATGTAGCCATTCTCTACGTATATAATCTCTATTACTATCACTGTAGAAACTTGTCGTGCCGTGCAAAATTTCATTAGCAACATTTACTAGAAAGTCCATAATGAATCCCTTGTGCTTTGCGCGCAATATCTATTTAAACAGGTTGCGGTTCAACTAAGTTTAGTGTGAATAAGTCTACTCCTTCATATAATGAAGGATTTGTGGAAACTTTTTAATATGTGATTGCCACTTTTACTATCCGTGGTCATGTAGAGAGTCCGGCATGCTGATGTTAAAATTAAAAGAACAGGTTCTGCATGTATCCGCTATCTACAGAAGTAAATCGACAGTGTGTCCCGGAGAGTTGGAATTTCACCACTTGATGTTTACGCTTGCGTGATACGATAATAAATTTTACACTATTTTGATTTTTAATATATAAAGCAGGTTTTGTCTGAGCATTCTTCTGTTTTCTGTGTAAGTAAAGTGCCTATTATGCACACAATATCAAAATATTTTATTAAGAAAAGTTGCTTGAAATACAAAATTATGAATGCATACCGCATTTTATAATTTTTGGCGTACTTTGATTTCTTTTCGCATTTATGTGTGAAAAAGTACTGTAGATAGAATTTTTATACAGGGTTTTGAATACATTTTTGAGAAAAATTATTTGAAACTAACATTTTATTACCAAATTTGACGTACTTAGCTAACAATAACAAACGATCATCAAAACATGCTCTTTGCTTTTAAACCTAACTCTAAATAGTAAAAATGATTCAGTGAAGCTACTTCCATTGCCAAAACATTATTCAATATATTGTAGCGTTCAAATTAACGTCCTTTATATTTTAAATATTCAATTGTATTAGCTTTATGTTTTATAACGCTTAGTATAGTATTAGAAATCTCCTATTAGTTAATTACGCGCGACATTGCCCTTACGACTAGTTTTGTTATTTCGATTCCTCGTAGGACCGGCAGACGAACGTTGACTTACTTCGATAATGGCATTTTACGATTTGATTACGCTAAATGTAGTTGTATATTCTGTTTTTAGTTGTTTAATTTAAGAATCGCCTAAATTGGTGGATTTGCATGCATTTAGCGTTGAAGTTATTTAAGTCATTGTTAAAAAGGTGTTTCTTGTTTACACCCGATTTAGTCAATCTTATCATGTAATTATTAAGCCGAAGAACGTAGGTAGACCGATCCTGCGATTATATTAATTTAACTTTTAAATTTTTGCAGCGGCTTTTCGTTCCCCTTTTCTTATGATTAGCTCTTTCGTATTGGTGTCGTCCGCCTTTTGTGATTGCTGCGTTTTGCCGTTGAGCCCGATGGTTATGGGATGATCTTACGCTTTGTCCGTGTGGAACCTGTTGCAATTGATGTTGATGGACATACCCCCGTCGTGGTCGTTGACGCTATTCGCTGTAGACATTAAGGCCCAGATGTGCTTGGACCCGCCTCAACTTGGTTAAGGTACTATTAGACAGCCATACTGGGTGAGTTAAATCTTTCAATCATTCACCACCAGTGTTTAAATAGGGTTGAACTCGTATTTTACTCACTTATTTATTTTTACGATTTATACCATCAATACTGGGTGTTCTGAAATTTATATTTACAAAAGATTTATCTATAAATTAAGCTATACAAATAAGTTAATCCAAGACGTAACCATTTTTAAGATCCCCATTGCCGTCACTTGTATTTGTGCGAATATTACTCATGTTAATTTAAGTGCTTATATCTAATCCCCTCTATGTAGTTTTGTTTTAAAGTTTACCTGTATTTAATAGTCATAACGTCTAATCATACCCGTCGCTAGCTTTTGTAATTGTGCAGTGTAGTCCCCCCCCACAGAAATTTTTTTTTCTTTTTGGCTATATTTCCCTCAATATAGTTCGTATGTTATTGAACGGACACTGAACCCCTTCTGCTATGACTCCATGCAACCAACCCTCTTTTATTATTATGGTATTTTATTTATTGAAACCAGATGTGTTGATATACCAAAACGACTATTACATACTACCGCCTCTACTATTTAGCGTTCGCGCTACATTCAACGTGTAGTGCCCGAAAGTGGGTCACATCTAAATTGACACAAATTTTAGCGGATCGGGACCCGCCCTATGCAATAGATTTACATAGTTAAGACGTTTACTGATTAATGTTATTTATTTTAGTAACCGTTTGTGTCATCTATTATTTTGCCTATTGCAAATAAATTTACTTTCATCGTTTATAATTTCATTTACTGCAAATATCTTATGCTTTAACATTATATTACTTTACAGGTTATTTTGTGATTATTTCAGCCTTGTAATCCATGTAATTTTGCCGCTTGTATTAAATTGTGTATTTAATCCCTCCGAGTTTGGCTTTATGAGATTTGTTATTGTGGTAAGGGAATTGAGATTTTGGAACTCTGGGAGGCTATTGCTTTGCCTTGTGCTTGCTCGGAACCCTTGGGTCAAGGTTCTAGTTTTTTACTAGCGGCTCCGACCCTGGCGCCCATTCCTGCTTCCGTGAACCATAACGGTCTCTCTTTCCGGAAACCAGCAGCCCACCCCCTCCTGCGGCTGAGTCTAACCACCGCACTGCCTTGCTATCGGTGCATCGTAACCCTAGCCCCAATCGTAATCTCATTTTGTCGCAACACCCACGACCGTCGCAATATCTTAAACTTTTTATAGGAATTTCTAATTTCTTCAAGGGTTAAGGAATTACAGGCACCTTGAATTTTTTGTTTTAATAAATCCCTATCACTTGGTAATAGTTTTAAATAAACAATTTCTTTGAGTCGGTCCCATAAATAGGAATCAGAAATGGTTATATCAGCGAGGCCTTGGAAACCATTCAATCGGGTCATTTCTTCCAATCCATTGGTTTGGAAAAGTTGAATTTAACCACTCTGCTACTCCAGCTATGGAGTGTGACGGACAGCCGTGTTGGAAATAACGTCATTCTTTGTTTAACATGCAGGTGTTCTAAGTACTATTCAAAAAATTGACCCAAAATTAGAAGATTCGTTTCTTGATTAAGAATTCTTTCAATAAACTGAGGTCCAATGATATCTAAATCCTAGAACACGACACACCATACGCTGACCTCTTAAAAATGTTGCCGTTTTTCATGGTAAACTAAAATCTCGCGTTTCTTTTGCCCAAGAGCAACAGTTTTGTGAAGAAGTTGCGCCATTTGTTGTCAAAGTAGATTCGTTCGAGAAAATCTTTGTGCTCTAATATTGTCTCGCGTAAGCAAGTACAAAAACATAAACAGCATTTCACACACCCCCCTCCGCCCAAGTATGAAAATTCTTTGGATTGGATGTTATAATGTTATTCACATGATGAATTCGTAGTCATTCAGACTTACTAACTTATGTTCAGCACCGTCAAATAAACTCTTAATAACATCCGAGGGATTTCAAAATTGAGTCCAAAACGACATGTGCAGAAGCATCGTTCTCGTTGTAACTATGCTTTTGCCGTTTTTTGCCTCTCAACACTACCCGTAACCTCAAATAGCTTAATTAATCACTTCCCACTGGATAGTGTTACGTTTGCTTTCGGATATTTTTCACCGAAAAGATGTGAAACGTACTTTAGTATTATTTTCTCTGCCGTATTCTTGTACACTGAAAAATTTTTCCATTAAATTCTAGGATGAATGGTAAATATAAATTTTTAAAAAACGCCACAAGACAATCGCATAACTTTGAGAGCTACATAAATATTCTACTAGTTTTGTTACCAAGGCATACAAGATTTTAATTGGTTTTATAATTAATACTCGATTGGAATGAAGATTGCACAAAACGCAGAAAACGCAAATAATATCAAAGCATTCAAACCAAGATATTTCCATTCTTTAGAAGAGGAAGGTTAAAAAACTAAATAAATTAAAAATTTCTTAATAATTTTCATGGAAAATATTGCAAGAAATAAAAAAGGTCAATATAGGCTAATAGTTAAGAAATTCGGCATGCATGCATAATTCTTCATTTTAAGCCTCTTAGTAAAATTTGTCGATATTTCCTGCAGAATAGGAGCTCTACATACACAGAAAATAAAAGGAATGCCTTTGTTAAGGCCTGCTTGCTATACTAAAAATCAAAATATGGTAAAATTTATTATCTAATCAAGCAGACCTTGAGGTCAGTACTCAAATTTCAAGTAGAAATTTTTTTTGACGTTTACGCCTGTAAATTTGCTTATACCGAGAGCTAGAGTATATGATACCCAATACTCTCACCGTCCTGGAAGAAGTGACAGTGGAGGTAATAGATTAGCTATGAGAGCGTCTCGTAATCCTTGATTGAATTACCTAAAATGGTATTAAGATGGCCAGAATAAACCTTAAATTTGCTTATGTAAAAGTGGTCGATTTTATTTCAGAATCATCTAGTTATCTACTAACAACGGCAAGGTACCCATTTAATTTACAGTTACTGAATTAATTCAATACAGTACTAAAGGCATGCGTTGTGTAAATAGAGTTTAAAGGACTAAAAAGAAAGGATTACTGAAGAACGAATTCTCGTGTGGAAATACTGAATTAGGAAATTTTTTCAGTATCTGAGGAGATGCGTATATTTATAAAGTCTACATCATTTTCAATTCTTTCTTGGAGCATACAGTTACATGGTTTTATTCCAAGTGCAAGTTCTTATATACGTGAAAACCAGTACAGTTGAAATAAGGTTTAACTGCATGTTAAAGACGCCTACGTGGCCTATTATTTGCTTTAAAAAAATTAATTAACGTGGGACAAAACTTCGGGAACAAGTCGAATGTCGCTTGTGAGTGACTTTCTAGAAGTTTATACTATTTTAATGAAACCATAAGGGAAAGCTTGCATTTTAAAAGTGCAGTACTTTTTCTTATAAGAACAAATTAGTGAGTTGCTGTTTATACTATATATTTTTATATTCCAAAGCGGTTCAGGATATTATCAATAGCTATGAAAAAGCATTTAATGGTATTAAGGATTAACGAAACTGAATGTGCTATTTATCGTAGTGCTGAGATTATTGTCTCTACTACATTTTATTTTCTAATACTCCACCCGAAGCCACTTAACAAGCGTGTTTTTTTTCCTTGAGATCTTGAATTTTTCCGAACCATTGCTGTTTCAGACACGGTGGGTATCTTTTACGTGCGTGACAACAATGACACATCGGACCTACAATTTACCCCTAGTCCGAATGAGGGCGTTTTTTGGGAAAAATGTTTGTCTAACATTTTTCAATCGCTCTGTGTCGAGATTCGAACCTGGAACCTTGGACTTAGTAGTCACACGCAAACCAACTAAGCCACGGAACCGCCTGATTGTTGTCTGCAGCACAAATTACACTACTAATCAAAACAGCTTCCTATTCGTGAAAAGTTGTAAGGTTTCTTGCAAAGGCAACATGTTTTATAGTGGAGCTCGATAAAGAACTTACAAAGTTAGGCTTTGGTCGAAACACAAAAACAGCTTCTATAGTGGAACACTATTAGTAATCTGAAAAATAGTAAATAGATTCCTTAAAACTCTTAGCGCATAAAAAATGATATCATTGTGAGATATTGGAGTTTTTGAGTGTGTACTACATTAAAATATAAGATACCATACTCACATTAAAAAGTTGCTATGGACGTAGGACTTCGCTTGATAGATATTTCAAAATATGTGCGAACAGTAAACTCAAACTATTCGATAAGATATAAAAGGTAGATATTTGAAGCTTTTTGTGTCACAAAGCTACACCGAGCAAAGGTGAGAAAACGTAGACCTTTATGCATCCATCCTTTTGCTCTCCTTGGTCCTTGTGTAACCCCTAAGCTTTATACACTATAAAAAATTATCCACAAGGATTAAATCTGTAAGGTGACTCTCTAAAGATGGTTGACAAAAATCTTGACATCAAGACAACTAACCCATAAAGGGTTGTGAAGCATCTGCTTAAGTCTAGAGTAAGTATTGTACTTTAGTATTTAAAATTACAGGAATGAGGATTTAAGCATACTTTGAACAAAGTGAGCGCACACAGATTAGTTTTGGTTCGATAACACGTTACGAGTGGGAATAGTAAATTCCGCTAGTTTATATTTATAACCTAATTATTCAGCTTGTTTATTTTTCTAACATCAACTTTAATAGCAGAGTAATAACCTTTCTAAGAAAATATTGCTATAACCCAAAAAGATATTTTCTTTCGATCAATCATTGAAAAATTCTTGAAAAGCTTCAATCTGTTTATATTAAAAGTTTTTCCATTGCGTTAAGAAATCCACTTCACAAACAGATATTTATTTATTCTTTGACAAATTATAAAATGGTTAGATATTTCGCCACTAAACCAGATATTTTGCACTCGGCCTTTATTAGCAGATACTGCTTTCGCAGTCCAATTAGATGTATCGGTTTATTAAAAAACTCAACCCTAATAAATAGAAATGCAAAAACCTTTTCATAGAATATGCATACCTTACAAGAAAAAGAAATATCTAAATTTATATTGTTTGCCTGTTTCTAGTGTAAACAAGTATTGCAAAACTCAAAACGGAAATTGCTTATTCCTAAATGTGAATAAACTTCAATTAGAGTATCGAGAGTAGATGGAAATAATTGAATAATCTTTAGTTAGATGGTTTCAATTACGAAACCTAAACGTGCTGCTTAGCAGTAACAACGATTTCATTAATTTCTAATTAATTTGCCAATTTTCTAATTTTCAAAACAAATTCTTACCATATACTAAACAGCTTTTGTTCTAATTTAAGTACCAACGTTCTACTTATTATTAACAGGAGTATACATTTCATAATATTCTACAGTATTCAGAAATTCGAAAGTACTCAACGTACTATCCTTGTTTGTGTAAATATAAAGAAAGGTACTGCAATTAGTCGAGCTGCTGTCAGTTTTCAGCTTCGGGCTGAAGGTAATAAAGGTTTGAATCTATCTAGCTGTAGCAACCTGTTAGAGAATAATTCGTCGTAGTCAGACCTCAAGTTTTGCTTGCCACAGTACTTATTGGTATTTACCCTCATAAGTTGCCTCTTCCAGAGACTTGAATAGCCAACCATCTTTATCAACATGTTTTTTATGATTTATATGCCTGACCGTTTGTAATTCTCTATTGATCTATCGTTTTCTTCTATCTCCTATCGGCATCTTAATTATTTCTTCATGTCTCAAAATATATTATCAAACTTTTCAGAAAGAAACCATCCACAACTCTAAATGGATTTCGCTCTAGCTGTAAAAAAATATTAGGAAAAACACCACAAATAATAGTGTTCTCCAATTTTTATATAAATAGAAAACCGTATCTTATAATTAATACCTAAAGCAGAAAAGCTATCTTCATTAGCATATTCCGACAGTTTGTGTGAAGTAAGATTAACTTCAACCCCGTAACACCTCTACTTGTGCGATGAGTAACCCGAAAAGTTTAACAAAAAAGCAGACCCAATTCTTCCTGATGGAAGTCTTCAAGGCGATACAGAAATGTAACGGTAATTTTCACAGCTTGGCCTGACTTTCCGTTGCGGTCAACAGCTGGTTGTAGTTAACATCTGCAGGATCATATGGCACACCAAACCAAATTTTTTTTGTGGAAAACCAAGTGAATCAAATTCAGAATAAATAAAGATAAACAGGGTAAGTCTTCAATCTTAATGACCGATAGCTAGTAGTAAATCATTATTTGACTTAGGATATATGTCATGTTACTTTGTGATGGGTTAAATTAGATGAAAGTAAATTAGCATAATTTAGTTGTTAGGAAATCCCATTTCTCAAAGGAAACACTTTGTACAAACCAATCTGAGAACTTCATGTTGTAAATTTATTAGCTGTAGCAGTCACTAAATTTATACTTTTGCAGACAGTTACATATTTTTTTAAAACTCTTGTTTATCTGCGATTATTGATAAAATATATTCATCTTGGCGACTAGAACGTACTACTTATCACGAAATCCATGTTAAATATATCAGTAAATTTCTATAAAAATATCTCGTAATTTGGACCGCTACAAGTCATAAGATGAATATAAAATAACAGTTCCACAATGAATATCGGAATATGCCACATTAGAAAACTCAGAGCCTCAGCTATTGATAACGACAAAATCAATTGATTATTTGTATTCCATTGCAATGAATGTTCTTTTCAATAAACGTTCATACATAGATAAAGAAACGGGAAAATTCTAATTGAATCGAACTCGTTAGTCACATATGTGGAAAACCTATTTTATACAAAACTTGTGATAATACTTAAAAATAAATCGAGCTTATCAAACTTTACTAATAACCGAATACATATTCAATGCTATATCAAAAATTTGAGCTATATTATGAGCAACATTAAATTATACTAAATATACTAATAAAATTCTACAAGAGTGATGAATAAGTAATCATTTCAATTTACAAAGCAGCCGAAATTGTTAGCGAATACTCATATGACCTTGAAAAGAAAGTTAGAAATGTAAAATTTAATTACGTACGGACGAAAATATGCTCATGCACACTTTGATTGCTCTATCTAATTAAAAGATATTATATATTCTTTAAAAACCTTTTTATCCCAAATTAGGTTCTACATTTTTATAATCGAATTATTAAAAAAACAAGACTTTTCATGACTAGGAAAAACCTCATTTATTAGTTTATTTGGCTCTTATTTTGCTGGTAGTGCAGACATGAGCTAAATGTTGCATTTTCTAAACCACGTTTACAGCAAAAATCTCTTTCTTGAATTTCTACGTTGATCTTGATAATGGCCAACCTGAACACACTGATGACAAACCTGTCGACCAAGGTTAGTGTTGTACCGTCATAATTCATTTTAGTTTGTTAAATTTGAAGTACTGGGATTTTTGGTAACATTTTCTGTTTTAAATATTTGATGTCTATTTGTATGTCTAGTTTGTGAAACCTGATGTTCCTGATAGGCTTGACCTGTTTCTATGGTATATAGTTTTCTTGCGGGACTGGTAAAATTTTCTGTGGTTGCTTAATGTATGTTGTCGGCTCCGTGGCGTAGTTGGTATATGTGAAACTTCTACTCCCAAGGTCCCGGGTTTGATTCCCGACACGGTCCGCTTGAAAAATTATAAGCGAGCGTTTTTCACAAAAATTCACCCTCGTTCGGATGAGAGGTAAAATGGAGGTCCCGTGTGTGGATGTTTTCACGCACGTTGAAAATCCCTTCCTTGCTTGGAACAGCAAGGGTTCGGCAAAATTCTAAATTTTCCAGGTAAAAAAAAATCTCGCTTCCTAGTCTAGTTTTCTTGCAAGCTTAATTACTTCTTGGATTGTACTTCTTTCTACTAAACTCAAATGCTGAGGGATTGAATGGACCGAGCGTAGTGGAACCGGCCCTCGCATCGAAGGGACACGCCGCAGCCTCATTTCGAATTGTTCACCACCGCCGCCGCCCCCACCGGTCTTGATTGAAATCTGTTATCCAAGCTGCATCCACTAAACCCAACATTACATATTTCTTAATTTATAAACATTTTCCTAGTGGGTAAAGCATTTTATGGTCATTTTGCTGTCAGTTTGTGGTCATTGTATGACTGAGGACACATACCATTTTCCACAATGTCCTTAAACCTGCTTATACTTACACCCTGCACCACACTGCACCTAACGCCTTTGATTTTTATTAGGAAGTTTTCATCACTGATTATGCAAACTGAGTGGACTCTAGTGCCTACAAATTAACTAATGGAATACTATTTTTATTCTTTATGGAGTAATCACTGTTGTCAAAATCTTATTATTAATATCCACATATAAATCTTCAGTTCGTATCGTGTAAACAAGGAGTATGTGTATAAAGAAGTCGAATTTAATCATCATACACGCTGCGCGTGACATCGTAACAAAAGTCATACAGTAATGTTTTGGAGAGCTGAGTATCGAAAATCGCGCATAAATGCGTTTATCATAAATCACTTTCACGCTTTCCATTTGTATGCTGACCAAATCCTTACTGAGTCCTGTACAACTATTAAGGTTCGGACCGGCAGTCAAAGTGCTCGCACACAATTTTTGCGCTTTCGGTTAACACGCAGGCACAATTTTGACATCGACGCGTTTGTTTACATTGAAATGAATTTAGCTCTACTCGTTGGGTGCAAGTGAAATGAATTTAGCTCCACGCTTTGGACGCAAGTAAAGCTTTATCCTTTTTTTTGTTATTCGCGGCTTAGTCTGGGAATTACCCCAAGGGTGAGCAATGAGAATGGGCGTGGGTATGACGTGAACTCAATAATAAACAAGCATGGAAAGAAAAAGGGAAATTGAGCGCCACTGTATCTATATGGACAATACAAGAAATTCGATAATCCTATGAGAAGATACAGAAGCTCATTGGATATAAGCGCAATAAAAAACTTACAAGTTAATGAACTAACACATCTGGAAACCTCTTGAACGTATCTGCATCTGCTTCTATCACGATGACCCTGAAAGAAAATGTTACACAACAATTTTTCTATTAAAAAGACACCACTTGTGTTTTTCAATAAAAAAGCATAACGATACTTATAAGTTAATTATCTTGAAATTACTACACCAAAGGTATTTTACTTATAAATGGACATCAAGAATAAATTAAGTGTAACGTGTCTGTACTTTTATACTATTTCAGCATTCGTCTAATTTCATTACTCAAAAATTTATTTTCTCAAATGTATTGTTATTAAAGTTAGTTACTCATAGAATAAAAAACTTTAATCCAAAAATGTAATTTAATGTAATTCCGTTTTTTTTGTTAAATAGAGTTACAAGTATAAAATAAAAAAATTGAATTCTGATTAGCTATAAATCTTTTTCTACATAAAAAGACCTTACTTTTTAGTATTATTTTAAAACAAAATTCTTATTTCCCAACGAACAGATTTGTGGATTGGTTTACATATATATTAAATAAATTTAGTTCATAGTCCTTATAAAAAAATCTAAATCACATGTAGCTAGTTTAAATAAAGTTTCAAATTTATCATGGCATAGAAGTGACACAACAACCCTACTAAATATTGGACAGCTGTAATTGAATCTTTTTAAACAGGAAGTGGACTTTGTAATCTCTTTGTTTTTGAACACATGTATATTCCACGTGTCTTACAAAATTACTTTAGATTACTTTCTAAAAAACCATATTTTTTTGTTTCAATTTATTTGGCATACTCTTAAAAAAATTATCCTGTTATCAAGTTAAGGAAATATTATTGTTTCTATGATCTTTTATATTTGGACTTAAACGCAAAATTAATTCGTTCGTAAAATTTCATATGATTAAGTTAATCCTCTCTTAAAATTTAATATCGTTTATCAATTTAATGAACACTTTGACAAGTCTAGAAAACGTAGGAATCAAACTGACAGTTTAAATACCTGGACTTTGCGAATGTAAAAAAGCTGTTTCTTCTAAACGAACTGCGATGCACAAATTCAGGTCCTGCTTAACAAAACTTCATGCCGAGGATCTTATGTCGAACGACCAACATCCTCTCAACACGCCTTTCCCAATAAAATTCAAACAACGGCCTCAAATACATCCATAACGAAAGTTGCTTCTAATTCTAATCCTAATTCTAATTACTCTAAAGCGCTAAGAAAATTAAAGATCTTTTTTAGCATAAAAATTATTTATTAATTGTAGTCTCACCGTTAATAGACGCCGACATCTCTAGCCACGTTTCTTGTTTTTAAGTGTGCTTAGTTGCTTTGCCATAACCTGGGGAATAGTTACTGGTAGCGACGAGCAACCATCCTTACATTGTTGAAAGAAGAAGGAGTTGTTTGCGCGATGAACCAGGCAGTTGCGGTTTGACCATGCTCGGATTAGCACGTTCATTATAACGGGGGGTCGTGGTTATATTTCTCTCACATTAAAATTTGTATTATAAATTTACTTATCGATGCACATGTGTTATGTTGCACGGTAATGTTAAATTCAATTTATTCAATCTTTTTAATAAACATACAGTCCACAATTATCGAGTTATTTTTCAAGCTTTTTTATTTAATTAAGCACAACTCAAATATGGTGAAATACGAGCCTATGGAGTCGCTAAATTGAGTGATAAGAATTCGTGTTTATCATATTTATTGGTCCATTCGTGCTATCGGATGCGTAGTGAATTATTACGCGTTTTTAAATGATTGTTTAATTAAATCGGATGTGGTATTAATTTTCGCCATATTATAAACAATCCGATTGAGCATTCAAAATATTATTGGAAAGAATTTTAAGTGTTTTAAAATTAAAAATTGTGTAGTGAATTTGTATTGATTTAATTCCAGATGGTCATATCTTTACAAATTTGTATAAAGTTTTGCTGATTAATTCCGAACGGTCATATCAGTGAAACAAACGTTTTAATTTGAATTGTGTATGCAAGAAATTAGAAGCTTTCATTTCGTTTGTTGTCTGTGCGGTAAATAAGGATAGACAAAAGGCACCTGCACATCATTATACTGTCGGCGAGGTATAGTATACAGCTGTATTCGCCTGGAGATAAGAAAGGTAGGCCAATCAAGCAATTATATTTTAATGTGTTGGTTCTGGAATTTCCGTTTTATAACAAAACTACTAATAGTTGGGTTTTGTACGAACTGCAAGTATATTTACTTATTATATACTGGTAGCAAGAAACGTTAGGCGACTCATTGCAATTAAAATTGTGTGAGTGAAAAATTTATATTTATCATCATGACAAAGGGTAAAAAGACTTTGTTAGGTGAACGTTCATTTTTGAAGAACAACATAACTAGGGCGAATAATTATGTTTTAGAGGCAGAAGCGATGTCTATTGCGGAATTAGATTTTGAAGAAACAAATATTAAATTCGAGCTTATTAAAAGTAATTTTGATGAGTTTATGCATGTTTGTTGTCAGTTGCAAGAATTTGAAGTGGATGATAATTTTGATGAAGCAGAGGTGGTTGAAAAATTGTATACAACGACTTACGCTAAGTTTAAAAGATTGTTGAAATTGCAGGGCAGGTCTGAGGGATCTTCTAGTGATTGCACAAATAATGTTGTCAAAGGAAATATTAAATTGGAAGCCTTACAATTACCTATATTTTCGGGGCAAATTCAAGGTTTTAAATCGTTTTTTGAGCTTTTCATAACTCTTATTGATAAAAATCCAAATTTGGAAAATATCGAAAAATTAATGTATTTACGCAAACATCTAAGGGATGAGGCATTGCGGTTAATTTCTGCGTTGCTCGTGGAAAATAATTCTTATACTACGGCACTGAATATTTTGCAAAAAAGGTATAAGGATGATTATTTGATTATTGATTGTCATATCAAAGATTTAATGGAATTATCAATTGCAAATTGTAATGACTCGGGTCTGTTACGGGTCTTTGTAGCCAGAATAAGGCAAACTGTAGCTTATCTAAAAAATTTAGGGGAATCAATTTGGGATGCTATGACAGTTCATCTTATACTTTCCAAGCTAGACATTTATAGCAATCGAGCTTATCAAAATGAGAGAAAACCTAATTCTAGGGCTAATTTGGAAGAACTTTTAGAATTTTTGGATAGGAGGGCTTTGAATTCGGAATTAACTAAATCGAGTGTCGAACTTCAAAATAATAGCAAAACATTCAATAAGCAAACGCATTTTAAACCTGTAACTAACACTATTACTGCTGTACCGAATTCTGGTAAATCTTTTAAGCAAAAAATTGAGAAAGGCAGACAAAGAGTGAATTCAAACTCAGTAAATTGTAAATTTTGCAAGCATAGAGGTCATCCAATTTTTAGGTGTGATCAATTTAAAAATGCAAGCATGCAGGAAAGAGAAAAATGTATTTCGGAAAACAAAGTGTGTAAAATATGTTTAAATGTACATGTGGGTCAACCCTGTTCTGTTGATCTCAAATGTTTCATATGTCAATCCAAGGAGCATCACACATATTTGCATAAGGATGTTCAGTTAAATGTGGTAGCTGCTCAGGGGATAACTAAAGTAAAGTCTACTATTTCAGAATTTGTTTTATTGCCTACGGCATCAAATAATAAAATAATATAAAAAACGCTGAAGGTGAATTACTTTCGGCACGAGCCTTGTTAGATTCAGGCTCACAGACTAGTTTTGTTACAGTTAAATTGCGTGACAAATTGGGATTAGACACTTGTCGTACAAAGAAATTAACTCAAATTTCTGGTATTTGTGATAATTCGACAGTGTTCAGAATGGATCGACTTGTCGATTCGTTCGAGATATGGGAATTATGAAATTTCTCATGATTTCGGGGTTATTCCGAAAATTACAGTTGAATTGCCTCAAGTAAGTTTTGATTTCAGCAGTTTTAAATTGGCAATGGGTTTGCCGTTGGCTGATGACAAATTTTTTAAGTCAGTTCTCGGTTTTGCTTCCGCAAAATATAAAAATGGGTATAGATCAGCCTAATTTTCAGAATTCTTATTTTGGTTACTTTGTGAGTGGAAAAGTGCCGTTCACTACAAAAGTAAGATGTGGTGCTAGTTTGCACGCAGTGTCCTTACATAGTGTGGTAATTGATGCTGATGAAAATTTAAATCAGTTGATGGAAAAGTTTTGGGAAACCGAAAATGTTTTTATTAAAAATGACCAAGAATCGCTGACTGAAAATGAAATAGCAGAACAGTGTTTTGTAAATAAATTTACAAGAGTTGACGGGCGGTTCCAAGTCGATTTACCTTTACAAGTAAATTTAGAAGAGTTCCAATTGGGAGATTCGGCTTCTATGGCACTCAAACGCTTTGAAAACTTAGAAAAACGATTTGTAGCAAATGAAAGTTTATATTTAAAATATTCGCAATTTATTAAGGAATTTCTAAGTAGAGGTTTTATAGAAGATGTGACGGTTGATCCCTTTGCATTACATAATGAGAATTGGTATTTTTTGCCTTATCATGGTGTAGTAAGAGATGACAAATTTACGACGAAACTTAGAATTGTAATGGACGGTAGTGCCACTACAAAAACTGGTGTTTCTTTGAACAGTATTTTGTGCAATGGAGATATTGTTCAGCCTGAGTTATTTGACATTTTGCTTTTATTCCGTACTTATAGATACGTCTGTATGGCGGATATAAAACAGATGTATTTGCAAATTTCGATAGAACCCGCACACAGAAAACTTTTAAATTTTTTTGGAGAGAGTAGAAATCAACCGCTGCAGGTTATGCAGTTTAAACGGTTGCCTTTCGGCTTGAAATCCAGTCCTCATTTAGCAACGAGATGTTTATTACAATTAGCTATTGAGGGAGAAACAGAATTCCCTTAGCTTCGTTTATTTTGCGTTTTAATATTTATGTTGATGACTGCCTTTTTGGTGCAGATCATAAGGAAAGTTTGTTGCAAGCTCAAGCTGAACTTATAAAATTACTGGGGTTAGCTAAATTTGAATTACATAAATGGTGTTCCAACCATGTGGAATTAGTACGAAATATTCCACGACAACTTCAACATTTTGAAGAAACAAATATTACTAATGAAAAGGGGAGTATTTTAAAAACCCTAGGTCTATCGTTTGATGTAAATACGGATCAATTTATAATGAGTTGTGGAATGAAAACCGTTCCTGCAACATGCAACAAAAGATTTGTTTTGGGCTTTATTGCCAGGTTATTTGATCCTTTTGGCTTTTTGTCTCCAGTTATTACTGTGGCAAAATTATTGATGCAAAAAATATGGGCTGCAGGTCTGGATTGGGACACAGAATTACCTGATAAATTGAAAGAGGAATGGCAATCATTTTCACAGGGATTAAGGTGCATGCCAGCAATTAAAATCAATAGATATTTAAATTTTTCCATTGAACTTGTTGAATTTTGTGACGCTTCGCAAATTGCGCAAGGTGCTTGTGTTTATGTTCGAGTAGTTACGCTTAGTCATACAGTGGAAATAAAATTGTTAGCTTCCAAATCAAAAATAAATTCGTTGAAAAATAAAACAAGCATTCCAAGGTTAGAATTAAACGGGGCATTGATATTAGCAAGATTAATAAATCGAATTTTTGGTATGCTGAAGGATAAAATACAAAAGGTTTTTTTGTTTTGCGATTCAAAAATTGTATTAGCATGGTTGAAAATAGAATATTGGAAACTTAATACTTATGTCGCCAATAGAATTAAATTGATTCAGGAATTAACGTCCGAATTTATGTGGTGTTAAATTCGTTCTAATGAAAATCCTGCTGATCTTGTTTCGAGAGGAGTTTTACCACGCAATATAGAAAATTGTATCTTGTGGTGGAAGGGTCGTGAATTTTTAGGACACTTGATTGTACAGTTGACAAATACCTTCGGCCGTCCGAGTTTAGTGAAATGTTACCAGAAATAAAGCCCGTACTGAATGTTGTAGTCCAGAGTAAAGATAAATTAGTATTATTCGAAAAGTTTTCAAATTTTATGAAAATGAAAATAGTTTTGACATACTGCTTGCGTTTTATTTACAATTGTAGGAATAAAACTAACAAAAAAACTAGTAATTTAACAATAGAAGAGATAGATGAATCGCGTACGATTATATTAAAACATGTTCAAACGGAGTATTTTACAAAAGAGATTGCAGAAATTAAAGCAAGTAAATCTTGTACTTCGAAATTATTATCACTTAATCCGTTTTTGGATTCGCAAGGATTGTTGCGTGTAGGAGGGAGGCTGCATAACAGTGCACTTTCGTATCAACATAAATTTCCAATAATTCTACCTACTAAAAGTTTTATAACAAAAATTATTATAAATAACGAACATTTACGGTTGTTGCATGCCGGTGTAAAGTTAACATTGTCAGTTTTGAGACAGCAATATTGGATATTAAATGCTACTAGAGAAATTAAGAGTGTTATTGCTAAATGTATAATTTGTTGGAAGTTAAAGTCTGAAGCTTCTAAGCAGCTAATTTGGATGTTTCAATTTATTCAACTTCAAATCTGTTACTCGAGTTGCTATTATATGATTTGTCGAAGTACGCATGCGAAATAAAATACAAACGATTTGATTGGCCAACATACCGTGAACTCCAAACTGGTGTTCACGCAGTCAGGAATTGATATTATTCTCCAATTAAATATCAAACTGGAATAGATATGCTTGTTATTCGATAGTCGTTGAGAAAATCAATTTAAATTATGTGTTATGCACGATCTGAAGTAATTCATTACAGTATCCATATTAGTACAACTAGAGAACTGAATACTGCCCTAACTGATTAAAAACTAAGAAAATGTTTAGGACAATAGGTTTTTTTTAAAGAATGCTATGAAAGAGAAATATTTTCAAAATTTTTCTTAATCTAGGTGGCATTTCTAGTGTCGATTTGATATACTAATCAGAATTTTTCTGAATGCATTAGTACTTTGGTTTACAAAATGCCGGTTCTCTGACGTTGGTAATTTGTTGATTGTTAAACAGTTTTTGACACTAAGTGTTGTTATTGAGGTGTACACGGTCTCTAGGTATCAACCTGAAAGAAATAGATTGCTATTTGTTACTAATTTATTTTAGTTAAAGGTATATTATTAATCACTGCAAATATTCTTGTACTTGCATGACTATGCATTTTTCGCTGCAGCAAACGTATGTTGTGACGCAAATATGCCTTTACTTGTATAAGTAACATTGTACTGGATAATAATTTTATTTGGGAGCAGAGCAAAATAGTTTATTAATGTGAATGAGAATAATTTGTGCTTGTTACTGCTAGTATTTGCTTTAGTGATAGAATGAAGTCGATCGGTTCACTACTCACCACCAATCAAATCGTTTCTAGTGTAGGCATTGAAGTGGTGTCTACACATTTATTGTCTACCATATCGTAACCGATGTATAACTCCTAATGCAAAGCCGTTGCTAAAGTACCATATTGACCAGCAATAAAAAGCATAAACAACTTATTACAGAAGAATGGATCTAGCCTAAAGACAAATTTAATGTAATTTGTTTTCGAATAAGGAATTATTTAGGAATATATCAATGTATTTAATGGTAAGTGTTGAGAAGTATATTCACTTTATAGTTATTTCTCTGTAATAAATTATATAGTGGCCATGTTGTTTTAATTGCATATAACAATTTATAGGTTGCTAAATTTTCCTTCAGATTAAGCTATGAGATAAGTTGTGATAAATTATGCACTTTTCCTTTTTTTGCAGAAAACGGTTCAGATATTGACATTGCAAAAAAATTAATGCCTCTACTAGGCAATTACTGAAAAATTGACTTTTGACAAACACTGCTAGTTTTTGATAAGAATTTTAGTTTGTGCCAACAGCAAATAACATTTGCTACATTAACAAAAGCACTTACTTCGGAACTATTCTTCATTTGCATCTGTAGCAAACCTACTCATAGCAGCTACAGATTTTAGTTTGTGTCAACTGCAAATGAAAATTGATAGTAAAGCCAAATTACTGACTTTCGTTAACTAATATAGGTTTGCATTACTAGAAAACACATTTGTATCATGTACAAAGTATACTTTGTGCTAACTGCAAATAAAATTTGTGGACATACAAAAATTATTCGCTTTCGTAACTACTACAATTTTCATTACAACCAAACACATTAGTAAATCGCTAATTTTGAATTTGTTTGCACAGCAATTTTCATCTGTTAAGTTTACTAATTTTCCTGTACAAGATTTTTATGTAGCCAAGGTAAAAAAAACATGCTGTCCATATACCCACAAAATTTTTTTGTTAGATATACTATTTTTTTGTTAGTGCAGCAAAAATCATTTCTTTCAGTGTACATTCATTGATACAAACTATACAATATACGAAAGAGTTGCGAAGGCATTTCAGACTCCATTGAATATCGCCAATAATGCTTCCTGCAAGGCCATTATTTAGAACATTTATGGAGTTACTCGACCAGAATTTTCCATTAAAAGACATAGGACAAAATCGGAAAATCTTTTTTCATATTCAGCACTCGAATTAAAATTACAATTGCGGTTAGCATACGCTATATAATGCGATTTGCAAACTTATCGTGCATTTTAATTTCCATTCTCCAAATATTAAACAAATAGTACTATAAAGAAGTTACAAATTTATATATGATATGTAGCCGAATTTCATCACCTTGGCATTGCGCTTTACCATTGCATGCAATAGTAGAAAATGTATGATTTAATTTGAGGCTTACCTCACTAAAAAGTTATTAATTTGTAACTGCACCATAAAATCTAGTAGTTTTTAATTAAGTATTAAACTCCTGCTATTTTTGCTTTGGAATTCAATAATTTCCCGGGGCGAAATTGGGTTATAGCTTTATTATTGCAACTGCAGTCGTGTAATTTGATCCAGTACTGCATCGACGGATTAATTTAAAATTTTCCGTGACTTCTATTTCCAGGTATAATCTTTTTGCTGTAAATGCTTTGCTAAATATTAATTAAAATCTGGAACTATACAGAATTCTAAATATTTAAACCTTTGATTACTCCTTCGTTCATTATCATTTTGAACTAATTAAGTTGTTACCATTTCCCTACTACTCCATTACTGCTTAAACTTTAACTAAATTGTAAGTTGCACTTAAATATTATTGCACATATTGTACTCTTAGAATACGGCTTGGTCGTTGAAAAACTTTATTTTGCTTTGGATCGCATCATTACCAAACTAAAGTATTGACTTGTATATCTACTAAACTCTAATTAAAACCTAAATCATTTACTAATAAATTTTTTAGGTATTTTTGATTCGTTTGAGCTGAAGCATGTAATTGATAAACTTACTCGAATAAAAGTCAGGATTCTATTTCACTAACTGATTTAAGAATTGTGACAGGAACTCTGAATATCGCCACTGCGGATGTAGTTCCTGCACATGACATTTTGGATCACTATTTGACGTACTGTATGCTCCATATTAATGTAAAACATTCGGTACTTGCTCACAAATCAGTTAGAAGTTTTAAGCATACTGATGTTCAAGAATTCTTGCTACAGTTGCAGGAGTTGCCCTGGGATCAAATTTTTTATCTGAAGGATATAGGATATTACCATCGAACGTGTCTACCTTTATTGCTGGAAGAACTATATTTGGTTTAGGTACTGTTTGACTAGAATTACTATCTGGGTTTAATGGTGATTCTAAAAATTTGTATTCTGGATTAACAAACTTAGCCTGAATGGATTTACAATTACCATTAAATCTATTAAACGCTACGCAACGGAAACCGGCTGTGTAACATCTAGTTCAATATCATTAATTGCTATTATCTGCTCTTTTAAAAGCTCACATTCTTCATGTAATTCTTTTACTGCTAGTTTGATTTTAGAAATGAAAAAGTTTTTACAGTAACTTCATTGACGCTTGCTAAAATGGGGAAGTCGTTGAAAGAGTAAGTCCGATTTTACCCTTAATTCGCTGAACTTGGCCAGATTAACTTTAAATTAGGAAATGGAAATAAAAAATAAGTTTACAGCACCTGACACTTTGATTAATCAGTACGCTCACAACTCTTCTGTGCACCTCCAGTGTAACTGAGAGGCGCCATCTTGTAATACCATGTAAGTACTTCTTTGATATGAGCAGATGCTTCAGCGTCCGTTATTGAATGTATGATCGATTGCAGAATGTTTAATGTTTGATGCTTCAAGGCTAATGAATTAAAATGTTACTTACATAGCTAATCATCGCGACACATAAGGACCACTAAAGGTTTAAATACGGGAATCCGTTTTTTCCTTGATACAACTTTGCTTACAACTTGTAAAGTGCAAATACACTACTCTATATTATATACTGTGTGTGTGTGTGTGTGTGCGTGTGTGTGTGTGTGTATGGGTGCGTGCGTGCGTGCGTGCGTGCGTGCGTGCGTGCGTGCGTGCGTTGGCGTGCGTGTGTGTGTGTGTGTGTGTGTGTGTGTGTGTGTGTGTGTGTGTTGTATGTATGTACTTGGTTTATAGCCGTAATTTTTAGGGTAGCTTCCTGTCTATAACTGACATAAGTCAAAAACTTGACAATGTCAGATATGATTGACAAAAATGCCAAACGTAATTGAAAGTTAGGTTTATGTATAGTTGTGTACACGATTTAAATTTGTAAATTTCCCAATTTGGTTACCGGTCTCGGTGGCGTAATTGGTAAACGCATGGTTCCGGCAAAAGCAGGATACAGGTTCAAGTCCTGTCCAAGACCTTATAGTTTCCATTTTTCAATTACTAGCTCGATTTGAAATGATAATTTGAGCTTTGCATAAAAGTCTAAATTATTGTTTCATCTTTTTCACTGTAATGCGATAGTATTTATCAACTTACCTTGTGTAATTAACTACCTAATATATATTGCTGTGATATTTGATTTTTGGATTAATGAGCCCTAATGTTATGAAATGTTAAATTAGGCTTGTACCACGAATAGATCTTATTGAATCAAATAAAGCAATTCTATAATACACAATATAATCATTGATAATATTTACAACTCTCAAAAATTTCCCCTTTTTACAGAATATCTACATACACCAGATTTATGGTTTTCTGAAAGTCAGCAAAAATATCTTTTAGTTATTCAGGGACCTTCGATCGTTTCTAGAGACCTATTCCCTGGTCATAAATTGTTAAATGACCTTTTTTGATGACTCTTACAAACACAATGTGATAAATATTAAATTTAAAACAATTTTCAATAATAAAGTGTATTAAGATTGCTGACCCGGAATGGGTTCTCTAGTTCCATCCTAGTCCATGATCTGCATGCCTTTTCTGTGTCCGCTTAATGTGCCTGCCCCATAAATTGTTTCCAATTAAAATTGTACCCAGTCAGAATATGTCCAAATTAAAATACTTTCATTTTTAAACTATCTAAAAAGTTTGAGTATGTTCAAATTTAGGAGTCCCAAATGAAAGTCGTCTTAAATATCCCAAATTAGAGCCATCTCAATCAAAATATGTCTCCAATTGAAAGTCGATATTAAAAGCCAAAATTAAAGTCCAGATTGAAATTAAAAGCCCTGTTTTATTGATATTAGAAATGGATTTTAATTAAGTCGTACTACTTACGTCTATTACTAGATCGGCTTATTTTCGTTGCGTAAATTCTCACACTTTTTAATTCTTATTTACTTTGATTTTTGCTTCACTAGTTACGTAAAATCTAAACACCTTTGAACATAGTCGTAGCTCAGTTTGAATATAGACTAACTTATCGCTTCGTCTTTATCGTATATATAAGGCCTACCCCCACCTGATTTCATTGGCGTGTTTACGTTCTGGGACGATACTTCCACCTTTATCTTGCATACCTTGGGATTTTTTACCAATTATTTAGTTCAAATCTTTCAATGCATGTCTTGACTGTCACGTACGCCTCCCGCATACCGTGGTATTATTTGAGAATTTCCAACCTTTGCCTTTTATTAACTCACGTATTCGGATGTTTGTTAAATTTTATCGTCTAAATTGAGTAGCCTGGTGCTTGTTTATTTCTACAGAATATTGGACTTTTGAACAAATGTGAATTCTTCCAGTGACGTAGCGATTTTCTAATAATGTATTATTTAGAATGCGAGTACGATGATATTTTTAACGCAATTGTTACACCTTTTCGATGCAAATTTATCTAGGTTTTCCGGTGATTTAATTTTGCTGCAATTTGTTGCGTTTTAAAATCTTATCTTTACTTGTAAACTACTATTAGACCTCTTTATGTTCTCATGCATTTAATCCCGTGTATTTTATATACAGTGTGCTCTCAATTAACAATATGTAGGGTGACCGATTTACTCTTATAATTTCTGAAATTGTGTGCCTTTCTTAATGTGAAATTTGTTTTTATTTATTCTACGACCCCCCATGACTTAACCTACCCCTAAACTATCCTATTATCATAGCAATATATATATATATATATATATATATATAAATATTTTAGGTAGTTGATTAATATATAACATATAATGTGTGGATAAGTTGGAGACTGGAAATAGCATTTACCACAGTAGAGATCGAATTGGAGCTTGTAAGCTTTACACACAACCTTTTTTCTTTTCTATGATTATTTTTAAAACTCTGCCTTTTTATATATTTTTAATTCCCCAGGCAACCATCCTCATAACACCGGTCTTTACCAACCCTTTTGATGCTAGAGGTTTAACGAAATGAACTGTATTAATGTGATGGTTATATGTGTTCTTTTCCCGAACAGAAAGTTATTGTCAAAGTACATAAATAGACAATGGGAAGCCATGTGTAGCATTTTTGTTTTACTTTTATTGAATTTTTAATAAACACGCTACTTTGTCTAAAACTAAAGAACATCATTATTTATCACATAATGACGTAATAATTAAAACAAGCCTAGTTAGTTACAAAAATTTTAACTAAAATACATTGATGTAATTGGTTATTGCTGTCACTATGCTGTTGTCTAATTTCTAAGGCCACACTGGAAAACTTTTCAATTTTTAATTGTTAAACCAAAATCGTCCTATAGAAGGTGCCCAGTTAGAGATGGTGACCGTGGGAAAATTTGAAACAGTAAGCATAGCTGTACCTACATTAAAGATTTCAAGAGCAAACGAAAAATCAATATATTGCATAGAAGGATTTGTAACACTTTAAACAAGATTACACTAAATAGGATTAAAAAACTAATTTACGAATATCGAGAACTGTGCATTCAAGAAAATGGTGGCATATTTGAACATATACTTTACATGTTAAGTTAAATTTTTTATTTGAAAACAATGTGCTAAAAAATTGAGCAACAGGATTAAAATGTTATTTATCTTTCTTCACAAATTATTGATATTTATTTGTTTTCGAGATCTTTGTTGCAGGTACTGCTATAAAATAGTGTACATGGTTTAGTTATGTTGGTTTAGATAACATACAGTGAACAGTATAAGCGTTGTAGGTCAGCATAAAATTTTTATCTATTAAGGTAAAAATGTAATATTATAATTTTCTGAATAATATTTTTTTATATTATTACGTAAAGCGATATAAGTTTCATATGGTGTAAAGCATGTTTACTGAGCATTTCAAAAATGATGAAATCCCATATGTCATATATTAAGAGAAAGTTGTTTGCGCCTACGGCGTATTTTTTAATTTTAATTCGAATTACCCTGTATCTCAGTGTCGTTAATCTAAAAGTTTGGTCAAGGTATTAGGTTTAATAAGTGAAATATTCTAAATTATCAAAATGCACCTCTTTGTTTTCACCCTATATCGGCTGATAACGAAACTTTTAGTCCATTATCCAACCTACCAACCTTGCATCTCTTATGTTTTCAATATCCCCAAGTACATAATCTTAAACTGAATAGCTGTATAGCTTTATCGATATGAATGAGTGTAGAACCCATTTTAGTTGGGATATGTTCCTTCTTGCAGAATAACTACAACCCTTCAAAGGCTTTGCATTTATACTGCCATCCAAAACTTTCAGAATCACTCTGACGGCGACATTTTTCATTGACTGTGTTTTCGACGTTGTACTATATTGTTGCTTCTTCATTGCAAATGTTACTGGGGTGCTTTTCCATTAATATCACCGAATATTAAAATTGCTTATTATCATATACATACGCATTGCGCCATTCTGCTAAAGTTTGGAAAATGTTTACACTAAATTATCGTTACTTTGCAAACTATCAAAGCAGTACGCTTCACTAGATAAGTAAGGATATTGCAAAGTTTCTCAGTCTAGATACAAAAACCTTTCTTTAAAATACTGGGATGGTTTTTTTTATTACATATGCCTACAAACGGTTATAAATACCTTCAATAGAGGTACGGAAAATGTATAAACATCAAATAAGGTAAAAGCCAATTTACTTAAAACTTCACCCTAGCAGAAGTTTTCCTTTCAAATTCTTAGTACAAGGAAGTAAACTTTAGATTTCTCCCATCAAAAGCTATTTATTAAACACCCATGCCGTCTATCAAGGTGCAGTCACGGTATGCATCATAAGTTTGACCGTACAACTTCGACAGATATTTATAAAGCAGTTTAAAGTGCCCGTGATTAATTTTTATAGAAGGTGAGCTAATTTAATTAACACGATGTCTATCCAAAGCTTCTTTCGTCACCAGCGCTTCGAAATTGTAGTTCATTAGAAATATCAAGTGATAAGCTTTACTTTATATATTTACATAATTATTGTGGTACTAACCTCATGCGTTCTTATTTTTAGTGTAGAATCTTAAATTTTATTTTGATTTTCTTTTTGGTATGCAAACTTTTCGTATGAAGAAGGAGGTAATGGTGTAAATTCTACGTTTCCCTTAATTGGTGACTACCAAGTATTTGTTAAAGGAACGATTTATACGAGATAATAGTGCAATTTAGTAAAACAGTCGTTCTACTTGCTATTGAATATTAAACCGTTAGGGTGTGAAAAATACAAGCAAGTATTTACAATACATCAGTCAAGGCCACTTCTCGTAAACAAAACAAAATCTTGTAACCATGGCAACAAATAATGACTTATTAAAACTGTTACTGCAAAAACTTAGTTCCTGAAGTTGAAATATAGCTGTTGAGTAAAGTTCGTGAAAATTCATATCAAATGCAAATGTGAAAATCGATAAATTAGAGTATTCAGCCATCATGAAATACCTATATTTGAAGGGGTTAAGTGATAAAAAGGTTTATGAAGATACGCCTAATTCACTTGGCGATCATTGTTCATCATATGCGACTGTGAAAAATCTTGCTTGCGTCATTCAACAGAAGAAAGCTTCGGTGGAAGAGGAAAATCGGCCAGGAAAACGGATTTCGGTGTCCACGCCCAAAAATATTGATGACGTGGTTCATGACATGATATTATCAGACCGTCGAATTGGGCTAAAACATACAGCTCAGGCATTAAAGGTTTTATATGAGCGAATCCGTTATATAGTTCTGGAACGTTTTGGTGTTACAAGAGATAAAAACCAAATGCAAAAACAGAAAAATGAATCTTAAATGGATAAATTAATATTAAAGCACCATGTATGATTCTAGTTTGGGGTATATACAGGGTGTCCGAAAATTACGTGTACAACGTAAGAACAGAGATTCTTTGGTTCGAAATAGATCGATTTGAGCCAACTTATCTATTATACAAGTTGCTTCATTTAGCCGCTAGAGGGCTTCAAAAATCGTGAATAATATTTGATATTTTAAAATAACTCGAAAACGCGTCTATAAATTTTGACCATTTTTGGGGTGCGAGTTTCCACTTTCAATTGACATCTTTTGGTGGTATACGCAATAATTTTAAAAGCATACGAGTGTCCCAAAAATGATGTATTGTATAAATATCCGACCATTACCTTTTTCCTGTTTATGCAATGACTACTAGTTTTTTTTATGAGTAGCCGACTTAATTTGGAAACTTTTTTGTCTCTTGTAAAATTTTGATTAGACAAGCGGTTTGACAGAAAAAAACTAATTTCAAATGTCTGCATACTTTCGTCATCATTGCTGCATTAACTGTAAAACGGGGCAAATAAAAGAACATAGTATAGTAGTAGGCTTTGCTTTTGTTTTGTTATTTAATTTGAATATTATTTAACCTCAGTTTGCCTGTCAAGTCGTGAATTTCTGCTTAATTCAATAAAAGTTTGCATCTTTTATCTACATTATGAGTACTTACACAAACAACGAACAGGTGGATATGCTTTTGGTTTTCAGATTTTGTCACGGCAATGGTCGTGAAAGCGTCAGAGTCTATAGAAAAAGATTTCCTAATCGCCAAATTCCAAACCACCAAACATTCGCAAATATTGAAAGACGTCTTCGTGAAAATGGTAGCTTTCAGTCCAGAAATGCGGATCGTGACGTGAACGTACCACAAGAACTGCGGATATGAGAGAAAAAATATTGGATAGAGTTGAAGAAGACCTAAAAATAAGCACCAGACGCTTAGGACTTGAACTACAAGTTCCTAAAAGTATTGTTCATGACGTTTTAAAGGAACAGTTATTACACCCATACCACGTTCAACAGGTACAAGACCTTTTGCCTATCGATCCTGAAAGGTGTCTAGCTTTTTGTCAATTTATTCAAGCTCAGAGAATTCAAAATGCAAATTTCAGTCGCAAAATTTTATTTACAGACCAAACTTCTTTTACAAGATCTGGTATTACTAACATACATAATGAACATGTTTACGCTGTAGAAAATCCTCATACAACTAAAGCGACTCACTATCAACATGAATTTAAGATTAATGTCTGGACTGGAGTTATTGATAATTTTATTATTGGTCCTGTTGTGATACCAAATCGATTAAACGAAGACAATTACTTCAACTTTCTACAACAAACATTGCCGAATTTATTGGAAGATCTGCCATTGTTACTTCGCCAAGACATGTGGTTCATGCATGATGGTGCTCCTCCCCACTTTACTCTAGCTGTTCAACAACATTTATGATATATGATGCTCCTACAAATTGGCCAGCACGATCGCCGAACTTGAAGCCCTGTGATTATTTTTTGTGGGGTACCTTAAAATCTAAGGTTTATT
Source organism: Platerodrilus igneus (assembly GCA_036346225.1). Lineage (NCBI taxonomy): Eukaryota > Metazoa > Arthropoda > Insecta > Coleoptera > Lycidae > Platerodrilus > Platerodrilus igneus. Next base: position 2,598,825 of record JARFIW010001130.1, read on the forward strand.
CGTCTCCACTTGATAGCGAAGAAGAATTGTATAGACGAATTTTAAATGCAGCCACCTCTTTAAAAAATAATGCACAAACAATGCAGAGGGTTCAGTTAAACTTCTTACGAAGAGTTAATTTGTGCATTGAAGAAAATGGCGGCCATTTTGAAAATTTATTGTAATGGTCCAACACTTGTACCGCGCTGTTAATTTTCAATGATAGTAATAAAAAATAAACAAAGCAATGAAATAAAAATTAAAAAAACAGACATTTGAAATTACTTTTCTTCCGTCAAACCGCTCGTCTAATCAAATTTTTACAAGAGACAAAAAAGTTTCCAAATTAAGTCGGCTACTCATAAAAAAAAATTGACAGTCATTGCATAAACAAGAAAAAGGTAATGGCCGGATATTTATACAATACATCATTTTTGGGACACTCGTATTCTTTTTAAAATTATTGCGTAAACCACCAAAAGATGTCAATTAAAAGTAGAAACTCGCACCCCAAAAATGGTCAAAATCTATCGACGCGTTTTCGAGTTATTTTAAAATATCAAATATTTTTCACGATTTTTTAAACCCTCTAGCAATTTGTATAATAGGTAAGTTGGCTCAAATCGATCTATTTCGAGCCAAAGAATCTCTGTTCTTACGTTGTACACGTATTTTCCGGACACCCTGTATATAATAGTAGTTAGTAAGCATGGTGGTGCAATTATTAATTAGTTCTATTAAAATCATAAACTTAGAAACCATGATTGCCTCGTTTTATACATATTTAAACGTGATTTAAGTTGTAACTTATCCTAAAGCCACCAATAAGGGAAACAGATTTTAGTATTAGGTATTTCTCACATAAAATTAAGAAATCTTTTTTATTGCTCATTAGAAGTAAATCCTGCTAAATACACATTGAAGCGAAATTTAGGGTCATAAATTATTTTAAAGTACAAAAGGATAAACCTAATATTTATTTCAGTCAACGTTCACAGCAAAAGCATGTGATTTATAGGAAGCATTATAGAGTAAATAACCGTGAGCCAACTAATATTGTTTCATACCAGAATTATCCTAAAGATAAAAGAGTTAATACAAATTTTATACAAATAAATTAAATTCAACTTTAAATAGTTGCAGTGCAAAGAAAACCTCCGACACATTTTAATACTTATACAATGTAATATAAAATATAGACGTTTAATTGGTAAGATTTACAAATATTAGATTACATATAAGTATACTTTTGTTTACAATGTATAAAGGTCTACAATGTATTAATTCAGATTGAATAGAAAAATGAAAGTCATGGAGAAATGACCGTTGCCTGATGGGACTGAGTCACGCGTGAGTTACACCTGAGTTACGAAGTATAGGAATGTGATACATTGATAACCCCACCAGACATAAGAAGAGTAGGAAGAACGAACGCTCAACAGTGTAGGGAAACAACAGATTATTTACTGACAAGCCATAGGTCGAAACAGGTAAAAAGGGTTAATAATGAAAAGTTCGTAGTCAAGTACACGCCCTTGATCGTGGAATAATTAACGGGCCTTAAAATGGCGAGTCGCGGATTTTGAAAGAAACTATAACACCATCATATATTGGGACGGTTTGGTTCCTGGCAAATACAATTTGAAAATAAACACCCGTATACCAGTTAGATTACTCTTGGCTGAAATGGACTTCTATAATCACTTATAGGCGTAACTGTAGATCGTACTTATTAAAATTAGATGTCAGATTTGGTGGTGTATATGTACGATGCTTATGTTTATAAAATATTGGTAAATATATCGTATTAAATTAATAGAAATATAAAATCGGGACATCGCTAGTTAATGGTCAATTAGGGGCAAGTTGTAAATTATTATTCTTGTTGTTGATCAAGGTTGTGATTAACTGAAAATGAACTGTTTATGAAATTTTACCATTTTGTGTTAGTATTGGTTTACAAAAGATTCATGTCCTTGATATTCACATTGATGTAAGAAAGTCCAAAAGTATTGTTTGTAAACCTGTTTACAGAAAAATGAAATAATGTTTCATCTAGTAGATATAGGTAACTCAGAAAGTAAAAATTGGTTGTTTCATTTGTTAAAACATAAAGGTGGCATTTCGTAAAGGAAATGCGTAACACCAAGAGAGTAAAGTAATTAAATTTTCCCCAAGATTGCTCATCGGGCTTAAGAATTCGCACTGGACTACAATAGATGAGCTGGCATCCATAAACTTAGCTGATTGAAAACCTTTCAGGGTAAGTGTTATTAGGAAGCTAGCTTTAAATTGCACCTATATAATTTTTTTACGGTTCAGTTTTGTTCTATTTTCTACCATTTGTTTCTATATGTACTAACCTCGCACCCTTGTAGTTAGCCCGCAAATTCTTATTCTGCTACTGGATTTCCGTACCTTTTGGGCACAAATTTAATAATTTAACCCTGCATTTACCCGTAACAGTGTTTTCATTTAGGTATGAAAATTTTTTCGACAAGATAGGTTCTCAAATGCTTGAACGCAAAACATAAGCGAGCAAGAGTGGAAGCATCATGGTCAATCTGTGCCCGTCATAAAGAACATTTAGATTTTTTAAACGTTTCATGACTAGCGTCATGGTCAATCTGTGCCCGTTTTAAGTAACATCCAGATTTTTTTAAACGTTTCGTGACTTGATGAAATATGGATTGACTTCTATGATTCAGAAACAATCTAGCAATCGATGGAGTGGAAACATTATGGTTCTCCTAGACTTAAAAAGTTTCAAATTTAAAACTACGCTGGAAAAGCTCTTGCTTCAGTTTTTGAGATATTCGTAAAATAATTATTGTCGTTTACTTAAAAACGGGTCTAATCATCACCTGAGATTATAGTTGTAAATTACTAACCAACGTGAGAGACAAAATTAAGGAAACAAAGCGTTACATGCTAGCGAAAAGTGTGTTGCTTTACATGACAATGCACCTGCGCGCAAATTGGGCATTGCCATGAATTCAATTGGGGATTTACGATTCTAATTACGGGATCACCCCCCTTATTCCCAAGATTTTGGCTCCTCTGACTAGTATCTGCTCCGGCGATTGATAAAAAGTTTAAAAGAACATCATTTTTTCCGTAACGAAGAGGTAATAGAAGCTGTGGAGGGTTTCTTTGAAGGTCAAGAAGAATCTTTTTTTGAAAAGGTTAAAGACGTTGCAGGATCACTGTGTTATACGTATTAATTTTAGAGGCGCCATGTTGAATAACGAAATATTCCAAGTTCCAGTTTTTAATTGTTTTAATTGATGATTAAGAATATCTTAACAAAAAAGAAAACGGAAAAATATCCAACGGAAGTTTTAAGAGTATTGAACTAGTAATCGGACTTCAAACACGCAAAAATGCATCTGAAAATGTTCAGCAAGCGCTTATAAAAAATATTGACTAACATAGTGTTAGAAATTGCATCCATCAAATGAAAGCTACAGCCCCTTATCCAACACTTCTGAAAAAAGGATGTGTATAAGTAATAATATTACTTACAAAAATTAAAAGAGTTACAAGAATTTAACAATCATTTATATTGTAAGAACAGAACACATGAAGTCAAGAATGAGTTTGTCGATAAAGCAAAAAGTTATTCCCACCACTGCGTTCCAAATTGATATGGAAGTGTATTGGAATCTCCAAATGGAATAGTATCTGCAATTTTGTATAAGAGAAAGTTAGCCACTCATAACCTGACGATTTATGATATTGTGTCTCATCAGGGAACATGCAATTGGTGTACCGAAGTGAATGGAAAACGTGGATCCAATAAAGTGGCCACCTGCGTCTACAATTACCTAAAAACCCGAGTAGAGAGTAAACATTTCTTTTTATGACAGACAGTTGCCACAGCCTGTCTTTATGCCGTGAAAAATATTGCACACCTCGAAAGTATTGACCATGGGTTTTATAAGTCTGGGCACTCTCAACAAGAAGGTGACTCAAAGCACTCCACTATAGAGCGAGCAGCCAAAAACATCAGTGTGAGTGCACCTCCAGAAGGGAAAGTTATATGCCAAATGGCCAGAAAAAATCCGTCGTCCTATAAAGTTAAAGAATATAAGTTCGATAACTTTATTGATAAAAAAAAATGGTAATACTTCATAACTTAAAAGGATGTTCTGATGGAAATATTGTTGCATGGATGAATATAAAATGGATGCGTTACCAAAAAAACCAACCGGATTTGATTTTGTTTCGATACGATTATAATGGTGATTTTAAGTCGATTGAGATCAAAGAACGTTCTGCACTACGAAGAAGAAGAAATAAAAACTTCCATATTAAATATGTCTTAGATATAAGTTGAATTTTATTAATAAATAATTTAATTAAAAAATTTCTTTCATTCGCATTAGGTAAGAGTGATATCATAATGTGCAAATTTTCAATTTCCGCTGCTAACTAAAAGGCAAATATCACTGAGATCTAAATCAATGCTATGTCAAAAGGACAAATATCCATATTTGGTCTTTTTTCATAGAAAAATTAAGTTTTTTTTTCCCATTACTTTGTCAAAACATACTTTATATTTTCATGTTATAATTACCAGAATCTTCAATGGCACGTGAATGAGTCACAATAACACGTTAAATGTAATTTTTTCGTTTATTGTATATTTTGTAAAATGGTCAATTCGCGTTTTTAAGAAAACACCGACGATATGAAGTAAATAGTTTTATACTCACCGTTTTCGAAAGTACAGCTAATAACTAATACAAAATGTAAAAATTGACAATAAGTGATTTTATTTAGGGACACAAAGTAGATTATATATCAATCTATATGTTTGAAATAAAAATTTTAAACTGCCACATAGTAAACCTTTTATTACAATGTTAAAACGTCATGCATTTTTAACAATACCCATGTCAGATATGCAATCTTATACATTGCTGCTATTTGACCACTGTATTCTAGGGAACTGAGGTTATTGAGACTTTGTGAATTAGTAACAAGTTTAGTATAAATTACATGGAAATACTAGTTACGCAAAATATTTTGGCAAGCCTGTGGTAGTAGATATTAAAAATTCATTTGAAATATTTCGCCACTAGCACGAAGTTTCAAGCGATATGCACCGACTGGTCGTCCTTTTATGTAAGTAAAATTTACTTTGTGTTTTTGCTCATAGGTGGAGTTACGTAAAATATTTATACAGTTTTAGCTCAAACTATAGAGAGGAATTTAGAAAAAAATATGATCGAAAGTTAACCAACTGTACGGTTTTGCATAAACACAAACTAATAGGAAACAAAAACTTTGACAAGTATGAAGAACTGTAAATGGTAAGCTTGTAGCATTTTCAAATGCTACGTTTGCAAAATAACCCCAATAATTACTTTTATTATGTAGTCATATATAACCCCTAATATATGCAACACACTTTACAATATCTATTACGCATTTGGTATATTTAATCAGCTATAATTAATACATTATAACATAATAATTACATCTCAACAATTGATTCGGTTGTTGTTTACAACATTTAATTTATATTCTTGTTTGATTTAATAAAAATTCATTATTACATTTATAATGTAGATAAATAAATACATTCACAATTTACATCTTTATGAAATATTTGGTAATATGTGCAGCCATCTGTCGTAAGTATTCGAAGTTGCGAATGTGTCGTAGTATAAAACAACTTGTTCTTAATCGCAAAAGCAGTCTAAGGTCGCTTCTGATCAAACTAACATGGCTCGTTTAGCGTCCTCTGACCTTAGGATCGGGATAGTAAGAGAGGTGAGTGAAGCGTCGAGAATGATCTACGTGACGATTTCTTAGGGAATTAACAATGCGCTTTTCGGTACGTTAGTTCAGAATCCAATATTACAATTCGTTTAAGATGCACACACATGATTGTTAGTCTGGTTTTTGAAGAATCGCCGTGATATTTATTTACATCTATCTTGGATGCTCGTAACTTCAATGCAGTATAATCGCTTGGTACAAGATTGCAAGATTTCACCTTGTTTGAATTAAATAAATGGATTAATTATCTGTGAAGATGTATGCTCAAAGTCCGATCAGCCATACTTCGTTTCATAAACAGCACGTAATCGATACATAAATCTGGTTGTTATAACAGGTTTTGAACTGGATTTTCAAGGTGCGTACTTTTTATAATTTTATTCGAAAGATGTCACTTGTCAATTTCGTTTTGTTTACATTCCAATAATGGTATTATCAAATCTAATACGGCTATAAATATTTCATGAAATTTAAGTGAATTTAAAAATTAGAAACAAAGTGTATTTCGCGTTGATTATGTAATTTGATTATATTGTTCAATACATTCAAACAAAACCCTAGTTCTAGTTTAATTAATTATAACTTGCTATAACAGCTATTAAGTAAATTTTTATATTGGTCACCGCTTATTTTGATTAAAGAGATACATTATAATATTCTAGTGAGTTTATATTGAAACTTATTTGTTTATCAACATTCCATACTTCAAATTATATTAAGAAATAACTTGTATAAATCATACAGCTCATCTAATTTTTGACTCAATATATTTTCGCTTCTTTTGTCATTTGATTATGAAACGTTGCTCAAAGTATCTACTATAGTAATGTACTTAAAATCTATGCATTCTAATTGTGAATAGTTAACGGATCCGATTTCTACATAAAATAATAATTTTTGCATTTTATTAGAATCAAACGTTTAGGTTTAGTATTAACATGAAACTTAAAATCAAGCGAGTTATATTTTCATTTTCTATACATTTAAAGAAAATTAAGTTACTATTGCACAAACATTTTTAAATACCTGAATTATAAATACGTTCCATTTTTACTATAACATATGAATTTGTTAAAGGATAATATACTATATTATACTTTTTAAAGAAACCTAGAACACTTTTATTTAAACAAAAAGGTATACAATCTTTGAGTATATAAAATACATTCATAAAGGTTAATACTACAAGATATAAAGGTACCTACAATATCATGTTATTTTGAAATATATTGGAGGAGCAAACTGCTGCCACACATGTTATATTTTTAATCTTGTAATTTACTGCAGGTATCGTTGTAGTCAACTTTTGGGTTCCGGATTCCCCTTTTTTCTGAATGTAGTGGCGCTCAATATTTTGTTAATTTTTTTATATCAATTCCCACCCCTGAACCATTGCTTTCTACCGCTTAAAGTCTAGAGCATAGCACCGGTAACATCCAATTCCTTTGAGCGATTTTAAACGTTTACGACAAAGATACTTATCGGACCCAAGAGATCAAACTCAATATTAATTACTCAAATAGTGTGCATAAGTAGTCTTTTAACAACATTCCCAAAGCTTTTTCTAAAGAATATAACGAGGTGCTGACAAACATGAAATTCACGCGATGTATAAGTAGGTATCAATTGTATAGCAAAGCTTCCTATTGATTCATACTCGTGCTCTATTCAACTACCCCAATACTGATAGCACCACATGTTTCATAATTAAAGCGACAAAATTACACAACGGGTAACTTATTCAATGTATTGATAAAATTTATTTCTCCAATACGCTAAAATAATGCCCTTGATGATACAGTGCTCAAACTACAAGTTAATAATCAGTATTTCAACTACACCCATAAATGAAATTATAAATAAAACGAACATTTGAAATAGACGTTCGTTGTGGTTTCATATAACACAAACAGTGTTGGCACCAATTACAATTTAATAAAGAGTCATCGCTACCGTATTTTGACGTAGTGCTACATGCAACCGACGTAATTCTCCTTTCATAAGAAATATTGTAAAAAATGTTAAAAACCTCGGCAGAGAAAAGTTTTCTTAGAATTCTGAAAATATAATTGTTCCACCTTTTCAAGCACAATGGTGAACTGCGAAAAGGCAATTTTAAATCAAGATAAATGACTTCAAAGCAAGTTGCTGAGTTTGAAATTCTCTCTTATCAGATATTGATTGTTTAGCAATTGCTTAGGGATTTTGTGTCGAGAAGACTATCGTAAAGTGGAATCTGCATTGTGAAAGAATCAAACCATGCAACCATTAAATATTTTCTTAACAGCATTGTGATATACTCGAAAGTTTGCGTCTCTTATCTCTTAACTTAACCAACAACTCATTGAAATTTCTATGAGCCTTCAAATGGATATTTTTGTAATAAAATACATGAACGAACATTAATTGTGTAGAAAAACGCCAGAGATAAAGGGAAATTTGGAAATTTTTTAAGACTGTGAAATGCATAAAAAATATATATTATGCTGTAAAACGAAATATGTTTATCGCAGATTAAAACTTGAAACACATCCTTATTTGATATAAGATACTGCATTCATGCGGTTAGGTATTAATTTTATTTCAGGCGGAAATTACTTGATCTAACCACTAGCAAAAAGTCACCCGACTGAAAACCTAAATGGAAAGTGAAGGACACACAGACTACATATAACATAAACTCATAAACATTAGGGGACATTATTTGTGCCTTAAAATATAATATATAACCATAAAAGGTGCCTCTTATGCCCAAATATTTATTCATACCATAAATATAGTTTAATTTAGGCGCTTCTTACCTTCATTGACCTTATTAGTTTTATCCCACAAATGACATGACGTAAATCATGTACCATTGTAGAGACAATAATTTCCGGCAACTCATGTGTTGCCAAAATTTCTCGCAACGCATTTACTGATGCTGTCGAACTAATAGAATTTACAGGTATTACCTCCATCCATTTGATGTAAAAGTTCACTGCCATCGGGTAATTTTGTCCACAATACGGACCCAAGTAATCAGTGTGAATCTTAGACCATTTACGGTTTGAATAATTCCATAATAAATTGACTTCGTGTGACAAATCTTTGCGAGGTTGCGAATTTACTAACAAACTACGTATTGATTATCAACAGACTTTGTTTCAGAATTAATATCAGACCACCAAACATGACTTCTAGCAATCGATTTCATAGCCACTATTCCAGGGTGACAATCGTGCAACATCTGTAAGACAACTACTTTTATGTCCTTGAAGTGATTACTCTGTGTCCCTAAAAAATATAACCTACCTTTTATGATAATTCAGGCCAGATCCTCTTGTAAGGATTAAGTTCTGGTGGTGTAGAATTTGGCAATTCCAATCACAGATAATTTACTTATTTATTTACTCATTTATTTTTATACTGTTAACACCATTATTTTAAATTACAATATATATATATATATATATCAATACAAGCAACTTACATAACATTAAGCAGGCATTTACTTAAACAAAATGCATATTAAATTAAATTAAATGCCCTAATTAGATAAATTAATACAAGATGGATAGGTAAGGTAAGTGAAGTGTACAAACAAAAGTCAGGTGCATAACAAAGTAACAATTGGATATTAAAATATTGCTGCATAACATAGTAATATAAATTTAACTAGAACCTACTCTATTTGAATCCGACATATGGTAATGATTTCTTTAATGAATATAGAGTACAATCAAACAAATGAAACAAATTATGGTCCTTATTAATTAGCCTACACATCCCATCAATAGAAGAAGAATAATTGTTTACTTTTTTTAGGACTGCATCTTTATCGATCATTTTTGCTACTTCAGCGACCGTAACAACTGTTTCTATATATGCATTCTCTAGAAACAATACTTGCAGTGAATAGGTTAATTCTTCTCATGTTTTTGCCTACGGTAGTCGACTAAGACTATCAAGACTTCTTATTTTCGATCTAGGACAGTAAATTAAATCTTATGCATAACTAGTTAGATTTAAATAGCATCTTAGGAGTCTAAATAAAGTGGTTTCTCACACACACACACACACACACACACACACACACACACACACACACACACACACACACACACACACACATATATATATATATATATATATATAAAGAATAAGTCCTAAAATATTACCAAAGAATGAAAATTAATGGCAAGTGACTCAATATTAGCCACAAAGGCATCCTGTCGACGCGTTTCGCCCTTATTGGGGCTCATCAGGACAGGAGTAGCAAAGATGTAATATTTAACACGTACACATTATGGGAAGAACAGCATCACCTAGCCCACAATTTGTGTTTTCGTGCTGTTTCACCTGACTTTGCAGGTTTTAACAACAGTCGGCACGGAGGAGATTCGGCTCAACTGCATTCATCCATAGCCAAAGATTATAATTATAAAGAATAAGTAAATAAAATGAGTCCAAAAATAATATCAAAGAATGAAATTTAATGGCAAGTGACTCAATATTAGCCACAAGGTCATCCTGTCGACGCGTTTTGTTCTTATTGGGGCTCATCAGGACGAGATGCCCTTGTGGATAATATTGAGTCGCTTGCCATTAAACTTCACTCTTTGATATTATTTTAGGACTCAATAAATTTACTTATTCTTTATAATTATAATCTTTGGCGATGGAAAAAGGCAGTTGAGCCGGATCCCCTCCGTTCCGACTGTTGATAAAACCTGTAAAGTCAAGTGAAACAGCACGTAAGCACAAAGTGTGAGCTAGGTGATGCTGTACTTCCCATAATGTATTGGTGTTAAATATTGCATCTTTGCTACTCCTGTTCTGATGAGCCCCTGTTCCGTCCAACCCTGTATATATTAATTTAGTTTCTTATATTATTATTATAAAGTTCAAGTTTATTTGTTAATTTAAATCGCACCTTGAGCATATGGTTAAATTAGAAGAAGCATTCTATCAAGGTCATAATAACATTTACTCTTTGATCGCCACGGATTCCTGGAAAAAATTGTTTCTAAATTTTGGGAGGTAAAATCACTTCCCGACGCCGCAATCCTTTCAGTCGCGTTATGTAGATTCTTTTCCTTTTAAGAATGCTGCTTCCACGTTTACCGGAACCCGCTATTTAGCAACACCAAAATTTCTTTCCTCAGAACGACGGTTTCTGAAACAGCCCCTTGTATATCAACAATATAAAGAGTTTCTTCAAAAATACATCGATTTTCAACACATGCAGCCTATCCTTAATAAGGGTCACTTTGATTATACTTATTATATACCTCATCATTGTGTTATAAAACTTAACAGTGGTAGCACTAATCTTCGCGTGGTTTTTAATGCCTCCGCTCAATGTGTTTCCGTAGGTTCACTGAATGATGATTTATTAATTGGTCCCATATTGCAGAAAGACATCACTACATTGTTACTACAACTTCGTCTGCATCGTTACGTCCTCACTGCAGATATTCGTCAAATGTATCGGCAAATTCTTATCGCACCCGATCAGCGTGATTATCAGCGGATTGTGTGGCATTTCTCTCCTGATCATCCTAGTAAGGATTTTCATTTTAATACCGTTACTTAGGGGGTCAACTGCGCTCAATTTCTCACCCTACGTACTCTTTTGCAACTTGCCGATAATGAAGGTAGACCCTTCCCTCTAGCCGCTTTCGCTCTTCGTTATCATACCTTTGTTGATGACGTAGTAACAGGTGGAGATACTTTTCAATCCGCCTTGGATTTAACGGAGCAGCTTATAGCCCTTTTAAAACGAGATGGCTTCGACCTGCACAAGTGGTTTAGTAATGATCTCAATTTACTTAACGGCAGTCTCGCCCATCATCGGTGTTTGCAACCGCATTGCTTTGGGTCTCCAGTGGAATCCCTCTTCAGATAATTTCCTTTTCGTGGTCAACTCTATACATACTCCTTGTACAAAACGTAATATTCTTTCTAATCTAGCCAGCATTTTTGACCCGTTAGGAATTTTCTCCCCCCGTTTCCTTTTTAATAAAACATTTCCACCAAGGTCCTTGGATTCTCAAACTAGATTGGGATGCCCGTCCATCACCGGAGATTTGTCATTTATGGGAAAGATGTGTTGAGAGCCTTCCTCTTCCTGCAGATTATCTCTTACCGCGTCTTCCAGTACCTATTCACTACGAGTCGTGTGAGGTACATTGTTTTGGAGACGCTTCGGAAAGCGGCTACTGTGCCGTCCTATATTTGCGTTTTCTTAACGGTTCTAAAGAACCTATAGTTCGTTTGGTATGTGGGAAATCTAAGGTAGCTCCATTGCGACCTCTTTCCCTGCTAAGTTTAGAACTGCTAGCCGCTACCTTATCTGCTAAATTACTAGATTTTGTACTAAATGTTTTTCTTTCCTTCTCAATTCGAAGATTATACATTCATGGATTTCCGCTCCGCCTCAACGATGGAAGACTTTGGTGGCCAACAAAGTAGCCTACATCCAAGATAAAATATCTAACGCTATGTGGCTTCACATGCCTTCTAACGAAAATCCCGCTGACGTTGGGTACCGTGGTTTGGTACCCGCCGAGTTGCTCCAATGTTTGTTATGGTGGACGGTTTCACCCATTTTAGTACCTTTTCAAGAAATAAATCGTGTTGCACGTTCTTGTTCTCTGGGCCCGCAAAAATATTGTTAATTGTAATGGAATTTTATGTTTCCATTATACTTCTAAATTTTTGCATTAGTTATTAAACTATCTCAAATATGATTGTGCTAAAAATATTAGTCAAAAAATTTATTTCAACAATAATGACTTATTTGCATATAGAATTGCCAATAGCTGACTCTTTATATTATTTGACTTCACTTTCTTGTGTCTACAATAGTAGCGTTGGTTTTCTCTATACTTCAATCTGTGATTAAGTGTAAGGTATTGCAATTGGTCAATAATTATTATCTATTCGGTTGGAAGTTCTAAATACATATAATAACAACAGCATGTATTAACTAGACACCGCAATTGCCAGTTTTGCAACGTTTCATTTCCTCCTACATCTTATACCGAAGATTTATGCGAATGTTTACATCTCATTTTATAGTATTTAAATAAAGCAAGACAAAATTATTGTACGCCATGTTTTCATGTACCAAACATCGATGAGTCATACCCAAGTTTATTTGGTCCCGACTACACCTCATGAGATATAAGAATGGTTCGTTTGTTAACCTTCTGTAGATTAATATTGCACTCATGCTGTTTAACGCGCGAGGGGTTTTATAATTTTATATATCGACCTACCTCTGCCGTATTCTATTGTTCCATAAGTATAGCTACTTATTGAACGTGTTACGTATGCACTATCACTGTGTTTTTAGGGTTTGTCCATAGAATCACATTCGGAGACACTAATAACTAAACTCACTTTACCGAACCAACAAATGTTTCTCTTCGATGTCTATGAGCAAGTGTCGATCACTACCCCTTTAGTTCAACTTAATTTCCACAGGCACAAAGGAGGTTTATGACAGGATATGACGGGACAAGGAATGACAGCTGCGCTATTTTATTTACAACTATGAATTTACAACGACTTAAAATTAAACACGAACACGTGCGACAAAGAGACCAAACACATGCTATAAGATGAATAAACGCTTAGTGCATTGTTTTTAAATTTATCTTACCTGTCACACAAATGCTCCAGGCATTGATTTTACAATCTTGCATAATCGGTTAAACACTAAAACTAGACTGTATCGCTTTGCAAGTATGCAACATTATTCTGAAGGACCTTAATAAACCTATGCTTTGAAGTTTGCAGTGCTGAGCAAGATGATTGGGTTTGTAAAATAGTTCTCGGAAAGCTGAGTCATACTAGGAATATACAAGGAGCATATAACTTTGAGGTTATAATGTAGTTAAAAATAATGGTGTAATGCACATATGGAATCGGTATAAGACTTATACTTTAATATAACATGAATCGGGTTTACCACGTCGTCAAGTTGAGAAACGCCTACTTCCACTTTCTAGAACTCCAATGTTAATTTTAGTAGGAGATTTCGTTTTCAAAACCATTACATCTTGTACGGAAGGGGTATCTTACACTGAAAGAATTACTATTTCGAACGATCGTACAAGTTTTTGTTTTGCTGACTTATGTGTTCGATTAGTGCCCAATAAAAGTAATGACACGTAATATCTTTTGCTCCAAATTTGAGCATGTAGCCGAAGATTTCCACTACTCACTGTTATATTTTTCTACATCGAGAGGCTATTAGAAATATAATATTAACAAACTTTAGTAAATCCTTTTATCATTTCAATTCTTAATTACTATATATCATAATTGAGTAGTAAGCATTCTGTTTGATTATTATCACCCAAGAAGTTTGTAATTATAACATTAGGTGGAATATTTAAGGAAATGAATTAAATTGAGCCGCACGTACGTTTTCGGTGTGCACGAAAGACGGCTTGCCATTGTACAAAGGCAATTCGAAAAAAATGTTGAAATTTTTGTTGGCGTTTATGCTTGTAGTTGTGTGGAACCAAACAATGTCGCAAACGCACAGCCGCCATTTATTCTTTATTGTACTTTGTCATGAAAACCGTAGTCACGATCACAAGATTATTGATCTAAATAGGTAGTAGTTTCTACTTTTATTTCTTACATGTATTAAATCGTGAAAAACTCTTTCGTCGAACCTTTATTGAAAAGTACGGTATTACTATTTAATAACTTCGCCTCCATTGGAAATGGCGTACTCAATAAAATGAGCAAATTATGATTAAAGGTCTAACATAGAACAAAACCTTGTAAGTTATGAATCATTTTGAACGCACATTTAAAACTGAATCCAAATGCTTTTATGTACATAATCTATGTTAGAAAGTTCATCCGCATACGCATGAAAATAAGGTTATCACTAACTTTGAACTGCGATTACAGAAACATTTCCTAAAAAGCGATAGTAATGGCAACTCTTGTTAGGAGCATTTCATTAGTACATAGTTGTAATATTTCTTGTAATTTTTTGTATAATTTCTAGATCTTAGATTAGTTTAACTTAATTTAGTCACACATAAAATTAAAAACTGACCATATGATTAACCCTCTATGGCAATCAAACAAAAGAAACGCCTCAAACCTATTAATTATAGCTGCCCGCAGAAAATTGGTAAAATTACACGATAATAATAGGGTCCTAAAATTTACCAGTATTTATTGATTAGTTTATTATAACAATAAAAGCTTTAGTCTTGCGTCAATAAGTAAAGTATTTATGTATTTGTAAGTTTATTTCAGGGTTACTTTCGGAGTTTGGTTAATCGCAGCGATTGAGAAAGCTTAGGTGGGCAATTAAAAGTGCTAATATTATATACAATTAGCAGCGAAACGAAATCGCAAATATTGCTGCCCCTAATTAAGTATAATTTTAGTTTTATAAAGGTAAATAAAATTGCTTCCTAAAGCCTGAAGTTTGTAAATTATTGCATTATTAAATGTTTTATGGTGAAAAACATAGCAGAGAGAAATATTTTCTAGAAATATGCCTACAGTTATCAAAATTTGGAAAATCTTGAAGGGATCGAACATTATAGAGATTTGCACAAAGAGAACGTTATTAGACATAGAAACTAAAAGCTCACCCTTGATTAAATACAAAATTAAGGCGGCTCTGATGAATCGCTGGCTGAAAAGTAGTCAGTAAAAAGCTCATGTTTTTCGTCTTGATTCGCAGAATTTCAGTGATGATGTCACTAGTTATTTAATTTTTGTATTTCCGCCAACACCAATTTCACTGTATTGCTCAGAGCTAAAAAAGAGGAGATATATTATACAACCTACAGTGTAACTGAAATCCACTTTGCGGATTTGATATCACCAGAATACATATTAATGCAAAAAATCAGGATGTACACCTACAACCGTTTTTCTGAAGTGTAACTCAGCTAAGGAAGCACGGCGCATAACAAAATTTTCACAACAAATAAATTAATAAAATGGTAGCCTTATGCAGTTTGTTTTTGGACGGAAAATTTGTAAACGAGTCTGATCAAACGTGCCATATTTAACAAAAATATTTATAAAAGCACAGCATTCTAAAAAATTAAATGCTTTGGTTTTGCAGTTTCCAACAATTGGAAACTGTTATGTCTATCACTATATGTTACAGATGAGTTAAGCGTTAAATTTTCAAATTTGGAATTGCCCGCATAAAAGCGGGAATCTTGTAACAAAATAAGGATGTACCTGCCAACCACAGGGGTGCGGGGTGGATCCCTATAGAATTAATACAAAAAATGGAAAACAATCTAACAGTTTACTAAGTGCGATTTCATGTTACGTTACCGATAACACTTTCGTTAAAAAATTTTCAACACTTAAATTATTGCCAACTCGTCTAGTCTAGTTTAGCAAAAGTCCCCTAGATGACAGGTACATTTAAGGGATTTTAATTACTTTACCCTCCTGGTGAAATGGAGTTCTTTTTACAAAATGCCACCTATATGATTAAGTAAATAAACAACAAATTTCGACCTCCTACGTCACCTAAATCTATTTTACGATAACATTATTATATTATCCTTGTAAACAGGAATACACACGACACTTTTTAAACTCATTTATAACAATACAAATCACAGCGATATAACGAATTCCTGTAAATAACTACACACGAAATTGTAAATTTCATAATCGGTTCATATTTAAATAATCATAACCTTGATAATTAACTATAATAATAACTTGCAACACATCTCAAGTCGGCAACGAAAACTTTAAATGTTCAGGTTTTTGCATTTAGTTATTTAAACTATACCTTACTTAAAGTGAACGTTGTATAAGTCTATCAATTCTCTGTGAAACCACATGCTATGCACAAATACCATCCTACAAGAAGAAAATAATTTCTAGCACGCTTAGAACTTACAGTTTACGCCTTCAGGTAAACAAAACAGTCGATTTGAGACAAAAGTGAATTAATTCATAATAGTGTTTATCTCCAATACCTTGGTGAGAACCAATTCGTTCCAATCTGATTAATGTTGTATCTCAGTCAAAAATTCACGGAATCACACCACGTTGCGCCCGATTGTTACGTCATAACGCACTGGGAATATTCAACTATCCTTTTGCGTTCACCCGCACATGTGGTCTTACCCTCCCTCAAATAATTAACTCTAATTTTTTCTTTGTCCACTGCGTAGCGTTCGTCCATCCTACCCTTCTTTTCATACGTTTAGTGAGAAGTGATGCTATTCTAAAACATTCCTATATCATGTTAATCAACAGCGAACATATGTAGTCCAATCATGCAAAAGTCACGTGCTTGCGACTATTTTATTATTCTAGCAGTTTGAATAGATACATTGAAACCCTTTTTACTTTGTATTAAACGACATAATTAATTATATAAAATTTAATAGCTTTGAGTTCCACTACTGGCCAGTGTTTGTTTTTAAATAATTACTACATTGCCTGAACATACCTAAGAGATTGAGTAGGCTTACTTTGTACTATAATTACACGTGTGTACCTGTAATATTAGTTTTACCCTATTTAACTAAAGTTTGTAAAAAGCTCATCTATACTTGGAATAATTATGACATGAAATACCCATTACTCATTTCACTGTTATTTGCTTCATAATTCTAAATCTTTCTTAAAATGACGTAATCCCACTATGAATATTTACTGAAATACATATTTTGTTCACCCTTTTGTAGTTTAATATAATTTATGAATATAAGCTCCCATCCAATATGTCTCTAACATAAATAAATCGAGGCTTATGTGGTTTTAAGTTGATTATCTTTAATAAAACTAAAATTTAATTGAAATGTCTTGATTACTGAACACTACTATACACGAAATCAGAATTGCGCAGGAAATATCAATACTAATCTGTCCATTTAAGATTAATTTTCCTCTTTTAGCCTCCGGTTTCTATTTAGGCCAACGTCGACGCGATATACGTATACGGTAACCAATTCACCACAGAACTAATTTTTTACATATCTGTTACTAAAACTTGACACTATTTTGAAACATCTAAAGGTTTAGATCAACAGAATTTTGAAATTAAAACATTATTTGTCAAACTGGAATATCAAACCCATAATACGCTGTGCACTTTTTTTAAACAGAAATAAACGTATTTGATACGTCAGACTGTTTAAATAGGAAGACTTGAGTAACCAACCGTAACCATTCACCTATATGCATCGTGATTTGTGATTATTGGATATATGCATCATTCTAATTATTTAGTGTGTTCAACAATAAAGGTAACACGAAATATCTCAAATGCCCGACCTTGTATTTCATTCAGGCGCTTTTACTGCATAAAGGACTTAATATTACACGTATTTTTGACAAATTCAAATTTTTAAAGCTGTTTTTCCGCGCATGAGCAGCAAAACAACTTTTTTCTAAATTGCAACCCCCTTTTGATTTCAAATTTGAATTGGACTCGTGACAGTCCGTTTTCGCAAGTTATGCTGCCACCAGGCTAGTATATGTAATTAGTATTTTGGGACGATAGTTTGGTTGCCTGTAATCTTCTGGGTGTAAGTTATAACATTCAATAATAAATATTACACTTGTATAGAGTTCATTATTTTATTTATTTAATAGTCAGTTCTTAACAAGATTGTTTGGTAAATATTAAACTAATCATTAAAAGGATATACTTCCTCTTCTGAATTGTACAGATGTGCTAACATTGACAAATATGTTGTAATATGTTATAATTAAATAGTTTAAAGTCTTAAGGTATTATCCAAGTGTTGTTTCTATTGTACAAATATATTTCGTGTTTGAATGTATATTATTGTAAATTGGTTGTAATTTTGAAAGGCATTGAAAGACCTAGAAAGATTTTAGTGATTAGGTATTGAATGGTTTAATTTTACACTCACGATTTAGAATAGGAATAATTTTGTATTAATTCTAAGCTTCTTAATTATCCAATTATTGTTTACGTCTATAGTAATTCAGTTTTAAGGAATGATTTTATATTAGTAGATGTTTATGTCAATTTAACAGACAGCCAGACGTGCGCGGTTGTGCTCCTGTCTCAACGTTTGAAGATTCTTAACAGGAACGTACTGTTTCACAGTTACTTACATTTTCAGATAGATTTATATATTTCTTTAGTCTTTTGAGGTTTATTCTATTCAATTTTTCGTTGATATATATTGTTTTCTAAGAGTACATGCTTGTGTGATTCTTAAAACCATATTTACACATTTCGTAATTTCAACTTTTAGTTTCGAGCGTTACTTTGTTAAGTTACGCACGCCTATGTGTTAGTTGATTATCTATCATTCAGTTTTTTTGTGGATTAAAGTCTATACAATTAAAAACCACAAAGTATCTTCCTTTTCGAATCAGTTCTTCAGACAGCTTACACGAAGTTGAATAATAGGCAAATTTCTGAAGCTTTAAAAGTATTTTTAATGTTGTTAAACTTAACCAACTTGGTAGTTGGGATTTGCTTCAGTAAAGCCATTACACCGATTATTATGTTGTATTCTGTTAATCAGTATTGTGCTGGAAATTGTTATTCAATCTGTTCTACACGTGCAAGCACTGAAGTATTATCACGTTTTTTTGTTACCTTAAAATTAATTACATTTCATAGGTAACCTTTTTGTATTGTCTCGTTATTTTTGTATTAGTACATTTTGACTTGTACCTCATCTCAGCGTATGCGATTTTGGATCGATCTTATACACTTTACGTCACGTTACTTTGGAGGATCCTTGTTTCGAGTCTTCACACTTTTTGGATGCGTTACTAACAGCACACGATACACCCTTTAGTGTCATCTTGTGCGTTGACTTTTGGGAATTGGATTTCATTCAAGAGGTTGGATCTAGGAAATAGCATCATGAAGAAAATGAATACCACTTCTTGTTTGTCCACCTTCCTATGCTCCCGAGACAACTCGAAGTATTATATCGATAACCAGGAGTATGCCTGCGGGATAAGGTGTAAATGATACCTTTTCCAAAGTTGAGTGTCGTTCCTTAAAAAAAAAGAATATTTGTGTCAATTATGTATTTTCACCATTTGTGTTACATGTGCACTTATTTGTTTAAATTTTAGCCTCGTATGTTAAACCAACTGCATGCATTTGGGCCACATTACAGTACTGTCATAGCCTTGAATATTAAAAGAAAAAAAATTAAATAGTATTGGACCAGATAGGACAACAAGGGTCTTATTCTCTGAAATTATAAGTTACAGTTTGTCGATGAACCATTGCTGAACAAGATGTCTTACCTGCTCTCGCCTTTGGACTAGGAACCATTAGATAATACAGCTAGCACCGGCCAGGGGCAAGTGCACCAAGTTGATCTTGTTTCATTAGCATAGAGTGATACCTAAATATATTGTTCAGGAGTGTTAAGATTAATGTTATACAATTATATATATGTAAATGGTAAGCTAATTACCATTATAAAATAACCGTAATAGACTAATTTTTTTAAACAAATTTGACTTTAAAGTTTTGTTTTATCTTGAAAATTGACCAATTGACAGTGGGTTAAAGTTTCGGTTTTTTGAAATTTGCATTTATCATATTTTTCAACAGTACACCTATGGTCTTACAATGTGTCATATCACTTTTTTATTTTTTTGAAAAATAAAGTGTGCTGTCATCAGAACAAAATATTTTCGTTATTTTAACAGAGTTATTAACTCAAATTTCTTGTACATAGTATAATTTTGGTAAATTAACTAAACAAATCTAAACACATTTACACATATTCTATTATTTTAATTCATTTAAAACAAAGATAAATAAACCATTAAATTATTCACCAGCTATTATCAAGTTTAACAATTCATCGTATAAGTTACTGAGAATTTCAACCGTTGTTTGCAACGCTTATTTCACACCATCACATTACTTCTTTTTCTGTGGCTGAAAGTATTTGTTCTTTTGTTAGCTGTGCACAGGCAATGCTTATTTTATTCCTCAATTCTCGAAGTTCATTTGGTGAATTGGAATAAACGGCAGTCTTTGGATGTCGCCATAAAAAAATCTAAAGGCGTCAGATCAAGTGACCTAGGTAGTCATGCTACTGCCCCCCCCCTGTGCCTATCCATCTATGGTTAGAAGTTTCATCTAGATATGGTCGTATAATTATTGCGTTAAGCACAGGTGCGCCACTTTGCTGGAAAAATAAATTTCTACGCAAGTCTAGTAGAACATGTTTCAAAAAAATGTCCAACTGATATGATAAGAAGTCAAGGTATTTCAGGCCTGTCAATGTACCATCATAAAAATAAGGACCGAGTAATTTGCCATTTATTAGTCCACACCAGACACTTGTTGCCCATATGTCTTGAAAACTTCTATCATTTGTCCAAAACGGATTATTATCAGACCCATACAGATTATTATGTTTGTTAATAACACCGTTATTAGTAAATTTGCATTCATCAGTAGAACACATGTATTTGACAAATCTTTGCCCTCTTGAATTTGTGGTATTTACCATACGGTAAACCTTATCCTTTTCTTTGAATCACCAGGTATTAAATGTTGAACTATATGTGGGCGAGGTGAATGTAGCTTATTTTCTTTTAAAATTGAGTGCACTTTTCCCACAGAATAATTAAGTTCTCTAACTAAAACTTGGTGTTATAGGAGAATGTTAAAGATTAGTTAGACAGATAGAGTAACAAATGAGGAAGTTTATAGAAGGATATGTGAGGAACCCTGTATGTGGAAACAATTAAAGGTCAGGAGAGATAGAATGATAGGGCACCTGTTAAGACATGAGAGACTATTTAGGAAGGCCTTAGATCATAGACTACCAAATAAAAATAAAGTCGGAAGACCTAGACAAAGCTATATTGGTCAAATTATTAGAGATTTAGGTAGTGAAGGGTATGTAGAGCTTTTTAGACTAGCTCAGAATAGAAAAGAATTTAGAGCTGCGTCAAACCGACCTTAAGTAAGTTCGAAAACAAAACAAAAAGAAATAAATAAAAATCAGTTAACTAAATATCACCATAACATATCTCACAATTAGTTTGCGGTCTGGCATGTTGGCAGCGATTTGCTGCTTAAGCCTTACCATTACATATAACCCTAATGAACGTTCTCCATGACATAACTCACAATTAGGTAGCGGTCTGACATATTGGTGTAGCGATTCGTTGTTTAAACCTTACCATAACATATAGTTTAACACTTGTCCTTTTTTGGAGGGGATAACCAGGTAATATTTCATTTGCTTATAAATGGGAATCATATAAACATGTTGGAGTTCTTTAACAACCATCAGGTTGCTAATTTCTATGTAGAGCCAGGTAGATGGAAACAATAGAAGAGTATAGAAAGACAAAATAGAAAAGAAGTTAGAGCAGCGTCAAACCTAACTTCCAAGAATAAACCTCAATAATATATATATATATATATATATATATATATAATGTCAATATATATATATATATATATATAATATATATATATATATATATACAGGGTGCCCACAATCTATCTCCGTATATGGGTAACTTTTTATTATAGAAGATACAATGTTGGTTAAATTAGCAAAGTTGAAGAGAAATTTACGAGTAGTATGATGCTTTTTGAAAACTCACCTAGATGCTCAACTTTTATAGATATTTGAAAAACTGAAATTTGCCATTTTCTTCAAACGCTAATAACTTTTTAACGGTTTAACCTATAGAGAAAATAAAACTGCTTGTAAGGTAACTTTTACGTAGAATTCAATAGCGTATATGACAATTTTAATTGAAATGGGTTTTCAAGCTACAAACATAACCTCACTTTTTTAAATGGAAACCATAGTTCAATATAACCCAAATGGAAAGGTTTTTCTTTTATGATTACCCTGATGTAAGGGTTGATGTACTTATTTTCAGTAGTTTCTTCATAATAAAGAAAAACGATTTATTTATTTGCGGACATCAAGGAGTCCATGGATACATATTACAAACAAACAAAATGTGTAAAAATCAATAATGGAAACACAAGTTTATTGTAACTAAATTTATTATAAACTAAGAAAAATAAAATACTTAAAAATAAACTATCCATACAATACAAATAACTTAATCAAAGGAAACAAAAATTAATTAATGCGAATGTGCCCACTCCTACATTAACATATGCTCAAAATGACCTCCATTAGCTTGCAAACACATTTCGCGCCTTTTAATTAGGTTTTGGTGCACCTTATTTAACGTTTGTGGTTTTATACTTGTAATAGCTGCTGTAATACTATCTTTGAGTTGCTCAATGTTATTGGATTTTTTAGCATACACTACATTTTTTACAGCACCCCAAAGAAAAAAATCCAGTGGCGATAGTTCTGGTGAACTTGCCGGCCATGGAACAGGACCTGCATTGCCAATCCAATTTGGAAAACTATTATCAAGATATTCAGAAACGGCTTGAGCATTGTGAGCAGGTGCACCGTCATGCTGAAAATATTTTAAGTTTTGCAGTAAATGAAGTGGCAAATTATCGAGCATTTCTTGCAATTCGTTTTGTAGAAAATTCAAATAGTGTACACCATTTAAATTATAATTATAGAAGAAAGGCCGAAGTATTTTATTACCAAAAATGGCACACCACACATTTATCGAAAATTGATGTTGACCCGCCTTTCTTCTGTTAAATGGGGATTTTCCTGACTCCAGTAGACTGTATTTTTTCTGTTAAACATGCCTTTGTTAGTAAATTTTGCTTCGTCGGTAAATATAATAGTGTGACTAAAACCAGGATTATTATTTGTTTCATTAAGAAACCACCTACAAAACTGTTGTCTTCTCTCACAATCCCCATGATACAGTGTATTGCTAACATGGGTTTTGTATGGTTTGTAGCGGTTTTGTTTTAAAATTAGGCGAGCTTTTTCTGTAGAAGTAGCGCACTCAATTGCAGTTTCTCGGGTGGACGCTGTTGGCTTAAAATTTATGTAGGCTAACACACGTTCTTCATCATCAGTTTTGAATTTTCTTTTATCAGTACTGGGTTTTGTAAAGCACCAAACCTTTTAAATTGTTTTCTAATTTAGAAAACAATCGTTTATCTGGCTGCCTTCTTTCCAAATATCTTTCATAATACATATCACCAGCAGCATCACAATTTCTGTTACAGGCACAGTAACAAAAGAGCATGTCATTTTTTTCGTCGTTTGTATACATTCTCTATTATAATCAAATAAATTTAAAAGTCTTCTACACCAAATTTGCAACCCAGAGCAAATAAACACTTTAACTAATAATATCTGACAAATGCCAGTTGTTTTTTGTTTATTTAAAATATGTATCCATGGACTCCTTGATGCCCGCAAATAAATAAATCGTTTTTTCTTTATTATGAAGAAACTACTGAAAATAAGTATATCAACCCTTACATCAGAGTAATCAGAAAAGAAAAACCTTTCCATTTGGGTTATATTGAACTATGATTTCCATTTAAAAAAAGTGAGGTTATGTTTGTAGCTTGAAAACCCATTTCCAATTAAAATTGTCATATACGCTATTGAATTTTACGTAAAAGTTACCTTACAAGCAGTTTTATTTTCTCTATAGGTTAAACCGTTAAAAGTTATTAGCGTTTGAAGAAAATGGCAAATTTCAGTTTTTTCAAATATCTAAAAAGTTGAGCATCTAGGTGAGTTTTCAAAAAAGCATCATACTACTCGTAAATTTCTCTTCAACTTTGCTAATTTAACCAACATTGTATCTTCTATAATAAAAAAGTTACCCATATACGGAGATAGATTGTGGGCACCCTGTATATATATATATTATAATATACATGTAAATATTATCATGGGAAATAGTCCAAATCAAACAACAGAAACTGATTTAAAAGTTTAATCAACACCTAACGTTTCGGTACATTCTTTTTGCACCTTTTTCAAAGGCTGAAATGGAAACAAAAAATTCGAAATTAGCAAGAAATACATAACCTCTCGCTAACTACTTACATTGATCATTTATATTAAAGGAAATTGAAAACAAATTACTGCACAATTTACATAATAAATGTGGGTCAATAATTTAAAAATTAAAAATTGCCAGAAGGGCAATGTCAAGCCACGTTGGCCGTTATAAAGGTAAAGTTAAAGTTGATAATGACAAATTCTATAGAAGTGACAGGACACGTTCCGAAAATGGCATTGATTACAAACCTGAAGGAAAATACCTAACGTTGTTTGAAAATATCATTATTATACAAAGCAGAATAGACGTTATGCACCCTATCAATATCAATCTTATTATTGATAGGATTAATTTCACTATTAATATAAAAAGACTCAATGAAAAGCCTAGTTTTGTAATTGGCCTCGCTCTCCAAAATGGTGGTGTCATCGAAAAATGGTGTATGACTGGTTGCCGCAACATGAGCAGACAATGCACATTTAGTGGAGTTAATCCTACAGTCACTCCTGTGCTGGGTTAAACGGCTCTTTAGCCACTGGCTAGTCAGACCAATGTAACTGTTGTTGCAACTGCAATTAATCTTGTAGACGACGTTGCTGTTTAACAATTTCGGAGTACGATCTTTTAATTTGGTAAACAAATTCTGGATAGAAAAATTGTAATCAAAAACAATGGCGATCTTAGGTTGTCTAAGTAATCGTACTAAAGGTGGAGATAACTTCTGAATAAACGGAAGCTTCTTGTACGTAATATCAGTTTCTGAAGGGTTTACTTTTAAGAAGTTGCCATATATCAATTTATGCAACATTCCCTTTGGGTAACCGTTGTTAACTAACGTGTTAATCAATAACTTCTTATTTTTCTTCATAAACTGTGGGTCTGATATATGTTCTATTCGGTAACGTAGGGCCTTCACCGTGTTAACCTTGTGTTTAAAAGAATGGTTACAGTGGAAATTCAGATATCTGCCAGAGTTAGTTGGTTTAGTGTACCAATCAAATAGTAATTGATTAGAACTATCTCTGATGACCAACACATCCAAGAAAGGTAATTTCCCATCCACTTCAATTTCAAAAGTGAACTGAAGGTGATCATTAAAATCATTAAATACTGTTAACGTCTGGTCAACAAATTGGGCTGGCAACGAACAAATGATATCAGCCACATACTTTACCAAGAAAAACATCTCATATGGTAATCTAGGTAGAACACTAGACAGCAAATTATCCATAATCATTTGAGCGATTATGGGTGATAGAGGTGACCCCATTGGAGTTCCAAATAACTGTAAGTAGAACTTCTCTTGGAAAACAAAATACGTGTTGTTGAAAACCAAATTGACTGTTGTCAAGAACATATCTTCAGACATATTACAATAGGGCTTGATCTTATTCCAGTTTTCTTTAATGATGTTAATAACCATAGATAGCGGAATATTAGTAAAAATAGAAGCTACATCCAGTGAAATGAGTATATGATCTTCAGGTAGGTGAAAATTCTTAAATTGTTGCACAAATGTAAAACTATCTTTCACATTGTGTCCACCAAGTGGGAAAGCCTGTTGGAGAATATTCGACAAAAAAGAAGCAATACCATAAGTAGGTGTGTTGACCGTGGATATGATAGGTCGCAACGAGAGTACTGGTTTATGTATTTTTGGTAAACCATAGTATTTGCCCGGAGTCGAGTTGTTAATGCATAATCGATTCTTCTCAGACTCGTCCAACATTCCCTTTTTATGTAATAACTTTATGTGTTCGTTCACCTTTTTTTGCGTAGTGAATGTAGGATCTCTACGTAACATTTTATAAGTAGTAGTATCTGATAAAAGATCAAGAGACTTATCTATATACTGGTGCTTATTCCTGATCACAGTAAGTGCACCTTTGTCCGCCTTAGTGACAACAATTTCAGGATGGTCAGCTAAGTATTTTTTGACTTTGTAGAACTGTTCATTACAATTTTTCTATCCAGAATTTGTTTACCAAATTAAAAGATCGTACTCCGAAATTGTTAAACAGCAACGTCGTCTACAAGATTACTTGCAGTTGCAACAACAGTTACATTGGTCAGACTAGCCAGTGGCTAAAGAGCCGTTTAACCCAGCACAGGAGTGACTGTAGGATAAACTCCACTAAATGTGCATTGTCTGCTCATGTTGCGGCAACCAGTCATACACCATTTTTCGATGACACCACCATTTTGGAGAGCGAGGCCAATTACAAAACTAGGCTTTTCATTGAGTCTTTTTATATTAATAGTGAAATTAATCCTATCAATAATAAGATTGATATTGATAGGGTACATAACGTCTATTCTGCTTTGTATAATAATGATATTTTCAAACAACGTTAGGTATTTTCCTTCAGGTTTGTAATCAATGCCATTTTCGGAACGTGTCCTGTCACTTCTATAGAATTTGTCATTATCAACTTTGTCTTTACCTTTTTAACGGCCAACGTGGCTTGACATTGCCCTTCTGGCAATTTTAATTTTAAATTATTGACCCACATTTATTATGTAAATCGTGCAGTAATTTGTTTTCAATTTCCTTTAATATAAATGATCAATGTAAGTAGTTAGCGACAGGTTATGTATTTCTTGCTAATTTCGAATTTTTGTTTCCATTTCAGCCTTTGAAAAGGTGCAAAAGAATGTACCGAAACGTTAGGTGTTGATTAAACTTTTAAATCAGTTTCTGTTGTTTGATTTGGACTATTTCCCATGATAATATTTACATGTATATTATAATATAAGACTGACCAGTCCATTAATTATTAATATATATATATATATATATATATATATATATATATAATATATAATATTATAAATAGTATATATAGAAATTTCTAGTGCTTTTAGTATTGGGACTTATAGTCATCAAAAGCCTTACGATTGTCAAAAACAGATCCATATTATGGTGAATACTGATTAAGCTCTGCTAGGGTGTAAGAAAAACTCTATTTTTCCACTTCAATTAAGTTTCAATTAAGCGAATCTGCTATGGCGTGAGCAACTTTGTTTGGAATGCGCCAAATCGCAAATGAATATTGAAAGACACTGTAGTGAATTCGTAATAAACTGTGCTGATTTGGAACAGCTCGTCCGATATTACTAGATAATTCACGTAACAGCCAGCACCCTGAAATAATAAAATGCTTAATCGATTTGCATTATAAATAATTTTGGGATTGTTGCTTAAACTACCACAGTTACTAAAACAAAGGCAGATGTAGGGTATAGAATGTTTATATGGCCCACAATTTATTGTTTGGTAGAGTATTTTTATGCACCTTGTAGAATGCTTTACATAAACACTAAAGCACAGTTGAACGTATATAACCGCGGTTTTGAGCAAAGTGAGTTTTCTAGAATTTTGATGAGAAATTTAAATAGAAGTTTAACTACCACGTCAGTTAAAAGTTGAACAAACTTTTTCATTTCAAAAAGTATACACACTTGGCAATTTAATCTTTAGCATTTAAGTTCGTTTCTAATTATACGCTCGAATCTCCACAATCCTTAAAGTCGCTGCTTCTAAAGAATAATACAAAATAGCCAATTAAAAATCTTAACTTTAAATTAATAATTAAAATTTTACCTAATTGTACGTGAAAGGCCTCTTATTTAAAGCGTTATCCAGCATGTCAACAACTTAATAACTAGCCTCTGAGAGAAATGGAGAAAACCAAAATCATTAATTTTAGGGGTTGAGTTTCTTCCTTTAAATGGAAATCAGTTTTACTTAGGTATTCTAGATATAAGGAAATACGCACTAAAAGTGCTATTTTGTATGCACGGAATAAAAAGACACGTATTTTGTTGAAATAGCATTTGGCATTTTCGGCACAGCATTACGCAATGGGAGCGGTCATTTTGTAAGAATCTAAAATTAAGTTTGAAATGTACACACAGCATTGTCGCACTTTCAAGTGGTACCTGATTATGATTACGTTGAAATGTAAATACAAGGTTAGAGAAATCAATGCCAATTGTCGGCATATTAAGTTTAATAGTTTGTAACGCGTTGTGTTATGCTAGCGATAAATTAGATCAAAAAAGAAAATTTAGTAAATTTGAACGGGCAAACTAAATATGGACATACGTTGTATGATAGATTTCACAAATAATTAATTTGGATATTACAAATTTTATGTCTATAAAGCAGTGTTTATTTTGTGGGTATATGAGTGATTGGAATAATAGTTAATGTATCTTTCTCAGTTTGTGGGTTTTTTTTGTATATATCGAAATTGATTTTGTTATCTGGAGTTCGTATAACAAGGGTGTCTAAAAATGGGATGCTTTTGTAGTTTTCTGTTTCATAAGTGAATTGTAGGTTCGGATTGAATATGTTGAATTGTTTAAATGTTTCATTTATGAAATTATTAGGAATTGAGCACAATATGTCGTCGACAAACTTAACTAGGCATGTCATTTTGAATGGTAATTTGGGTAAAACTGTGTCTAAAATAAACACTGCTTTAGCCCTAAAACATAGAATAGAAAATATATGTGAACCAAAATTCTTATATAAAAATAAACAAGATCTTTTTAAAATACTTCATAACAATGGTTATCCAAAATCACTATTAAACAAACTTTTATATACAAACACAATAAAAACCTTTATTCAACAAAACGAAATTGCCAACACAAAATACATACAATTACCATACATCAAAAATTTAACACCACTAATTTCTAAAATATTTTAAAAACCTAACATCTGTATAGCTTACACATATGAAAAATCGATTCGAAATTTATTCACAAAACTAAAAGACCCCACTAATCCACTTCTACGCAGCAACCTAATTTACAAAATCACATGCAATTGGAAAAAGACGTACATAGGACTACGATTCTTATGTTTCAAATGCTGGTTTATCTGACCAACTTCCAAGAATAAACTTCAATTATATATATATATATATATATATATATATAATGTCAATAATATATATATATATATATATATATATATATTGTGCTGTGATACCTACAAAATCCGTGAACTACGATTTTCGAATCGAGCCTCACGAATTGGGCGTCAAGAATGCTGTGAAACCTACAAAAAGCTATTCATTACCTTAACTGTGTTGGTCCATTGACTTTCTTCTGTTAATCGCCTCGGCTGCTCCTCTAGATAACTTTCATCCTCAATCATAAAAAAAACAAACACATTCCTATCCCACACATCAACGTTAACTCTATTTACATCAATATTCACAATACATTAAAATTTCAAAATTAAAATTCAGCATAAATTTTAATATCAAAAATTTTCAAGATTAAATTTGTTATCATTTTCAAGTGCATCCAGAATTAAAGTCCTTGTAGGATGCCTACTAATTACTATAACAATATATGCAGAGTACAAAGGAGCATCTACCACCCCTTTACGTTAATTAACCAGGTTCGTCTAATTGAGCTCAAAGACATACCCTAAATTTTCATCATAATCCAGAACATCAATACTAAATACCCCTTTCTACTTAAACAAGCAAATTTCACCTTAACATTAAAATTTTATTGTTAGTACAATTTCACTAATGTCCATTTAAAGTAAATCAATTATAAAGTTATTCGACACACCCAAAATATCAAAGTTCAAACAAAAAGTATAATTTACCTGAAGTTCACTGCACTCGTAGCTTCAATGTACATCGTCCCTTTTGTTAATCACACCATTCCAACTGGATTATATTTACGGCTTCTGATTCTCAACGTTTTAAAATTTGCTCCATCACCATTTATTTAAAGTTGTTTCAGGGCTTTTCCGGAACTCATCTGTGTATATCTGAACCTTGTTTAGTGGATCCAGTCATGTTTACGAACCATTTAATTATTAACACCCCGAAAAATAGCAAAGAAATTCATACTTCTTTCACCAATATACGCCAAAACTGCCTACTTTTGTGTATACATTTGTCGTTGTAAATTTTACTAATTGGTACAGTGATACTAAATTTTATTACCTTGTATCTAAGTGCACTAAAGTATATTCAAGTTAGCACGTAAAGAACAAACTATTTTGAATCACCAAAATATACGAGCAAACTTTAAATTATTGTATCAAACTAAAATGCACTGTTTAACATCTTGAATCAAGTCGCGGATGTCAGAGAGCTTGTTCATATTCTCCTGGGTATATATAGAGGTTAGCCTGTCTGTCGGTCGAGTCCTCAAAACGGCCAGTTTCTAGAATTTCGCATGCTCTGTTCCCAGTCCGCAGCCCGGCATGCGATTTTTACGAATTTTGCACTCGCCTCAGTTAAATCTCAGAAAATTTCCACACGGCACGCAACGTCTGAGAATACCTAATTAAATTTTATACAGAAATGTTATTTCTACCTCTCAATTTTGCCTTTTACTTTCAACCAATCGCAACCCCATGACGTTGCTCTACTCACGCCTTTTTACTATGTGTCTCGGTCTTGCGCATATTATCTGTCTCTATCTACCCTGTTCTTATTCGTGCAAATTGATATTCTTTATTATCGATTATTTCAGTCCACTTTTGTATCTAACATCGCTAATATTGCAATTGTGTTCTCGATTTTTCATTTTTACTTTTATAACTACAGTGTTTGTGTTTCAATTCAAGTTAGTGATTATTCCTCATGATACACGCAAAATACCACCTGTGGCTATCGTTATATTCTAGCATAACAATATAAAAATTCTGGTCTGTATATTTTATAGTTAAGAATTTTATTTTAATTATTGACATTTATAGATAATCTATTCGATAATGGTCTCTTTGACCGAAACGCGTCATAGCAAAATATATTGATTTTTATACTACTACGATTCTTATGTTTCAAATGCTGGGTTATCTGACCAACTTCCAAGAATACACCTCAATAATATATATATATATATATATATATATATATATATACTTTATTTATAAATTTAATATATGGATATATCACATTGAGTAAAAATTGGAAAGTTTTAAACTGAAATAAATAGAAATTTCTAGTGCTTTTAGTATTGGGACTTATAGTCATCAAAGCCTTACGATTGTCAAAAACAGATCCATATTATGGTGAATACTGATTAAGCCCTGCTAGGATGTAAGAAAAACTCTATTATTCCACTTCAATTAAGTTTCAATTAAGCGTATCTGCTATGGCGTGAGCAGCTTTGTTTGGAATGCGCCAAATCGCAAATGAATATTGAAAGACACTGTAGTGAATTCGTAATAAACTGTGCTGATTTGGAACAGCTTGTCCGATATTACTAGATAATTCACGTAACAGCCAGCACCCTGAAATAATAAAATGCTTAATCGATTTGCATTATAAATAATTTTGGGATTGTTGCTTAAACTACCACAGTTACTAAAACAAAGGCAGATGTAGGGTATAGAATGTTTATATGGCCCACAATTTATAAAGGTCATTTAGCTAACAAACTTTACTTTGTAACGTTGCCTCTTTTAAATACGTGGTAGACGGAAAAATTTGAAATGATGACTTAAATTAAAGCCGGGAAATAGAAACATGTTAATATTACAAAGCACAATATATGTACTTCACTTGAAAAGATAATTTGCAATTGATAGATATCGTCCGTCCCAGCCACCAAGGACATGAAAATAATACCATATTACAACAACACAACTTACATGCTAAATATGACTTTGATATAGCTAACATGACAATAACCTTTATTGCCTAATTTGAAATTATTGCATCGTATTAACGGATGCTGACAGCAATGAATAGAATTTTACAGAAGCGAAAATGTAAGGTAACGACTAGGTTAGATAAGTTCGAAAGTCAAGTCAAACGGTCAATACCTAATTTTTCATACTAATGGGGTGGGTGACTACAAAATCCGTTTCCTAAGACAAGGTGTTAGAGGAAAGATAGTCCCCCGACGTAGTTATAGAGGTCTATTCCTGGAAAGGGCAATGAGAATTGGTCGTGGGTCCTTAAATGCTTTACTTCATACGATACTCTAAAAAAAAATAAAATTAGAGCAACACCAAACAGGGCACCACCAAGTCCTAGGCTCATAAAGAACTAGCTGTACTCTAAGGGAGAACTTGAAAACCCTCAGAAAAAATTTGCAATGGCTATGTGAACACAGCTGCTGAAAAGGGGTGCGCAGCGGCTGTGATAAAACAATGTAGCTAGAACAAACAAATAACATAAGAGGCCTGCTCTTGCAACCTTGGTATTGCAAAAGGAATTTATAAATAATTCCGTGGAGTAAAATATGTCTGTTATCAAACCTGATAGGAAACACTGTAAGGAAGCGATTACCAATAGGCCACTTTTTATATCTAATCCATTTAGCAATATCAATTACGTTTGCCTAAATTTGGACGCATTTGTCCGAAATAAAATAGTAAATTTATTTTAAATTATTTATTTAATAGACTACATTTTCTTTTGTTATGATTAATAATTTTTATTTACAAAGTATACCATAAACATTTATAAGAAAAACACAGCTTGTCAGCAAAGTTCTGTAAATTTAGTAGAGTAAATTCCTAAAAAAAATTACTTCTTATACCACAAAAGTTACAATATCCTTCAATATGCAGATCTGTAAAATTCATGAGCACAGGGTTATTGATACAGCTATTGGCAGTTTAAATTTTAGATTAAAAATATTTACTTCATTTTCAGGTATTAAGTTATAATAATAATTTATTTAGCATGAACAAGGCGAAGTAGTTTATGTTATTAAAATTACTAGAAACATAACTTTGATACTTTCCGTGGAAATTCGGATTGGGTTTTTTAAAACTTCAAAACGAGCAGGTGACAACACAATAAGTATTCATCTAATCGCTAATCTGCATAGCCAATCAAATGTTGAAGGTTTACTAGATAACACAAAGGAGCCATTTGTTTCAAATCGAAAGAAACTGATCTTTTATAGAATTTTTCCGCAACTACAAATGCCAAAAAATTGAATCCATATGCAGCGTTCCTTTTGAAGATAACTTGTTTATCAAATTTATATTTAGTCATTCACAAACCATTAAGTTGAAACCATGCAAATCAAATCGTGATAGCTATAAAGAAGGAACTGACTTCGTGGTACTATAATCTTCCTATAACCATCCGTAGAAAAGTAATGCGTTAACAGAGAAAGCAGAGCTCACTTTGAACTTTCCATTTAAAGATGCAAATCCAAAATGCACGCTGTGCTGCTACTTAAGGACAACTTACTTTTTTAAGAACTCTAGATCTAAAGACGTCCGATTTGAAATTCTAACAAAAACCACCTTGCGCTGTTGTCAACTGAAGAATGTTCAAACAACCATAAAATAAAACATGAGCTTTTATTGTTTATTTTAAATAATACTCGATTCCTAATTGAATAATACAGCTAACGCTTCGATATTAATTTTCTACCTTGCTTGAAACAGCAAGGGTTCAGCAAAACTCAAAACTTCCAGTTAAAAATAACTCCTGTTCCTTGCCAATGTAGTACCTCCGTATGGAGAAATGGAAAATTGAATGTAGAACATTTTAATGTCGCGCCAGTGAAATAAAAATACAAACGTAGTTATGGGATTGAAAATAGACGAAAAGGGTTGAAAGTTGCGAGTTTACCCGCCCAGAAATGGAAATTTGTTGTTGTTTTATGTGAATTGGTAGGAATATAAACAATTGGTGTTCTGGATTTTCTTATTCAGCGGATGTAATATATATTGTGAGTAAATAAACCTTTTTAAATGATGTAGAAACAAGTTAATATCAAATTAAGATGCGTATTATAGGTGATTTCGTTTATAGGAGGTTGGCATACTGCTTACACAATTATTTTGCTGAACTATTTGAATAATGATCAATTGCTTAGAACTAGAGCTTGTTTAATTTTAAATGTATGAAGTTGAAGGCAGAAGATTTTTTTAATGATTAATTAAGATTTGCATTATTATTTTTAATTGCTTTTATATATGGAATAATATCAATTTGAAGTGAACAACAAGTTGGTGATTTTTAAGAGACTATGGCATGCGAAATTGAAAAGCAGGCTTGACCGACATTTTTGTTTATTGTGAAGTTGATATTTCTAGATATGGGATTCAGAATGTTACTACCAATATTGATAAAACTTAGGAAAATCAGTTTTATAATACTAGCATTAAATTATTTTTAAGCTTTCTTTCTTTAGTAATAGAGTAATAGAGTGATGTTAAAGAATCAGGTTTTCTAAAGAACGTATATTTGTATTTACATTGCAATTATATGATTTTAATAAAGGTTAAGTATAGTATACATTTATTTGCATTTATTTATGAACTAGGATAATTAGGTCACTCTAAAAGAATATCCAGCTACTGGAGTCGTATATGGGAGAGGCTTTTATTGTGGAAATTTTTACACATCGCAAAATTTAATAAACATTTTTATGGTATTCTAGAGAAAAATAAAATATAATTTGAGAAATTTCGGAAACGGAGGTACAGAAAACCTATGTGGTGGATTTCTGTTTTCCATATAAGGAAAAGTGCCGAAAGGGATTGCTGAAACAGACGGTTTGGCGCTCTTCAATTATGACACCAGTAAAAGCCTTTTACAGTCAGTGAATACTAAACCGTAGTTTATTTGTGTTTCAGACAATTTATCATTTTTATTTCTTTATATTTCTTTTATTATTTCTTCCATAGGAACCCACTCTTGCACCATTGCAGTAAACCCTAGCACCCTTAAATTGTTACGGAGTAACCACCTCCTCTGAGCAAATCAGAATTTATAACGTGACGCTCATTTGACCAGTAACAAGTAAAATAATTAATATGTCAGAGGGATTGTATGCTTGGGAAGTTTAGTAGATATGCGCGTGTAGGTTTGTATTTATGTACGTGTGTGTATATAGGTGCGTGTATGAATGTGTTCATGTGTACTTTTGGGTGCGTGCGTATGCGTATGCTCGAATGCGCGTGTAAGCGTACGTTCGTGCGCATATAGGAGGTGTATTTTTTAAATTAGGTTCTGATTGCGCACATCTACCGCGCACCTTGCTATTTGTAAGGTGCGATATGGATTGTTTTCCTTTTTGTGCGTGGGCTATTGCGGACAGTTGCAGAGGTTGCAGTTTGTGTAGTACAGTGCTATTTATTAAGCGTTCAGCAAAATGTTCAAGATGATCGAACCCTCCGCCAAATATGAACTTCGATTTTCTAACACTAGAAACATGCAACCAAGTGAAATTTATAACTAAATTTCTAAGGTTACGGTGAACATGTAATCAGCGAGTGTGTGGTTAGAAGATGAGTAGGGAAGTTTATGGAGTTTATTTACATACACCCATTCTTACAAAATTATTTTCATCCTATAATCTCGGGGTGCACAAATTTACTAGTACATAGAATATTTGCAAAGTCATGTAGAATGATATCGATAAAAAAAATTCACTCGCAACTAGCCCGATAATCGGAAAAAAAATTTCAAAGTTTAAATACACCCACGTTTACAAAGAAATTATTTTCATCCCTTAAGCTCGAGGATGCACGAATTTCTTAGTATGCCGAATATTTGCAAGGTCGTGTAAGATGACTCTGATGAATCTTCCGCAATAATCGGCATGAAAAAATTCCAAAATTTACGCACATCCGTGTTTACATAAAAATTATTTTCTTCTTTTAAGCACGGGGATGCACGAATTTCCTAATATACAGGATATTTGCAATGTAATGTGGAATGACACTGATGAAGAAATTCATTCCCAACTTGCGCGATAATCGGCAAAATAATTCAAAATTTTCACACGTCCACATTTAGAAAAGAACTATTTTCATTCCTTAAGTTGGGTGAGGCACGAATTTCATAACATACTGGATATTTGCAAGGTCATGTAGAATGACGCTGATAATAAGTATTCACTCGCAACTTGCGTGATAATCGACAAAAGAATTCAAAGTTTACGCATACACACGCGCACAAGTTGCGAGTGAACTTTTTCATAGGAATCAATCTACAGAACCTTGTAAATTTTCCGTGTATTGGGAAATTCGTGCATCTCCGAGCTTGAGATGAAAATAATTTTTTCGTAAACGTGCGTGTGCGTGTTTGTGCGTGTTTGTGTGTGTTTGTGTGTGTTTGTGTGTGCTTGTGTGTGCGTGTGTGTGTGTGCGTGCGTGCGTGCATGTGTGTGTGTGCGTGCGTGCGTGCGTGCGTGCGTGCCTGCCTGCCTGCGTGAGTTTTGCGTGCGTGCGTGCTTGTGTGCGTGCGTGTGTGCGTGCGTATGTGCGTGCGTGCGTGCGTGTGTGCGTGTCTGCGTGCGTGTGTGCGCGTAAATTTTGAATTTGTTTGTCCATTATCGCACAAGTTGCAAGTGAATTTTTTTCGTCTGTATCATTCTACATAATCTCACAAATTTCTTGCATATTAGGAAATTAGTGCATTCCCGAGCTTAGGAAATGATAATTTTTTTTTGTAGGCGTGGGTGTGTGTAAACTATGATCTTCTTGTCGATTATCGCGTAAGCTGCGAGTGAATTTTTTTCACCAGTATCATTCTACATGAGTGGCATATTTCCTGTATATTAGGAAATTCGTGCAACCCCGAGCTTAAGAGGTGAAGATAATTTTTTGTAAACGTTGATAAGTGTAAACATTGGATATTTTGCTGATTAGCGCGCAAGTTGCGAGTGAATTTTTTTCATCGGCATCATACTATCCGGTAGATTAGGGAATTCGTGCATTCTCGAGTTTATAGACGAATGGCTATTCAAAAGCTTATGTTATTTACTTTGAACTGTTTCTTGTATGTTAGTAATAATTGTGTTTTGTAAATATATATCTGTGAAACAAACTTTCTTAGTGAGTAAGACCGTAGGTGTATAAATTTGTAAATTCGCTCGAAAATAGCTAATAAAGGTGTTAATGATTTGAATTTATGACACTATAATAAAATTACTTAAAATTGAGCTGCAGAATATTTTTTGCGGTTTATGTGGTTTAATGTGTTTCTAAATTCGCTGATGAGCAGTGTTTTTGTTTGTATCCTGTAGCCGCTGGTCGTTCGGCAGAGCTCGTAAATTCGCTGCTGGAAATTAACTCCTTAATTCACGCCGGTATACTACTATCGTTAATTAGCTATACAGACGAGTTTTAATACACACGGTATTTCGTTGGATTTTTTTAATTTGGGTTAATAACGCTGGCTATATTTACGTCGTAAGTAATAAAAAGTATTTACAACTGCTTGCAAACATTCTTAAATTGTTGCAAATTTAACGCATACGTTTAAGTAAACATACTCAATTTTGAATTCTAACTTCCAAGGAATGGTGAAATATTACATATCCTTACCCTTTCCAGGTACCGTATACTCCCAAAAGCCCCAACCTTATACACGCTGTATTAAAGTTGTCCGGAATAAATCCTTAGTTACCTGAAACAAAACAAATGTGTTATTACTTATCAAGTTACAACAAATGTTTAAGTATAATCCTATGTCTTCTATGTTATAGTATGTGGAAGCCGTTTGGAAAATGTAATTTCCAAAATATTGTTTTCATAATGTCGTAGAAACGAGTATGATTATCATACTTCGTTTGTTAGATTATTGCGTAACGCTACCTTACATACTGTTTCGTTTAGTCATAAAATGGTTTTACAATTGATGATATTAAAGCATTAATAGCTATTAGCTTTCTTTCAAAGACAGTTACTTTAAACCACTTTTTTAATACGTTAATGGGGGTGCTATGAAATGACGTGTGAATTCGTCACTGTCGCTGAAGATATCTGTAAAAGCAATAGCACACAAAACGGATGTTGGCGTGTATTTTATCCATAAAATTCTGTAAAAAAAGGCATTTCGGGCGTATTTTTATTCAGAGATGGGTTGCATTTAGGTACCTAGAGGATCCTATGGATTAAGGGACTTTCTCATTCCACAGCTATGATTTCATATGGTTAATAATAAACTACCACATATTGCTATGTTCTCAGATAATAAAAGATTTTCTTCAAATTATTATAATTTTGAACTAATTAAGCTAACAACAAAAAGTGAAAGAAATAAAATGGCTAAAACAATAGGATTTATGTCTGGATATCGCAAATGTTCGCTATCACCTTTCTTTTCATGCTGTATAATCACCAACCGCACTTTCCAATTTTATACTGCAACATTTAACATTTTTGTTAGGATTACACAAATATGCTCTTTAATAGTAACTCTTAAATACTCCAAAAATGTAGATCGAGTTCTAAACACTAATTCCTTTAAATTACCCCACAAACCAGCAATTCTCCCGGCAAATATCAAGCAATCTTAGCAGCTATAGAGTCTCAAATTGCAGTTATTATTTCTTTAACAGATAGATAAATGCGCGTAAGGGCTCCTTCCTGCATAAAAATCATGTTCTAAATTCCGTTGTCTCATTTTGCAATTGCGGAATCACATTTTCCTTTAAAATTTGCAAGTATTTTCCACCAGTAACTGTTGTACATTCGGCCTTTCCGTTCCGCATTATCTGGAGGAAGTATGGCGCAATAACGAAGTTAGCAGTGAACCGCACTACACGGTAATCTCTTTTGCATTGAAGACCTTCATGACGACATTTGTCGTTTGTATAAATACAGTAAAATGCAATTACTCAAACAAATATAATCCACTTAGCTTTTGCTAATGACTTAAGTAATTAAAATTTTACGCACCTTTAAAGAATATTCTTTATTTTATGATAACCCAATGCTATAAGAATCGTCAGAGGAAAAACAGCATTTGTTGCTGAAAACAATCACAATATAACCATAATGCAAAGATCGTCGACAGACAACTTTTATCAAATCAATCATAGTCGCCCTGCTGCCTAAGTTCGAAATTAAAATCCATGTACGGTTCTAATCACCAACTTTATTGAAACTCCAAAAAGTGATGGATATTCGTTAACCTTTAACCATTTGTCGTTTAACTCAAATTTATGAAGTGACAAATGTGATTGCTTTACGGGTACAAGGTAATTACCTAACTAGGTAGCGATTATAGAGTCCATATTAATATGGTGTCGATAGAATAGTATTCCACAGCTATACAGTGTGGTTAATGTTTATATGTGCTGAAATATTGCAGATGCAAAGACAAAGTTGAGTCGGAGACTTGCCAAATAGAGCCTGGTCTATAAAATAGCGAAAACAATATTATTCATGACCTACTGATTTTTTGGAAAATTATGTAGCTTTGTTTTTTTCTAATGAAACGCTCATAAACATTTAGATGAATACAAAGCAACAAAATTGACAAAAAAATTAAAGAGTGATTATTCAAATTGGTCACCATTGAACTGTAAACATTCTTGGGTCCTCTTGATTATGTTTTCACCAGTGCTTTGCAATTTTTCAAGTGAATAATCAAGCTTCAGTGTACTTATTTCGAAGTCCCTGAACGTTTTGAAAAGGGTTTCATTAACCTTGTTTTTCAAAATTCCTTATATTAAGAAATCAAGAGCTGACAAGTCAGGCGGTCTGAGAGATAAACATTACGTCCTCTGTTACCAATCTAGTTTTGACCAAATTCATTATTGAGATAATTGGTTAGTTAACTACCATTTTGAGTACGAGCGCCATCATGTTGAAACCACAACCTTTATCTTGCAACCAATGGTAGACTCTCTAGAAAATGCTGTAATTTGTTATGCAAAAATATTAGGTATCTGTCCAAAGTCAATGTTTCATCGTAAAGATGGTGTCCAAAGGGTGTATTGCCCACGACTCCCATCGAAACGTTAATGGAAAAACTTACTTATGTACGGGCTTCAATATCCACAAGAGGGTTTTTGTCATCCCAATGATGCGTATTATACTTATTAAAAATTCCATTTCTATAGAAATTGGATTTGCATGTAAAAAAATGTTACTAAGATATTGCCTTCCCACATTTAAGAGCCACTCACAAAAGACTACCTGTTGGAAGCATCATTAAGATGCATTGTTTGGACCAAGTGGAATTTATACGGCTTTAGTTTGCATATTTTCAGAACTTTTTGAATTTGGTATGGGAGACCGGGGCACAGTGGCCACTTCTTTCAAAGCATACCCTATCTTTTTTCAAAGTACTATGATTGAAAGTCTCTGTTACCACAATTAATACTAATGGGCATCATGTAACAAAAGAAATAATATCCTAGTTATTTGCACAAAAGTTACAGATAGATTTGAAAACAATACAAAATTTTAAGTCCACTGTACCTGATAGCAAGGTACACCGGTCACAGCAGATAAACACTGTAAACAAATTTATATAAAGCAGACTTCATTCACTTAAATGCTAGAAAACAAGAATGGAGCAAAGTATTCAAATGCATATAATATTATTTAACAGTATATGGTTTGAAATTGACATTAAATTGTAGTAGTACTTGTGTTCTGGATGTGCTTCTAAGCGTTGTAGGATCCGGTAAGTATGCAACAACATCATTTTCCTGAATAGTGTCTACATCTTTAATCGGTTCCTTTTTTTGCTTAAGAAATTAACAGTTCAATGAATATTACCATTTTTTCTACTTTACTAATAAAGTATCTGACATTTTCTTTTCCATAAATCATACCAAAATGTAGCTATATAGTTTGACCCTATTCGTGCTAAAATTTAGACCGCGCTGTTCATTTTCTGTCTCAGGGCACCAGTCTTCATCCATATTGTCTTCAGTCTCAACTGTCTCGCTCTCTTCATCTGTTGAATCATCTGAATCATAATCAGCTGTCCTCGTAATGTACTTGATATTCTTTATATTCCTTTTAATTTCTTCTGTGCCTTCTTTACGCCTGTCTGCTTAAAATGCGTTCTTTTATCTCTTATTTCGTTTCAGTTTGAAGTATCAATTAAAAATTTTAAGTATCTTTTAT
The DNA here is from genome assembly GCA_036346225.1 of Platerodrilus igneus. NCBI lineage: Eukaryota > Metazoa > Arthropoda > Insecta > Coleoptera > Lycidae > Platerodrilus > Platerodrilus igneus. The sequence continues at coordinate 2,640,355 of JARFIW010001130.1, forward strand.
AAGTTTCACAGGCTCTAATTTTGGCTCATTATAGCTTTTGGTAACGGACAAATCCTTGTTAGTGTAATTATAGAATCTTGTTTAATAGTGTTATTTTCAGGTATGTTTTCAGGTGTTCCTAATCCATTGCTTTAACTTTATATTTATATACGTATTTGTTATGGCCAATCTATGAAATATCGACTTAATTTCGAATTTACTTCTGTATTTGACTAGTCTAATACTAGTGATTACTTACCTGATGGCGTTCTTGCTTTACTTTTGCCATCTTATAGAAGTTCTTTCGAAGTTATTTCTGCTTATTGTTTTTGGTTGTTTCATAAGGGTTATAAACCACTTCATCCTGATGAGATCCAGTGAGATCGAAACTAGTAGATGAATGTTTATTCCCTCTATGAAACAAACAAATTCTTTCATTTATGGCTATGCAAATTACTAGCTTGCTTTGTATAATTAATAACTTTCTTTCGATTCTTCGTAAAGTTAGTGTTTATTTATACATCGTATATACTATATATATATATATATATATATATATATATATATATATATATTAATATATATATATATATATATATATATATAGCTGTGATAATACCCGCTTTTCAGCGTCACTAAAATAGTGCTGTGACAACGGCCGGCGCTAGGCATCGCTAAGATATTGCTATGGTAGAGATACAGCAAATTGTAAAATTTGAAATTGTTGATTTACCTCCTTTCTAACTTTTCTTTGTCTGACTGTCTCAGCGGAAATAAGGGAAATTATTAAATGAAATCTAACACAGCAATATCACAAAGCATCTATACAGTCTAGAATATTTTTTTTCATACAAAAGAATATAGACATTTACAACATAATCTCTTTCAAGCATAAACAAGTACTTAATTAACAAAAATGTTCCTCACCTAAACTTGCTTACAATTTACAGAATTCACAACTCTTCTTGAGGACATTTTACCTGGCTATTTATTCCCACGCTTGTAAGGATTGTTTTGGCCGAAAATCCCTGAGAGGTATTCTATATAAAAAGGTTAGAGTATTCCGAACTTTAATCACAAATTTTCTTGTTAAACATCCTTACAAAAAAAATGATTAGAACTTATTCTATCTTAATTAAATGACAAAATTTATATACCAGTTACAAACAATTAATACTTGCAAAAACCCACAAAAGCGGTTCTTTCGTTCGTAGTTAACAGAATGAAATATCTTCCGCTTCCATTTTTAAATTGACGTCAAATCTCGGTTTACAAAATCATGCATAAAGTCGCCATTTAGAAACCAATGTGCCATCTCGGCTTAAATATTTAAGTTAATTTTTTAAATAGCTTTTTATCTCAAAGAATTTTTCATGACTATTAGATTTAATAACTTCTATATTTATACGCAGATTACGTTTAACTTTATCATCAACGTTAGATTTCAATCATTAATTACGATATGCATATTGCACATTCAAAATATCATCTTCGCTAAGCAACAAGCACGCGAGTTATTCAAAGCAACATTTTTGAGATCGAATTCATGAATGCATCTCTTTAATGAGGGTTCCGGTTTATTTACAATTTATCTTGATTACGCTACGCCCTCTACATTGTTCTAATTTTGTATGGAATCTAGTACACCGCAATAATGTAAGATTTTCGAGAAAAATTCATTAGCGTGTACTTGCGTAATTGATTTATAATAGTGACGCGCGCTGTCCGTCCTACTCCATCTCCCAAGGTTAATGTGTGGCATTGCATTTCTCGTACAGTGATTTCGAAAGCTAATAAATAATTGTTATCAATTTTATGTTTTCAAAGTTCCAGCTGTTTCCTAGAATAAATATTTATTCATTAATTGTGTATTTACGTTGTTCTAAGTACAGATGACGCATTTTCTTTATTCCTTTTTTATTTAAAATGAATTTATGTAATACAAAGGTCAATTTCTATGATTAGTTTAAAGTATAATAATGCAAATGAGGTGCATTTTTACAGGAGAAGTTTGCTTTCGCGGTAAAACGCGGTTTGATACAAAAAATTAAAATTAAAATTGGGGTTTTAAATACACGACATTATTTATGTTTATTTACGGAAGGTGCATTTTTTATTACAAACGAATGGCGTTGTATTTATTTTAGAGTGATTATTTAAAAAACAAAATTACATTTTTGCTTAGAAAAAAGTAAGCATGTATTCTGCAGGGTATAACCATGAATTTTCGAAAATTTCTATTTTTTTCTGACTCTTATATCTTGGTACAATTTATTTGTAAAATCTGGGTTTCAATGACTTGTTGTGACCCTTTATCATGTCGATATATATATATATATATATATATATATATATATATATTGCTGTGATTCTTCTCATATCTGCAGGTACTGGCCCTTTCAAAAACATTCGAGCCCCACAGTTTGGGCGTCAAGAATGCTGTGAAACCTCTTGAATTACCTGGTCTGTTGACTTTCTTCTGTTAATCGCCTCGGCTGCTCCCCTATATAACTTTCATCCTCATACATAAAAAAAACAAACACATTCCTACCACAAACATCAACGTCAACTCTATTTACATCAATATTCACAATACATTAAAATTTCAAGATTAAAATTCAGCATAAATTTCAGTTTTAAAAAGAATTTTAAGATTAATTTTATTATCATTTTAACGTGCATCCAGAATTAAAGTCCTTGTAGGATGCCTACTAATTACTATAACAATATATGCAGAGTAAAAGGAGCATCTACCACCCTTTACGTTAATTAACCAGGTTCGTCTAATTGAGCTCAAAAACATACCTAAAATTTCATCATAATCCAAAACATCAATACTAAATACCCCTTTCTACTTAAACAAGCAAATTTCATCTTAACATTAAAATTTTATGGTTAGTACAATTTCACTAATGTCCATTTAAAGTAAATCAATTATAAAGTAATTCAACACACACAAAAATGTCAAACAAAATAGTATAATAAAGTTATTCAACACACACCAAAATGTCAAACAAAATAGTATAATTTACCTGAAGGTTACTGTCCTCGTAGCTTCAATGTACATCGTCCCTTTAGTTAATCACACCATTCCAACAGGATTATATTTACGGCTTCTAATTCTCAACGCTTTTAAAATTTTCTCCATCACCATTTATTTAAAGTTGTTTCTGGGCTTTTCCGGAACTCATCTGTGTATATCTGACCCTTGTTTCGTGGATCCAGACACGTATTTGAACCATTTAATTATTAACACCCCCGAAAAATAACAAAGAAATTCATACTTCTTTCACCAAGATACGCCAAAACTGCCTACTTTTGTGTATACATTTGTCGTTGTAAATTTTGCTAATTGGTACAGTGATACTAAATTTTATTACCTTGTATCTAAGTGCACTGAAGTACATTCATGTTAGCACGTAAATAACAAACTATTTTGAATCACTAAAATATACGAGCAAAATTTTAAATTATTTTATCAAACTAAAATGCACTGTTTAACATCTTGAATCAAGTCGCGGATGTAAGAGCTTTTAACGCATCGAATAGTCAAAAGTCTAAGAGGCCGAAATTCATATTACCACCTCTATATATAGCGAATAGCCGGCACGTCGCTTTTGTCCTCAAAACAGACAATTCTTACGAATTTCTCATGCTATGTTCCCAGTCCGTAGCCTGTGCGTCGGTTTTACAATTTTTACTCGCCCCATTTAAATATCAGAAATTCTCACACGGCACGCAAACATGTCCGAGAAAAACTAATTAATTTTGTACAGAAATTGTTGTTTCTACCTCTGATATTTGCATCCTATTTTCAACCAATTGTGACCCTCGTGACGTTGCTTAAATCACGCCTTTTCCTATATGTGTCTTTGCTTGACGCATTTTCTTTCCTTTTCTAACCTGTTCGTATTGGTGCAAATTGATATTCTTTATTATCGATTATATTTTAGTCCATGTGGACTATCTGGGTTTAATAACCCGTATCGCACCTTCTCGTGAATATTAAGCCCCGGTTTCTCCAAGATTCTTTGAAACCATTTGTTATCTACACAATTTTCGCCGTACGTGATATTTAAACTACACAGGTGTTCAAAATAATATTAATTCTCAGAGCTTTTAAATAAACCCTGTTTTGTATTTCGTGCTAAAGCATCTGACCGTTTCCAATATCCTTATAATCGACATGTTTATCTAAACAAATTAAACTGAAATTGCCTTTTAAAATACGCAGGTGTGTTCAAACATCCTACTTCTAACTAACACTTCTAGGATTTGCATTTTATTGGGTTTTACAAGTTTCTATAGATATTATCTGTACGTTTTGTTCAATACCGGTTACTTGAAATAGAGTTAATTAAAATAAATTTTGCACGTAATTTCCATTTGTTTAGGAATAATTACATTACACGCAGAGCTTTTTTAATACTGCTTCTTTTGATATAAAGCGTCTTGTACATGATTTAAATCTCTTATGTTTAATGAAACTAATAAATTTTTATGCTTCACGGTTTTAATAACGCGTATTATCTAATAATATTCATTATACACGGTGATTAAAATTATTTGATGTGATTATTTAATTTTCTACCCTGGTCTAAATATGAGTAATATATATATATATATATATATATATATATATATATATATTTGTGTGTGTATATGTGTGTACCATCCTAAACAGGGGAAAAACGGAGAAAAGTAAAATTTCCCTAAATTTATTTTTCTACCCTTTATAAATATAAGTGTATCCCATTACCGCATAAAATAGTTTTTTTATATAAAATGACACTATTTAGAAACACCATTTGAAAGCAAACCAAAATTTTAAGTACGCATTTATTTTAAGCCGTATATAAATAATAATTATTCTTTGCATTTACTGTAAAACGCGCTTAAAATACTAAAATCCGTACTTTGATAGAATGCAAATTACTCATTAAGAATGCCGTAATAAGGGTTATAACCAATTGCCAGCTTTAATGCTTCCTCGTTAAAGTGAAGCATATTTCTTCAAGCTAACATCGGATTAGTTGTATAATAATTTCTATTAACATTATATAATAAATAAATTTGTCATTTTACTAAAAATGTTCTAAAAACTACTGAATAAGCTAATTAATTTAAATCAATGAATAAATGCTCCAAGTCAAAGAACGCGATGCTGTCGAAAAACTATAAAAGGATAAGATAAATGTTTTAATAGCTCTACGTATTACAGACAAAGAGAGATGATAAGTATTTACGTTGTGCTTTACGAAAGACATAAATGATGCGGACAATACAATTAATTAGAGATAAGAAAGCAAAATCAAAGTAAATATTACAGGGTCGGGATGTGTCATGCTTCGAAATAAAGCTAAAAGTATCGAGTTGATTTTAGTATATAAGACAGAAATGAATTGGAACGGGGTCATTTATTCATTATAACGCAAGGAACTTGTAAATTTCGAGTAAAGAGTATTCCTTTAAATCATTTTAAGGCATGCAATATGTTGCATAAAACTTTTAATAATTGTGAAGGTATATTTATTGTTAAAAATACTACGAAAATTAAACGTTTTTCGATATAAATAATCTTGGTACAGGATCAACTAATACTTTGAATCTACTAAAATAAATGCGTAAACTGATATTTCAACGTCAAGATTGGTTATAAATGGAAATATGAAACGGATCCAGGAAGTATTCAATGCCGTTAATTACAATGGAAATGAAATTTTTGTAAGCGCTATTTCACAATACCAACTGCAAATATAATTTTGTTTTTTTTGTAACATAATAAGATAATCGAGTAAATTAAGCTAAAATAAGATTTTAAATTTATTAAAATTATTTGTCTAGGGGATAATTTCCAGCAATTTTGAGGTCAGAGTTTGAAGCATTTTCACTTTTACATAATTATTTGTCCAGCGTTGTTGACCAATTACACTGACAACCGAGATAATACAAGGATAGGTAAATTATCCTTGAATTCCAAAGAGGATTTTTGTGTCTCACATACGACGTGCTTGGGTTCTGTATTTTCTAACAAGGATCAGGTGAAGATTATTTTAATAAGTGAGCAGTTAATAGTTAAGATGTTCTGTCTAAGCTTAAGCTGTAAATTGTTTTGTAATCATTATTTATATCTGCTGACTGTAAGAGAGTCTTTAGGTAATGTGTATAAAAGAAAGATGTGTTTAAATGCATAGAAAATTGTTCATAGCTGTTTCTTGAAATTTCTATATTTTATTTCTTTTGATAAAATCTATAACATATTTCTGCGCTCAAATCTTCCATTGAGTTTTAACAAATTTATTTGAAAATATGTTAATTTTGTTTTATTTTTTGCTTTATTCTTTGAACGCTATCCATATTATTTTATGCATATAATTTCACCCTAACCTAAATTTGCCCTAGTGTGTCCTTCTTAGTCGACAAAGTTAAAAAATTATTCGAAGCATATTTGTACAACTCCGCCTTATTACGAAACTCACTAAATTCTCGAACACTTTATTGGTTCAAGCAGTTCTCCTTTTCCGACAGATCCTGTATATCCCACAGTATTTCCAACAGTTGTTTAACCTCCATCTGCCATTTCAATCTTGAACAGAAACATATTCTGCCTCTGTGCTGTTTATCAATAAATTTTTGCTTGACTGTTTCAATAGCTTCCTTCACTCACAATATTGTTTTGGCTTTGTGAATTAATTGGATTATTTCATGTTCAGCAAAGCACAATATAGAAAACGGTTCATATAAGACCTATGCAGATATTCTTGTGTGTCAAGAAATAAATCTACACGATGATCGATAAAGTAGGCAAATTTACAACAGCGTGCAGGGTTTTTGAGGAACGACCCTGTGACTAAAGTGTTTTTATGCGATAGATATAATACATTACTACTGAAGTGTGTACTTGAGATGTTTATGATAATGGCAACTACAAAACAATATTGTTCCTTTGTAACTTTACAGCTTCTCTGAAATGTGTTATGGAACGCTTTGAAAATTACTCCATTTTCGATTCTGGAAGGTAGAATTTCAAAATTGTTTTGTAACTAATTTTAACCTCCAAATATTTTTCAACTTCTACAGTACAATCAGTATATTTATCTACAAATACAATTTTGTTCATGTTAAAGATTGGCTTTTTTCTTAATAAATAAGCTACTTTATTTTACCCTCTTGCATACTAGCAAACTACCCAATATCGTAACATGTTTATCGTGGGGTTCGAGGCAACGAAAACAAACCACAAAGGATAATCTCGTAAAGAAGTTGGCGATAAAACAAAATTTATTATATTTGTTTGGGTATAGCTAAACCATTTAGAAACAAAACTTCTGTAAACGAATGCATTAAGTAAATACAACCATCTAATTAAAAATATCGTTTAGGCAGAGCAACAATATAAATCAGTTATGCAGTGGAGTAACAAAATGGTAATTATACGGACCACGATACAATTTGCCGATAAGTTCATGTTCAATTTAGATTTAATTATTTTATATCACGCATTTACTACAACATTTTAATGTTCGAGGTAGCTTTCCAACCAACGTCACGTACCTGACTCAGCCCTTACTAATGTGTGTCTGGGGGTTTATCAATATCGCATAGCGGGTTATACAAGAATTTTGCAAGCGTGTAAGGAATTTTTGCGTCTCTAACCACACGTTCTCAACATTCATTCGATTCCTTTAGAACTAAAACACCTTATTAGATCTAAATGAAATTTTCGAGAGGGGTTTATAATATTCATTTGCTGACAAAATGTGTTTAGTCGTATCCTTAGACATTAAAGCTGTCATTTTTTGTTTCTGCTTAAAATATAATATCCTACCTGTAATTGGATTCCACAATTTCCATACTCGTAATATAAGTCAATGATTAAGAATCGAACTAATTAATTTGAAGCATTGAGTCTGAAAGTAGTATAGTCAAAACCAGTTAAGCTAACCGATGACGCATTTTGTTAAAGCCTATGCATCAATGCAGTCAGAACGTATTTCTAGCATTCTGGATTAGTTCAGTTGTTTACACAAAATGGCGCATGAAGTTTATATTGTGAGAAATGACAAATACTAGCTGAGAATGTAGTCCCGGCGTTTTTACAAATGATCTTTTTAATTTTTACGAATTATAAGAAATGTTTGTTGGATATGCAGTTGACAATGGCGTTAACATATGTATAAAATATATTTTTCTTTTATAAGAATTAAACCAAAAACTTTAAAATAAATTGGAAGTTTGGAACGTAAACAGACCAACATTTTCATCAATATTAGGTCTTCAGTACTAAAACTGGTTGGACGCGCACCCTCATTGTTTCCTAGTCTGAACCAACTTACATATTTCCCTGAAATTTGCACAGTCTGCATCTATCACTATTTGTGTGCGAAAGTTTGATATCGGTCTACCTCTACCTCTCCTTTCCTATCTCTGCTTGTAGTACACCCCGAACTATTTCCCGAAATGCCGTAGAGCGTATTATGTCCTTCTATTTCTTCCATTTTTCATTTTCTACAGATATCTTTATTCCTCTACTCTTTCTACAACCTATTTGTTATTAACTTTGCCTGTCCATGCTACCATGTTCATAAGTCTGAAGCACAACGTTCCAGAAGGCTTCTATCTCTTTCTGTCTGCTTTTCCTACTGCCCATATTTCATAGATGTACTGTTCTGTGCTCCACACTATGCTTTGATCAGTTTTCTTCTTGTATCTATGTTCGTTGCCTTTGAACATAGCTGAAGTTCTTTCTTGTTTGATGAAGTTCGGTCACCTTCTATTGTTTTACAGTTTTATACCTTATTTCCCCGATATACAGTGGTATATGAAGGGGGGTAAGCAGCACCTGAACCCCAGCACCTGAACCTTTGTCGAATTGATAGTTTTTCCAATTTATCCTTTCGCACAATCAACGTTAGTTGAAAATATTTTACAACCAACACCTGTAGTTGTTTATAATAATCATCAGATTTAAGAGCACTTGTTTTTCGTCATTGGGATTTACATCTTGAAACTGGTTGGACTTGTACCTCAACTTATTTATGTTCTGAACTAGCCTATACCGTTCCCTGCAATTCTCACAACAGCCTATATACAGCTCCATTCCCTTCTATCGTTTTCTAATTATATGCCCTATTTCACCGAGATTCAATGGTATGTGAAGGGGTTAAGCAGCCTGTGGCCGCCAAGGTTCTCCCAACACTTAGACTTTTGCCATATTATAGTTTTCAAATAAATGCTTTGGCACAATTAGCATTAGTTGAGAGTATTGCAAAACCAATATCTGTAGTTGTTTATAGTATTCACCATGTTTAAGTACAGTTATTATTTTTGTCATTAGTTTTTCCATCTTGCGGCTGGTTGGAAGCGTACCTCCATTGATTTCTATTCTGAGCTAGCCTGCACATTTCCCGAAATTTTTACAGTCTACATCTTTCACTATCTGTGTGCAGTAGTCTAACCTAGGTCTACCTCTACTTATCTTTTTCCTAGCTCTGCTTCTAATATATTCCGCACTATTCCTTCATGTCTTAGTATGTTGCCTATCATCCTATCTCTCCTATTTTTTAATGTTTTCACATACTTCTTTCTTCTTCTACAATTTCTAGTACGTCTTTGTTCTTAACTTTGTCTGTCCATAGTATCTTCATCGTACGTCTGTAGCACCACATTTCATTTGCTTGTCTGCTTCTCCTACTGTCCAGGCTTCACAGCCATACAATGCTGAACTCCACACATATGTATTAAGCAATCCTTTCCTTGTTTCTATGTTTGTGGTCTTTGAACACAGTTGTTACTTTTTCTTGTTAAATGTAGCATGACCTTGTGCTAATCTTTGTTTTATATGATTTGTGCTTTTCCCATCTTGCGTTATTTGACTTCCTAGGTAGCAGAAATCCTTAACCTCTTGTAAGTTATCGTTTGTATTCTTGTTTTTGATTTATTATTCCCTTTTTGCATACTAGAACTTTAGTTTTATTTTTGTTAATTTTCATACTATATCCTTCCGTTAGAACTGTTTCCATTTCATTAAGAGCAACTTCTGACTTTTTCTTGTTAGATGCTAATACCGCTATATCATCTGCAAATCTAAGCATATCAATCTTTAGTCCCTGCATATTAATTCCAAATGTCTTCCTGCATTTGACAGTATTCATTGTCTCTTCTGTGTACAAGTTAAAAATTAATGGGAATAAAGCACATCCCTGTCTCTCCCCTTTTCTAATATTTACTACTCTACTTTCTTGCTCTAGTTTTATTACTGCTGTTTGTTCTTTGTATAAGCTATGTAGTATTCATCTATCCCTAAAACTCATTCCAATCTTTTTGAGTATTTCGAACATTTTTTTCCATTTTACATTGTCGAATGCTTTTTTCAGATCTACAAACCCTATATATACGCTTTCCCCCGTCTCTATTGTTTTCTCCATTATTACCCTCAGAGCTAAAATAGCCTCCCGTGTTCCCCTGTTTCGCCTAAACCCAAATTCATCTTCTCCCAGTATTTCTGCAGCTCGTTTCTCCATTCGTCTTTGTACAATTCTAGTTAATATTTTTGAAACGTGTGCTGTCAAGCTTATTGTTCGAAAATTTTCACGTCTATCGGCGCCTCTTTTTTTTTGGTGTAGTTACTATGATGTTACGTTTGAAATCTTTGGGTATCTTGCCTATCTCATACATATAGCTTACAAGTCGGAAGAGACGTTCTGTTACTGCTTGTCCAGCGGCTTTTAGAGTTTCTGCTTGCACCTTCTCTGTACCCGGTGCCTTACCATTTTTCAAACTCTTTAATGCTAATTCAAACTCATCTCTAAGTATAGGATATATCAGATCATCCTTTTCAATGTCTGATTCCTGTTGTAATGCTGTTAGTCCCTTTCCTGAATATAAATTCCTATATATTCCTGCCATCTAGCTACTATCTCTCGCATCCCTTATATTTTTGCTATATGGTTTTATATCCCTCTAATTCATTCTAATTAAATTGTATGCTTCGTCTGTCTTTTCATCAATTCATTGTTCTTTAGCTTTCCTGCATTTGCGAATAATTTCCCATTTTATGGCTTTGTATCTCTGTTTTCCTGTTTCGTCTGATCTATTTTTGTATTTTGGTCTTTCTTCTATTAAATTCAGTTTCTACTTCCTTAGTATCAGAAATTTTCCCGCTATCTTTCAGCAATTCATTTGACTTTTTCAAATCTTTTGTAGATATCTTTATCTTTTAGCTTCTCAATGTATTTTAAATTTTTTAATTTAAGTGCGGCTTTCATAATTACCATGTTATGGTCAGTGTCTATATTTGCTTCCGGGTAGCTTCTACAGTCTTTTACTTGATTTCTATACCGTTGTCTAACAATAATGTAATCCATTTGATACCTTCCTATAGTTCCTGGCATCTTCTACGTGTATCGTCTTGTAGCATGATGTTGAAATATTGTATTTGTGATGGTCGCAAAATTCTACCAGCCTATTTCTCCTGTCATTTCTCGTGCCTAAACCAAATAAACCTACTATCACTCCTTCTCTACCATCACCTACCACTGCATTAAAATCCTCCATAATTATTAAAGTTTCATGTTCTTTTACGTATCTTAGTATGCCTTTGATATCTTTGTAGAGCGCCCTTACTTCTTCCTCACTGTAGCTAGAGGTGGGCATGTATACTTATATTATTACTGTATTTACTGGTTTAGATTCAAATCTAACCATGAGTACTCTTTCGTTCTTTTGTAGGTAGTTTTCTACACGTTGTCCTATCTTTTTTCGCATAACTATCCCCACACCCGAACTTTCTTCCTCTGATCCTGTATGAATCACCCTAAAGTCTCCACCCCAAAAATCCTCCGCCTCTGGCGAGCGGACTTCGCTAATTCCTACTATATCTAGTACTAGCCTATGCATTTCGAGTTTCAGGTTCTCTAGCTTACCTACTTACTTCGTACTTCTGTATCGTTAGTATCCAAGAATTTTTTTATTACAATAAACTTTTTACGCTATGAACCGGGAGGCGATAAAACTTAAAAGAATTTTAATTAAGAAAAGAAACATTGTAAAAGACAAACTACGCCAGTTAAAAGATAGTGAAGTCGTCCAAGAGGAATAAATCTTACCCATAACATCACGATTAGAAACTATTGTTAATAAACTGGAAGGTGAAAGTGTGGTAAAGAAAGAAAAATTTAAAGAAGGACTGCTTCATAGCAGCGTAAAAAAAATTAAACCTAAATTGCTAGAAAGGAACGTTGACTGTATTGATTCGCCGGTTATTGCTCAGCATATACCAAATATAAATGATGCCATAGTTGAAGATGATGATGATGATGATAATAAATACGAAACAGAAGTTAATCGAAATGCTCAAGAAGCCCAGGAATATATACAAAGCTTTGTCGATTCACCTGGTATGACACATTATCTCGCACAGTTACATCCGCTATCTCGTTAAATATATTTACAATATGTTTAAAGATGTTAAGAACAAATTTGATTATAAATATGGTATTAGGTATAACCCTGATTTAAATGGTCTTATGATGGGCAATTCTAATTTTGCGTTGGATGATGAAAATGTACTAATAAATGATTTGAAATATAAAGGTACTCCTGGATTATACGAACAACTGTTAAAAATATCCTGTCGGGTACAGACCGCAAGATCTAAAATCATACCTTGATATTGTGAAAGAAATAAATGCTAATAGAAGATATTATTCTGAAACAGAACAAATTCAGGGTAATAATTCAAATAAATACAAAAATATAATATCTACATTGAACATACTTCCACAAACACCTCGTAGACCTAGAACATTACCCTATAGAAAGTGTCTTGGAGACGGTATGACAATGGAACTATCAAATAACGCCATAGATTATTTATATTGCAATGATCCCAATGAACTTTCTGATAGATTACGGCTTTTAGTTTCATCTCAGACTGCTGGACACACAGGTCACGGCAACGAAATAAATTCGATCATTAAAGAATTGCGTGAGGCAAAAGTGATTAGTTGATATGACAATTGACAAAATTGAAAGGCACTTAAATAACCGTAAAATAGATATAAGTGAACAGGAATATGAAAACAAAAATGAAGGTTTTGAAACTTTGATTAAGCACAAGTTACATATGCTACATTACACGGTAGTAGCAACGTTTTACTCTAGTACATTCCTCGATGGTCGCAAGACATTCCTTATTTTCAACATTAAACATAATTATGAATTTCGTTATGAGGAAGCAGTCATTGAGAATATTAAAGGATACCCGAAAGACATTGAAATTCTTATAAACGAAAAAAGTTATGTAATTGCACAGTTACAAGGATTTTTGCTTAAACGTATGGATGTAATCAGCTTTCGTGACAGCGGTGCTATCATAAATAATACCACAATGTTTCTTAATTTTATATTAAAAGTTTCTCTCAAAGCTAGTAGAACCCTCGACATCCGAACATAGAAGTATTTATTAATTGTATTTACTAAATCCTGATTAGAAAAAAAAGTATCATGATAGTTGCTCAATCAAAAGCGAAAGAGGATATGGTAAATAAAGTTCATAAACCAGGAAGAATAAATTTCAAGAGACGCAAAATGATAGTAAAAGGTTTAAATGACCTTCTTCAGACCGATTTGATTGAAATGCTACCATATTCGCAAACAAACAAAGGATTTAAATACATTTTAGTAGTTATTGATTGTTTCTCCAAATACGTATGGGCTGTACCACTTAAAAGTAAAACGGGTATTGATGTTACTGCTGCAATGAAAACAATTTTAAATAAATTTAAAAATCCACCAAGAAACTTGCAGTCTGATTTTGGTAAAGAATATTATAACAAACACTTTCAATCTTTAATGCAGATATATGGCATAAACCATTATAGTGTTTTTTCTACAAAGAAAGCATGCATTGTGGAACGTGTAATTAGAACTTTAAAGGGAAAGTGTGGCGCTTGTTTAACCTGAACGGTTCTTACAATTGGATAAAAATTTAAGTGATATTGTGAAACAATACAACAATACAGTTCACAGTACTATTGGAGTCAAACCTGTAAAAGTTGATAAATCCAATGAAAAAACTATCCTTAAATCATCATTTACCCGCATCAAACTTGCAACCAAAATACCAAAATATTCAATTAAAGACAGTGTGAGGATTAGTAAACACAGGGAAGCATTTAGAAAGGTTACACACCAAACTGGTCAAATGAAATTTTTAAGATTAAAAAGGTAAACGTAACCAATCCGACAACATATATATTAGAAGATCAAAATCAGAAAGAAATCAAAGGTGCATTTTATGAAATGGAGTTGCAAAAGCTTAAACATCCAGGAATTTACCTGGTAGAAAAAGTCCTAAGAAAGAGTGCAAAGAAAGTCTTTGTAAAATGGTTAGGCTTCTCTATCGTACACAATAGCTGGATCGCTAAAAATAATGTTTGCTAGAAGTTGTTATAATAATAATAGTTAATATGGCTAACATTGTAAAAATTAATTTAAAATAAATAATACAGACACGATCTTTCTATTGTTTTTTATTATTATTAAACCATTCTTTTAATAGCAAGGTATTTTGTTTTGCTCATTGCAGGCTATTATTGCTGTGTTTATAACAATGTATGTTACATAGTAAACGATTGTTCGGAAAAATTCCAAATTTTCCAGGTAAAAAAACTGGCTTCATGGCCAATGTAATACCTTTGGGTGGAGTATTGAAAAATCACACGTTAGGATTCTTTTACCTCAGAGACTGTCATCGTGTTTATTACAATGTAATTATGCTGTGTACTTCGGAGGTAATGTGGTGGTTTTCTGTTGCCTTCAACATCGCAGTAGTGTGCCTTAGAATGCCATACCGACCCCTATGGTCTCTGCGACTCTAAATACTCTTTCGGGGACCTGTCTTAGTTTGGTTCCTCACCAAAGACCCCACGAATTTGGTAAAACTTTTGGTTTGTCTTTGCAGCTGATTGGAAAACTTAAGCCGTTCCACCCGTTCTAGTAATCTAGAACTTCTTCAACGTTCAGGTAAATTCGGAACGGTCATTAAGGGTAAGCTCAAAATATGCAATTAAATCATAATACTTTAAATACACAACTTGTATAAATCTTTTTCTGATCTTTCAGGCAAAATCAGTCCATATTCCAGCACTTTACAAAAACAAATAATTTTGTAGAGACTATGTGAAACGTCAGTTGCGGTGCACTGTTTAGTAAATTAGGAATTTCAATTCCTGCCGATAAACTTCGAGAAATACTATAGCTGAATTTGTTGGAAGCCAAAAGTTCTATGACAACAGCAGTGACTTCATTGCAAGAAAAATTCACTTTAAGGTCCGAAAGCCAAGTGTGCATCATGGTCAAGCACAAGCAACTAGATGTACATAAGAGTTGAACGCTAGAATACTTTACACGATCGGAAACTCTTCATGAAATTATCAAATGAAGCACTGCATCCTTTTGTTATGTGCTTTAGTATTGAACTTCCCTTTGTTTCCGTATCACATCAATCACTATTTTGACACAAATGATATCATAAAGTTTTTATACTCAAAATTTCGCTGCATGCGTATTATGTAGAAACCATGAGTAACCATCCACGATAGATCTTTTCTAAAATATTGATATTTTTATGTATCCCCAAGTTGTATCAATGTCGGACCGTTACATGTAGCGCCCAAATAGATTCTCCATGATATCTACCTGCAGGGTCTGCGTTCTGGAATGTAATCGTACTTTAGTGAAATTAAACACTAACAAAACATTATCAGCAAGCGAGTTGCGATGCTTTATTGTGACCGCAGCAGTTTATTTATATTGCCATTGCTCACAAACGCAATTTCAGGAGGTTAACGCCGTACAATAAAAGTAACATGTACCTAAACGAATATAACAATACAACATTTTATCGCCATGTTTTCGTAAATTCGATGACGCCAGTTACTGCTTGTCATAAAAACTTTTATTAATGAAACTAAACGAGATTATTTTATAGAGAAAGTAGTTTTTAATGACATGGATTTTTACTTCCATCGCATCCCAAGGGCTTTTTACAACAATTTTTTAGATTCGTGAACTTTGTAGTCGAAATTTATATAAAAAACTTTTCCCGATTTCTATCTACGGGACTAGAGGCACTTGTAACTTTACTGGTACGAGTCTATTGTTCAGAGTTCTATATAAAAAATATTTAAATATTAATTTAAAAATTCCCGAGCTTAACGTTTAAGACGACGTTTTTTACTCATTTAATGTTCTTACGAAAACACATTCAGTTCAACTTGAACGAAAAACTCCGGTATATAATTCTACGCAATTCTTTAGTAACTATCGAAAATTCAACTTAAAGCGTCGTAGAGCTAACAAAAATAAATCATAAATTTCATCAACCGTAAGGAAGAAAATACGGGCAAACTGCCTACAAAGCTCTAAAAGTGTTTTCATTCCACCTGATCAAAGCATAAGCTCGTTTAAAGGTGATGCCTGCAAAGTGTTTTTGCAAAGGATTACGTAAGAAGTTTTTGTGTATGTAAAAACTTAATGATCCCCATAAACAGTTTAAATAAGAAGATAAGTTGGCTTTGCTATTATTATACTTATTGAGTACGTTGAAGATGATGTTTGATTTATAGGCTTAGCAAAGTTTCGTAAATTCTTTCTCCGATATTAAATTTGTTCTGTAGATATAAACGATACATACCTTTTAACAAACTGGAATTATTTGAATTAAATTGCCTTGCGTTTGTTTCCGTTCGCTTTATAGCGTACTATCTTAAATTCTATTAAAAGGAAAATCTCGAATCTTAGGTGGTAGCCTTGATCAAAGCTTTTACAAGTTAAAAAGACATAAATCAGTTTAGGATATTGCTCTCTTTTTGCATTCAGACATGATTGATGTGATTCGAAAGAAATCTCATTAAAAGAAACTGTTTTCAGGTTTACTATATACTATAAACCTTTGATTTCTATTATGATCTAACTTGCACATTTCCCTGTAATCCCCACAGCCTAGATACAGTTTGGTACCCGTTCTTTGTTTTCTAAATATACACCCTATTTCACCGATATTCAGTGGTGTGTTAAGGGGGTTAAGCAACCTGTGGCTACCAAGATCCATAAACACTTAAACATTAGACGAATTAGTAGTTTTCCAATAAATCCTTTCGCACAGTCAATATTCGATGAGAGCATTGCAAAACCAACACCTAGATTGATTATAATACTTGTAAAATAATTGCGGTGTAAATTTCGATAACTAATTTGGAAGAGAGATGCGGACTGTATACAATTTAAATGATAGTTTACAAGCAACAGATAATTAATGTCTTTAAACAAATCAGTTAATCAAAGCGTTTACTATAAAGCACTCACCTTGTTAATGATGCAGCCGTGCAGATGAAAAACGATGGAACAAATACGACTCTTCCTTTGGCGGATGAAGCGGGGCACATTTAGCGATAGCGGTTTAGCAAAGCGGTTCATCTAATTAATTCTATGTAGAACGTGTAAACGCGATGCGGTGTATTCAACTGACAAAGCGCGACTCTCAACAAAGCGGTTCATACGTAATTAGTTCTACGTATAACGAGTACAAAATGCGATGCGGTCAGTTCGAAAGACGAAACTATATTTTTCTGGCTTCGTGGATTTTCCAATCGATACTTGTTTGCAGATGCGCACTAACACACAGAGCTTTATCACTCCCGGCACTTGGCGCGTGCTTAAGTAAACACCTGGAGATTTTGCAATAACAAATTTAAAATATACACGCGGCGAGTTTAAAATAACCAACAAACTCAATGAAATAAAATTTAGCTATAAATTATTTACATAAAAACGGAACAATTCTCATCTGGTTCAAGCACAATTATTTCTTCCTCATTAGCTTTTCCGTCTTGGAACTAGTTGGACGAGTACTTCCATTGATTTCTATTCTGAGCTATCCTAAACGTTCTAAAATTCCCACCGCCTACATCTTAATTTTCTGCGTGCAATAGTCTAACCTAGGTCTTCCTCTACCTCTCTTTTTTCCTATCACTGCTTCTAATATATTCCGCACTATTCCCTCATGCCTTAGTATGAGACTTATCTTTCCTGATTTTTACTGTTTTCCACATATTTCTTTCTTCCCCTACTATTTCCAGAAGCTCTTTGTTCTTAACCTTGTCTGTGCATGAGATCTTTATCTTACGTTTGTAGCACCGCATTTTTTCTATGTTATTCATATCCGCTTCTCCTACTGTTCAAGTTTCACATCCGTACAGTGCTGTGCTCCATGCATATGCTTTTGCTAATTTTTTTGTTGTTTCTATGTTTGCTGTCTTTGAACCTAGTAGTTGCTTTCTCTTGTTAAATACAGAACGACCTTGTGTTAATCTTTGTTTTCTATCTTTTGCACTTTTCCCAACTTGCGTTTTTTGGCTCCCTAAGTAGCAGAAATCCTTAACCACTTGCAGGTTCTCGTTTCCTAGGTGTATTCTAGATTTTGACTTATTTTCTCCTCCTTTACATCTTTGTACTTTAGTTTTATTTTTGTTAATTTTCATACCGTACCTCCCTGTTAGAACGGTTTCCATTTCATTGAGAGATCTTGTAGCTCTTCCTTGCTAGACGCTAATACCACTATATCATCTACAAATCTAAGCTTATCAATCTTTTGTCCGTGCATAGTAATTCCAAATGTTTTCTTGCATTTGATAGTATTTATTGCCCCTTCGATGTACAAGTTAAAAATTAATGGGAATAGGGCACATCCCTCTCTCACTTCTTTCCTCATATTTATTTCTCTACGTTCCTGCTCTAATTCTGTTGTCGCTCTTTGTTCTTTGTATAAGCTATGTTCTATTTGCCTATTTCTATAGCTCATTCCAATCTTTTTGAGTATTTCAACTTTTTTTTCCCATTTTACATTGTAGAATGCTTTTTCCATATTAACAAACCCTATATACACGCTTTCTCCCTTTTCCATTGTCTTCTCCATTATCACCCTCAGAGCTAAAATACCCTCATGTCTTTCCTTGTTTTGCATAAACCCAAATTGAAATACTTCTTCAGCTCGTTTTTCCATCCGCCTTTGTACAATTCTACTTAATATTTTTGATATGTGTGCTGTGACACTTATGGTTGGAAAAGTTTCACATATATTTGAGCCTCCCTTTTGTGGTAAAGTGACTATGATACTACGTTTGAAATCTTTTGGTATCTCGAACGTCTCATACACATTGCTTACAAGTTGGAAGAGGCGTTCTGTTACTGCTTGTCCGGCAGCTTTTACAGTTTCGGCTTACACCTTATCTATACCCAGTACCTTACCATTTTTCACACCTTTTAAAGCTAACTCAAACTCATCTCTACGTATAGAATACCAGAAGTCCTTTTCAATGTCTGGTTCCTGTTCTAGTGCGGCTAGTTCCTGTCCAGCATATAAATTCCCTTCATATTCTTGCCGTCTAACCACTTTCTCAACAATTTCTATGATGATGTCTCCTTCCATGCCCTTTATATTTTTGATATACGGTTTTATATCCCTAAAATTCCTTCTAATGAGTTTCTATGCTTCGTCTGTCTTTACTATTTCCATCTTGGTTTGTACCTCTTTGCACTTTTTCTCAATCCATTGTTGTTTAGCTTTCCTGCATTTACGAATGATTTCCCATTTTATGGCTCTGTATCTCTGTTATCCAGTTTCATCTGGTCTGTTTTGTATTTTCGTCTTTCTTTTATTAAATTCAAGATATTCTTTGTTATCCGTGGTTTCTTATTTTCTCTTTGTGTATACCCGAGAATATCTCTGGCCGCAATGCCTAAGCTGGATTTAAAGTTATTCCATTGTGTTTCTACTTCCTTCGTATCAGAAATTTTACCAATGTCTTTCAACAATTCATTTGGCTATTTTTCAAATCTTTCGTGGATATCTTTATGTTCTAGTTTCCCCATAATCAAAGTGCCTTTTTCCGTTAATTTTTCCAAATTTTTAAAGTATGCGCGGTCTTCATAAATACGATATTTTGGTCAGTGTCTATATCTGCTTCTGGGCAGCTTATACAGTCTTTTACTTGATTCCTTAACCGTTGTCTAACAAGAATGTAATCTATTTCATATGTTCTTATACCTCCTAGCATCTTCCACGTCCATCGTCTTCTAGCATGGTGTTGAAATTATGTGTTTGTGATGGTTAAATCGTTTCTGTCGCAGAATTCTACCGGCCTATTTTCCCTGTCGCCTCTCGTGCCTAATCCAAATAAACCTACAACTACTCCTTCCCTACCCTCACCATTCGTTGCATTAAAATTCCCCGTAATTATTAATTTTTCATATCCCTTTACGCATTTTAGTATGTCTTTGATATATTTGTAGATTGCTTCTATCCCATCCTCCCTGCAGCTAGTATACGTACTTGTATTATTACTGCATTGACCGGATTCTAACTTAACCATGAGTACTCTTTCGTTCATTTGTAAGTAGTTTTCTACTTACTATCCTAACTTTTTTTGCCAAACTATACTCACACCCAAATTTTATTCTTCTGATCCTGTATGAATTACCCTAAAGTTTCCGCTTCAAAAATCTCCCGCCTTCGGCCACCAAAATCCGCTAATCCCTACTATGTCTAATGATCCCCTATTCATTTTAGGTTCTCTTACTTACCTACTTGTTTCATACCTTTGACATTATACGCTCGGACTAGCAGAATTTTACCGGCACTTCCTTAATACTTTTTGATCACATCCTCCGAAGTAGTCCTCTCCTGGAGATCCGAATGGGAGACAATTTTAATTCCGGAATCTTAAATAGCCATTTAAGTACGCTGTGTACTTGGGAAGTAATGTGGTGGTTTCCCCTTTTCTTCCAGATCACAGTAGTGTGTTTTAGAATTCCATACCGACCGCTATGGTCTCTGCCACTCTAAGTAACTTTCATCCTTTTGCATACATTTCCTCTAGTTCCAAGTGTCTTTTGCTTTCATTTGCAGAATCTGGCGCGCTTAATGGGACAATTTTTTTAGCGTAAACGCATAGAGTTTATTACCAATAGATATGCGTTTACATACAACCTCGGAACAAATGGTATGTGTATTAATCATTGGAGAAAATCAACTGATTCACCTCTGCTACCTTTCCGGCTATATACTATATGAAAGCAATTAAGAATTTTTTCTTGTAAGCATGGGTTTCTAATTATACGTTATTAAATTGCTCATTATTAAACTATTAGTTAATGGGTTTTTCAATTATTAAATTATGAGTTAATGGTATTCTAATTACAGTGATTTGCAAAGGAGTTCAAGTTTACATTTATTAATTGAGTAACAATATACTTTGTTGGTCAACAACATGCTTTGTATGTTCAATAAATTTTATGCATTCATAGCGTTTTGATTTCAATAATCCTATGGTTCAATACCTCTTGCTTGAGGTGTTGTAAAATTTGTTTATACAAGGTATGCCAAGGAGAGGTAATCAAACATAGTAAGCGTGACGTAAGCAAAAGATGGTGCATGTTAAAGATGGTGGGTGGGATAATTGTGACGTAAGAGGTTTGAAAGGCATTGGGAGAAGGCGCGGTCCCTGGAGCCTCCAATTCCTCTACTTAAGTTCTATTCGCATGGCTAAACTGCTATCACTTTCTTCATAAATAAGTTGTATGAAAGAATTACAAGTGTTTTGAAATTATGTTTTATTCTAAGATTACTGAAATTATCAAGTTGATTAAATAGCTTTTGTCCTCTTTGTAAATACGTATGTATTTACGTAAAGAAAGCTCTGACAACTATTACTTTTTACTTCTAGTTATTTCGGTATGTTTAGACCAAAAAGTTGATCACGTTAGCAAATATAGTGATTAAACAGCTTCTTTCATAACATTTCTATTAAGAGTTGCAGTTTCTTCAAAGCTTCCGCGATTGTACTAAGTTTAAAGTTAAAAAAAAAATTTTGTAAAGTCCATTGCAGTGTTAAATGTCAGGTACGATTAAGCAATCCGTTTTCATTGGATTTTCTTGGTCAATAAAGGCATTACGATCCACTCGTTAATTATGCTATTCATGTTTACCATTTATACAACGGTATAACTTAATCCACTTCACAGAATTCTATTCGATTGTAAACCACGAAAAGCATAGTGTTGTACTTACCTCAATAATAAAATATTTTTGAGAGGGTTATTAGTAAATAGTTAGTTAAAGTTCGCATTGTTTAAGACACCCAACAATAACAAACAAGCTAAAATACAATTTCTGTCTGTTTAATATATTTATAACGTGAATAGAAATATTTACCAAAACCCTATAAATGTAAAATAAGTATAGGCTTAAAGAGAGAAAACTAAATATCTTGCGAATGTTTACGACACAAAAGTGAGGTTAATCGAGCCTCGCGCAAAATTTTCTTGAATTTACTATTATACACCGTTAGCAACGATGGAGATGTCCAGAAAAAGGGTAACAGCTATTTCCATAAATTATTGTAGTCTTTGTCTTTTTATAGTATCAGTTTCAAAATTTGTATTTGAAGACACTATGTTGGAAAGCACTAGTGTGACTTATTTTAATAACCTTAAAAAGACTCTAGAATTGATTTGTAACAATAATTTTCAATCGGGTCAATTATTTTTAGATTCATTAAATTGAAGAGATTAGCAAATATAAAACAAAATATGCTGTGTTTATTTTTAGCTACATTTAACGACAAAAAACTTCATTATCGATTGGTAAAGCTGAAATCTGCCAGCTTCTAATTTCAGCATAAAATTAAAAATTCTTAAGGTATCTGATTTGTATACTATAAAATCGTATTTTTTTCCAGAATCTTTGACAAAAATCACTAATTACACTGTACGACTTTGTCATTTATGAGTCATGAAAACATTCACAAAATTTATTTTTTTTAAATTGTACGTTTTAGTTTAATTTTATCCACAGAGTGTCACTAGCCACAACTGTATAAAGTATAGTGTTAAAAGCTGTTTAAAGTAAATAGAAAACTAAATTTTACAAGGAATCGGACCTTTTCTTGTACGTTTTGCATATTCTTAATGATACATTGTAGTATTTCGTTATTTAAGGATAGTGCTTAATAGTTTACGTTGATATACTTTCCATATTTTCAAATACATACCTATTTGCGAAGTCGGTCCTCCCCTCATCCCTGAATTACTTCTTAAAATTTCTCTTACTCATATAATTGGAAGACAATGAAAAACCTTTTAGCCGACACAAATTTATTTTTCCAGAAATGCAGTTATAACATGTGGAAAACGCTTTTAACAATTTGAAGATTGAAGTAATCACGCTACAATTGAATTTTATGATTTAGAGAAATGGAGTAATCGATATTATAGCCTTTTTGGTCAGGTGATCTTTGTGCGTGTAATCCACAATGGTTCAGCTATAAATGATATGTGTGTAGTTTCTATAATAAAAGAAAAAATAAATAGCACAAATTTGCAATAGGTTAATGCTAGTCCAGTTTAATTGATCGAAAAAGGAAATATAAAGGTGTTGCACCGAAGTAGGGTAGGCAAAAATATAGGGAACAGGAATAGGAATAATAAACTGTGTAGGCAGCCTAAACAGTAATGCGTGTCAAGTGATTGTACTGGAATGGAATGAGCGTTAAATAAAGGTGAACCTGATAAAGCTCACTAAAAAATTAAGAACTTCTGCAAAAGGCTAGTTATAGAAATAAGGCATTATAATATGGAGCAGGCATGATGTAAGCTGAAGCAAATATATAGCAGGATAACAATCACTGAAAGAGTAAGGTGTGTTAGTCAGAATAACAATCACTGAATGCGCAATGATAGTATAACTGAGAGTTTGTCAGTATAACAATCACTGACCGTGTAATGTTTTTGAATAGTAGTGTGTTTGTCAAGGTAACAATCACTGACTGTGTAATGATAGCATAAATAAAAGGACCATGTAGAGAATAGGATTCGGTGACTTTTGGATAACAATCATAAGAGTGTTCGTTGTCCTGGTTCTTGGATATCGATCACTAGTATTAAATTTCTGGTCGATTCTGAACTGCTTAAATACGTTTCCGCCTTTTTATTATAGGCGTGGCAATCGTGACCAATGCAAAAGCAATTAATTTTGTTTAAGGTTTGCTGCCATGTAACACTGGCACACTCACATTGATTTATGAGAACAATAGAAAGCCTAATATCTAAAACCAAACGTTGCTTGTTTTATATTAAATTGCTGTAATAAAAACAATAAACATACACCACGTTTCAATTTTAACAATTATTATCTTACAAACTACCAGGCCATGTTTATATAATCATTGGAAATAGGATTCAATTAGCGTCAAAACAAGATTCCGCTTGATCCCCGCTACAATGTTTAATTTTGGCGGTTAATTTTGCCACCCTTTAGGGGTTAAAATGGAGACATTGATAATATCCGCAAAAACTATCTTCCTAATAAACAAAATTTACGCGTGAAGCGATTTTTCGAAAAATGATAAAAAGCAGTAAATTCATACGTGTGTCGTTTATTGCGCACTACTCTGTATAAGTTTTTGTAGCGGTAGTTTATACACAATCAACCACATCGAAGTACTTTACCACGAAATTTAAGTTCTCACACCACAGCTTAACCCAGCTGCAAATAGACATTGTATGTGCTGACGTACTGGATTTGTACAGAGATTATTTTTCATTAGTGTTACAGCATTATTTAGTATGCTCATCATTTATATAGCAAAATGCTTTTATATTTTACTGATATCCACATTATTTACAACTGAAATCAATATATCTCATAAAAAGGATAAAACTGGTGCAGATTGCTACTTTAAAGCAAATATTTAGTTTGTAAAGGACGCGATTGTAATACACACACAGTAACATCTAATTAAAGTATTTTAGTAAACGAAAGGGTTATGGTCTGATATTTGCGTAAATAATGAATGAATACAACAGAGCAGGAACAACTGCTTACGCTAAATTTTAAAATTTAATTGGTTACTTGTTTAGACTCTAGGGATATATATTATTTATCATCAATGTCATGTTATTTTACAGCTTAACTTTTCTTTATGTCTATAGCTTATTAAAATACCAAACTGTATGAAAACTGGTTTACTGGTTATGGAGCTAACACTGAGATCATTAAATCTATTCTGTGCCTTTGATAATAGACGCAGTTTGCATAGATAAGCATGAGAATTGGAATTGCTACCATCTTAGTCAGTTTCCTCCTGTCGAATTTGTGATAAACTGTAAATTAGTAAGCGTTTATTGCTCAACCTGAAGGTATACTCCGGGCTAAGCTAAACAATAGTATCTTCAATGTTGTCAATTTTCAAATAGAAATTTTGTAGTATTCAAAGAATTATTTTCTAGCATTGGGAATTACAGTTTGGGCCTTGCAATTTGAGTTTTTGAAATCCAACTATTATTTAATCTCTAAAAGAAACAATGCAATTTAGAAACACGGTACTTTATTTATTTAATAATTCCCAAAAATCAACGTTTATACTCAACAGAGAAGTAATGTTAAAACTTAAGCTGTTTATACACCTCTACACATGTGTCAGATATCCCGTCCGTTTGTCCGTTTGGTTAGGAAGCAAGATTTTTTAACTTGAAACTGAATTTTTCCGAACGTTTGCTGTTCCAAGCAAGGTAGAGTTCTTTAGCGTGCGTGACAACACTCAAGCACGGGACGTACATCTTACCTTTCTCCGAACGAGGACGTATTTTTATGAAAAATGCTAGCCCAACATTTTACAAGGGGACGGTGTCGGGATTTGAACCCTGGACCTTTCGTAGAGTAGTCACGCGCATACCAACTACGCCACGGATCTGCTTCCTAAGTTAAAACAACTAAATAGCAGTAACCGACTTAACTTTACTGCACAACAGCATATTCTGTTATAATTGGAGATAAGCTGTTAAACATGGCAGCACTAAACTTGTATTTAGCATGTGTTAGAACTGAACGAACCTACTGCTCTTCAGTACTGAATGTCAGTATTTAATTCGCACCCCAAATGAAGTGAGATTAGATGATATTATAAATAAGTTAAATAGAGTTGAATTTAAGCGGTTTGTGTTGTAAAAGTGCTAAAGTTATAGAATTGTGTTTAATATTTATGTTTAGGTAAGTAAATGAACAATAAAACAAGTCAATTAATAAATAATAAGATTTACTCGTTATCGAGCACCAGTTGAAGTGCCAGACTTATAAATTCTAAAACGATAGTTGGGTTATGTTCAAGAATTTTTGCTAACTTGAGGTTTTACTTTTCAGTTTGTAGTACTTTTTGGTGTTTATAATGTATTTTAAGAGGGAAACACTTATTTCGATTGGCTTTAAAGCAATGCTTTAGAAAAAGAAATAATTCTAATTATACAAATAAGCAAAGTAATAAATCACAAGCTGTTTCAGAAAAATTATTCATAGCAGATAAATGTAATTCGTTTAGTACATAGTATAAATAAAACCCTGCATGTTTGGACCACGATATAGAAACACCATATCATAAAATGCTGAAATCTTCTGTTTACAACTACATTAACACAAATGAATTGCAGCCATTTACTGAAACTTCAGGTAATAAAATATAAATATTTCATTTGAGGAAATAGATTATTAGTCTATCGTTTTAGATCATATTTCTAACGATAATAATTATAATAATAGTCCGGAAGTAGTAGAAAGATCCCAATGTACTGTAAATCTATCTTCTCCACTTAGAAGTTACATCGAATTGCAGCATGCTGTTGTTGAAACTTTAGCTAATATGGTGAATATTTAGTTGCTTATGAGAATTCATTTTTTAAGATAAACCATACTTTTGTTTTGGAAATGTTAAACACAAAAGTAATATCCCCTTGCAATCAGGTGCATTGGCGTTAGATGTAATACACAGCAGGTTAGTACATCACCCGACTTGGATATTTACAATGACAGTAATTCCGATGATCCAAATTACTAGTCTAAGAGTGTTGCCAAAAGCGATTCTGCAACTAGCATAAGAGATGATAAAAAGAAAATGTAAAAAGGAAAACAGTTAAAATAATCGTGCTCTCTTCCAATAATATTAAAGTATCTAATAATGAAAACTTACTAGCAAAATGAAGAAGAAGTAATACTTTAATTAAAAAAGAGGAAACTTCAAACTTTAAAAAACGAAAAAAAAGGACACAAAAAGTCACACCACCTAGCAAAAGGCCTTGAGAAAAAATTGCCAGAAGCAAGTTTTCTGAAATGCGGAAGAATACTTAAACGTCCAATACTGGAACATGATATGGGGAGAAAACAGAATTTTTCTTTCGGTATTTCACGAGTAGATGTTAAACGCAAACAGACCTCAGGCAAGAGTCAACGTAGTAATATTTTTGCCTACTATAGGAAAAACTAGTGGTATGCAAAAAATTTTTCTTCAACCTTTAAAAATGAAATAATTATAATATATATTGAAACCACAAAACTACTCTGAAACACAACATTTGTCCGCAGAATACAGACGTGGTAAGCATTAAAAATAACAATCAATTGACAAAGATTTAATAAAAATTCCCAGAAAAACTCATTAGCGTCTAAAATCGCCGCATTTTATTACTTCATTAGTGTTGATTTATGTGCCCCGTTCCTCTTTATTTATTACCTTAGGTTAATGCCTGCGGTCTCCCTCTTTTGTACGGTGAATGCCAAGGATCATAAATATTTCTTATCAATTTTTGTTACATTTTCTGTGTTTTTCGAAGTTCCAGCCGTTTCTTGAAATAAACGCTTCTTCATTAATTAGGTCATACGAAGTCGACGTATTTTAAAGAATAGATGATTCATTCTATATTCCTAATATTCTAAAAAATTCTTTATGTAAAATAAATTTATGTATTACACAAGGTAATTAATTTAAACTTTAATTGCTTTTTAATGCAAATTGGTTGCATTTTTATAGAAAATATTTGCTTTCTTGGCAAAACGTTTTTAATATCAAAAATTGAGACACAATATTTATTTATTTTTATGCGCGGAAAGAGGAATTTTTTATTACAAACAAATAGCTTTTGTATAGCTGGTAATGTAAAAGGAATATTCCGTGACAACCCGATATTCAACGCCAACGTCCTCTTTTTATTAACGGACCAGAGCCAACTTTCCCGATCTATTTATTGTTTCTACACAAGTACGTTTGTTTTCTCTCGTTGAGTTATCCTCTTGTGAATTCAAATTACAAGTACTGTCTCTGTTTATACACCTATTTTTTGTAGTTCTTGTTTTATTATTTTATTCCACATTAATTCTTTGTGTATTACTTTGGCTCTAACTTGCCTTATTAAAATGCCCTCAACCAAAATTTCAGCCGATAAAATCTTCAGGTCCTGTACCTCTCTGGTATTTGACAAAATTTATCGGCTGGTTCCAAACATTGTTTACTGTTCTTCTTAGTTGTCAATTTAAAAATGGAAGCAGAGGGTATTTACTATAGTTAATTACAAACAACGCTATTGAATTTTGCAATTATTTAGAGTGTCTTGTTTGTATATGATATTTGAGTATTTTGTCATTTGAACTTAAGATAGAACAGATTTTAATCAAATAATAGTTTATTCTAAGGATATTTACCAGAAAGTTTTGAGATCAGAGTTCAAAACAGTTTGACTTTTTAAATAGACTATCTGTCAAGGATTTTTGGCCAAACATACTTACAAGCTTGGAAGTAAAGGATGTGTAAATTAACCACAAGAGAAGAGATTTGAGTTCTGTAAAATTTAACAAAAATTAGCTGAAGAAAAATTTAATGATTAGGTAAATAGGTACTTGGTAGAAATAATTTTATGTTTAAAAATTATGCTGTAACCTGTTTTGTATGAAAGAAAAATTTTTTTGAATGTATAGATGCTTTTTAAGATTGTTGCCTTTGATTTCGTTTTGTAAATTCCATTACTTCAGTTGAACTAGCCAGGCAAAGAAAAGTTAGAAAGGAAGGTAAGTCAGTAATTTCAAATTTACAAATTGCTGTACCGTGTCACAGCATTTTTTTTAGCACCTACCTCAAAGGAAAAGGGTAACATAACAAATTTAACGGCGCACCAACGCAATTTGACGTCGCTCCTTTTTTTTAGTTGGGAGCCAAAAGGGATGTTGTCGAATGCCCTTGAGTCCTTAATAGAATTTTTCTCTAAATGGTCTATATAAAAATTGCTTGTGAAGTTTTTGGAATTTTCAGATTTAACGTTCTGTTAACATAAACTAACGAACAATCAAATAGTTTTAATTAATGCAGCATATATACAATTATTTTTATGATACATCTATTACACAAGTTATTTCTAATGAATAATTTCGAAAAGCATCAATTTAATATAGAAAAATGTAGTGCTGACTACTTATCAATGTACTTTTACCCTTTAAACAATGTAAGTGTCATAAAGTTTGTTAAATTAGTTATTTTTATCCAGTGACTTAAAAAAAATTGCTTTACGTATAACTTAGATAATGAACTGGATTTGGCACAAAAATCTCCATAAAGAAATTGATATTAAGAGGTATTGATTTCAAATACGTATAAAATTCACCATCCATAGGATAATTAGTATTAGTAATACAAAAATTAGTACTCAAACATCACCATAAAATATCAATGGTCATAAAGCATTAAACTAGAATAAAGCTTCTGATGTTGTTTATAAAATGTGAAGCCATCGGTTATGCTTTGTAGACCAATCTGCACAAGTGAAGTTTCCGCTTGGGTTTGCTTCATATTTTTTAATCAAAATTTTTTTCCATTCTTTAAAACCATTTTAATTTCTGACTTTTACTTAAATCTAGTTTAATTTCTACCGATTATATAAAGGTACCACCTTCTCCAGTCATAATTTAAAACTACGACCTTTTTTGACCACTATTTAAAACTCCATAAGATTTTGCGTAAGTATCAGTTAAATAAATTCCTACCGCTTACGTTTGTTAAACAGTTTTATGTATTATTTTGAAAATTGCACTAAAGTTCATTTGATGAATTTTAATTCTAGTTCAACATATATATCAGACACATTGGCGTGCTCGCCTTTACTTCAATAAACTACAACAAAATCCTGCTTCCTAAATTTTGTCTGGTATATACACGATTTTGCTTCTTATGATATGTGGATTCATCCGTACCATTGAATCTTCCCCAACATTTGTATAGTCTATATTTTTTCAACTAATAAGGAGTTTTGATACGCTTTTAACGACTGTTTCCGCCTTTATTAATCTTTGAATAACATGGTAATAACCTAATTTAACACTTCTGATTTGCAAAAACGCAGAATATTTGGACCTTTGTACTGATAATTTAATTTAACTCCATATGTTGGTTGCATAAACTTTTCAATGACACGGTAATTAGGACAGATTAAATACCTTATCTACTTTGATTTGTTGCATTAACTGATTTTTGAGTGTTTATCGTGAACATATTGTATCCTTCAGGTAACAAATGTTTTCAGTTTTATAAGGTTAACAAATTAATGAATTCTAAGTGTGATTGCGTTCTAATGTCCTAAAATACATTTTCTTAATCTATTGAATTAATTTCTAGCATTATAATCTGAAGAATTCATACACTTTATGAGTTTTACTTGGATAAATTAATGGATTTATTTTAAATGTTAGAAATTTTTATTACAAATGCGAGTTTCTGAGTATTTACACGGATAGCGTATTTGGGTTATAGGTCTCCTAATTAAGGATTGATATTTTCTTTACATCTTAATTTTTGAGATTTCAAAGAGTAATTGCTATACAAGTCTATCTTTATTTAAAATGAACTCATAGTAGATAAGGTTTTTTTTAAATAAAAAAAGGTTACAGAAAATTGTGACTTTTTTAAATAAACTAAAAACTAAAACTAAATGGCAATTAAAATAAAAATAAAATTTAATGAAGTTACATTCTGAAGCTTGTAATGATTTGGTGCTAACTGCTGTAGAATTCAATTTGCTTGTATCCGAGAAAGGTCGTCTGAGCTAATTAAATATAAATTCACCCTTGTTTATTCGTTTCAAGACACTGATACAACAGACAACTTTAATATTTTGCTCATAACTTCACTTACAATTTTAATAAATGATAGATATGTGGATGAACAAACTGTAACTTAGTATATAGGTATTTGAGAAGAACGGATTTATATCAACAAAAGTCTTACTATAAAATTGTTGAATTGTCTAAATCTGCACCTGGATAACTTCTACAATCGTTTACCTAGTTTTCAAACATATTATTCCAAAAGTGTGATATATAAGTTACGGACAGATCGACTTTCAATATTTGGAATAGGATTTTAAGACTCTATAAAAACGGCATTCATTACGCTATCACCATTAATAACTTTACATAATTTAAAACTATTAATAAGCTAAAGCGAGACTAGTTCTCTTTGGACTTCGGGAAATTAATACAATTTTTCTAGTTCTCAACACGGAAAGTTATTTTTGAGTTATTCACTTTGCTAAATAAATTCTATTGACAACATCGATCATAAAATAGGTTTTCTTCTAACCGCTAACAAATTTTTAAAACAGTAAATAACTATTAAGCTTTGTAAATTCAGGAAGTACTATAAATACTGCTCTAATTCCTCTACAAATTTCTTAATACTCTATTATTATCCTATAGCATCTAGAAAATCAACTACAATTATAAACTTATTTCAGGGCAACGCAAAGTCGCGCCACTTGGTTAAAATTAGACGTAGGTGCATGAAACTAAACATAATAATTGCTTGGCCGTCATCAATATTGCAGGCGTTGTTGGGGTTGAAGAAAATTTCTTTATTAATACATAGAAATGAAAAGCTTCAAAGTCGCGTAAGGTTTTATGTATTTTCGTCAGAAGTTGTATTGAACGGTGGAAAGAAACAATGTTGTGCACAGTTATTTTTTGTAATGTTTTGTAGTTTCAAAGTTATACGTAGTTATAGTTGATCCGGCGAATCAAGGCTATGGCGTCATATGTCAGCTGTCCACTACGTGCCAAAAGTTGAAAATGTGTTTTTCATTTAAATGCACAACTAATTATTGCTACGGCGTATATGAACGCTTTTGGAGACTCCGATCATGTACCAAACACGCCCTAGATTGTTATGTAGCAAAGCATACCAAGTAAACATGCATTTCACGGTTCAACAACGATTAATTTGTAAAGAAATGTTGAGTTTACTACCTTGTTTAGAGAAAGTCTTGTTTCAAAAGAGAAACTTTTATAAAATACTTTTTTATTTTACAAATTGTTGAATATTTTGATCTAACTATTTATAAATGAAAAAGTATTTATTAACTCCCGTTCTTGAAGTATCTGCTGCTCCCTCGCAGCCAGTTCCTCTCTTTTTTGCTTTATTATTTCTAGCTCAAAATCTATACGACGCAGTAGCTTCTCTCCACGCTTTTTAAATGCGTTAAGCAACTTTACTGTGTCATCTTCGTAGGATTTGTCATCTTCACAGCAAACAGCCATATTAGATTCTGTACATAACTTTTTCATAGCTAACATGTTTTTGCCTGATCTGTGAGCATAATATAAAAGATTATCGTAGGTTCACCTTTTCTTTTGTATACTACCTGATGTTTCTGAGAGGATCAGAGTGTGTCAACGATCCGACGATAGCCTCAGAATTTCCAGAATGGTTTTTTGATCTAATGTAACTTATAAATTAGTAGTGTTTTAAAACACATGCGTAAATGTGAAAAAACGCTTACCGTAATATATCTATTACGTCACTATCAAAAATAGCAGCAGTGTCAAGTTGAGGCGAAGACGAACCAAAAACTTCTTTAATCAAGTCTTCGTCAGAATGTAATATAAATTGCTCTAGAACTTTTACGTTGGTACTATTACAATTTTTGATTGATGATAAGTTACTCATTTCTAAAAGTTGCTAGTAATAGTAACTAATAATTATACAAGAGATCTGATTGAATACTGTTGGTAAAATCTACGTGAAGTATTTATATTAAATAATCAACTGACCTGTTAAAAAAATTAAAAATTTGCATCGTCTTCTGAAAAAAATCAGCTCTGTAATCTATTCTAATGAATAAAACAGGAT
This sequence comes from Platerodrilus igneus, assembly GCA_036346225.1. Classification (NCBI taxonomy): domain Eukaryota; kingdom Metazoa; phylum Arthropoda; class Insecta; order Coleoptera; family Lycidae; genus Platerodrilus; species Platerodrilus igneus. The sequence continues at coordinate 2,673,387 of JARFIW010001130.1, forward strand.
GTAAGCGAATATAATTATACCTCAGCAGAAATAATGAATTAGACTCATTGTCTGAATAAAAAATACAATCATGTTTTGGAAGTCGAATAATTACGAGACTTATTACCAATTTAAATTATAGAGATCCTCTAGTGTTCTTAGACAAGGCGTTCGCTAGTTTTAAACGCAAGATTGTTGCTTGCTTAAAAAAGTCAATGTTGAAAGTTAATGTAATATTGGCCGCTAACTTTGTTAAGCCTACAACTGGCGAAATAGATTTGAAGACGTTTCCTACTGCAAATCGTCACATCGATATAAATACCAATCTGAAGCGGTGGTATAAGGAGAACGTATTGGACAAGATTTTGAAGCGATTAGAGGAATTTAGCGAAAAGGATTCTGGTTGGGCAATCCAAGAAGTTTTACAATTGAAGGTAAATATAAACAATCATGATCCACTTAAAGGAGGGTGTTCAACGTTTGTTCCGATTCCGGACTTTATAAATAAAAAAAAAAGTTGTGGTAAATGTAATAAATAACGACCAACATTGCATTCTTTGGAGCTTGGTTTCAGCTTTATATCCTGCTAAACAAAATAGTCAGAGAATATCTAGCTATCCACATTTTGATACAGTATTAGGCTACAATTCAATTCAGTTTCCAATCGCATTAAAAGACAAAAAAAATTGAGAAGCTTAACAATCTCGCAATTAACCTATATTGTATAGAAAATACTAAAATACTGCCATTTTGTTTAAGTGAAAATTTTAAAAAAATTGAACCTATTAATCTGTTAGTTTTAAATATTGATTCTTTACAATATTCTCGTCCGACAAATGCTAATGAGAATCACTTTCATTTTACTTGGATTAAGAATATGTCTAAATTATTTGCAAAACAGTTGTCTTCACATCACCATATATCACTAATTATTGCTACGGCGTATATGAACGCTTTTGGAGACTCCGATCATGTACCAAACACGCCCTAGATTGTTATGTAGCAAAGCATACCAAGTAAACATGCATTTCACGGTTCAACAACGATTAATTTGTAAAGAAATGTTGAGTTTACTACCTTGTTTAGAGAAAGTCTTGTTTCAAAAGAGAAACTTTTATAAAATACTTTTTTATTTTACAAATTGTTGAATATTTTGATCTAACTATTTATAAATGAAAAAGTATTTATTAACTCCCGTTCTTGAAGTATCTGCTGCTCCCTCGCAGCCAGTTCCTCTCTTTTTTGCTTTAATATTTCTAGCTCAAAATCTATACGACGCAGTAGCTTCTCTCCACGCTTTTAAATGCGTTAAGCAACTTTACTGTGTCATCTTCGTAGGATTTGTCATCTTCACAGCAAACAGCCATATTAGATTCTGTACATAACTTTTTCATAGCTAACATGTTTTGCCTGATCTGTGAGCATAATATAAAAGATTATCGCAGGTTCACCTTTTCTTTTGTATACTACCTGATGTTTCTGAGAGGATCAGAGTGTGTCAACGATCCGACGATAGCCTCAGAATTTCCAGAATGGTTTTGATCTAATGTAACTTATAAATTAGTAGTGTTTTAAAACACATGCGTAAATGTGAAAACGCTTACCGTAATATATCTATTACGTCACTATCAAAATAGCAGCAGTGTCAAGTTGAGGCGAAGACGAACCAAAAACTTCTTTAATCAAGTCTTCGTCAGAATGTAATATAAATTGCTCTAGAACTTTTACGTTGGTACTATTACAATTTTGATTGATGATAAGTTACTCATTTCTAAAAGTTGCTAGTAATAGTAACTAATAATTATACAAGAGATCTGATTGAATACTGTTGGTAAAATCTACGTGAAGTATTTATATTAAATAATCAACTGACCTGTTAGAAAAATTAAAAATTTGCATCGTTTTCTGAAAAAAATCAGCTCTGTAATCTATTCTAATGAATAAAACAGGATGTAAGCGAATATAATTATACCTCAGCAGAAATAATGAATTAGACTCATTGTCTGAATAAAAAATACAATCATGTTTTGGAAGTCGAATAATTACGAGACTTATTACCAATTTAAATTATAGAGATCCTCTAGTGTTCTTAGACAAGGCGTTCGCTAGTTTTAAACGCAAGATTGTTGCTTGCTTAAAAAAGTCAATGTTGAAAGTTAATGTAATATTGGCCGCTAACTTTGTTAAGCCTACAACTGGCGAAATAGATTTGAAGACGTTTCCTACTGCAAATCGTCACATCGATATAAATACCAATCTGAAGCGGTGGTATAAGGAGAACGTATTGGACAAGATTTCGAAGCGATTAGAGGAATTTAGCGAAAAGGATTCTGGTTGGGCAATCCAAGAAGTTTTACACTTGAAGGTAAATATAAACAATCATGATCCACTTAAAGGAGGGTGTTCAACGTTTGTTCCGATTCCGGACTTTATAAATAAAAAAAAAAGTTGTGGTAAATGTAATAAATAACGACCAACATTGCATTCTTTGGAGCTTGGTTTCCGCTTTATATCCTGCTAAACAAAATAGTCAGAGAATATCTAGCTATCCACATTTTGATACAGTATTACGCTACAATTCAATTCAGTTTCCAATCGCATTAAAAGACAAAAAAAATTGAGAAGCTTAACAATCTCGCAATTAACCTATATTGTATAGAAAATACTAAAATACTGCCATTTTGTTTAAGTGAAAATTTTAAAAAAATTGAACCTATTAATCTGTTAGTTTTAAATATTGATTCTTTACAATATTCTCGTCCGACAAATGCTAATGAGAATCACTTTCATTTTACTTGGATTAAGAATATGTCTAAATTATTTGCAAAACAGTTGTCTTCACATCACCATAGAAAATTTTTTTGTTATAGATGTTTAAATAATTTTAGTACAGCAGCATTACTTAAGCGTCATTCGAATTATTGCAAAAAACAGAATACTTGCTAAATAAGATTACCCGAAGAATCCGAAAAGTATCTAACATTTAAACATTTCAACTATCAAGAAAAAGTATCATTTGTAGTTTATGCAGATCTCGAATGTATATTAGAACCATGCAATGAGTCGGAGGTAATATTAAACACAGTCCGTTACCAAAGGCATATACCCTTTAGTGTAGCGTACTATTTGAAATGCTCGTATGATAATAAATATTCCAAATTTCAATTGTATCGCGGAAAGGATTGTATAGAATGGTTTGTTGCTCAAATGAAACTGATTTCAGAAACGACTAATAAAATTTTCTGTAACCCAAAACCTATGAATCCTTTAACAGAAGAACAAAAGTCAGCATTTAAATTTGCCCTTCACTGTCACATTTGCAATAAACCTTTTAATATAGATGATATCAGAGTTTGCGATCACTGCCACTTTACAGGTGAATTTCGAAGAGCGGCTCATCAAGATTGCAACATCAATTATCATAATTCTTATATGATACCAGTAGTTTTTCATAACTTATCAGGCTACGATTCGCATTTCATTATTAAAAAAATCTCATTAGAGTTTTCAGGTTCGTTAAGCATTCTACCAATAAATAAGGAAAAATACATATCTTTTACAAAATAAATAAAAGGTATGAAAGTTAGTTTTAGATTTATCGATTCATTCAGGTTTATGGCATCGAAAAATTAGCTTCCTACTTAGATGATAATAAAAAATCCATTGCGAGGGAAAATTGTAACACTGATAATGAGTTTCAGTTACTTACGCGTAAAGGCATATTTCCCTATGATTACATTAACTCTTGGGATAGGCTCAATGAAAACGATTTACCCTGTAAAACAGCATTCTTTAATCGTTTGCGCAATGAAGAAGTCTCAGATGAAGACTACAATCATGCTAAATACGTTTGGCAAACATTTAATATAAAAACACTAGGGGACTATTCAGACCTATATTTAAAAACAGATGTACTGCTCTTGACTGATATATTTGAAAACTTTAGAAAAACTTGCATGTTCACGTATAAGTTAGATCCACTTTACTACTTTACGGCTCCTGGTTTAGCTCTAGATGCAACGTTAAAAACGACGAACGTTAAACTCGAGCTGCTTACTAATATTGAAAAAATAATGTTTTTAGAACGGGGAATTCGTGGTGGTGTTTCTCAATGTTCGAATAGATTTGCTAAAGCAAATAACAAATATATGAATGCAGATTATGATCCGAATTTCAATTCTAAATATTCAATGTATTTTAATGTTAATAATTTATATGGCGCTGCAATGTCTGAATATCTTCCATATAGAGCATTTGAATATTTAGATGGTACCAGCCCAGATATAGTACGTTTAGACATACTTAATATTCCCGATGATTCTGATGTAGGATATATTTTTGAATGCGATTTACACTACCCAGTATCTTTACATAAAATTCACAGTGACTTACCTTTGGCGCCTGTACATATGATACCACCAGTACCTTATAATAAATCAAACTTAAAGAAATTACTTACAACTTTATATCCAAAACTCAACTGTATTATTCACTACAAGAATTTAAAAATGTATTTAAGCTACGGTTTAGAACTGAAAAAGATTCATAAGGTTCTTCGGTTTAAACAAGCCCCTTGGTTAATAGAATACATTGATTTGAATACGAAATTATGACAACAGTCAAAAAACAGTTTCGATATATGCTTTTATAAAAATATGATAAATTCGGTTTATGGAAAAATGATGGAAAACGTACGGAAAAGGAAAGATGTGAAATTAGTGACCGAATGGGAAGGACGGTTTGGAGCTCGTAGTTACATAGCGAAGCCTAATTTTCACAGTTGCACTGTGTTAGACAAAGATCTGGTCTTAATAGAAATGGATAAATTAGAGGTTTATTTAAACAAACCCATTTATGTAGGTTTCTCTATTCTAGATATTTCAAAAACCTATTTATATGAATTTCACTATAGTTATATAAAATCGCAATTTGCTAACAAAGCAAAGCTGCTGTACACAGATACGGATAGTTTGATATACGAGTTTAGCGTTGAAGATATTTACTCTTATATCAAACAAGATATTCATAGATTTGATACTTCCGATTACGATCCTCATAACAAATATCATATCCCATTATCAAATAAAAATGTTCCTGGTATTATGAAAGATGAAAACAATGGTGATATCATGCTAGAGTTTGTAGGGCTTGGATCTAAAATGTACACTTACAGAGTTCAGGATAGGATAATAAAAAAGTCAAAGGGATCTGTCTTAGCAAGTATTAAGCAAATTTCTTTTGATGATTATAAGAATGCTTTGTTTTATAAACAGACTGTACAGAAACAGCAATGTTTAATTAGATCACTCAAACATGATGTCTTTACTATTAAACAAAACAAAATTGTTCTTAATCCAAGTGATGATAAAAGAATTCTTAGTACCTCAACCACTGATACTAAACCTTGGGGGTATAACTATACACTCAGAAATGACTTGTAAAGCGTCAACCACTGGCTCAAATAAAGAATGCAATTTATTTTATCTCGATTAACATATAATATTTTTTAGTTATAAAAACTTCAGTGTTATGTTTATACCTGCACAAGTACGCGGTTTTTCGTTTTGGATGTATCTAAAAATAGGATACCTTTCAATCTGCCTGAGTTGAACTATATTAGTATAAATGTATTGTAGAGAAAAAATAGTAGTAGTAACCGTTCTGTTTATAAAAAAATCCAGTTTGTTAATAACATACCAGTTAGTTTACTTAAGAAATGTATAACAAAACTTTTATTTAAAATTTGCAATGTTTATGGCTGTTTACTAAATCACATAATAATTCAAACACGTAAAAGATATTGTAAAAACATGTAAAAATATTAATAAATAGACTGTGATTGCTAAATGATTTATTGTTTTTTCATAATTTGTAAAAGTACAGTAATAATAATAAAGTAATTATAATATTCTTATGCTGTTTGAGAGTGGACTGTATTTGACGATCTTATCATGAAGTATAAGGCAATGATAAGATGTATTTGGCAAAACGTTTCTGCTCGTTTCAAATTCTATTCTAATATCGACAGTACCAGATTTTAACGCTTCGTTTTGTCTAAAACAATCTATGACTACTAATGGTGCAACACTTCGTAAATCTTCAGGATTAAAAAGAGGTACATTTTCCTTTTCGTAGTATGATTGCTGATGCTGAGCATACATCTCATATAACAACGCAGTCTGTTTATTCTCGAACTTCAAATTTAAGTTATCGTACGGGAAAATTTCTGAATTTAAATAGAGTTTCATGTTGGTTAAATAGCAATGATCAAAACGACTGTAGTTGCTTATGTATCTATTTTTTCGGTTGGTTTGGAAACCAGCAATCACAAATCTTGGTTTTTATAATTGTGTTGTTGTTTTAATGTTCCATGTATGGACGTTGTGTTTCTTGTAGAAGTTGATATTCATGCAACTCCCATCCTCTAAACGGAATATGTAAATCCGGATTTTGTGCAACGCATTCTATTAAACTAATTCGTTGAGTATCATCAACGGCTACATGAGGCATTTTCCATAAAACTTTGTTTAAAACAACTTTTATTTCTTCATCGGGTGTAGGATTAATTATAGCATTAGTATCAAAACTAGAACGTAGTAAAACTAACTCATGACGGAGGTTTAAAATAATTTTTTTAAAATCTTCGCATAATCCGAGAACCATTGAAAGGTTTATTGCAACATTAAAATTCCCATTGACATCAACTATTTGCGAATCATCCATAGGAAACCACCCAGCGTTTTGTAAATGTTTACTTTGATTGCTGTTATATGAAACATATCCCTTCATTATAGACGTTAATCTAGGATACCGAACACGATCTACAATGACACCACCAATTTCATATCTAATTTCATCAAAAAGCAGCAAAATCCCATTATTTACAAACTTTGCAGTCTGAGAAGGCGTTCCATCTGTTCTAATTAATTTGCCTTCTATGTACAGCATGCTCTTCGATGGTAAGGTGTATACATCTTGTTGTTGTATAGGGATTCGAATTTCATCATTATTGTTTAAAGATGTGTTAGCATAAGGTTGATGAGTATGTTTTTCAATATTAACAGTTGCATTGCCGAAGTAAACTTTTTCACGCACGTTCAGTATTTCACTATTTATTCTACTTTTTTAATTAAATAAATGCAGTCCTAACGATTGTAGAAACTGCCGGTTTTGTGTTGTTAGCGGTCTTGAAACAATTAATCGAGTGTCGATTGCTTTGAAATTTCCAGCATTTATAGCAATTCTTGACATGTTGCGTGCATTATATTTAATACCCATGGCTATTGCAGATTTTTTTTAAATGCAACCTTACAGTTAGCAGTTCTCCTCTGAAATTAACTAAATTTTCAACTTGATCTAACACTTTAACTATTATTTTATTTATTATACGTAACCTGATTGGTAGATATATAATCGTTGGTGGGCACTCGACAATTTTAAAACCTGCAGGTACTTGAGGAAAAAATTCGTGTATTACATGGGCTGGTTTACTATTTAAATAGGATCCACTTGCAATATTACAATCGATTAAAACTGCATTCACTTTACAAATGTTGATCGCGTAGTCTGCTTAATGCGTGACATATGCTAGCAATTTGAAACCAAGTACAGAACCAATTGAATCCTTTTTGATAAAATTCACATCTAGATTACATTTAATACTACATTTAAGTGTATTTTTGTCAGCTGTAATTTCTATATACACTGGCGTCTTTCTAGCGCTTCGTGATTGTTCCATACGACCACGCCATATTTTATCATAAGAACTTTCAGGTATTTCTATGAATTCTCCATTAGATCCATAATAAAATTTATTATTTATTCCTTTTTCTATGTTTGGAATTGTGTTATAAGACTCAAAATTTGTTAATCCTAATACGTACTCCGAATCATTATCCAAGTTTATAGGCGGATTAAAGTTGTTTGTTAAAACTGAAGTGTTTCCCGTTAGAGTAAAAGTGTACGACATAACAACTTAGTACGCAGTTCTACGTACTACTTAGAAATTGTAAGCATAAATGACCGCAAAACACAGTACCGTACGATTGTTCTTGGTTAATGTTATAAAGAATTTTACATTTACCCCCGCTATTCAAATAACTTATCAACTCTGTTGGCGGTCGCAGGTTTCCGAAGCTGTCATAGTAAATAGCGCTACTACCGTACTTTTTATAAGAGGTCCAATGCGTGCCTAAACCTTCTATTCCATCTAAATTAATTATACCACATTCTTTTAAATTAACTTTCTTGGGAAGATTGTTTCTCATGAACACTCCACGGAAATATGGTACTTCTAATTGCTTAACAAACTCTATTAATTCTACATTGCTTAGTGCTCGATTAGGTAAAATCAAGTTGCGTTCCTTTGAGGTTTTGCAGGGGCTAAAAAAAGACCAAAACCTTTTTTATAAGGTTTGATGTACATGCCGTTTCCGACTGCAATGTCCTCCATTGCCTTGTTATGACGTTGTTTTTCCGATAGTTGTTCCTTAGCTATTTTAGTATCTGAAACTGCTTTTGCAACAGCAGTTGCACCTCCAGTAAAAGTACCAAAAGCGCTTAGGCCTGCAAAAATTGGTATTAGTGGTAGAAAACCTCCTGTTTTAGGAATTGATATAATACGAGCTGATTTAATATGCTTCTTTTGTTTTGCTGTATTGGCGGCCTTAATTGCTATGTTGATTGCATCCATAATATTAGATCCTTTTGCCATTTTTAAAGCTGTACGTGCTTGTTTGATAATACTTTTAATACCTAGCGTACTTCTTATTTTACGTTTCTTTATCAGTTTTCTTATTTTATTGATATTTTTTGTTCTCAGTGATGCACAGGCACCCATACCAAGTTTTACTTTAGCTTTCATTGCGGTAGCTACTCCAAATGCTGCTACTTTTTCACCTAAAGACGAGTCACCAGAATTTAGTCTTTCTGTAGCTAACTGAGCTAACTTCGAATCTGCTTGATGGCGTTTAGATAGATCCTTTTCTTTGGAGTATGCAATATCGTGCTCCTTACAAGCCTCGTCTAACTTGTTTATTCCCTTGTCTCCTCTAGCTAACCATTTGATTAGTTTTGTACCCGGACCGCAAAATTTGTAACCCGGAATATGCGCTTCAAGTGGTAAACTGTTAATTACAGTATTCAACAGTCCGTTCCCAGTAGTTTTAGAATTATTATATGTAATCATTAGCTGTTCTCTCAAGCTGTGCTGTAAATAAACAAAATATTGTGAATGAATGATTCTTTATATACTCGCCGTTTCTTATATATATAATTCCACTTTTTTTTACAATCAAATTTGGTACTTGCAAACATGCGTATTTTGAAACAATCAACACCTTTAACCATAAACAATAATGACATTGGCGTGCAATACTTAGCTAAAAAGAAAAAACATAGCGTTCTTCTGCCTTCATCTATTCGATGTTTAGTTGTTGGTACATCAAATTGCGGTAAAACCAACGTTATGATTAGGTTGATAGAACATCCTAATGGTTTAAAGTTTGAAAACGTATATGTTTATTCTAAATCACTTTATCAACCAAAGTATCAATACTTTGAAAGTCTACTGCGGCCAATAAAAGGGATCAAATATTATACATTTTCCAGTTCTGATAATATTATATCACCATCTGATGCTCGAAATAATTCTATATTTGTTTTTGATGATGTAGCTTGCGATAAACAAGGTATCATTAGGGAATACTTTAGTATGGGGCGTCATAAACAAGTAGACAGTTTTTACCTTTGTCAAAGTTATACTCGTATACCTAATCACTTACTACGTGATAATGCTAATCTTTTAGTTTTATTTAAACAAGATGATTTAAACTTAAAACACATATATGACGATCACGTCAATACTGACATGAAGTATGATAAATTCCGTGAAATATGTGCTTCTTGTTGGCAAGACAAATACGGTTTCTTAGTTTTAGACAAAGATAGTGATCCAGGTCAAGGAAGGTACCGAATAGGTTTTGATCACTTCATACATATTCAAACCTTGAGAGACGCAAGTATCGTTAGTATCGAAGAATTTTTTTATTACAATAAACTTTTTACGCAATGAACAAGGAGGCGATAAAACTTAAAAGAATTTTAATTAAGAAAAGAAACATTGTAAAAAACAAATTGCGCCAGTTAAAAGATAATGAAGTCGTCCAAGTGGAATCAATCTTACCCATAACATCGCGATTAGAAACTATTGCTAATAAACAGGATGAGGAAAGTGTGGTAAAGAAAGAAAAATTTAAAGAAGAAGAAGAACTGCTTCATAGCAGTGTAAAGAAAATTAAACTTAAATTGCTAGAAAGGAACGTTGACTATATTGATTCGCCGGTTATTGCAGAGCATATACCGAATATAAAAAATGATGCCATAGAGGAAGATGATGATGATGATGTTGAGAATGAATACGAAGCAGAAGTTAATCGTAATGCACAAGAAGCCCAGGAATATATACAAAGCTTTGCCGATTCACCTGGTATGACACATTATCTCGAACAGCTACATCCGCTACCTTGAGAATATATTTACAATATGTTTAAAGATGTTAAGAACGAATTTGATTATAAATATGGTATTAGGTTTAACCCTGATTCAAATGGTCTTATGATAGGCAATTCGAATTTCGTGTTGAATGATGAAAATGTTCTAATAAATGATTTGAAATATAAAGGTACTCCTGGATTATACGAACTACTGTTTAAAAAAGATCCTGTCGGCTACAGATCGCAAGATCTTAAGTCGTACCTTAATATTGTGAAAAGAACAAATGCTAATAGAAGATATTATTTTGAAATAGAACAAATTCAGGGTAACAATTCATATAAATACAAAAATATAATATCTACATTAAACATACCTCCCCAAACACCCCGTAGACCTAGAACATTACCCTATAGAAAGCGTCTTGGAGACGGTATGACAATGGAAGTATCAAATAACGCCATAGATTATTTATATTGGAATGATCCCAATGAACTTGTTGATAGATTTCGGCTTTTAGTTTCATCTCAGACTGCTGGACACACAGGTCACGGCAACGAAATAAATTCGATCATTGAAGAATTGCGTGAGGCGAAAGTGATTAGATAATTTGACAATTGACAAATTTGGAAGGCACTTAAATAACCGTAAAATAGATATAAGTGAACAGGAATATGAAAACAAAAATGAAGGTTTTGAAACTTTGATTGAGTACAAGTTACATATGCTACATTACACGGTAGTAGCAACGTTTTACTCTAGTACATTCCTCGATGGTGACAAGGCATTCCTTATTTTCAACATTAAACATAATTATGAATTTCGTTATGAGGAAGCAGTCATTGAGAATATTAAAGGGTACCCGCAAGACATTGAAATTCTTATAAACGAAAAAATTTATGTAATTGCACAGTTACAAGGATTTTTGCTTAAACGTATGGATGTAATCAGCTTTCGTGACAGCGGTGCTATCATAAACAATACCACAAAGTTTCTTGATTTTATATTAAAAGTTCCTTTCAAAGCAAGTGGAGCCCATGACATTCAAACATATAAGTATTTATTAATTGTATTTAATAAATCCTGATTAGAAAAAAGTATTATGATAGTTGCTCAATCAAAAGTGAAAGGTAATATAGTAAATAAACTTCATAAACCAGCAAGAATAAATTTCAAGAAACGCAAAGTGATAGTAAAAGGTTTAAATGACCTTCTTCAGACCGATTTGATTGAAATGCTACCATATTCGCAAACAAACAAAGGATTTAAATACATTTTAGTAGTTATTGATTGTTTCTCCAAATACGTATGGGCTGTACCACTTAAAAGTAAAACGGGTATTGATGTTACTGCTGCAATGAAAACAATTTTAAATAAATTCAAAAATCCACCAAGAAATTTGCAGTCTGATTTTGGTAAAGAATATTATAACAAACACTTTCAATCTTTAATGCAGACATATGGCATAAACCATTATAGTGTTTTTTCTACAAAGAAAGCATGCATTGTGGAACGTGTCATTAGAACTTTAAAGGGAAAAATGTGGCGCTTGTTTAACCTGAACGGTTCTTACAATTGGATAAAAAATTTAAGCGATATTGTGAAACAATACAACAATACAGTTCACAGTACTATTGGAGTCAAACCTGTAAAAGTTGATAAATCCAATGAAAAAACTATTCTTAAATCATCATTTACCCACATCAAACTTGCAACCAAAATACCAAAATATTCAATTAAAGATAGTGTGAGGATTAGTAAACACAGGGAAGCATTTACGAAAGGTTACACGCCAAACTGGTCAAATGAAATTTTTAAGATTAAAAAGGTAAACGTAACCAATCCGACAACATGAAGTTTATAAAGTGTGCAGTCTTAAGAAGTTTGAAAGATATTAGGCACACAATGTAGCTGCTTAGTTCTTTCTTATATTTATCTTTGTCCTTAAAAAGACGTTTCATTATTTGTTATTGTAAGCATGGAAGTTTCTTACAGTGATTCATTCGCTCGAAGAAGGTGAATAGAATTATAACTGTAAACTACACAATATGTGCTAGGCATTGTTTAGATTTATGATGCATAAAGCTATACTCTAAACAGTTTTGCTATCTTTTTAAATAAAGTGTAACTCAAATTTTTAAAATATGCATTGCGGTGCGCAAGGCCCTTTTGTTCGCGGGGCCCTAGGCAGTCGCCCAGCCCCCCCCCCAGGTCGCCACTGTCTTAAATCACATTTCTCACCCACTAGTTAATACATTTTAATGGCCGTATGCTACCGATGGCGTTACTATTTTCACATGGTAACAGTTTTTGGTATTTACAACATTGCCACTGTGGGACGTCAAAAACATCGATGACGCAAGTCTATTTAGAATTTGCAAGGATTAAGTAGCATAACAATACTATGGATAAAATTTTATTCACATGCACGACAAGTCGACGTTGACTTTATTTGATTTCAACTATACACCAATAAACAGTAGATAAACGAAGTCTAATTTCATTTCCAACTAAAATATGTACTTACAAAAGTAAGCATATTTTTTCAATTACTGGTAAACTCTAGAACAGCAAGTAAAGTACGAATCGTCGCTTCAGATTAATTATTAATAAAGGGCGTTTAATGTAGCGGCCCCTAACAAGTACATTATACGTAATGACCAAACATTGATTATTGCTGAATAACCATTTATAATTAATGGCCATAACAGACGGTATAAACACAAAGCATTAGTCACTTTTATGGGTATTGATTAATTTAATACAATTTTAATACAATTTTTTTTAGATCGTTAAGGTGCTGTAGCCCAAATAAATAGGAGTTAGGAAAAAACGTTAATCTCTTTTGACCTCACACAAGACAGGCTTGAAGAAAAAGCAATTGATTTCTATTTCAAATACACTAAAAACTATTTCTATCAAATGTATACCTTCATTACCATCCGTAGCAACTTGAGTGATTTATGGAACTTATAGATAAGGGACACTTATGAAACTTCATTGAAGTAACAGCTACTCACTAAAATTTTAATATAATCAGGGATTTGTATTCCAACTAAAGTGCTTTTACTTCGTAATTTAAGTGTACATGAATTACTACTATGTGTCAATAGTATACTTTAGAACATTACATATATTCTATGTCAGTACAGTTACTTGAAAACAATATATTAAGCTGAAATAATTTAGAGCAATTACTGAAGTTGAGGATTCTGTTTCTTAATTTTGGGCAATAGTAGATGTATTTCACTTAAATAAAGCCTCTAATCACAAAGAAACAACAAATTAATTAAATTACTTGCGCTAAATCTATACACGAAAATATGCGAATTAGTGGAAATAGAAGCCTATTCAACGTTTATATTTTGGGAAAACTTGGATAGCAGAACACATACAACATCTGAAGTTACAACAATTTATTCACAAATTGTTTTATTCATAACTGATAAATTTACATTCTAATGAAAAGTTTGGTTAGAGTTCGCCTGAAATATCTGTTATGAACAATTTGTTTCCTTACTTAAAAATAGCATATTCACAATTTCTGCAAATAATTTGCTACACACACTTCGTGGTTGAAAAGTGTGCTACCTAAATATCAAAAATGCTATCAAACGATATTTGCAACACGACAAAAATAATAACCTGATGTAGCAATCGAGAGAGAAATTTTTTATATTAAACCTTAGTTTGGTTTTTGTTGCTAATGAAGTGCCGTTAGTTTTCGATTGATTTTCATTTTTTTTGACCAAATTATGGGAATCCAATGACGCTGAACTACACAACGTTAAAATTTTTAGGAAAAGTTATACATGTTTTCTATTATATAAACCCCCACAAACCAAATAATTTCTGGTAGAGTGTGAGCCTTACTAATTGTAATACGTTAGTATATTTATCAACTTACCTTGAGTAAAAAACTACCTAAAATATTTATATATATATATATATATATATATATATATATATATTGCTGTGATACCTCTTGAATTACCTGGTCTGTTGATTTTCTTCTGTTAATCGCCTCGGCTGCTCCCCTAGATAACTTTCATCCTCATACATAAAAAAAACAAACACATTCCTACCACAAACATCAACGTCAACTCTATTTACATCAATATTCACAATACATTAAAATTTCAAAATTAATATTCAGCATAAATTTTAATATCGGAAAATTTCAAAATTAAATTTATTATCTTTTAATGTGCATCCAGAATTAAAGTCCTTGTAGGATGCCTACTAATTACTATAACAATATATGCAGAGTACAAGGGGAGCATCTACCACCCCTTTACGTTAATTAACCAGGTTCGTCTAATTGAGCTCAAAGACATACCCATATTTTTATCATAATCCAGAACATCAATACTAAATACCCCTTTCTACTTAAACAAGCAAATTTCACCTTAAAATTAAAATATTATTGTTAGTACAATTTCACTACTGTCCATTTTAAATAAACAAATTAGAAAGTTATTCAACACACACCAACATCTCAAAGTTCAAACAAAATAGTATAATTTACCTGAAGGTTACTTGCACTCGTAGCTTCAATGTACATCGTCCCTTTTGTTAATCACACCATTCCAACTAGGTT
The DNA here is from genome assembly GCA_036346225.1 of Platerodrilus igneus. Classification (NCBI taxonomy): domain Eukaryota; kingdom Metazoa; phylum Arthropoda; class Insecta; order Coleoptera; family Lycidae; genus Platerodrilus; species Platerodrilus igneus. The sequence goes on from JARFIW010001130.1 coordinate 2,688,457, forward strand.
ATATTTACGGCTTCTGATTCTCAACGCTTTTAAAATCTTCTCCATCACCATTTATTTAAAGTTGTTTCAGGGCTTTTCCGGAACTCCTCTGTGTATATCTGACCCTTGTTTCGTGGATCCAGACACGTTTATGCACCATTTAAGTATTAATACCCCCGAAAAATAACAAAGAAATGCATACTTAATTTAATCCAAGATACGCCAAAACTGCCTACTTTTGTGTATACATTTGTCGTTGTAAATTTTACTAATTGGTACAGTGATACTAAATTTTATTACCTTGTATCTAAGTGCACTAAAGTATATTCATGTTAGTACGTAAAGAACAACCTATTTTGAATCACCAAAGTATACGAGCAAACTTTTAATTATTCTATCAAACTAAAATGCACTGTTTAACGTATTGAATCAAGTCGCGGATGTAAGAGAGCTTGTTTATATTCACCTGGGTATATATAGAAGTTAGCCTGTCTGTCGGTCGAGTCCTCAAAACAGCCAGTTTCTAGAATTTCCTCATTCTATGTTCCCATTCCGCAGCTCGCGCGTCGTTTTTTACGAATTTTGTACTCGCCCCAGTTAAATCTCAGAAATTTCAACACGGCACGCAATGTCTGGAAATAGCTAATTGACTTTTATACAGAAATCGTTGTTTCTACCTCTGATATTTGCATCCTATTTTCAACCAATTGTGACCCTCGTGACGTTGCTTAAATCACGCCTTTTACTATATGTGTCTTTGCTTGACGCATTTTCTCTTTCCTTTTCTAACCTGTTCGTATTGGTGCAAATTGATATTCTTTATTATCGATTATTTTAGTCCATGTGGACTTGAAATAACCCACCTTTAGCATTTCTCGTAACTATTATGCGACGATTTCTCCAAGATTCTCTGAACCATTAATTATCTGCAAAATTTACGCCGAATGAGCTTTTTAAACTACGCAGGTGTTCAAACATACTATTAATTCTCAGAGCTTTATTACATGGTATTTTATTGGGTTTTACAAGTTTCTATAGATATTATCTGTTACTAACGATTCAATTAACTTCAATTAAAATAATACCCTTTAATTTTTAGTGAATCCTAATTAAATATTCAATTATTATCTGTATGTTTTGTTTAATACCGGTTACTTGAAATAGAGTTAATTAATATAAATTTTGCACGTAATTTCTCTTTGTTTCTTTACTAAAAATAATTAAATTACATAGAGCTTTCTAATACTGCTTCCTTTGATATAACGCGTCTTGTACATGATTTATCTCCCTTATTTTTAATGAAACGAATGAATTTTTATTCTTCACGGTGTTTTAATAAAGCGTATTATCTAATAATATTCATTATACACGGTGATTAAAATTATTTGATGTGATTATTTAATTTTCTACCCTGGTCTAAATATGAGTATTTTCCCCCTATTTGAATACAAATAATCCCACTTATTTGAATGCAAATATAAAGCATTTAGACAAAAAAAATTACAAAAAAATTTGCCTATCTCTCTCTACCTTTATCTATCTAACTTACCTACTTTGTCTCCAATCAAAAAAAAATATTTACACTTACCTTATATCCCTATCCTATTCCTAACTCTCACCTAATTTTATAAACTGAAATTATCCCTAACTTCATCCTACTTATCTATCTAATCCTATATACATCCTATATACCTATCCTATTCCTAACTTTATCCCTAACTCTCCACTAATCTTATATGAAATATCTATACTTAACCTATCTTATTTTCTTCCTACATTTACTTTTCCTTTGTATCCTATATACCTATTTCTAACTATTTCTCATATTTATCCTATACCTAGCTCTATTTTCTATAACTATTCTAAAATTCACCTATCTCTATCCTCTGTTCATCAAGTTATTTAAATCTAACTCTCTTCTTGACCCTCCAAGTCTTTCTTCTCACCATCCTAATACTCTTCATCCCTATCTCTCCCCCTTCTATATCTATACTTAACATCTCTATTATCTCACATACAATAAACTTATCATCCCTCTTATCCTGACTCTTAAATATTACTTCTTCTTCAGTCCATACACTTGTCTGTTTCTCATTTATTATTGTTTCCCTTTCTGCCGACAAACCAAACGATACTACTTTAAAATTATCGATTTTTCCCTCTATGGAAAATCCTATGTACCTTCTAGAATTTTTGCGTAATGGAATCCGCCAGAATGAATTCCTTAAATCTACTTTATTAAAAACAAACTTGCCACTTAACCTCGTCAAAAGTAAATCTGCCTTCACCTGCTCCCGATATGCTTCTGTTGCTTCTACCCCCACTAATTCTGCATTTTCTTGTACTAAAGCTTGAACCTCTACTCTCCTATCCTCTGGACATCTTATTGTGTTGATCTGTTTAACTCCTTCATTCTCTACCTCTACTACATTAATACTAAACCCCGTGTCATCCTCTGTGACTTCATAACTGCCCTTCCATGGCACTACCCTATCTTTAATCCTTACTACCTTCCTTTCCATATCTATCAAAACCCCTAACTTCATCATACAGTCAACACCTAAAATGCTCTGAAACTTCAGTCCAGGTACAATTACAAACTCCTGTTCACAGCTTAAACCTCCTATATCTATCCTAAGCACCACAACACTATTTACTACAGCAAACTTCTTTTTATTTGGAGCTACTAAATGGCTACGCTTTATAGGCATAATTCTATCACAAACCTTATCCCTAATTTTGCTGACGAATTCCTCCGATATTAAACTCGCCTCTGCCCCTGTATCAAGTAATACTTCTACATTATTCTCAAAATTTCTAAATTAATAATTGGCAAACATAAATTTTCCTTAGTTTCTGGCTCTACTTCCTCCTCAATTTTGAAAAATTCACGTGGATGTTCATATACATTTACACTGAAATCTAGTGGTCTGTCGCGTTCTAAAATCCTGTCCAGGTCTGTTTTCCCTACTTGGTCCTGGTCTAGCCGTCACCTCAGCGTATGTCCTAGGCGTTTCCACTCGTTCCGTGTCTGTATTAGCAGTCCCGCTCATGTCTGGTGAACTATTCATTCTGGTAGGTCCCGGTCTCGGTGCAGGTCCCTTCCTAAACTATTACTTCGAACGTATGGTCGTCGCTGTTCCCAATTCTGTCGCTGGTATCCGTAACTATTCCCCGTCTAGCGTAGTTGTCCCGTCTATTGTCAAACCTAACTGTGTTGATCTGTCTTTCCCTGTTATCCGAGGTCGTCCACTACTTACGTCGTCGTACCTCTGCAAGTATTTTAGAAACATTTCTCTGTCCACTATGTTCTGTAGTGCTACGTGTTGTCTTATGTCTACCTCGAAGTGTCGTGATAAATACTTAATAATTTGTCGGTCCGTCAGTGGTGGGTTCAGTTGCTTTGCTATGCTATACTTGCGTATAGCATATTGCTCCCTACTTCCTGAAAATTCTCCCTTAAATTTCCCTGTGATTAAGTCGTCTCGTACCTGGTCTTGTCTGTGGTCACTCCAGTAGTGCTTTAAAAATTTGTTTTCAAAGTCCTGATACGTGTCTATGTCCTGTCCTACTAAATTGTACCATGCTTCCGCATTGTCCTTTAATAAAGCCTTTATCGTATTCAGTTTAGTCTGTTCGTCAAATAAATTTCCCACTAGATTTCTTACGCTATTAATAAAATTTGTGGATTTACCCTGTTATCGCCATAAAACTTCATGTGTTGGTCCAATGATACTCCACCTGTATAAAATCTGGGACCATCCCCCGTTAAACTTGACACGTTGTATTTAATACTACTAACTTCGCGTTCTACCCTGCCTAACTGATCCCTACATGAGTCCGTTACTTCAGTCATTTTATATTAATCTCTTCTTCACAAAAATGCGTACTTCGGACCTTAAATGTCCCATTTCCTGTCGAAGACCTGTAATATCACGCTCATTTTATCAACCCTATTTTCAACTTCCCCATTTTCACGGTAAGACTATTTTAAACTCTGTAAATTCTCTCGTCGATTTTTCTATTTTATCCCTAATTCCTGATTTAATTGGTCAAATTTCTTATTCGATTCTTCACTCATCTGCTCAAATTTTCGATTTGAGTCCTCTCTAACCCCACTTAACGTCTCATTCATTCTTTCAAGCATCCTCATTATCATCTCGTTTCCTTGATCCCTGATTCCGTCCTCGATTGATCTCTACTGCCTCCAGCTTCTTCCATTTTCAATTTTTTCACCCAATGCACTATCGTTACTTCCAATTTCCACTCCTTGACTCCTTAACCACTCTTTTCTCTGCATACGTTCTAATCACTCACACACACTCTAAAAATACTCTTAAATTTATACACACACAGAAACTCTCTCTCAGATCGCCAGTTTCCTGGAATAAAATCACAAAATTTTATTTGGAACTCGAGCCTCACTTTTGGGTCGCCAAAGAATGCTGTGATACCTCTTGAATTACCTGGTCTGTTGATTTTCTTCTGTTAATCGCCTCGGCTGCTCCCCTAAATAACTTTCATCCTCATACATAAAAAAAAACAAACACATTCCTACCACAAACATCAACGTCAACTCTATTTACATCAATATTCACAATACATTAAAATTTCAAAATTAATATTCAGCATAAATTTTAATATCGGAAAATTTCAAAATTAAATTTATTATCCTTTTAATGTGCATCCAGAATTAAAGTCCTTGTAGGATGCCTACTAATTACTATAACAATATATGCAGAGTACAAAGGAGCATCTACCACCCCTTTACGTTAATTAACCAGGTTCGTCTAATTGAGCTCAAAGACATACCCATATTTTATCATAATCCAGAACATCAATACTAAATACCCTTTCTACTTAAACAAGCAAATTTCACCTTAAAATTAAAATATTATTGTTAGTACAATTTCACTACTGTCCATTTTAAATAAACAAATTAGAAAGTTATTCAACACACCAACATCTCAAAGTTCAAACAAAATAGTATAATTTACCTGAAGGTTACTTGCACTCGTAGCTTCAATGTACATCGTCCCTTTTGTTAATCACACCATTCCAACTGGGTTATATTTACGGCTTCTGATTCTCAACGCTTTTAAAATCTTCTCCATCACCATTTATTTAAAGTTGTTTCAGGGCTTTTCCGGAACTCCTCTGTGTATATCTGACCCTTGTTTCGTGGATCCAGACACGTTTATGCACCATTTAAGTATTAATACCCCGAAAATAACAAAGAAATTCATACTTCTTTCACCAATATACGCCAAAACTGCCTACTTTTGTGTATACATTTGTCGTTGTAAATTTTACTAATTGGTACAGTGATACTAAATTTTATTACCTTGTATCTAAGTGCACTAAAGTATATTCATGTTAGTACGTAAAGAACAACCTATTTTGAATCACCAAAATATACGAGCAAACTTTTAATTATTCTATCAAACTAAAATGCACTGTTTAACGTATTGAATCAAGTCGCGGATGTAAGAGAGCTTGTTTATATTCACCTGGGTATATATAGAAGTTAGCCTGTCTGTCGGTCGAGTCCTCAAAACAGCCAGTTTCTAGAATTTCCTCATTCTATGTTCCCATTCCGCAGCTCGCGCGTCGTTTTTTACGAATTTTGTACTCGCCCCAGTTAAATCTCAGAAATTTCAACACGGCACGCAATGTCTGGAAATAGCTAATTGACTTTTATACAGAAATCGTTGTTTCTACCTCTGATATTTGCATCCTATTTTCAACCAATTGTGACCCTCGTGACGTTGCTTAAATCACGCCTTTACTATATGTGTCTTTGCTTGACGCATTTTCTCTTTCCTTTTCTAACCTGTTCGTATTGGTGCAAATTGATATTCTTTATTATCGATTATTTCAGTCCATGTGGACTTGAAATAACCCACCTTTAGCATTTCTCGTAACAATTATGCGACGATTTCTCCAAGATTCTCTGAACCATTAATTATCTGCAAAATTTACGCCGAATGAGCTTTTTTTAAACTACGCAGGTGTTCAAACATACTATTAATTCTCAGAGCTTTATTACATGGTATTTTATTGGGTTTTACAAGTTTCTATAGATATTATCTGTTACTAACGATTCAATTAACTTCAATTAAAAATAATACCCTTTAATTTTAGTGAATCCTAATTAAATATTCAATTATTATCTGTATGTTTTGTTTAATACCGGTTACTTGAAATAGAGTTAATTAATATAAATTTTGCACGTAATTTCTCTTTGTTTCTTTACTAGGAATAATTAAATTACATAGAGCTTTCTAATACTGCTTCCTTTGATATAACGCGTCTTGTACATGATTTATCTCCCTTATTTTTAATGAAACGAATGAATTTTTATTCTCCACGGTGTTTTAATAAAGCGTATTATCTAATAATATTCATTATACACGGTGATTAAAATTATTTGATGTGATTATTTAATTTTCTACCCTGGTCTAAATATGAGTAATATATATATATATATATATATATATATATATATATATATATATATATTGTAGTGGTTTTAAAGGGTTAAATCTAGGTATGAACAAGGCAATTTCAAACACCTTGTATAGAAGAAACAACCAGAATTTACGTGCGAAATTTATTTCATTTAGTTAATTTAAAGTAACAAGTATTACCAAAATTTTACAATTAGTGATTAAAATTTAGTTAGGTTCGTAAAGAAAATAAATGGTATAAGCCAATGGAAATTATTAATTAATTTAATTGAGTTTAATTGAAAGGGTTATAACGTCTAATACGCATAAGAGCATGAAAAATCGATAATACCAAGGCGAAACGCTTTACTAACAAACAAACACGTCGAATATATGAAATACCTTGAAACGAAAACTCCAAGAGATGTTATTTTAAAACGTTCGTTAATTGAACACCTGCATGTATTGGAAAGGTCATGTTCCCGCTTATTTGTGTAGATAAAAGACAAAATTCGAGGTATATTGTGCAAACGGTCGGAAGGTTCGCATGAACGCTAACCAAAAGTTTTCTTAAAGCGCAGAAGGGATGGACAATCAATGATATGCTTCGGCATTAAACGGGCATAATAACAGTTCAGTTCGAAACGCACGTATTCAGTCACCGTGGGGTAGATAGCACGCAGACAGTAATATCGATTTTCTACCACTCAAACAAGGTTAGAAGGAAACATCTAATATGCATAAGAGAGGAATAGAGTTAATATAGGCGGGGTTTTTAAGACGTCACTGAATATATCATTGGTCTAAATAGTTAGTTGTACAACAGACAAACACGGGAAAATTGAATGCGGGGTTTTCGGAAAATATCGTATCAACGAACTAAATTTCAAAGATTTCGAAAACGGTTAAACTAAAATTTGAAGAAGTATTATTTTAAATGAAGTATTTCGGGTGAAGAGTGGCCGAGAGGTGGCATTTTGAATTTTCTAAATACTCTAAGAAAATTAATAGGGTTCTCTTGGTATTTTTATCGCTTTAGACTACGTACAGAAATCCACCACGAGCTTGTAAGTATTTAAAATTTTTAAATTAAATAGCACAGTGTTGGCCTCATAGTTTGAAACGCGGATAGTGTCGAGTTTAATTTTATTGAGTTGCAACAGATATTTTAACAAGCTCGTGAAGTAAATTAATGTGACGTAAATTAAATTATGCAATTACAAAAAAGTGTAATATACCTGGATTTGGATTTGGATTTGGATGGATCTTGAATGAATAGCATGCAGCACAACATAGGTGGTGTTCATCATACGTATAACTAACTTTGATGATGGTATTTGAATATAAATCTAAAGGTGTATATAAAGCTTATTAACGTTCCTCATGAATTTAAATTTTTCTTGTTAAGAATACATGGGTTTTCTTGTGTTTGTAGTAAGAGTATGCAAAGTAAAAAGCATACATTAATAAATTAAACTGGGTTATCATGAGCTCACCATACTCCAGAGTGTACTAGTTAGAAATAATTATATATAAAAAAGAAAAATAAGGTATTATTTAGGGCTCATTTACTCATGTTACATTCAATGTGTTTGATATTTCAAGTTAAAATCCTGCACTTATAAAGATAGAATTTATTGAGGTGTAACTTGAGCACCGAAATGTAAATAATCTTGAATTTTTATTTGTAAATAGTGGTAAATAAATACTGTATGATTGAGGCATTATTTTGTGGTTTTATTGAGAGTGTGCGTGAACGATAAAGAGTATGATAGTAAATCTAGGTATTCAAGAGGAGGCCCAACTGAGCTAGCAAGGGAGCTGTTGAAGAAATCAATTAAGGTGATGGAGCAGGAATCTGGGTAAGAATTTTTTTTTTTTGAAAATTCTCCTTTTGTGAAATTTATGACGATTTTTGGTAATTTAATAAATTCTTGAATGTTTTTTTTTTTACTCTGGCGAGGCAGTATAGAGGTTACACGGCAATTGATGACGGTCCAATTCGTGCGGCTTGATTCTTATATGAAAACACAACAATTTATGACGGCCCAACGTTGGAGCTCGAATGTTTTTTGAGAGAAAAGTACTAAGTCAGGTAGGTTACACGGCAATTTATGGCGACCTGAACTTGAGGCTCGAGTTCCAGATAGAATTTTAACAATTTTATTCCAGGAAACTGGCGATCTAAGAGAGAGAGTCTGTTTTGTATAAATTTAAGAATATTTTGAGTGTGTGTGGAAGTGATTTCAACGTATGCAGTGAAAGGAGTGGTTAAGGAGCCAAGGAGTAGAAATTGGAAGTGACGATAGTGCCTTGTGTGATAAAAATTCGAAAATTAAGGAAGCTGGAGGTAGTAGGGATCAGTCGAGGACGGAATCCGGAGAAGCTGGAAATGAAGTAATTTTGAGAATGCTAGAGAGGATGAATGAAGAATCAAATAGAAAATTTGATCGGATGAGTGAGACGTTAAGCGGGGTTAGAGAAGATTCAATAGGAAATTTGAAAAAAAGAATGAAACATTAACAGGAGTTAGGGAAACCCTAAGTGAAAAAATAGATAAGACGAATAAAAAAGTTTCTGAATTCAAAAATAGCTTAACTGTAAAAATGGGAAAGTTGAAAATAGGGTTGATAAAAATGAGCGAGATATTAGAAGTTTAAATCAGGAAATGGGACAATTAAGGACTGATGTAAGGATTTTCTGTGAGGACGAGATTAATGCTAAAATGACTGAGGTAACGGACTCATGTAAGGATCAGTTAGGTCGGGTTGAGAGAGAAGTGACCGGGATTAAACAGAATGTAGCGACTTTAATGGGGGATGGTCCAAGATTTGTAACAAGTAATATGTCATTAGAACAACAGATGAAATTTTATGGGGATAGTAGGATAGACCCTCAGATATTCATAAATAACATTAGAGGTTTAATAAATAATGTATATGATGAACAGGCGAAACTAAATGTTGTAAAAACTTTACTAAAAGACCACGCTGAAGCTTGGTACAACTTAATAGGACAAGAAATAAACACCTACACTAACTTTGAGGACAGATTTTTAAATCATTACTGGAGTGACCACAGACAGGACCAGGTACGAGACGATTTGATCACGAGGAAATTTAAAGGAGAATTTTTAAGAAGTAGAGAGCAATATGCTATACGAAAGTATAGCATAGCGAAACAACTTAACCCACCACTGACGGACCGACAGATCATTAAATACTTGTCAAGACATTTTGAGGTTGAAGTGAGGCAACACGTAGCGCTACAGAACATTGTGGACAGGGAGATGTTTCTGGAGTAGCTGCAAAGGTACGATGACGTTAACAGTGGACGACCTAGGGAAAATAGGGAAAGACAGGTGAATGATGCTGTAAGATTCGAACGACGAGACAACTACGCAAGACGGGGAATAATTATACATGTCAGAGACAGAATTGGGAACCTCGACGGACACTTTACAGGAACAACAGTGTAGGTAGGGGACCTGTACCTAGACCGGGACCAACGAGACAAAACAGTTCACCGGACATGAGGGGGACATCAAATACAAACCGGGAAGGTAACAACATGGACAGAGTTGAGACGCCAAGGACATACGCGGAAGTGGTCGCAAGACTAGGACCAAGTAGGGAGAACAGACCAGGACAGGATTTTTAGAGCAGGACAAACCACTAAACATCACTGTGTACAAATATGAACATCCTAGGGAATTTTTGAAAATAGAATAAGAAATTTAGCCAGAAATTGTAGAAAAATTTTGTTTGCCCATAATTGAGATTAAAATTTTTGAGAAATATTTAGGAGCATTATTAGATTCAGGAGCTGAGGCGAGTTTGGTATTGCAGGAATTTGTCAATGAAATTAAAAATAAAGTGTGTGACATGATAATGCCAATAAAAAAAAGTCACTTGGTTGCGCCGAATAAAAAACGATTTGCTGTTGTGAATAGCGTGGTTATTTTGAAAGTAGAGTTAGGTTCAGTAAGCTGTGAACAAGAATTTATAATTGTACCTGGGTTAAAGTTTAAAGGGATATTAGGGGTCGATTGCATGATGAAGTTCGGGGTTATAATTGATATGGAGAGGAAAATAGTTAGGATTGAGGGTAGGATATTGCCCTGGAAGGCAAGTTATGATGTCACAGAAGATGACATGGGTTTATGTATTAATAGCATAGAGGAAGATGAAGAAGAGGTGAAAGAGATCGACTCAGGGGAATATAGTGAGGAAAAGTTAGAAGAGGTACAATTGATAGTGAAGGAAGGAGCTGAACAAGTAGAGGTAGAGTCAGGCGCAGCATTAATAGTGGATAACGAGTCAGAATTAAGAAAGATAGAAGTAAAAATAGCATTATGTGACACACAAGAAGTAAATATAGGCATAAGTAAGTTAAAGGGCAAAGATAATTTTGGTAATTTGAATTTGAATTTAAAGGATTTTTGTGAAATGAATATTGTACATGAAGGGCGTAGAAGAGATGAAAAGTGTTGTATAGTGAAGAAAGATGAAGATGTTGAGGTAGTATCGTTTGGTTTGTCCGCAGAAAAGGAAATAATAATAAATGAAAAACAGACAAGTATAGGGACTGAAGAAGAAGCAATATTTAAGAGTCAGAATAATAGGAATGAGTTTATTGTATGTGAAGTAACAGGGATGATAAGTATAGAAATAGAAGGAGGAGAAATAGGGATGAAGAGTATTAGGATTGTTAGAAGAAAGACTTGGAGGATTAAGAAAAGAGTCAGATTTAAATAAGAAATGAAGATTAAATGAACAAAATATAGAGACAGAGATTGATGTATATAGAAAAGTAGAAGTAGAAATAGGATAAATATGGATAGGTGTATATAGAAAAGCAGGGATAGGTGTATAATAGAGTAAAATTTAAATAGATAGGGATAGAATAGGTGTATTGAGAAAGTAGAAGTAGGTTTATAGAAAATAAGACTAGATATAGGATAAATAAGGGAGATAGTTAGATATTGGTATAGAATTAAGTAGGTAGTGGTAGGATAAGAATAGATAGTGATAGTAGGTAGGGTTAAAAGGATGAAAAGTGAAGATAAAATGTGTATTGGCTTCTAAATGAAAATGTAAATAATATGAAAACCTTGTAAGATGGTTTGGACGTCAATTTAAAATACGAAGGTATTTAATTACAAATTGGATAAAAAAGCGCTTCGTGGATATTTGCAAGTATACTTTTTTTTAAACATTGTTTCAACTGGTGTTTGAGTATTTTCCATCTAGATTAAGATACAATAAGTCCTAAAGATCTTTACCAGGAACGTTTGTAATCGGAGTTCGAAACACTCTAAGCTTTTAATAAATTATCTATCAAGGACCCTTTTTGGCCAAACAAACCTTACAAGCTTGAGAATCAAAGCAGGTAAACTATCCGTAAGAAAAGAGATCTAGTTCTGTAAATTTAAGATAAGGTAAGGTACATTTTTATAATTGAGTAAACAAGTACTTGTTAGAAATGATTTTATGTTTAAAGGAAACGATGTTGTAGATATTCTATATGTTTTGTATGAGAGAAAATATTTCATACTGTATAATTGCTTTGTGATATAGCTGCTTGATTTCATTTTTGAAAAGTCCAACATTTCCGTTGAGTTATACAGTCAAAGAAGGCTAGAAAAGAAGGTAAGTAAATAATTTCAGAGCACCAGCGGCACATCAAAACGAGGCGTTGTCACAGCACTCTATCAGTGACACCTTATCAAAGCGGAGTGTCACAGCAATATATATATATATATATATATATATATATATATCTTAATAAGGGTAACGACTTTAATTCAATATAAATGGTATTATTTTTTTGTAGGTTTTAGGTCTTCTTGAACAATGAGTACGCTTTTTTATAAATCTAAGTTTTCGGATATATTCAATCCTTTGTCGGAGATACTAAAATATACAAAAATAATAATCCTGTAAAATGATAAAGGTATGCTGGTGCCTACTTAAACGAAGCTACAGATATCAATTTAAAAAACTTCTCAAAAGTTAAAACGACGTATTACTCACATAAAAGTGACATACGAATCAAACCCAACACATGTGCTCTAACTACTTGTGTTAATAGCACACATCATAGGATAAATTTCAACATACCAAAAATTTTAGACATTGAAAGTAAAAAAAAAGGAAAGAGAATTTCTTGAAATGTGTTACATTTTTCAAAATTCTAACAGTACGAACAAAAAACTGATTTTGATAATATCAGGTCTATATGTACATATCTTCTAGATCATCAAGCCACTAACAAATAAATTAAAAACTCAATAATCTACACAACAGTTACTAACCCACACACGCACACACACACACAACATGCTATTTAAAGATTTAAGTAAATATAAAATAGGGGAGAGGGAGCTTTCAGTTAAGAAAACACTTACCTGCCAATTGTCAAATTTTACCTAACTTTCAACAATTTTACATTTTTAATGTTTGTATTGCTAAACTAATGTATTCTAATTTGTATCTGTAATCTCGCTTTAGTAATACTTATTATTCAAAAAGACTTAGAACCTACAAAAATAATACTATTCTTTTTGCCTGACTAGCTCAACAGAAATAACGCTTCAAAATTTATGAAAATGAAATGAAACACAGAAATCTCGAGATACATCTGTGCATTCAAAAACATTTTTCTTTCATACAAAAGAATTTATAAAACAGTTTACATTTTAAGTTCACACAGGAAACTATTCCTAAAAGATACTTAAAAGTATTAAAGTAATCCCTACCTTATCTTTGTTAACAGGTACAAAATCTTTAATTTATATGTGGATAATTTACCTATCTCGTATTACCCCGCTTATGAGTGTAATTGGTTAATGACGCTGCACAGACCTCAAAATTTGCTAGTAATTATACGCTTTCTAAAAATATTTTTTGTAAGATAAAGAACTTATTCTAATTTAAGTTACAAATATTAAAATATTTTTATCAATTACAAATAAAAAAAAATCCAAATGTTATACTTTGGAAGATAACGCTTATCAACACTTTAATTCCATTATCATCAACAGTATTAAATACTTCGGTATTAAATACTTCCCGGTTCTATTTTAAATTGACGTTAAGATCCCAGTTTACTAAAGTGCATTTATTGTTAGTTGATTAAAATCACCAGTTGTAATCTTCTACCAAGATTATCCATATTATCTTAAATCTCCATTTGACGTTAGAACATCAGTTTGTAAGGTGCATTTTTATTATTAATTGTGGAACACCGATAGCATTGATTACAAATCACTGAAAACGTATTTATTTCATGTCGTAAAATAATTTAAGGCATGCAACTCTGCTTTAAATCTTATATGTTCGATTTACCTAGGAAAGAATGAATAATGATTGAATAATGAATGCCGAATACTGAATCTTGGACAAATCGTCTAATACAGTTCCGGTTTATTAGTAAAACAAAATCAATACGTCGTGTTCAAGATTTTTCTCGATCTATTTTAAAGTATTAGTCACCCTAATTGGTGTAATATTTACGAGAATGTCTGTGTTTCATAATCTAATTAGCGCAAAGTTATGATTTATGTTTATTGTAAAGCGTCATATGTCCTTTTCTAACGCACGAAGATAATGGGCGGTTTCATTCTGTGTAATACCTAAGGTTATTGAACCGCATTATCTTATCTAACTTTTATGGCATTTTATTAATGCGCAATTTTTTGTATCGGTGCGTTTATTCATTTGCGGTGAATAATTAGCTTTCAGAACAATTCTAATATAATGACGTGTTCCCTTATTAAGTAACAAGAATTCTAGAATTAATATGCTTTGTTTGAGACTCATAAAGTGTTATTTTAACGAGAACCAATATTTTAAAGAGCTATAGCTTCACACAAATGTCAATTACATAATCAATGCAAGCTCGCAATTACTTTCTTAATGATTGTAAATTGTTCTTGCGAATACTTTATACACGAAATATATGCTGTACTTTTATGAAGATGCACTAAAACTCGCAATTAGTTATAACGCTTATTATGGCATTCTAAATGATTAATTTGCATTTTAATAAAGTACGGATTTTAGTATTTTTAAACACATTTTAAGGTATCTCTCAAGAGTAATTTTTATACGGAGTACAGAAATCATATATTGGGTAATTTTAATTTTTCCCGGTTATTTCCTTTTTGGATGGGTTTCTTCTTTAGAGAATTTGGGCGTTCGATAACCTTTCGTGACATGTTTATCACATCAACATACATTGTTGTGAATGATGTAGCTATAGAAAATGTGCCCCTATGCTGGGATTCAATAAAAAATATTATAAAAACAAAATTGATTTGATGTGAATAATTGCCTGAAGATACCCGTATTATTTTGCTAACTTAAAAGGGATGAAACAGCGATTTTTCAACATCACAATTATAATAACTTAAATATATATAAATAATTCTTTAAATTATAATAACCGCTACATTTACAAACACCTCTCTTTAACACATTAAAACTATACATAAAGAGAAAATCTTAAGTGAAACACAAATACTTCATAATTACTATAGAATCATATGGAGAGCTTAGAGTACGTCACACTATGTACAAATTATTAAAAATAGGATGAAAGACTGCAATCAATAATCTCTCATATCTCCAAAAAAGAAAAAACCGTATCTGATCAAATACCCCCTTTATAGCCTTTGATAATGGTCAAACTTAATCGAAATCGACAACTCAAAACAGAGTTATAATATCCATTTACGGAAAAATATTTATGTAATTTCACCTATTGAAGTTAATTATAATTCACAAATTTGTTCAATTTTCACGGGTTAATTTTGCGTCCTTTTCTATACTGCAGTCGTGTAAAAAATAATAAAATCTATTTTACGACATTTTTGTTATTCGCGCGACTTCTATTCTTTTCGGTGTCTTTTGTTTTTGATGGGCTTTATTTGTAGGCTTTGGGTTTCAATGACCGCTCGTGACTCTTTACATCAACATAGCGAAGAAGAATAATCCACATTTGGAATGCAATTGCATGTTTGTTAATATATATTAACAGATATAAGATGAAATGAAAACCCAACTTTTTATGTAAAGTTGAATTTCCTTAAATGCAAGACGTAATTGAAAATCGAAAATAAGAATAAGCTTCAGTAGTATAAATTATAACACATTTTACTCAATTGGCTACATAGATCAGTTGGTTAGACCGTTGATCCGACTAATCAATGATCGCAGGTTCAAATCCTGCTGCAGCTGCTCTTTTAGCGGTTTTCAATTACCAGTTCGATTTGAAATGGTAATTCAACTTTACATAAAAGGTTGAGTTTCCATTTCATCTTATATCTGTTTTATATGTATATATATATATATATATTATATATTATATCATACATATATATATATATATATATATATATATATATTATATAATATATATATATATATATATATATATATATATATATATATATTCCTGCGACACGGCCTCAAGTTGGGCGCCGCTAGAAGAGTGCTGTGACAACGGCCGCACGTTGGGGCGCCGTTAAGAGAGTGCTGGGTCAACGGTCGCACGTTGGACCGCCCCTAATGGAGTGCTGTTACACCCTCTCTTTGGAATGGGAGCTAAAAGAGTGACGTGATAACGGTACAGCAATGGAAAATTTGAAATTAATATCGAATCTTCATTTTTTTTCTTTGCCTGGCTAGCTGAATGGAAATTATACTATAGAATTTACAAAATGAAATAAAGCAACAATCTCAAGAACATATATACAGTCAAAAACATTTTTGTTTCATACAAAATAATTTATAAAGCAATTTACTGTTTGAATTCATACAGACAATAATTCCTACCAGTAACTTAATTATTAAGATATTCCCTACCTTAATTATTACGTGGATAAATTACTTATCTTCTATTAGCACCCTTGTAAATGTGATTGGCCAATAACCCTTAACAGATAGTCTAGTTAGTAAAGGCCAAAATACCTTGAGCTTTGACTTCACAATTTTCTGTAAATTATTCTTATTACAAAATTGAAAGAGAATTTAACCTACTTTACAAATATTTGAATACTACGAACTACGAAATCTAAAATTTTATACTTGCAATGGAAGAATAGCGCTTATTATAATTTCATCTCCAATGTAATTAAAGATATTAAATACTTCATGATTTCATTCTACATTGACATTAAAATTGTAGAATGTTAATTTTCATAGTGCAACTTCTATTTTTAATTAATTAGCTTTAAAGTAGCTTTTGTTTTGAAGAATATTCAATCTTTATTGTATTTTACCAAACAAATGATATTTCATCAAAGGGCATGCAGCTCTGCATGTTATTTGGTTGCAAATAAAATCTTTACTCAACGTTACATATTATTTGATGAAGAATCAGGAATTAGTTAAACGTTACATGGTCGATCTCGTAAATTCAAATGAATTCATGAATATGTATTATTTCCGTTTATAAACAAAATTATCTGACTACATCATCGTTCTCCAGAGCCTTCCGGATCCACTTGGAACATAATACAACCAGGTGATGTAATATTTCCGATAATATTACGATTTAATGATCCAATTAGTGCCAAACCACCACGGCCGATGTGATATACAAGCATCGCAAAGCGTTGTCAATCCGTGTCTAGTGCACGGTGTTCATAATCGCGTTTCATTCTATCTTATTGTGACACGGAACGCTATAAACAATTTTTATTGTTTTTATAACATTTTTATGTTCTTATTAGTTCTTCGAATCCCCGTTTTATTCATAATTGTTTTGTACAATATTTCTCAGTATTTTTTAGTACAGATGACCTATTTCTTTTTATTAGTCAAGAAAATTGTAAAATATAAATATGCTTTATTTAAAACTCTTAAAACGAATATTATATTATATACTCACGAAAAAATAATTACAGCTCGCGATTGTTTTCTTTATGGGTTGATTTGTATACTAATAAAGTTAACATTTGTAAACGTGTTTTACTTATATTTTAAAATTGCTTTGCATTCTAAAGAAAGCACGGATTTCAGTAATTATATAATTAATTAAAGCTGCCATAGCTTTCTTGACGGTTTTGCAAAAGCAGAAAGAATTATATTTAAATAATTGCAACAAAAAAGATTGGTTTCAGTAAATAAATAGTGTTTTAACGCATATTTAACGCACAGAAAGTTTATTAAGTATTTTAATTAATGACAGCTTCTTAATAAATGCAATAGCTTTATATTTTCTCTTGGTAATGAAAATTCGTTTCATTAAGTAGGCATTGGTTACTCACGCGGAAAAACATCCTTTTTATTAACACGCATGAATTTATTGGTATTGTAGATGCAATACGCTTATTTTTATATAGAGTGGAACTATAAATATCTTCGAATTTCAATTTTTCCGGTTTTCTACTAATTGGGCGGGTTTTGTTCATAGAATTTGGGTTTCCATGTCTTCTCGTGAATTTTTTATCACATCAATATATACATATACCAAACACATACACACACACACACACACACACACACACACACACACACTGCGGTTCTGAGTATTAATTCAAAATTTTATTTGTTACATATAAACTGGGACACTCAATATAACACTTTTTTTTAATTAAAGGAACTTTCATCCCGTTCCATTTTCCGTTCCTCGATGAGCACATTACATATTTCGTTATATCGAATGCATCATCATAACTTCGTGTTACTTTTTATCTAAAGATAAAGGACAAATTACTGCGCGAAGCGCTCTTTAACCGTAGTTGCTTTGTTCTTAAGTAATATTTATTACCACGGCAGAATCTGATGCGTCTACTTATAATTATTATGAAATGCACCTATTGAGCATAACAATGGAAAAAAAATCTAGAAGAATTCGGTAAAAAAATTAAAAAGGTATTAAGCACAGAAGACGGCAATCATTTAGATATAAAAGCACATCTGGGGAAGAGCTTTATTAAACAGAAATAATCATCGCATGAACTTCTATCCTAATGTACCATTTGGCAATGTTCTCTTAGTAATCCAGTTGCTAAAGCCGACAAGGGTATCCCTTAAAACCCTCTCTCATTAAAACGGTGTTTAAAAATCAGTTGCTGAAGCAACATTAGTGAAAGAGATTTCGCCAAGCTTTTGTTAGAGTTAGGTGTGTATTTTAAAGTACGTTATGTAAATAATTTTACAAGCTAACAAATGTGTACATTAATCCGAGTTTTATGTACATTCGCTTAACAGAAACACAAATTTCGTTTTGGAAGTTCTATAAAGCAGAACAACTTCCAGATATTTCCTTAGATGTCAGGAACTTTAGAATAGTTATTAACCTCATTCTGTCGCTTTGTTCTGGTTGCTCGCTCTCTAGATGTCTCTCTGTAACTTATAAGCAGCAATGTAGAGGTTTAAAGAGTTAATATATCTGATACTTCTCTCCATTCTGCAACATCTATTTGTATCCGGCATGTAGTAGAATGCTTACTAGTAGGAAGATATCTACATCGATGACTCTACTTTCAACCCCACGATGAACTCTAAAGCCAACACTAAATAATGCTTTATGTTAAATGGCTACATATATTTTATTACACACTGTATAGTTCTTGGGCGTTTTATCAGTTAATAGAATTATTTTTCCCTAGTGTTTAAACATTGTTTTTTTACCATGCGTTTCAGTCGAACGTTTATGATCTTTTTCTGCGGTGTCAAACTAAGATAACTTTAACAAATCCCAAAACCAAGTGCGCAAAAGTTTCCTCCAGCAGAATTATTTATGTTGTGAACATGATTTAATCTGTTCTCATTAATCTTAAATCCAAGGAGGATTGGTTAAACACCAAATTAGCTAAGGTGGGTAATCAAGTGTAAAACAATGCGAACTTGTATTCAGAGATAGCTAACCAAAGCTAAGCTATAGCTTAGAAGAACTCCAACCCTGCTGTGCTGACCCACAGTTTGCAGATTAAAGCAATACTTAAGGGGCTGTTTGAAAAGCCTGCAAGGTCATAACGACAACGACGCTTGCGGCGCTGTTCACAAAGCCAGCAACTTCACGCCAGCAATGACAACGTCTAAGACTCTAGACAGTGCGCAACATTTGGACATGCCATTCACTCGATCACGAATCGAAGCCAGCGCCACCCGCAGAAAGAAACAATCCAATCTTTCGAAGTATCCTTTACGAAACCCTACACAACCTAAACCACTGTCACCTATTCCACCAACACCGGCGCACTGGGATTTACTTTTTAACTTCAGTGGTAGTTGTAGGACGGGGGAAGTTTACCATACACAAAACCTTCTCGGGGTCAGTTTGAACAGAATTAGAACCTACGATATAACCTAAATGTTTTTGAAACGACTCACCCGTTATCACAGTCATCGCAATCTGGCTTTTCCATGACGTAGAAACTTGTTTACAGAACGTAACCTAAACGGAGCCTCCAACTTGCATGGTTGTTTATGACATCTAAAGCGTGTCCATGTGATAATTTCTCGGGATCAAAATACTGCATGGATAGGTAAGTATATCTTGGTTAAATCGTGTTGCTACGTTTCAAGGTGACATTATATGTTAGAATTACAAAAGCTTCTCAAGTTGTATTAAATTTTATTTTAGTTAATCTATATTTAAACGTAGTTGCACTACAAGGAAATAATATTCTCCGACGACCACTTGTGAAAACAACAGATTACACACTACTTATTTATGTAGAAAGTAAAGTATATCACTCTAGAGTGCGAAAGTACATATCACTCTAGTGTTGAAATACTTTTCAACTCTAGAGTGATATGACTGATGTTAGTATGCTAGTTACCTAGGCAACCCAAACGACTACCGGTTTCTACTTTTTTGCATTCATTCGTTTCGTTTTGGCTAATAACAGTTTAAAATACCCATAGTTAAATCGATACTGACAGTTTCCGTTTTACTTAAAGATGTAATTACTCATATTAGTTTGTAATTGAAATGATTTCTTCAATAAAATTGAGAATGCATACGCTAAAAGCAACAGATTCGCGGATTTTATAAAAACAAAGTAGGTGTTCGAATTTTCAACATCAAAACGTCAAATAAATTTTATAGGTGTCTGCCTGTCTTGCATTATTGCGTACACATTTATTGCAAATAAGCATAAAATAACTATTTCGTAATTGTTTTTAGTAGTGGTCGCCGGAAAAATAGTGTACAGTACTCGCGTGGAAAGTGACATTTCACACTCGTGGAATAGTCGCACTCGGCTGACGCCTCGTGCGACAATACTCTTCCACTCGTGTGAAATGGGTCACTTTCCACGCTAGTAATGTAATATACTATTAATTAAATTTTACGTATAGAAATTATACGAACCATTGGTTAGTTGGTTTTGATTAATTATTCAGATGGACCATGGTATTAGCTATGCGTAGACTTGCTGCCACAGCACTAAGTAAATACATGTTAGCGTGCTGATGTTTGGACTACAAGTGATGGATTTTCCGTTGCAGGCGGCGGTGTTCAACAAAACAAACAACCTGAGGCATGTTACAAAACCGGTAGAAGCACATCTAACCTGTTACCTTATTTAACTTTGTTATAATAAATTTTTGATTTTTGATTTGTTGAGTTTATTAAGAATTATTGTATGAAAATTATACAAGTTATAGTGTTGGGCAAATTTATAACCCAAAATAATTTATTGAGAGGACAAAACGGAAACTAAAAATGATCGATTCGTTGAAATATTGCAAGGGTCTGTAGAGAATTAAACTGTTTCAGATTGTTGTTTTCAGTTTAAACATATCCGCTTATCAAGCAACGAGTCAAGATGTAACGGAATATGCAGCTTCAATCATGTAGTAATTTAAAATTTCGAGTAAATAGTAATGATATGGATATAATTATATGTATCAATTTTATTGCGACATCTTAGTGTATTTGTAAATATCTCAAATATTTTGACAAAGAATCATTGAGGATGGCTCCAGTCGAAAGCGCTTTGAAAATATTAATAATTTAAAAAACTTATACCGTTTAGGCATCAGAGATAAGGCTATACGCATTATACTGTCTGGATTAGCTGTTGTCTGTGCCACATAACTTTGAGTTAGTTTTTGATTTTTATACGTAACAGATGTTCGACATTCTGTATCATTATGTTTGAAAGAACTTTATGCTGTAATAATAAGTTTAGAAATACCTATTTGTACTGCTATTTTGTTGACGAGAGAAAATTTTCCTAGTTTTCTAACGTATTGAAGTTGATATATTCTCAGTTAAAAAGGAGAACCTCGAAACCTGTGGATAAAATATATATTACGTACATTTTCTACTTTATGTATCTAGGAGAAAATAGGGACTCACCAATATTTCGTATCTAACCAAAGCTATGAGTTATCCTTTTGTTCGAATGTCAGGATGAGAAACGCGGTATTTTTTAAATTAATTGGGTTAAAAGAATAATCATTTATAAAAATGCCCAAGTACAATGAATATAACTTGTGCAAACCGCAATAGCTATTTGGTCTATAGGTTACAGATTACGTACTATACGTCAATATTGTACACACATTACATTAACAAAATCATGTTCTCAAGTATTGAATATAGAGCATCCCGATTAGATTAGTCAGTTTCTGTAAAAAGCAATTACATGACAATAGATTGTCGTTTAGCGCTATGAGGATTCTTTTGCATCAAATACAATTAGACGAGGTCGTGGAACATCGTTAATCTTGTTCAATTCAACAAAAAATTTTAAGAAATAATAAATTAAATTTAATATGATTGTAAAACACATGATTTTAAATGACATCTGTGTTTCAGTTCGAAACTACAAAAGCTTAATGTACATTTACACATGTAAGCTTTTAAGTTGTTGAATATATTATAATCTAGTTTAATCTCCGAATTATGTGAAGAATATTGTAATCTAAAATACGGACAATAAATCTAAATTACAAAAAAACACCTTGTACAAGACAGAATTTTATTTACGGTAATCACGCACGCTAAAACTTGCTATAGTAGGGTTACACGTCTCTTTTAGATTATGGATAGATAGGTTAGATAGGAATAATGTTCGAAATTCTATACTGAAAAAATGCTAATGTGTATTAATCAGCACATGAGCGTGTTTCATCTGATAGAATTATAAAACGGTTTAATAAAAGAGCAACTAAAGATTATAATCCCAAATTTTTTTAATTTGCCTTGCCTTATTAGAACGTTACTGCTCGCGGAATGACCACAAAGTGATTATTTCAAATCTGTGTTAAAGTATTATAAATCAAACATCGTCAGAGAGGCTAGCTGTAATAGTTTAATATCTTAAGCAAACACGTTTACATTTTAACAGTGAAAAAGTTATGTGGGCGTTGGATCCCTCATAATTTGACAACCGCTCAACAAAAGACTCGTGTGGATTGGTGAAAGAAATGCTCAAAAAATATGATTGTGATGCATCAAACGCAGTTTATAACATTTACACAGGTGATGAATCTTGAATTTATTAGTATAAACCCGAAAGTAAACAGCAGTCGACTGTATGGGTCTTAGAAATCCAACAAAAGTTGTTCGCACTCGAAGCACTTCGAAGAAACTGGTTTCCTGTTTTTCGGAATAAATGAATATGTCGCGACCGTTGCTTTACAGAATCGTAGAACAGTTAATTCTGCTTGGTATACAACCATTTGTTTGCCACAAGTATTCGGAGAAATTAGAAAAATAAACCGAGGATGCCGCATCATTCCCCATCTTGACAATGCAAACTCTCACACATCGGCTCAAACAAGTGACTATTTGATTACTCAAATCATGGATTGATGGGTCATCCGCCGTATAGTTTGGTTCCAACATATGCAAATGTGTATCAATCATCGTGGAGAATATTTTGAAAAACAGTAAAGAAGTTTTCACGTCTTAAGTTTTGTTTTTGTTACTTATTCCCAATACATATCAAGCACTCCTTGTATTTAGATTACAGTAAGAAATTTCGAGAGTGCTATTTGTATAATTTCTGGTATGGTCTCTAACGATTGAAATGTATATAATTTGTCGTCATGAATATTGGAATTCAGTTCAGATTGAAGCTTTGTTTACAATATATTCTAGTTTAAAGCTTTGAAAGGTGGGACATAAATTATTGTTGATATAAATTATTGTTGTGAAAATAAACCAATAATTGGTGCTTGAATAGTTAATTATAATGCTTTGATAACAAATAATTAAGAAGATAGCATAGTAGTTTACAAAGATAATACTTGTGCTGTTAGCGATTAGCTGAAAATAAAGCGTTGGCAGAGCTCTTTATAAATTCCGTTGCAACTACGATTGTTGAAAATTCTTGTATAATCAATTTGAAAATAAAGAACCGGTGTTATTGCAAATAGAGTTTTCGTTACAATACTAATATTAGTAAATCAATTCAAATATTCAAGTAATTGAAGGAATGTTACCCATAACTCAAATTACACCAAAGACTGTCTACTGAATGTCACAGTTGTTGCGTTACAAATTTTTGTATGCTTGCTTTGAATCAGTTGCAACATCTCTTTATATGCCATTATATATATATATATATATATATATATATATATATATATATGCAGGCTATTGTTTATATACAAAGCAAAATTTTAAATGGATTAACCAATTTTCAGTTGAAGCAGCAATCTCTTTTTCAGTGAAGAGTTTGAGAAAAATTAATGAAGTTATATTTAACGCCACTTGCTAATTATAGAGTACGAACTAGACAAATTACAAAACGCTAGTGTATTTTCCATCTCAGATTAAAAAAATTAATCTTTTCACGTAAAGGTTTCACCGGAAAGTCGCCACGATACGTCTTCTGTAGCCAATTCCGGTCAATGCCGTTTCAAGAAGATATCATTTAGTCTCTTGAAGTCTTACAATATTCTTCAGAAGTTGATTAACCATATCTTCTGCACTCCAGTAAACGATGGAAGATTTGCTCTATATGGATACTTAATCATGGTTTGTTTAGACGAAAAATAAGCCACAGAGAAACTTAAACTTATATTGCAAACATGTAGCGATTTCGGTTTAGAAATTAACCAACTGAGTTGCTGTCTACTAAAACGGCGTATAGAATTAATAGGTCACATCATCGAAGATAGTTAGCTATGCTCATCCGAAACAAAAACGGAGGCTGTTCTTAACACTCCGACGCCAAAATCGTTCAAATACCTTTAAAACTTTATTGCCCTAACGAAACTATTTCCGAAAATTTATATGCAATTATTCTCATAATGCACTAACTCTTACGGACTCGGTGAAAAAAGAGGCTGAACCGAAGTTTATGGATAAAGAAATAGCAGCGTTTGTTTATCTAAGAAATATTATAGACCGTAAGCCAGTCTTTTCAATATTTGAATTAGGTACCGAAACAGATATGCATACCGCCACTTTTGAATTATGGTGCTATTCTACTTCAACGACTACACGATGATAATGCTTTACACCGGTTACATTGTATGAGTTAAAAACGACCGCGACAGAACAGAATTGTTGTGGTTATTAATTGCCAATACTTGCCGCAACCGAAACTCTGAAAAAATTTAGAATATGTCTTTTAGGAACAAAATCAAAATTGTAACCGACTAAGCTAATTTTACAAAAACGTTAGAGATAGAGGATAAAATAACCATGTGGGTACTTACGTTAGGAGACGACCATATTTTAGAACACGGCTCTGAATCAAATGAAGCATGTAAACGCTCGCAGTTAAGACAAGAAAACAAAACGACAGCCAAAATAAAGCGTACCCAAACCAAAGATGCGAAATTGTCGCAATTAAGGAGATACTCTCGATAACCATATAAATCTTACCAGATTAAGAACTATATTGGTAATAGAACTGTAGACAAACGTAAACTATACTAGTACTACCTAAGAAAATGCCAACTAAAATAATAAGAACGGTTAAGAACGCTGTCACTTCTCAATTAGAGAAACTGTGGAAACAATAAAAAGAGATTACTTTATACACAAATTAAAATAGAGAAATTGAGTAAATGATCATGTGTAGCTAACATTGTGGTAAACGCAAAGAGCGATAAGCACGACGCATTCCTACATCCTCTGTAGAAGGAAGAAATATACTTTCTGTATAGATTATCTAGGTCCATTAAAGTCAACAAATAAAAATTACAAACACATTCTAATAGTCATCGACAGTTTCTCCAAATTTGTATGGTTCTATCTAACTAAATCTAGAACTACCAAGGAAGCTACCACAAAACTTGATCTACAAAAAAACAATGTTTGGTAGTCCTGCTAGAATCATCAGCGATAGAGGTATAGGGTTTATTTCAAGTGATTTCTAAATATATTGCCTAACCGAATGCGTGACACATTTTACAATCAAAATTGGCTACCAAGAAGTAACGATCTAGTTGAAAATATATACACTATAGTAATCACTGTTCTTGCAAAACTGTCATTAGAGACTTCATCAAAATGGTACAAATATGCCACGTGCAACAAATAATTAACTCCACAGCGTAGCACAGAACAAAATTGTTTTGAATTACTTACAGGCGTAAAAATGACCAAAAGGGAAGACATAAACGTTACCAAAGCAGTCAACGAAAAAGTAAGATTGCTGTTTGAGAAGGATGTAAATGAATTGAGACTAAACAGAACACCAGAAACGTAGAAATACCGGGCTAACTACGAATGCGGAAAGGGGGGGATTCCTAGCAAAACAAAAAATTCATCGTCATCGATTTTCTATTTGCAGAAAACATTAATAAAAAAAAAAGAATTCGGTTTGCACCAACAAAAAAAAAATAAGTAGTTGTATTATAAAGAGCAAAATTTTAGAAATTTACGTACGAAGTGCGCATTTTGTTTGACATTTAGTATTCATTAATAAAAGAAAGAAAAGCAAAATTACTTCTTATGCTTGCTTATAATACCAGAGTGTTAAAGTAAAAAAAAATTATTTACGGTCGAACAAATTTGAATAATCATGTAGTGAAGTACTATGGAGCACCAGCGACGCACGACCAACAAAAGTAGGAAGAAAAGAGGTGCTCCCGATATATGGAAACATTAATGCAACCTATCTGCAACTGCCAGCTAATATCGTGGGCCCATTGCATCCACGGGGGTGAGTCAGCGAAGCGTCCGGGTGCTGGGATCCAGATGTAGCGCCACCACGGTCGACAGGTGTTAAGCGCTGCGACACTCCCTGCAAGGGCAGAACACATACCAGCGCAGTTGGTTCTACATAAGAAGAACAATCGGCCTACGTACAACAACTTGGTCCCCAGCTAAGAGCTAAAAAGAGAGCCTTACTAGTATTAATAATGCAGACCAACCTACCGATACACCCAAGATCTACACTTCTCATACAGAAAACACGTGCATCGCTCTTGGAGTAATAGAGCAAGTAGTTTAAAAAAATACCTATGAGGACGAACTGCAGAATCAAATTGAAAATTGTTTTAAATAACTAGAATTTGAGCTTCAATCCTCTCGTTATCAACATACCAAAAAGAAGATTAGAAACCTCGACCCAAGTTTTATTAAATAATACAATACACTATTACAACAAGTCTTTCGGACGTAGCAGTATAAGGATTAATTTTACGCTATAGTAATGTGTAGCCAGTTAACGGATACTCAAAACAAGGTGCCAACTATAGAATTTATAGCGTACAATCGTTGTTTTAGAGTAGATAGATTGAAATTGAAAATTATTCGCAACCGTATTTATTATAAGCAGGTAAAATATTTAGGATGTTACTGACGTATGGAAGAGAAGAAACGGAATCGATGTGGTTTTTAATTCATTGGCCGTAAATGAACGTAACAACCTGTATATCTTCATTTAGAACTCGACAAGTTAGTAAAACATTTTGCAATTAATTATTAACTAAACCCGTTGCTTGAAACTTGAAAATTATGTTTCTCATATTTAAATCAGATATGCTTTTGTCAACATATTTCTAACTAAATAAGTTTGCTGGTGATTTGTAATTTCTAATTGCGGTATAAAATCACTATTCCAAGTTATTCTTGCAAGGGAATACCATGTTTAGTTAACAAAAATCATTAAAACGACTGTAACTACTTACATGAGACAACAACAGCGAATGACAGGTTGCTTTAATTAAATTACCAAGCACACTTTTCATTTATTTTTGAAACAAATGAATATGTTGAATACACCAGTCAACTTAATTAATCTGATGAAATATTGTATTTTCTTCAACTACAAAGTGAAATGTCCTAACCTTTTACTTTTTCTGCTTGAATGGACGTGGAAAAATGAGCTCTTTGGTAATCTGTCAAAACAAAGTATAAGACGTTATTTCAAATTTCTAAAGATAAAGGCATCTAAAAAAAGTTAAATGGGGAAAATTTATTTCATTAGAGTAGATTCCGTTTACCTTGTTATTATTATATTTGGCTTTTGAAAGCGATCCTATACTATTATAATGTTCACCAATGTATAAAGTATCCCAACGCTAGAGTAAAATAGGTTTTCCTTAATTAACATTAATAGTTTAAAATTGTATTGGCCTTGGGGTGGGGTTAGTAAACGAGTATATTTTAAAAATATTGGAAGTTATACAGGGTACGTCGAAAAAGCAGGGCTTGAAAAAGGATGACTTTTATAAATGAAACACCATGTATTCGATTTTATTTTGAGGTCTTGGTGTTCATACATACATCTTTTGTCATGAGAAACAACTAAAATTTGATAATGTTGCAACTATTTTGCATTTTTATGGACTTTCTAAATAGACAATTTTCCGTTCTTTTACAAGTCAAATTTTCGATATTTGTAAGGGTAAAGAATTTCTATTATATTAATATTTAGCCGGAGATTCGTAATTTTTTAACAGGGTGCTTATTATAACAATTTAAATTAAAGAATCTTCAAATTGAAAAATTTAATTTTTTTAAATGGCATGCCCTGCATATTTTATTTTGCTTTAGTCAGGATTAGAAATCTCTCATTTCTACTAAATAGTTTTCAAAATATTTCGATATTTCCAACTAGCTAGGTTACAATCGGCACTAGAACATTGTTCGGATTGTGGTTACCACGTAAAACAATTGCGAATAAAAATAAAAAAGTTATGTGCCAAATTTAACGCAACCTGAGCTAGCTTTTTTGCATGTTCATATCGTTGTTTTTTTTGCATTGGTCATGGGTTATCGTTACTATGAGTTAATATGATTTACGTGTTGAGCAAAGCTTGAAAAACTTTTGATGGCACAAAAAATCTACAGAATGAAGTATCCTGAACGACGTATACCTACTTCCATCGACTGCTACAACGTGATTTCAGCGGTAGGTTAAATATTCTAAATATGGAGTTCTTAAGAACTTTATGTTTTCAAATGAGATATCGTTCCAAAACAGTGGGTCTGTAAGTCGGCATAATACGCACTATTATGTAATTAAAAACATTTTGGCCGCGGAAACTTTCAAATCGACGTTATTGGTCAATAAGTGCGTGATGTGGAATCCCAAATAACCAAATAAACGGTCTCTATTTTTTTTTTGGTGAGCCTTTATCGGCTCGCAGTGATTTATATTTATAACGCGAAGAACTGCCTCTATAACTTGAAAATGTTAATTTCAGTCTACGGAAAAAAATGTGGCTGAAACATAATGGTGCACCTTTACATTTTTGTACTGACGTAAGGGAATTCTTGGATCAGACATTCCCAGAAGAATGGATAGCACGTGGTGGCTTTATATCGTAGCCACCAGTGGCGTAACTATGATTGTTGCCCCATCGCCAAATTTTTAATGCGTGTTTTCTTTACGACTTATTATTGGCATATATTTTTACTTATTTTCTAATTATAGTACCCATAGAAAAAAACAGCATATAATTAAATGCATTATATATTAATCAAATGCTTCATTTTACAACCAAATGACAAATTCAAAATTTTATAAATTAATTGACATTAATACTACATTGTCATACGCCGTAGAAAATTACTTATATCTCAAAATTAAATTTAAAAATTCTTTTGTCTTGTCTGTTCTGCTGCAAAGTTATTTACTGAATTATTTATATTTCTATTATTGGCAGTGTCATGTTTAATTGCCAAGAAAGATAAATCTTCTAACCTGAATTGTGAAGTGCGCTCTTAAAATATTTTTTAACAATTTTTAATTTTGAAAATAATCTTTCCGCACTTGCAGTGTTAGCAAGTAAAGTTCGGTACAACATTAAGGCTGTGATTGCTTTTAGAAAATTGCTAGAACCTGTAGACTTGGAAAGTACTAAATATTCTAAAAAGTGTAAAATATCATTAACATTTTTATTTCATCACAAATGAGTCTACTATTTATGAGCGTAGCATGCTCCAATCCTACAACATCATTTAAATCTTACGATACAATTTTTGGAAACGTTTCGCCTTAACTAAAATATCGTGTGCAGTTCAATTTAACAAACATTAGCTTCCAGGAAATTAAATTTATTGTTTACATGGAAAAATCTATTTAAAACGATTCGCAGCTGTGAAATTATAATATCTATTACCCGATAAACTACACTTACTTCAAATATAGATTTTTCATCATTCAATCGATAATTTTCGGATAATTTGTCATAACGTTATTTTATTTTTGCTTGCCTTTTTTATACAAACTCCGGTTTAATATTCCATTGTTCTACAACATACTCTGCTTCCTTCGTAATGTTATAATATTTTTTCTTGTTTTCTTGAAAAATGTTAAAGTTTTTTTAATTAAAAGGGTTATCTGGTTGATATTCGCTTTTTCACTAGGTGCAGTTTGTGAAAGACTTAAGCTCTACTAGAATTTGACTTAAAAACTCATTTAAATAGATAAATTATTACTTTCTCCCCTAGTTAATATTTGTTTTGTGTAAGTTTGTTTATCTGTTTTTTATATCAGAATAATTTTATTAAGATATATTAATATATCTTTATACCAAAACCTTATGGCAGTTAAAGTTTTTAATCTATCGGCCTAACGTGTACGATTTAACCAATTTAATTGTATTGCTCCTTACTTTTTTTTCGATGTTATAAAAAGAGTAATTGCACGACGAAGTATAAGAAATACTTCAGCACAGCTTGCATCGACCTTTAAGGTTGCGGAGGCTGCATGAGATTTGAAATCACAGGGTAAGAGAAATGTTTAGAGAATATCTGAATGTTAAAAATTTAAATATTAAGACACTTGTTAACACAACTGTAAAATAACTTAAAGAAACAAAAGTTAAAACACGATAAGAGAAATTTGACCAAATATGTATATTAGTACTCAGTTATTACAATTCCAAAGGCATGTATAAGATATACGCTTGTGTCGTTAACATTGTAGACATCGCTATATATATTTTAACATGATATAATTCATATGTTTAATAAATGTACACGAGAAAATTTCTATAGAGAAATAAAAAAAAATTATCTCTGTCGAAAAACTCAAAATTTAACTTATTGCGAGAGTAAATCAAAAAGTGATCTTAGTTGTAATAATGTCATGTAATAAATGCACATGAAATGAAAGTTCAAGTAATAAACCTTTTTACCATAAGAAGCTTCATGAAGTTCCGAATGTTTACATATTTTTAGATTATGTATTAGAGAATTATATTTGAAATCATTTAAGATAAGTAAAATGTATTTAATAATCAAAACAAAATATTTATAGTGACAAAGACAAATTTAAATAGAGGTTGGGCCTCTTTATTTTAACAGAAAAACGATAAGGTAAAAGTTTTAATCTCATACCTGTAGTATCAGTAACTGATCTAATACTAATAGTTACTTAATTTATAAGAATCATTCATATTCAGGAAACTGAGACATTCTGCATTGGTGGATCTCCTAGTGTAGGTACAAAACAGCATGTGGTCGACTTCAAATGTTGTCTTTAACAGACTTTTGTTCCATAAATTAAACTTGTAGATATTTTTTAATAAGATAATAACTGAGCGGCAATATGTAAAGTAGAAGGAAACCAAATATAAAAAATCTTGTGATGAGAGTATTTATTTTACATCATCTGGTTGTGCGAATGCACGAGCGATTTTTCCATGTAGAAATCTGAATGAGAAAACAAGTCGCCGCAACATCGGTAACCAAAACATAGGTAATCGGAACGTAGGTAACCGGAGCACCCTAGAAAATTCAGTTGTGTTACAAAAGTGAAAATCTAACACGAGGTGCCAAGGAAAATTAATCCATTAATAGTTTACCATCTGTATAATTATTTGATGGGGGAAACGAATAAACAACTTCTTTATCCTTTATACTAAACATTTAAAATTATATTTAAATGTTAATTTAGGATTTATGATTAAAAAATTTACATACCAGGTAAGCACATGAGGCAAGGTAGAAGTTCAAATCAAAAATAGCCAACAGTGCCAGATAAGCAATCAGATATCAAAAGAGAAATGAAAAATTTGACACTTCAAATAAATTATTTTCGGCCATCTTCGGGATTGGACGATCTCTAGCAATTATTCTCAATAATACAGAATTAAAACCACACCAGTTGTGCTTTTGGAATAAACACTTCAGAAATAAACAATAGGAAAATTTCATATAGATATAATTATTTGTACTATGTAACAAATTAGGAACTTGTGGATTAAAACTAATAATCCAGGATTTGTGAGATAAATTCTTATAGAAAATATATTATATAATAAAGAGAGTAATTTTATATTTAAATGTAGATATAAGCATTTATATGCTAATAGTGCCAAGCACAATGTAACACGCTGAAATATGGGCAAAAAGGCATGTTACAGTATCACATTTACTTTAAAAACAGAAAGCCAATCCCATCTTATTATACTATTAGCAAAGAGTGCTTGTTTTTTAAAAGTTGAAAAAAAATTCAATTCCTTTTATACTTCTAATGGAATCAGTTATGACTAGATTTAAGTAACGGGTGCGACAGTGCATATATAGAGCTGCAGGTTCTATGCTTATTATTCTTTTTTGCATACCGGAATAAGTGCCGCTCATAACGTTAGCCCCATCGTAGCCCTGACCCCTCCATCTATTCGTATCTAATTGCATGCTAGATAAATTGCTTAATACAGTGCTACATAATCCCTTTGCAGAGTGGGACTCTATTTTTGTAAATCTCACAAACGTTTCGCAAATAGCTATTTTGATTACCTCTCCCTCGCTATCTTTCTGAAAATCAATGTATCTTATAATTTTACTTAATTGAACAGTCTTAGTTATATCTTGTGTGGTGTTCATTATGTTTGAGAAATAAAAGGGCGGATTCAGTTTTATCTAATAAGGTATTTTTCACTGCTTAAAGTATTAATAATGTCGTTCTGAAGTTCGGGTAAAGACATTTAATTGATTCTTTGTGTCGTTTAAGCCCGCTTTTCTGTCTGCTTTTTAGACTGCCCGTATTTTATAGGCATACTGTGCTGTGCTCCACACATATGCTTTCAACAATTTTCTCCTTGTTCTATGTTTATGGTCTTTCATCATAGGCACTGTTCTTTCTTGTTATATGCAGTTTGGTCCCCTTCTATTGTTTTACAATTATATACCATATTTCTCCGGCATTCAGTGGTTGTGAAAAGGGTAAGCAGCCTGTGGCTGTCAAGTTCCCCCAGCACTTAAACATTTACCGATTTAATATTTTTTCCAATATATCTTTTCGCACAGTCAACATTAGTTGCAGATATTTCACAACTAACACCTGTAGTTGTCTATAATAATCATCAGATTCATCGGCGCTTATTTTTTCGTCATTAGATTTGCTGTCTCAAAACTGGTTGGACATGTACCTGCACTTATTTATATTCTGAGATAGCCTACATAGTTTTATAATTTTATGTCCTATTTCACCGTGGTTCAGTGAGAGGGGGTTAAGTAGTCTGTGGCTGCCAAGATCCCCCAACACTTAGACATTTGCCGAAATAACAGTTTTACAGTAAATCCTTTCACTAACATTATTCGAAAATATTGCCCAACCAATTCTTGTAGTTGCTTATAATAATCATCATGTTTAAGTACAGTTACTTTCTTCGTCATTAATTTATCCATCTTGGGACTGGTTGGATGCGTACCTCCATTGATTTCTATTCTGAGCTAGCTTACACATCTTCCTGAAACTTCTACAGCCTACATCTTTCACTATCTGTGTGCAGTAGTCCAACCTAAGTCTACCTCTTCTTCTCTGTTTTCCTATCTCTGCTTCTAATATATTCCGCACTATTTTCTCGTACCGTAGTATGGGCCTATCATCCTATCTCTCCTATTTTTTTCCGTTTTCCACATATTTCTTTCTTCTCCTACCATTTTTAGTTTCTTTTCGTTCTTAACTTTGTCTGTCCATTTTATCTTCATCATACGTCTGTAGCACCACATTTCAAAGGCTTCTACCTTTTTGTGTTCCACACATATGTTTTAAGCAATCTTTTCCTTGTTTCTATGTTTGTTGTCTTTGAACACAGTAGTTGCTATTTCTTGTTAAATGTAGCACAGCCTTGTGCTAATCTTTGTTCTATATCCACCTAACTTTGCTGACCCCTGCTATGTTTGGTGATATCCTATTCATTTCGATTTTTAGGTTATCTAGCTTACCTACTTGCTTCATACTTCTAACATTCGACGCTCCGACTCGCAAAATGTTCCCGACTCTTATGTTTAACTTTCCGATCGCATTCTCCGGAGTAGTCTCCTCCCGGAGATCTAAATGGGGGACTATTTTAACGCCGAAATCTTTTACCCCAGAGAATGCTATCATATTATTATAATTTAAGTACGCTGTGTACTTGGGAGATAATGTGGTGGTTTCCCGTTGCTTTCCACATCGCGGTAGTGTGTCTTAGACTGCCGTACCGACCCCTATGGTCTCTGCCAGTCTAAGTACCGAAAGAGCCGCTGCCCTCTTTCGGGGACCTGTCTTAGTCTGGTTACTCACCAACGCCCTACTACTTTGGTTGGACTGGTAGTTTGGTTCTTTAGCTCATTAGAACACGCAAGCCATTTCACGTGTTCTAGTAATCTAGAACTTCGGCAAGGTGCAGGTCC
The DNA here is from genome assembly GCA_036346225.1 of Platerodrilus igneus. Taxonomy (NCBI): domain Eukaryota; kingdom Metazoa; phylum Arthropoda; class Insecta; order Coleoptera; family Lycidae; genus Platerodrilus; species Platerodrilus igneus. The sequence continues at coordinate 2,722,896 of JARFIW010001130.1, forward strand.
ATTCGAAATGGTTATCCTTTATATTTCATAGGAAAGAGGGACCGGTGCACGTTGGCTCAGATATGATACGCAACCCATCCATATCAAGTTGGGGGAGGGGGAGGAGGCTGTTATTTTACACTCTGCATTGTGCTAGTCTTTTTTCAGGAAGGCAGGAATAAAAGGACGACCATGTGACCTTAAAGGTATTGCAAGATAGGACAACTAAATCTTCTTTATTCTTTTAACAAAAGATACCAAAGCAATATCAACGTGTTATATTAACTTAAAGATACAACTATAATATCAATTTAGATAACTATCGGATCATATTTCGCTTGCCAAAAACCGTTTAGCTTTAGTGTCAACAGTAGAGTGTAAGCAACTGTTACGTAAAGTTCTAGCTTAGAAAATCTAGCCGTTAATCCACGGAGAAACTAGGTGAAGTACCTTACGAGTATTCTATTTTGATTAAGCACCGATGACCTCGACTGCACCTAGCAAGATATGGTTGTGGAGTAACTCAGTGGTAGGGATGATATAAGAGGTCGAAGAGTGTTGCAAAATACTATCGTATGAAAAATACTGATCCCAATATAGAATTATCTTGGACGCCACCGAATCTCGGAGAACGAGGATTTCTAGGAAGAAACCCTGTTTAAAAGAAATAACACGAGGATACCAAAACCCAAACCTAGGAAAGTGAATTTGGCCTAAATGTTAAATGAGGGATAACTGATTACCTTAATTAAACAAATCTAAAATAACCGTTACGATAAAGGCACTAATATAGCTATTTAAAACCTCCTAGTTATAAAAAAGGTTTCTATAATCATATGCTAAATTACCTGTATATGAATCACATCTCTAAGTAGCGGCAAAACTTTCTATTGTAACAAGGCTGAAAACTATTACCTTCAATTAGTTTAAAAAAAGACATGCCGGCATATGGCACTATTTACTCAAGTTGAGAATCAAGTTTTAAGAATAAACAAGTACATACTGTAATAATTTTATTTTCTGACAATATTTTCACAGATATCTAACTGATTTAATTTATTAATAACCAACTTAAGTATAATAATGCTACACAATCTACGAAATAAATATTACATATTGCCGAAAACAATATTAGCTTTCGATTTGAAAGTGTAAAATTTTAAATTACGCGGTGACAAAAGATGCCCTTTGTTAGTGTCACCATAAAGTTCCCTCCGTTAGATGATAGTAATACCAAGCTTGTTGTCAGGCGGCAACCACGTCATCTTATCACTTCCAACTGAGCTGTCGTTAGAGTAGGTCAATTGTTCCTTAAATCAAGGATCATGACGTTGTTGAAGTCCAGGTGTTGGAAGCACAGAAAGATTAAAATTGTTTTCTTGAAATGGTATCGTCTCGGCGGCGCGCATTTTTATGTCCACACTTGCTGGAATTAGCTCGCAATTGACGGGACGTTAAATTGTTTGAATGGCCTTAGGCTAACAGTAAGTATTACTGAGTTTAGAACCATACTAAATTGATACTTTTAGTGCAATCTAGGATAATTTGTACATCTTAAATTTTGAAATTTAAGAAATATAGCTAATTTATTTGGACTTGAAATGAAAATTTATTAGAACTATGTGAAGTTTAACCTTGTACAAAAGTCGAATTGGCGTGCTTCAATTGTTTAATATGGACGCCGTGATGTCGTGTAGGAAATTTAGTATGCAGCTGATTGGTTTGTATGGAATTGGAGATTCCTAATGATTTTAGTTGCTGAAACAAGAGGATTATAAATTATCAATTATAATTCCGGGTATGGTCCTTATACCTAGCAAGTATTTTTCCATCGGATTAACATCTGGTATGTAATTTGTTTTCTTATACGTCAGCGGTAGCGTTGGATATAGCAGCCAAATAATTTTTTTATTGATCACGTGGAAAGATCCAAGTTCATTAGGTGAATGACAAACAAGTTATTTTTAAATTATGCAACAGGAACCTATAAAGTTTCACATTAAATCTTTTTATTAATACAATTAATATACGGCAGATGTCATTATAAAGATAGGAAAAGTTAAGTTCTATATTTAATGAAAATTGATGTGATTATTTGAAACATAATTTATTCAAATCTTAGAGAATTAAAGTTTACATTGCACTAATTATTTAAGTGGAATATTTTGCCAGAGAATGTGAGGTTAAAGTAGTGCTACTCAATCCAACAGAAGTTGTAATATAAAGTTAAACATTCAAAAAACTCATACTCGTTCATTTGAAGATAAATTTTGCTAGACCTTGCTAATATAAAATTATTATATTTTATCTGTGAGAAATACTGATACTATCAAGTACATATGTACATATCTTTCAATAATTTAATTTAATCAAACTTATTTAAAGAAGATGTCTTGTAAATAATTTACTTGCAACTGAAGGAATAGATTTTTATTTGGTCAAGACTATGATTATTAATTGGAATGAAAGGGTTGATTCGAATTAATTATTAATTTTGAATATTAAGGCACAAACAGTGCTATCTTTGTTTTAATCTGTTTACAGGTGTAGCAGTGCATCCATAAAGGTCAATATCGAGCCATAAGGTAAAAAAACTTTAGGGATTGTGTTTCGGTAATATATTGTATAGCGGTAATTGAGTAAAGGTTTCCGCATTCGCTTTATACAAGGGACTTAAGTAAGGTCTTCTTCGTATACAAAAATTCGGTGGCGCCATATTCTTTACATTTTTGGTCGCAGTCCAACCCCGATCCACAGCTCATGTTCTACCCAGAGCAAATAGCTCGACTAGCCGCTTACCCTTTTGAGGTTTCCTCATCTACGAGCCATTTTTCACCGAAACTTGCCGTGGGCTCTTTACACTTTCTGGGAAATCCTCGTCAAACATCCTTGTGCCTTTCAGAAGGTCACATAGGAGCAAAAACCTAACAACTATACCCCTTTAGTAAGTAAAAAAGCTATAATACAAAACTGTTCAGCAAAAGTCAAATATATGAAAACTACTTATATTAATTAAAAACGTTTTAGGCGAACAACGGATACATTCTAAATTCTCGATGACTAATAGCAAGAACCTACTTTGGACAGGTATATAACACTACAATGTTCAAATGTTTCTTAATTGGAGGTAGGTGTTGCAAAATTATAGTACACATACGTTAGGAGTAATTAACTGTAGGTGCCTTGGATACAACTAAAATATGTCTCCTAAAATCAACCCAGTTGTTTTAACCAGCTCTTATTAAAAATTCTGGAAATTTGTTGGTAAATGGATGCTTTTAAACTACCACTCGTCTCTCCGAAATTAACTTGTCAACATTCAAGGACACTATCCTCCCTAAAATTAAAATTCAGGAACTCAGTAGAATGTATATCCGACCTTTATTAACTAATTACATGAACCAAGTACGATGCATATATATATATATATATATATATATATATATATTCTCAGGCCAGCTGTAGCTACTCAAGTTTGCGCAATATTTCATTCAATGATCTTGACGAGTATCCGGCAAAAGAATATTCCCCCAAAAATGACTTGAAATGATCTTCGGTAAAATTCGGAAAATAAAATAGGAATGCAAATTGAAATTACGTTTGTTGTTTTTCTCTATCTATCATATGTAGAATTATCTTGATAAAACATTAACTTCAACCAAAGAGTAAGCTTTGCCATGTTCTGAGTTGACAGACAGTAGCGCGTAAACATTTTTACCTAAAAATGCTACAATAATGAATTTGACAACCCTTGAGAATGAACAATAAAAGAATACAGTATAAACTAAAATAATCCGTCCTTAGATCAACATTGCAAGTACACTGAAATTGTAATTCTCACAAGAAGTAACCCTAATCCTATTTATGAAGTTTACCAATATTAAAGTGAATAATGATTAAATATTTCAAAAGAATATTACAAAACTAATACAAGAAAGCCAAGCTTTTACAATGCTATATTCTGCATAATAGTAGTATAGATAGATATTTGAAACAGCAATGGGTAAATATTGCCTTGAGCTTATGTCCTGTACCGAAAAACATTACCTTAGCTCATACAGCGTCATCTATTGACAGTTTATACATATATTAATATATCAACAATTGCTATCACATTTAATCCATCGTTGATCAATTATTTTGTACTAGAGTAATATGTGCATCTAGAGCTAATAGTGGGTAGAGGAACATATACTTTCAAGGGAACAACTAAGCTCCTTTAAACATTGTAGCGTGGTACATAGCACATAAACAGGAGAGGATTAAAGATCACAACAATTGCCGATATGTATTTACTAGCATTGAATAAGGATTTATACAATTGAGTAACTGTATTTCTGGTGTTGATATCGCAATCAATAATTCATGTATAATTCTAGGGTATATTTGGTTTGTTTGGACACTTTAATTAGCACTTTCACATGTTAGAAAGTAGAACAGTAAAAGCATTAGCCAGTAGTAAAGCCTTTTTATATATTTATGGGTTTATAAAACGATATCTAGTATGCTTTAACATTAATTGGTGAAAGTCTCAATGCTTTAATGCCACAATGTTTCCACGCACCATACATCATTATTCACCCTAAAGTCTAAGTTTAAAAAAATCATAAATTAATAAATAAGCATTCTAGTACGATGTTGTTGATCATCAGTTATAAACACGTGCCGTCTCGTGGTCTTAACATGCGCTAGGAAACCGAAAATTACAAATTAAGCAAGAATTTTTTTGTCAAATTTACTAGTGTCTTAAAAGTATATGAATAAAATATAATGCCATTGCTTGAGCTTAAAGCAATTGCTGGAAGTTCAGATAAAACTTTTTCTTAAAATGCTGCTAATTGTCTTATATTTTGTTAATAAAGTTGGGGTTTGCTATTCGAAACTAGAAATGGCTTATAAATATGTTAGACAACCCAACCTCGACATTCAATTGCTTAACGCAGTCAAAACTGTGTTTAACGTTGTTATTTCTACCCATTTAATGTAGCTGCCTTTATGACTATTGTTAAACAAAGCTGCACAAACAATATTAGAGGAGAACGAAGAGAAACTGATCATAAAAGTATTGGAAGAATACAGCAAGGCACCGCATGACGCGTTATCAAATATCAATTAAACAAAAATTTTTCTTAGAGAGGTATATGATACAGGCTTTCAGAATTCAGTAGCTTGTTATGCGACATAAAAACTTGTTTACTAGACATAAATATCCAGACAAACATAATTCATTTTGCCCTGATCTTGATAACCGCGCCTGCTGTCAGAAGTAGAAAACAAATGTGAACAGTTTCGAGTCGATCACAAATTCAGTCCTTGTCTAGCATGTTCCAGATTGTTATTATAGCTATGTTGTATTACGCTATGCACAAGCTTATGCTAATCAAACCACACTACACACATTACTTTCTCATTAGACAGCTGGCGCTTTTTATCCTGGTTCGAACACTACACCGTCGGTAATTTTTTATCCCGTCAGCACGCTTTTGCCACATCATTACACATTCAGTGTTTTGTATCCTGGTGCATAAAATCTTATTACACGGTTAGTAGCTACATTCTGTCCCCATCTTACTCGCTTACACATGAAAGCGCAGAGCACCACCCCGCCAGCTAGGTCTTGTCAGCGGATTTACGGCCTACCTCAATGAGCAGTGAAAGCACCGGCTTCATCACCATCGTCGACAGTCGCTTTCTGAGTACCTTTATCTTCTTTTGGCTAATAAATAATCCTTTATTAATCCATGATAACATTTTCTAAAGTTAAGTTTGTATATTTTCCGGGAAATAAACTACATGTCTATTCCCCGTTTGTGCTCGTTGTGCTTTTTTCTTAACACGCACTAGAGTTAAGGTTGTACTTGCCTTAATTAACTTAAAATTCATTCTTCTTTGAACTTATTAACACGCACTCATGTTAATCGTGTTCACACTACATTGTCATTAACTGATTTAATGCGGTTGTGCCTGTATATTTGTGCTTTTATTATAAATAAGGATAGACAAACGTTTGTTCTTGTCTGTGCTCATTAACACGCCTTCATGTTAATTATGTAAATATCCATATTTTATGTAACTGAATACTTAAGCCTTTATTTAGGAAATAAATATCAATTAGAGATTTACAAATTAGTTCATACATTTGTTTGTATATACGTTAACGACAAAATTATTATAAACAAAGTTACAAAAACAAAGCCCTGAACCTGACAGCACATTTGTTTCATTCTTCAGAATGCCTGCTTGAAAATGTCCTTTCTCCTTATACACTACACCCGATGGATTTACGTCGCTTGAAACAGCTACATCGGAATGTTTTTCTAGTATACTATTTGCACTTCTTTTATTGACCAATGAATTTTCGACGTAGCCTTCTGCCACGTACTTTCCAGCCCCCATGTAGCTTAATTTTTAAAATGTCAAACCCTGAATCTGCGAGCAATGATGCAGATGACTGCCGGAAATAATGCCCTGTACAAGCAGGAGCATTTGGTAAACCAAGATATTGAGCAATAAATTTTGGTAAATTGCCAAATATATTTTCGCCTTCGGGGCTGTACTCCACGTTTGCTATTATAATATTTAACAAAAAACGTTTATACTTTTTAATTTGTGATCGAAAGTTGACGTATTTTCGAATAATATCAACCAAAATTCCTCTATATCCAAAAATATTACCATTTGTGACCACAAATTCTTGTATCACACTTGGTTTTGTGTTTGAAAGTGATTTTAAAAAATTTCCTTTATCTATAACATCACTGATACGTATTTTAGTTAGTTCCTCTTTTCTACATGCACCGGCAACTCCAATAATCCTTGCAACCTAAAATAATCAATACATCAATAATAAGCGTTACTTATATCTGTCTAGGCAAAAGATTCTTTAGATAATGTGTATAAAAGAACTATATCTTTGAACGCATAGAAGATTGTTCATAACTGCTTCTTGAAATTTTTGTGTTTAAATTCTTCTTAATAAAATCCACAACATATTTTTCGCTGAGCTAGCTAGGCAAGGAAAACTGCACAGGAAGACAGATGTTTCATATTTTCTATTGCATCCTGATTAATACAATACGACTGTTTTTAAGTCGCACCATCTTTTGTGGCTCCCAACGTTAAAACATCGAAGTCAAAGTATTAATTTGCAACGTCCCAACTTAGAGCCTGATTGAATCGTCTGAAAATTAGAGTTTCTTATCTCGTAATATCTTGTGGAGTTTTTTCTGTAAAATATCTATTTGGATTTCAGTATGACAGATAGATAGAAAGAAGTTAGTATGGGTTTGAGAGTTGAATGAGTAGAAATTTGTACTATGAAAGTTTTATATCGAAGAATCGAAAAGGGGAATCCAAAGGTCAAGAAAGAACAGAGTATGAGAGAGACTCAGGATTAAAAAATGATGGCGTTTTTATTAAATTTAAATAAAAACATGCAAGAAATGAGTAAAAAGAATGAGAAATGTTTTGAAAGAAATGAGTGAAGAGAATTGAAAATGTATGAACGAAATGGGCGACAAGTTTGATGAAAATACTCAGGGGTTACGTGCGAAAATTAGAGAGTATATAGCAAAATTGGGGGAAAGTTTAAGATTAGAAAGTGACAAGAATGAAAACGAATTTAAAGAAGGACTAACTTCGGGCTTCTATTAAAACCAAAGAGGAGATAAAATTTGAAATTAGAAGATAGATGGTCAAATTGTAGAAGGTATGAATGACGTTAAAGAGGAAATTGTTTGAATAAGGACGAATTAAGATGCGCGTCAAGGAGAAAATGGTGGAAAATTTAAAAAGTTAGATCGAAAAATAGACGAAAAGGAGGGAAGCTTCGAGAAGGGTTTTCAAATTTTTAAAAATTATTTAGGAAACCTTAAAACAGATTTGAGAGAAAAAGTGGAAAATCTAGAAGGGAGGTTTTAAAATATTCATGTTGGGGAACCAATGAGATGGAGTGTATTGGGTGTTCCTTTGCAACAACACACAAAATTTTATGGGGATAGCAAACTTAATCTTAAGATATTTTTCAATAACTTAAAACTTTAATACAAGGCAGTTGAATTGAACAAATTAAGTTAAATATTGTGAGGTATATGCGAAAAGGGAGTACAGAAATTTGGTTTTGACTGAATCAAAGTGAGTTAAGCTCTTTTAAAGACTTTGAGGTTAAATTCTTAAAGTACTTCCGGAGGGATAACAAGCAATATACAGTTAGATATAATTTACTAATGTTCAAGTATAGCACTGATTCGAACACTACAAGGAAGTCGTATGACATAAAAAAATTTAGTGTTGCCAAACAACTTGATCCTCCTTTAGAGGACAAGCAAATTATCAAATATTTAGCAGGACACTTCAAAACGGAGATAAAACAATGCATCGCCTTACAAAATATTGCAGACAGAGATGTGTTTTTGGAGTATCTTCAAAAATAAGATGAGATGGGTCAACCAAGGAGGATGGAGACCAGACCAAAAAGTCAGCCCATAATTTGTTTAGATACCCAAGAAATATTGGACAGCAAAGGTACCAGAGCAGGACATTAGAAAGGGGAAATATTTAGAGAAGTAAATGAAGTCGAGAAAATGCCATCTGGAGAGATTTGGGAAACGAGAACAATGAATCCCACACCATAGAGAATGGAACCGTAACCCAAGAAATGAAAAATGTTACAAATTTACAAAGAGATGGCACGAACAATAACAATGATAACAGTAGGACATGCGCGGATATAGTGAGGCAACCTGGAATGTCAAGTAAGCAGGATTTTTAGAAACAGACAAATAAAACGACAAAACCACAAAAATTAATAAATATGAAAATGCCAGTGAATATATAAAACTTGATTTAGAAAATGAATTAAAAGTTAAGGGGAAAATGATTTAGTACCTATAATAGAATTACAAGTGGAAGGAAAAGAGATTAAGTTACTTTTAGACACAGGAGCTGAAGCAACATTAATAAGTGAAGGATAAGATAAGGATAAGATGATTTAGACGAGTTAATGCAAAAAGTTATTCCTATTAAAAGAAATAGTTTAGTATCGCCGAATAACAAGAAGTTTGCAGTAATCAACAGTATTACAATTCTGAAAGTTAAGTTGGGGAGGATTGCGGTTGAATAAATTTTAATAGAGCCAGGATTAAGTGTTGATGCCATTCTTGGAATGGATTTTATTAGTAAGATGTAAGAGACAATAGATACAGAGATTAAAGTAATAATTGTAGGGGATGAAGGGATCAAATAGGACGAGGAAGTTCATATTGAAATAGGAGGTGATTATATGAATTTGAAAAATGTTGAGAAAGAGATGAAAGGTAAAGGAGATAACAGTTTAAGAATTAGGTTCCCTGGTGATGTTAGAAAAAAAGTTGTATTATTTTTTGAGAAAAGATCAGATTAATTGGAAAGTGCAGAAGACAGTGTTGACGAGATGGAAAAAATAGAAGAAACAGATGAAATAGTATAATTGCAGGAGTTGATGATACAAAAGAACTTCCAGCACAACATTTATTTTATGATTTATTTTATAGACGATTCTTTAAATTCTACTATATAAAAATTACCTGAAGACAATAGCTTTATAATTATGTGATGCGCCGAGACTTCATCAGTTAATGTATATAGAAGATTTACAAGTTTGATGCATATACTTTGTACTGGTTTCTTTCGTATTTGGTCTCTGAACAACAGCTGTTCACGTAGAAGCTACTTTGTTGGTATGATTTTATCTATAAGAAGATACCATTAGTCAGGTTAAACAGTTACAATTTGGTAATACGTTTTGCAAGACAATAATGTTATATAAATTTAATGCCAACTTGATCGGCAAGTCAAACTCTGCTTATCTATAACTCCATTATTTTGGATTTTCATGTTTATTAAGTTTCGGCTATATTTAATTACTGTCATCCTCAAAAATATATCCATACGTATAAATAAAAAAACATTAACCTAATTGTGATTATGTTTTTAAAAAAATAATCGCAAAAGCAATTTTACTCTAACGAAATTTTGCTTTGATAACCTTCAAATACTGATGAAGTTAATTATCATTAAATTAAAATCTAAAAGTGCAATACCTTATTCAATTTGTGTTATAGAATCTTATGTGATTATATTACAAAAATAATTGTAAATTCAAACTCAATAAAAAATATTTTAAGAACTCTAATATGTTTATTAAAGATTGAGTGAACATCGTACTCAGATCTAACTATGATATCGATTATATATCAATATATATATATATATATATATATATATATATATCAATTATAATATTTGTCATTATTATAGGCATAATAAATTGGTATAAATTCCATCTTTAACTAAGATAATATATAAAAATTAATTTTGTCAATTGTAAATATCTGTATGTTAAAGAGAATAGTCAATATTTAAATAGATGTACATACATCACCTTTTCCAGACTTTTTATTAATTTATTAACGTAACAAATTATTAAGAAAGTAATCTTATGATAATATTTGACTCATAAAAGTATACACTCAACAACCCTAGTAAACCTTATAGAATATGAAAAACAAGTAGTGCATATTAAAGAGTTTAAATCCTTTTACAATATTACGTACACTAATATTTATTGCTATAAGCACATACTTCTTGCTCAGATGCAATTGAAGATCTGATAGATATTTGATATATAACTACTTCTTTTTTCAGACATAATATATATATATATATATATATATATATATATATTGATATGATAACGCTGCAAGTCGATGTTATTATACTCTCAGTCTCCTTCTGATCACCACCGATCTGTGTATTTTAATATCCTAAAATTTAAATATGCCTCGGCTAGCCCAGTTTAATTCACACAGAGTGCACAACGTTACGATAATCAAATAATTTATTCTTTTTCCTTAAAACTTTTCCTGCTTTGAATGATAAATCGAGGTAGACTAATATTTGTATAATGAGAAAGAAAAAAAAATCATATACACTTCACAACTTAGACTGTATGACAAAAATGAGCCCCCGAATCAAATAACAATAAATTTTAAATTGTTTATCTCCAAAATTAAAGCTCTCTTTCCTTATTTTGAAGCCAGGAAAATGACGTTGTACTTTACTGAAAATTTTACTGAGCATTCAAGATTTTTCCCCTTTTTACGAAAACACAGGATGTTCCATTTAAAATTACAACGATATTATACTTTGAATCTGTCAATATTGAAACTGCATTTTCTTAACACCCTGTATTGAATCTGCTTTTAGTAAGGTACCTGATCAGTGAAGGGTACGGTCTAATACTAAGTGTTAAAAACAAATTTGTCTGGGTGAATTGATTTTAGAATTATTTAATTTTTACGAAACTCTTAGAACTTTAGAAAAAGCAAAATAAATCAAAACGCTCTGTATTTAGGTATAGGGAGTCCTTATGAAAGTCTAATTTATTTTCCATGTACAATTCAAAAATGTAACGAAGAATAGGCTGTTCCACAAGAAGAAATATAACTTTGATATGTAACTTTTTCTTGGGACACCCTGTACATATCAAAATAATTTTAAAATGTAGCCCTTTCGGACTTACATAGAACTACTGTGAAAAAACTTTGAATAAATGCAGCGTTTTGCTATAAAACTGCGTGGCGTTCCTTGTGACTCACCCTGTATATATATATATATATATATATATATGTATATATATAAATAAAAGGTTTTCGATGATTCTTGAGCGTAGTTAAATTAGAAAAGATTTTGTTTTGGTTTTTGGGATAGTCGCTCATACAATTAAACACAAATCATTAGATGTGTATAATTTGTATTAAATCGTACGTTTCGGTGATAATTTGCACCTTAATCATCAATCTACATGAAAAAGTATATAAATAGGTAATTCATATAACAGGTAATATATGTTTGACTTACTTATTACTTGATAAATAATAATAAATAATAATAATAAAAATAAATAATAAATAAAAAAAAAATACATAAAATAACTTTATCAAGTAATAAGTAAGTCAAATTACTAGATACGTATTTCGACCACTATGTGGTCATCATCAGTAAAAAAAAAAAATTGCTGTTGTTCTGGAACACTTCAGAGGATATTCTCCTCACCACTTAGGCTGAAGTGAACCTTCCCAACCTATAATTTACTATATTGTTGCTTTAAACACTATCAAGTGAATTCACAGACAATTCACTTGTTTGTTGTTGAGAACACCAGCCTGCGGGTGAGGAGAATATCCTCGATAGTGTTTAAAGCAACAATATAGTAAATTATAGGTTGGGAAGGTTCACTTCAGCCTAAGTGGTGAGGAGAATAACCTCTGAAGTGTTCCAGAACAACAGCAATTTTTTTTTTTTACGCAAGTATTGTTCAAGCTGTTTGCTCAGTTCCTTGCTAATATCATCCAATTTTTTTTCAAACTAATATTAATATTTCTAAATTTTATCTGGTTTGCGTCATAATATGCGCGCACAGAGAAAACCTACAGCTCTGGTGAAACATAAGATTAAGTGAGTTTATTTTCTCCTAAATATATGGAGAAGCAAAGTGTATGTAATATATCTTAAGCAAACAGGTTTCTAGTCTCTCATTCTTACGAGAAATCTGGAGTAGTAGAAGCTGAAAACAAATTACCTCCAATTTGTTAGCGAACATTGAAAATACAACGCACATCCACCAACTAGTGGTATAAGTATCATTTTGCATTACCATGCATTCATTACCGAATGATGATGATATGGTGTGTACTGTTTTTTCTAATAAATTAAAAGCTCGTGTCAAGAATCAGTCACGTAAAATAATCAAACGCTGCAAATATATTTGGAGATCTTTATGTGGGTCTGTTAGTACTACTATAATGTACGTTATGTCATATACACTCATGGCATGTACAAATTTTAGAATACATAATAATAGGTATCTGAATACAAAAAGTTCACTGCCATAGTAGGTACAAGCCAAGTGCTTGTAAAAGTTGTTTAGATCACCTTAACTTTAATTAAACTTCTGTTGCCTTGTCCTACTAATCTCGTCAGGATGCAAACCTACATTTCCAAAAGGTTCTGTATGTGGTATATTTCAACTTACATTTCTTATCAAAATTAAACCTTTCTAACTACGTTTCCATGTACTTTGCAGTCCTTAACGTTAAAGGTTTCTTTTTTAAAAATTTCATAAAGAGATGTACATGAATTTTAAATCTATGCTTACAAATAACGTGAAATATTATAAGTACAGCGGGCCCGATAGTAACCTAAATTTATGCAGTATTCTAATTTATATTTAAAAAGTTCACCCGAACATCAGCAGTTTGAGAAATTCCACCACCTTTTACACAAAACACTATAGATATGCATATAAGTTGCAAGTAGTTGAGAATCAAAGCTTCACAAACACATTTGTATTCCACGGGCGAGGAGTATTAGTTCTCTGGTCAGAAATCCTGACCCTATTACCCCCCGATTAAAAGATGTTGGACATAGGTTTATTTAGATCAAAACGTCTTTCTTTGTATACTCCAGGACTTTTACCTGTCGTCATAAGCAGCACTTTATTTACTGACAGTTCCGTTTGCAATGAAATATCCAACGTCTACAAACAACAATCCTCACTACCTTCTCAAGTTCTCTACTTCTCAAGTTAAATCACGTAGACATAGCTACTTCGGATAATACTTAGTAAAGCTTTTATGTTCCTGCACACAGAACTAGCCGCGTATGCTTTTTAAGGTTTCGTTGCTTGCTAACTAAAAGAGAACAAACGGAAGGGGATCAGTCGTTCCTTCTCTAGTACGTTGATTTTTACACAAATTAACAACATGAATAAGCGATTGAGTTTCTCCGAGCTCGAAGTACTAAAATATGTACAAATTTAGGGTTAAGTTTAGCGCAGCAACTTAGTAGGAGCGCACTATTAAAAGACCTTAGAAGCTGCTTTTTAAAATAATATTGACAGAAAAAGTATTGAAGAAGGTCTCCAACCAAACACCAATTTTTCCTTAATAAATTACGAAGTTCTAGTGGTGCAATATTTATAATAGCGTGGGCTACAAAAGAGAAGCCTAACTATGTAGCCAAACAAAATTTTAAACTGCCAACTCAAGCGGTCCATACTGGGTAAAAATAAACAACAAGCTCCACTAACTTGTAAGACAACAAAGCAAAAACAGAGCTCAGTTATAAACCGGTTTATCCGAAAACAATTTTGTGAACCTTATTTAGGTTTTCTGTTGAAATGTAGTGAATGGTTAAGAGAAGCATAAGCAAAATTAGATTTAGCCCTATAAATTAAAAAGGTGTAGAAGCTAAGCTATCGACGCGACACGGTCGGAATTAGGTAAAAATATAATACTAAAAATTGTACTGCCACGATACATGTCGCATCAACACCATATTCCTTTGTGTACCTACACAAGATTTTTCGACGATCATACTATATTAGGGAATAGATATATTTCAATCGATCATGAAACATGAGCAGCTTGTTGCTGCCCATGTAGGTTGTATTAAATATTTATGGCTTCAATTAAACATCCCTTGTGGGCCAACCTTTTGTCAAAGGTGGACATGACGTTTTGAATCAAAACTGCCACTAAGATGGTTAGAGGAGAGTTTCCAACTAAAAAGCAACCCGCGAGAGTAGGAAGTGGTGAAACAACGGATATAGTTATTGAAAAAATTCGGAACCAAAATAGTTAGCTGTAGCCAGTTCAGCGCAGGCATGAGCATGAGAAATCAAGCGATTGATGAAAGAGGTGGGGGAGGGCACTTATGTCTCTACAATTTTATGTTATATGAAAATCTGTCAAATCGTAGTTCACTTACGTATTAACCAAACAGGACTGTAATACTATATTGTTTGTTTTCATCCTGTTGTATTCTGTTAAGTACTTATTAAGTCTTATTTGACCCTGTGCCTTTGTGGTACACCTGATACAATTGCACAGGCTAGATTTGGGAAATTATTTTCATGTTACTAATACGAGGAGTCCTCGATATGTTTCGGGAATAAGTAACGAAAACAAAACTTAAGGTGTGAAAACTTTCTTATTGTTTTTCAAAATATTCTCCGCGATAATCAATACACTTTTGCATACGCTGGAACAAATTTTCATAGCATTTTCTCCATTCCGATTGAGATATCTTTAAAACATAAATTTTCAACGCATCAACCGCCTCTTCTGGTGTCGAAAATTGTTATCCACGCAGTTTGTTCTTTACGTGTAAGAACAAATAGAAGTCATTAGGTGCCAAATCAGGACTATACGGCGGATGACCCATTAATTCGATGTTTTTAGTGCACAAATAGTCACTTGTTTGAACCGATGTGTGAGAGCTCGCATTGTCATGATGGAGAATGATTCGGCGTCGTCGGTTTATTTTTCTTATTTCTCCAAAAACTTGCGGCAAACAATCGATTGTATACCAAGCAGAATTAATTGTTCTGCGATCCTCTACATTACATGTGATTTTCCAATGCTCCACCCGAAGGTACTACATTGGCCAGGAAGCGAGTTTTTTTTTTACCTGGAAAATTTTGAATTTTGCCGAATCCTTGCTGTTCCAAGCAAGGTAGGGATCTTTAACGTGCGTGACAACACTCACACACGGGACCTCCATTTTACCTCTCATCCGAACGAGGGTGTATTTTTGCGAAAAATGCTCACCTAACATTTTTCAAGCGGACCGTGTCGGGATTCGAACCCGGGACCTAGGGCGTAGTAGTCACACACATACCACTACGCCACGGAGCCGCCTGCGATCCTCTACAGCAATAGTCGTGAAATGTCCATTTATTCCAAAAAAGCAGGCAACCATTTTCGTCCAAGTGCTTCGAGCGCGGACAACTTTTGTTGGACTTCGTTCATCTTGGAAGACCCTTACAGTCGACTGCTGTTTATTTTCGGGTTCATACAAATAAATCCAAAATTCATCACCTGTGTATATGTTGTGCACTGTGTTTAATGTACCGCAATCGTACCTTTTGAGCATTTCTTAGAATCAATCATCACGAGTATTTTTTCGAGCGATAGTCAAATTATGTGAGATCCAACGCGTACATAGTTTTTTCACAACTAAATGTTCATATAGTATTGAATGTATACTTGTCATACTAATGTCTAAGAATGCCTGAATCTCACAATAAGTCACATGACGATTTTGCATTATCAATTCGTGCACAGCATCGATATATTCTGGCACAACAGCAGACTTTGGGCGACCTTCTTTAAATTCATCCGCTAGCGAACTACGACCACGATTGAATTCACTATACCAATGATATACCGTGGCTTTAGTTGCAGCTTCTTCCCTAGCAGTCGAAATAACTTGATTCAGGCATTTCTATGGAGATAAGCCACGTCGGAAATCGTAAAAAATCATAACACGAAAATGTTCACGAGTTAACTCCATTTTTTGACCGAAACGAAATTTTCAACTCAATCAAAACTAAACAAATAGTGTTCATACTGCAAAATGTTATGAGTATGTACGCTTCCGAAAATTTCAAACTCTAGGTTTGAAACGTAAGATCCCACCTAGCAACACTAGTATTGTCAGTTCCCGATACATATCGTGCACCCCACGTATAAGTAATATTAATTTACAAAGTATAAGATTTAGAAATTATGCTTTAACTGAAAACACTTCTGATAACACTTTCTTTCAATTTAGTGATGGATTTGAAAGATGGCTTTGGGTTGATTTTCAACTGAAGGTAGGTCGTGTCAGGTGTTACGCAGGATCATAGAGCATATGCAACACATGGTACTATTTTTGTTGTTTTGGAGTAGCAAAACCTAACACGTTGTGCTTTTGTCGTAAAGCAGCTTTTTAATAGTGATGGATTCAATTCTCAAAACACCATTGTGTTATTGATTTTTAATATCCAGAATATCCAGAAATAATGTAGATTATTGTAATCCAAATCAGTGTCTATTTACTGATCAATAAAACGTCATACAATACTTACACATTATCGTTTAATACCAAAAAAACCTGTTAACCGGCCTTGTTTCTGCGACCTGCCTGTAGCACTCGTTATTTCTTAACCTAAACAACATCTTCTTTAAAAAAAAGCATTAATAATTTAATAGCAAAATCTTATATCCAGTTATGTTTACTTTTTAACCTTGTTGATCTTTGTAGTTGAACTACTTGGGGCACCTGGATCTCAGGGTTTAATACCACCCCTTCTACACTCTTAGAACTACTACTACTAGCACACGCTAATTTAAAAGCAGGATTTTCAGTGTTAATCCTCTTAAGCACAGTTTCCTGATTTTTACTGGTATCTAGATTAATATTCAAGGCACCTATTTTTGTATCTCTTTTCAGAGACAAATCTTTTTTAGAGTTTTAAAAAAATAAGGAACTTTTACTAACATACATCTATTTCTAGGATAAATCTCATTATTAGAAGTTTGTATTTCATAAGAACTATGCCCTGGGCATTTGTTAATAATTTTATCATAAGGGCGTAAACCGAGTCCCCTGTGTATATCCCTGGTAAGTCTTATGCTCAATGCTTTGCATTACTCTATAAGCATTACTTTTCCTTTTTTTCTCTCTAGATTAAAAATGTTCTCTATGGTTCACCACTTCTTTTAATCTGATTCGTAACATAGGTAAAAATGTTTTGTTCGCTTTTCAGGTGTAATTCACTAGGAGTGTTGAGCAATATAACATTAATGCTAGGCATAAGTCAATCTTCTTTTTTAGAAGACTTATAGCTATCTTTACAGCAGATTCAAAATTTTCCAGGAAAAAGAAAACTTCCTGACCAATGTAGTACCTTCAGGTGAAGCACTGAAAAGTCAAATGTAGAGTAGTTTTGAGGTTTTTAATTACGGCATTCGGCTGATTTAAAAGGAATCGGGTGTGTCGAAAGCGATGAATACACAGCGGGGTCAGAATTTATACGGAAGTCTCACGATTGAATGATTGGCAGACAGGAATGGCGTTTATCGTATACAAGGAAGAGAGGGAAGTGTTCGATTCCAAACTAAACTTGAGGATTGGAGTATCGTCTTTCAGTGCAAGTTGGTAGCTATAAGGGAAGCTGTAGATTACGTTATCAATTACTTAGGTAGAACTTAATACTCTATTATCAGCGATAGTAGATCAGCTTTAACTGCTCTACCGAACATGAACACCCCGACGGATCTACAAGGGAATGTTTGGAGGATAGCGCGTACAGCACTCAAAATCCGGGATTTGAAGTTTTATTGGTCAGGTCGCAAGACGGCAATCGAAGAAAAGACAGGGCTGATGAGTTGGCGAATGAGGCCACAACTTGCATTGTTTTGTAGCCTACTACCTACTTCTTCAACTACGCAATTAGTTTTGAGTACTGATGAATGTCAATATTCTTTTTTACTTACGAAATTCCACTAGGCATCGAATTCTGTAACCACAAATTTGACAACTTTAAAGTTTTAGATTCTTCGACAAAATAAGACGACAATACATTCTTGGAATACTTTCTAATTTTCTTTGAACGACCACAACCTCTGAAATTGGAATAACGCTCTAGATATAGCATGACCCTGGACGCTAAGTCGTCGGTATCTTACGGTAGTTGTTTTCTCCTTCACCATTTTTTCTAATCCAGCCCCTGACCGTCACTTGTTCGTGCAACGTGCCACAAACTATTTGCATTTTGGTTTTAAGTAAATGTCTTATTCTTTGTTCAATCATTGATCTTTGTCCGTGCCGATGTTTCAGTTACAGATGAATACTAAAACACCAAAACCAAATAGCTACGCTTGTTAACGTAATTAAAAAGTGCAAATATACAAACGTTTCTGTAGATAACAGTTTATGTTTTTTCACTTATTAAAAATTGACAAACTAATTCGTGTTTCGTTATAATCAGCATAAGATCAGTAACTCTTGTCATTAGCAGTCTATAGTACTCTTAGATTCCGTAATAATCGCCTTTAACCCAGGTAAAATTTTTGCTAGACTCAAAACTGTATGTTGTTTTTTTCCAATTTGGCGAATGCCCAAACGGTGTCGAAAGCACTTCTACATAAAAAGTGCATTTCTGAGTTTTGCATGCTTCGTTTGTTTCATCTTTACATAATATTCTGTATCAATAATGCAGTCTTACTGAACAGTTTATTACAACTTAATGGACCAATAATAATCTACATCTTGCCCGCAAGATGTTTTTTTAAGAGAGGAAAGCTATATTGTAATTGACAAGAAATCTACAATTTTATTTTCCTAAAAGGTTCCAATTGTGTTATTACATAATGGTACTTTTTCTGAAGATCCGAAATCTATTAGGGTGTAACTATCTAATTTTATTGAAGCCGAAGTATTTGCTTGAAACCCGAATGTTCCGAACTTCCAAATATCAACTTTATTTCGATATCATTTTAGGATATTCATTCAAAAAAAGTGCCGCACAGGAACGGATACGTCAAACCAACGTGCTTGACGAAGGAGTTCATAATCAAACTTCAAGTATTACACATGTTATAAAACCGGAAGCAACTTGCAATGTGCCTTTATATTCCATGCAATGCAATTTCCAAGAATCGATTTAAACACGTTACAGGGGTGTTTATAACACGCGATGTATAACTTTAATAATAGTAGTATGCCGAGTCCTGTGCATTCAATTGCATTGTAAACCATTCGTTTACAGTAATAAAGTGTTTCAATTTTAGATCCGAATTTAAAACTATATCTTTATAGATGAATACAACATAACCAAAAATATGCTAGCAACTTAATTCTTTAAAACAGCGTTTCTTAACCTTTTTGTATCTAATCGTATGACAGACTGTTTTGAGTCACGCGGTCATTCATTTCAGGTTCTGTTTATTATAATCTGTGCATCTTAATTACATAAGAATTTATTTGATTTTCATATTTAGGTTGACGTTTCATTACACTCATTATTAAATTTGATAAATGGAATTTACTACAAATATTAAAAAAAAATTCGGTTTCTTAACCCTGCATCACTCGCACCCTAAAAAGGTACCATTATCACTTGCGCCGGAGCATTCTGCTCACACGATAAATTTGCCTATACTTGGACGTGTTAAATGCATTTATATATATATATATATATATATATATATATATATATATATATATATTGCTGTGAAACCTCCAAAATCCGTGAACTACGCTTTTCGCCTCGGCTGCTCACCTAATTTTATAAACCTCCTCATTCATAAAATTAAACAACACATTCCTACCACAAACATCAACGTCAACTCTATTTACATCAATATTCACAATACATTAAAATTTCAAAATTAATATTCAGCATAAATTTTTAATATCGGAAAATTTCAAAATTAAATTTATTATCATTTTAATGTGCATCCAGAATTAAAGTCCTTGTTGGATGCCTACTAATTAATATAACAATATAAGCAGACCGGAGTCTGAGTATAAAGGAGCATCTACCACCCCTTTACGTTAATTAACCAGGTTCGTCTAATTGAGCTCAAAGACATACCCATATGTTCATCATAATTCAGAACATCAATACTAAATACCCCTTTCTACTTAAACAAGCAAATTTCATCTTAAAATTAAAATTTTATGGTTAGTACAATTTCACTAATGTCCATTTAAAGTAAATCAATTATAAAGTTATTCAACACACACAAAAATGTCAAACAAAATAATATAATTTACCTGAAGGTTACTGTCCTCAAAGCTTCAATGTACATCGTCCCTTTAGTAATCACACCATTCCAACAGGATTATATTTACGGCTTCTAATTCTCAACGCTTTTAAAATTTTCTCCATCACCATTTATTTAAAGTTGTTTCTGGGCTTTTCCGGAACTCATCTGTGTATATCTGACCCTTGTTTCGTGGATCCAGACACGTATTTGAACCATTTAATTATTAACACCCCGAAAAATAGCAAAGAAATTCATGCGTCTTTCACCAATATACGCCAAAACTGCCTACTTTTGTGTATACATTTGTCGTTGTAAATTTTGCTAATTGGTACAGTGATACTAAATTTTATTACCTTGTATCTAAGTGCACTGAAGTACATTCATGTTAGCACGTAAATAACAAACTATTTTGAATCACTAAAATATACGAGCAAAATTTTAAATTATTTTATCAAACTAAAATGCACTGTTTAACATCTTGAATCAAGTCGCGGATGTAAGAGCTTTTAACGCATCGAATAGTCAAAAGTCTAAGAGGCCGAAACTCATAATACCACCTGTATATATAGCGAATAGCCGGCACGTCGCTTTTGTCCTCAAAACAGACAATTCTTAAGAATTTCTCATTCTATGTTCCCAGTCCGTCGCTCGCGCGTCGGTTTTACGAATTTTCACTCGCCCCATCTAAATCTCAGAAATTCTCACACGGCACGCAAACATGTCCGAGAAAAACTAATTAATTTTGTACAGAAATTGTTGTTTCTACCTCTGATATTTGCATCCTATTTTCAACCAATTGTGACCCTCGTGACGTTGCTTAAATCACGCCTTTTACTATATGTGTCTTTGCTTGACGCATTTTCTCTTTCCTTTTCTAACCTGTTCGTATTGGTGCAAATTGATATTCTTTATTATCGATTATATTTTAGTCCATGTGGACTATCTGGGTTAAATAACCCCGTATCGCACATTCTCGTGAATATTAAGCCCCGGTTTCTCCAAGATTCTTTGAAACCATTTGTTATCTACACAATTTTCGCCGTACGTGATATTTAAACTACGCAGGTGTTCAAAATAATATTAATTCTCAGAGCTTTTAAATAAACCCTGTTTTGTATTTCGTGCTAAAGCATCTGACCGTTTCCAATATCCTTAGAATCGACATGTTTATCTAAACAAATTAAACTGAAATTGCCTTTTAAAATACGCAGGTGTGTTCAAACATCCTACTTATAACTAACACTTCTAGGATTTTCATTTTATTGGGTTTTTACAAGTTTCTATAGATATTATCTGTTACTAACGATTCAATTAACTTCAATTAAAATTGACTTCTATCCTTTCATTTTAGCGAATACAAGTTAAATATTAATTATTATGTGTACACTTTGTTTTACTACCGGTTACTTAAAATAGAGTTAATTAAGATAAATTTTGCACGTAATTTCCATTTGTTTAGGAATAATTACATTACACGCAGAGCTTTTTAATACTGCTTCTTTTGATATAAAGCGTCTTGTACATGATTTAAATCTCTTATGTTTAATGAAACTAATAAATTTTTATGCTTCACAGTTTTAATAACGCGTATTATCTAATAATATTCCTTATACACGGTGATTAAAATTATTTGATGTGATTATTTAATTTTTTTTTACCCTGGTCTAAATATGAGTAATATATATATATATATATATATATATATATATATATATATTGCTGTGATCCTCACCAAAATTCGGGAACTACGGTTTTCGAATCGAGCCCCAGCGTTGGGCCGTCATAAATTGCTGTGAAAGCTACAAAAAGCCTCACCAGAGTAAAAAAAAAAATATTCGAGCCTCTCGAATTGGGCACCAAGATTTGCTGTGATTCTCGCCCTGGTGAATCTCTTCTGATAATCGCCTCTTTACTCTTTCCGCCTCGGCTGCTCACCTAGTTAAAACTTTCATCCTCATTCATAAAAAAACAAACACATTCCTACCACAAACATCAACGTTAACTCTATTTACATCAATATTCATAATACATTAAAATTTCAAAATTAAATTGTAGCATAAATTTCAGCATCATAAAATTTCAAGTTAAAATTTGTCATCATTTTAATTTGCATCCAGAATTAGAGTCCTTGTAGGATGCATACTAATTAAATAAACAATATTTGCAGACCTGAGTCTGAATAAAAGGGAGCATCTCCCACCCCTTTACGTTAATTTAACAGGTTAGTCTAATTGAGCTCAAAGACAGACCCGAATTTTCATCATAATCCAAAACATAAACCTGATAAATACTCCTTTTTACTTATACAAGAAAATTTTACCTTAAAACTAAAAAGTTGTTGTTTATACAAATTTACTACTGTCCATCAAACAAATTATAAAGATATTCAACACACACTCATCTAAAATCGAACAAAATGCATAATTTACCTGAAGGTTACTGCACTCGTGGCTTCAATGTACATCGGACTTGCTCATCCCACCATTCCAGCTGGTTTATGTTTACGGCTTCAGATTCTGACCGCTTTTAAAATGTTTCTACACCACCATTCATCTAAATTGTTTCAGGGCTTCTCAGGAACTCATTTACGTATATCTATATCTTGTTTTGTGGATTCAATCACGTTTACGAATAACATTTGATTATTAACACCCCCGAAAAGTAGCACTGAAATTCATAATTCTTTCACGCTATACCCAAAACTGCCTACTTTTATTTATTTATTTATCGTTACTAGTTTCGATAATTGGTACAGTAATACTCGCATATATAACTAGACTTTATTACCTTGTATCTTCTCTAAGTGCACTTAATAACTTTTATTGTAGCACGTAATCACAACGTATTCTACTTAAAGTATTAAATAATCAAAAAATAAAGAGCAAAACTGTTTAAAGTATCGAATACAATCAAAAATATAAGATAGCGAAACACCTCCTAGCCCGGGTTTATATAATGGTTCGCTAAAACGTCGAATTTGTCCCGCAACGGACAATTTTTAGAATTTCGCATTCTCTTTTCCTTTTCGACGGTCTGGCACAGCGATTCTACTAAAATTTGCACACGTCCAAGTTGAAAATGTAAGAATTTTCCACATGGCCCGCAACGCGTCCGCGAACAACTAATTAATTTACACCCCAACTGCTATGCTTTCCCCTCTCATGTTTGCATCTTATTTCAACCAATCCTGGTCCTAGTGATGCTTCGCAAATCACGCCTTTATTATCCGTGTCTCTGCTTTACGCGTTTATCCATCCCTTTCTACCTTAGTCTGAGTGGTACAAATCGATATTCTTTACTATCTGTTATATAAATCCACGTGGATTCCTACTTGAGTAAAATAACTCCTCGTCTAGCATTTCCTGCTTAAACATCCGACCGTTTCCAATATACGTAGAAGCTGCATGTTTATCTATTCAAATTTATTAGAACTTTGACATTTAAAAGTTTGCAGGTGTGTGCTCCTAATGAATGTTTTAAATATAATTCTCCGAGCTTTGTTTCATGGTATTTTAACCTTCAACTAATGGACAGGCAGGGGTAGGAATAGTGTTAGGAAAAGATTAGGACTTTCAGTTAAAGAGACTTACAATTTAGTGATAGGATAATTATGGTTAGATTTAGTACGAAACTCACCGGCACTGTTTTAGTACAGGTATCCATGCCAACAACTAAGTCCAAAAATGAGGAAGTAGAAAAGGTACAGGAGGATATAAATGGTATAATGATAAAAGTAAAGGAAGATGAGAATTGAATAGATATGGGCGATTTTAATGCGCCAGTGGTAGAAGGTAGTGAGGGAAAAATGGTAGGAAAATTTGGGTATGGTAACGAAATGATAGAAAGAGAAAGTAGTTGTGTTTTGTCAGGAACATAGATTAGTAACTGTAAAAAACTCTATTCAAACAACATGTTAGAAGAAGATATACCTGGAAAGCGCCAGATGATAGGGCTAGATACCAAATAGATTATATTTAAGTTAAACCAAAATTTAGAAACCAAGTCAAAACTGTTGTAGTTATCCAGGGGTGACATAGATATCGATAATACCTTAGTTAAAATGAAGTGTGATCTAAAATTCAAAAAATTGGGAAAGGCTAAAGGAGAGGGATGGGATCTAGGTAAGCTTAATGATAGTGAGGTATAAGAGGAATATAACCAAATATTAGATAATAAGATCAAAGAGATAGCTATAGGAGAGAACGTAGAAAATGGATGGAAACAAATAAAAAGGGCTGAATATGATACAGCAACACAGACTATAGGTGTGAAGAAAGTAGAAAAAAAAATCCTGGGTAACAAAGGAGATATTAGATTTAATAATGAATAGAAGAAAGCTTAAACCTTTCAGAGAATTGGATAGTGAAAGTAAGCAAAAATATAATAGAGTTAGAAATAAGACACGAGAGTAGAAAAACTAGAAATAAATGGATGGAAAAGAATTGTAATTGAATATAAGATGATTTGCGATTAGGTAAGACAGACAGGGATTACAGGGCAGTTAAAAAGTTTTTCGAAAAGATAGGAAAAAATATTATGGTATTAAAGATGAGAATAATGAGCTTCTAATAAATAAAGTTGAGTTGGTAGATAGATGGAAAAGATATTTAGAAGATTTATATAAGGGAGACAGACGATATGGATGAGTCAGGGATCGACCAAGAAGAGGACGTAGAAATAAAGTTCTCAATATTAAGAGAGGAATTTGATAGAGCTGATAGGGACCTTAAACTAAAAAAAGGGGCGGGGGATAGACGACATACCCGCACAATTAATAAAATATGCAAGTCAGAAAACTTTAAACAGATTAGATGAACTAGTAAGGGTAATATTTGACACAGGTGAGGTTTTAATAGATTTCAAAAAAAATATTATCATCGCAACTCCAAAAAAGTCAAAAGCTGATAGATGTGAGAATTTTAGAACGGTTAGTTTAACTTCCCACACTTACAAAATACTAACAATAATAATTAAAAATAGAGTAGAAGCTTCGACTGAGAATTATTTAGGCAAAGACTAATATGGTTTTCGTAAAGACAGAGCGTCTGGGGAACCGATACTAATAATAAGGGTAGTTATTGCAAAAAGTTTACAAAAAAAAAGGACTCATTTCGCGTTTGTAGATTTATATAGATAAGCATTTGATAAGGGTAATTGGATTGTTTTGTTAAGGGTTTTGCGAAAAATGGAAATCTCTTATAGGGATAGAAAGATTATTTACAGTCTATATAAAAACCAAAGCGTAGAATTTAGATTTGATGAAATAGAAAAGGAAGCTAAGATTAGGAATGGTGTTAGACAGGGCTGTATACTATCTCCCTTGATTTTAATGTTGATATTGAGGAAGCTTTAAACTTAGCTAGAGAGAGAAAAAAAATAGGTATTAGTGAACAGGGACAGAAAATAGACATATTACGTTTTGCAGATTATATAGCCATTGTAGAAGAATCTAGAAAAGAGTTAGGAGAGTTTTTAAATATTTTATATGTGATACTGTGGAGTACGGAGTGACTATAGTATGAGAATTAACTAAGGAAAGACAAACATAATAAGCGAGTTACAGCCTAGTTGTAAACCAAAATTAAAAATAGGTAATATCGAGTTACAGGAGGTATAGATGAATTTTGCTATTTAGGTAGTATAATTACAAAGGATGGACGTAGCAGAAGAGATAAAATGTTTTTAAAAAAGAAAGCCTTACTAATAGCTGATAGTATTAGTTTAGATAATAGAAAGAGTTTCATAAAGTCGTACGTATGGAGCGTTCTATTATACGGGAGTGAGACTTAGACAATTAACCAGGTAGATAAGAAAAAGATAGAAGTTTTTGAAACTTGGTGTTATAGGAGATTGTTAAAGATTAGTTGGACAGATAGAGCAACAAATGAGGAGGTTTATAGAAAGATAAGTGAGGAACCCTGTATGTGGAAACAATTAAAGATCATGAGAGATAGAATGATAGGGCATCAGTTAAGACATGAGGGACTATTTAGTAAGATTTTAGATTATAGTCTACCAAATAAAAATAGACTAGAAAGACCTAGATAACGCTATATTAGTCAAATTATTAGAGATTTAGATTGTGAAAGGTATGTAGACCTTTTTAGACTAGCTCAGAATAGAAAAGAATTTATAGCTGCGTCAAACCGACCTTAAGTAAGTTCGAAAACAAAACAACAACATTTCATCACTTGTATTATGTATTTACAATATCCAAACACGCAATATTTATCTTGCTGAAAGGCGTAAGTAGAATTGATAAAGACGACCCCTAACTCCGCTTAAGCGATATGATATTAAAACTGCCAATAACTAAAAGATTGTCGTAGAGTATAATGTGCTTCTAAATGCATTAAATTTACGGCTGACGAGGTCTATTTTATAGATGCGTATGATTGTTCCCGATATAGTATTTATATATAATTTCTCCAGATCCTATTATTAGATACTCCGTTTATTCACATCGCTATACAAATCCTACAAATCATTGTTCCTTCTCTGTAAGCAAGTTAAGGCTTTAACAAAAGCAATTAAATGGGTCCCTGTATGAAGAACGTAGCAGTAGCTGGCTTATCCCAAATAATAGAAAACGCAGCGTGTTATTTAAATCCTAAAAGCAGCCGAAGTCTTAAAAATAATATAAGACGTAGCGTGTTATTTAAATCTTATAAGCAGTTGAAACCTTAAAATGCATTCTTCATAACGCAAACGCGAATAGATTTAGCTTATAATTAAATACAACGCTATGGCTAAAATTCACCGGTTAATTTGGAGGGACTGATTAAGTGGTCCAGTTATTTATCAATGACTTATTAAGTTTTTATTTATATAACGAATTAATTTGAAAGCTTAATTATGTTTGTGACTTGTGCACACGGAGTCATATTTTCAAATTCTGCAGTATAATGAATGCAGGTATAATTGCTAATGAACCTGTGAACGTGCACAGTTTAATCGGTTAAATAAGGTTATAAAGGGTAGTATTGTTACTGTTTTATCTCGCGTGCTATACGTTCGTGTTATGTACCTAACTAAATCGATCCTGAGAATAGCATTGCATGAAAAATGAAGGCACCCTGGAAGTAGTTTCCGCTATTACAGTATGTGTGATAGAGTTCTATAGTGAACTATGCCTACAAGTAGAATACGTTTTCTATACTTCAAACATTTCCCTTACTTTATGTTGCACCTCACATGTAAAATAATTATCTTAAAGTAGTTTGTTTCAACATCAAACGACAAATAGTTAAGGAGGATAATCTGATAACATTTAATTACAGCAAATGGATAAATAGACTTTACGAGAACAAATGGTTTTTTTCCGTTAAATGAAGTTTCAAAATCCAAATACCGCCTACAACAACCTTTTAACAAACTCAAATGACCATTTTGTCTAAAAATTTTACTTTCCTAAGATTCTCTAAAATTTTGTACTTTGTAAATTTTGGTGGATATTAGGCCACAAACCATGCTTTTGTATCGTGGGACATTGTTTTTAAACTATTGACAGTTTCAATTAGCAACATACTTTCATAAACTATGTTGTAATAAGGAGCTCACAGTAATATATCTTGATTAGCGCCGGACGTGCCTAGAATGCCATACTGACCCCTATGGTCGCTGCCAATCTAATTACCGAAATAGTCGCTGCCCTCTTTCGGGGACCTGTCTTAGTCTGGTTAGTAGACCATTTAGTGACGAATCACCGCCACATTTGCACCAGCATCCACATTTGCACCCACATCTGAACCAAATTTACATGTAAATTCCCATAAGGTGCAAATGTGGAGATGAATCTCCTCCTGCTCTCCTCCTTGCTCTCCTCCTTGCTCGGACACCCCCCAACCATTTTGATTACGTCACACCCGCATTCTTTCCACCCGCGAGATAAATCTTTCCCCACATTTCCACCCACGAGATAAACCTATCTTGTTTGGTATCAATTAATATTAGAATTTTCTCAGCTACCCGAATCTCTAGGAATTTTTTAGATTGCATCATCCCCAAGGAAGCTACCCTAATTTTAAGATTTCTTACCTGTAGCGACTTTGAACGTTCTTATAATTTTTTTTAGTCATGCAATACATCTTGTTAGTCTAAAATT
This sequence comes from Platerodrilus igneus, assembly GCA_036346225.1. Classification (NCBI taxonomy): domain Eukaryota; kingdom Metazoa; phylum Arthropoda; class Insecta; order Coleoptera; family Lycidae; genus Platerodrilus; species Platerodrilus igneus. The sequence continues at coordinate 2,751,621 of JARFIW010001130.1, forward strand.
TTACGCAGAATTCGAATCTGTAAATAGATTTGAAATCGAACCACGCCCGGCAAAGTTATACCCCTTTAAAGTCCTGATCTTCTAAATTTTGCTTTTTGCTCTATAAGCAAACCTAACAAATAGTTTTCTTCGTCTAGCCTTGCATCTTTCGAGATAAACCTATCTTGTTTGGTATTAATTAACATTAGATTTTTCTCAGCTACCCGAATCTTTAGGAATTTTTCAGATTGCATCACCCCCAAGGGAGCTACCCTGATTTTAAGATTTCTTACCAGTTGCGATTTCCGACCGTCCTTAAACATTTTTTTAGTAATGCGATACATTAAATTAGTCTAAAATTTTATGTAGAATCCGAATCTGTAAACAGATTTAAAAACGGACTACGCCCTGCAAAGTTACACATATACCCTCTGCGAGATAAATCTTTCTCCACATTTCCACCCACGAGATAAACCTACCTTGCTTAGTATCAATCAATATTAGAATTTTCTCAGCTACCCGAATCTCTAGGAATTTTTTAGATAGTGCCATCCCCCAGAGAGCTACCCCCATTTTAAGATTTCTTACCTGTAGCGACTTTTGAACGTTATTATAAATTTTTTATACATGCAATACATTTTGTTAGTCTAGAATTTTATGTAGAATCCGAATCCGTAAACAGATTTAAAATCGGACCACCCTTACCATTTTACACACACCTCTAAATTATAAATTTCCTGCGGCTCATACCTAAAAGAAAATCTAAAACTATTCTTAAAACTTTTATTACAGACAATTTTACTAATACAGTTTAAATTTTGTAAACCACATTTCTAAATACATATTTACAATTTTTATTCTTAACCTAGAACTTCTCATATCGGCTTATACTTATTAATATTTAATTCTAAATAGAGCACCTTTTCCAAAGACCAACCGGACCCGCATGTTTCAAATTCCTCTGATTTTGTTCTTATGGTTTCGCTTAAGACCTCGTACATATTTTCCAGATTACTAGAAGACGTTATAACCACATTTTTGTGTTAAAGGATTTCACATCGGTAGTCTCTTCCCCATTTTGGTGTAAACGCCGTAGAGTTCGCAATAGACTTTTATTGCTGTATGTTGTATTCTTTTTCATTTATTAATCGAATAAATCGCTCTTTCTGCTTCCAAAGAAACTCGGACACTCCATCGTCGACACTGGCGTTCTTTATGCGATAGCTAGCCATACGGTTGTTAAACGCTGTACTAACCATTTCTACACCATCGTCGTTAGTAGCGGTAACTGATGCATTTTTATGTCTGTTGCTTCTCAAGTGTGCGGCATAGGTAGTCTTTTCCATTTCGAAATCGCATACTTTACACATAATTCGTGGTTGTTTCGTACAAGGCCCATTAACAGCTGGCGGAGCTGAACGTTTACGGCTTAATGACATACCGTGCTGTTTTTCCTTGTGTCGCTGTAAGTTGCCCATTCTCGTAAAAGCGATACCGTTCATTTACATTTCCAATGCTCCACCTGAAGGTACTACATTGGCCAGGAGGCGAGTTTTTTGTTGCCTGGAAATTTAGAATTTTGCCGAACCCTTGCCGTTCCAGGCAAGGTAGGGATCTTTAACGTGCGTGACAACACTCACACAGGACCTCCATTTAACCTCTCATCCGAACGAGGGCGTAATATTTGTGAAAAATGCTCACCTGCCATTTTCAAGCAGTCAACCGTGTCGGATTTGAACCCGGACCTTGGGATCCGTAGTCTTACGCTTACTACATTGATCCACGGCGACGCCTCGTAAAAGCGATACCGCAAGACCCACAGTTTAAGTACTTTGCTGCGGACGGATGTATAAGCAACCGTAGACGATGTTACACCACGACATTTGTTCTGGTGCCGTTTGAGACATTTTCCAGGTATAGGAAGCACCGCAAGAGTTGCACTGAAAAACGTTTGCAGATACCATTTTAGTACAAAACAAAATCCGCACTATAAGACTTGACTTGTAACCGAACTAACTTATAACTAAAGAGTTTACTCTTGCGCACCTGCTTTATGTACCCTATAGAATGCAAACCGAAGGTTTCCGAAGACACCGAACGAAGTTGAGGATTCAACGGGAACTAAATGACGTCATAATCCTTGCTGCTCGTCCAATACATTTAGCGCCAATGCATGCACCCGGTTCGCATCGTCGATGGTGCGAATGTCGTTAGTAGAAACATCGGAAACGTCTTCCATGTTATACGGATCGCGTGCATATTAAAAATCCAAAGGGTGATATAGCACGCACACAAATTGTCTGCAAGTCGTGCTGTAGAAGATGCAGTGCTACTATAACCAAAAACTTAATAAAACACTTTAAACCATTACTAAGGAAATACCAACTTGTTGTCTACAGGATACTTACTAATAAAGCAATTTAATTTTAAATTACTTCTACGTCATATTTTAGGAAATGGTGGGCTTGAATATTTTCTAAATGAATCACCCAGCGAAAGTATATGCTTAGCAGTATTAAAATTAACCATTAATTTCCCATTTTTACGACCATGGTTAATTATAGATTAAAATTTAATTTGTGCACGTTCGAGCTTCTCGTAAACTAACATATTTTATAGCAACAATGCGCTGTATAATACATGCATACCCCTTCGCCGCGCTACTGCTATTCTTGTAATTGCTAGAAAAGTCACTCTCCTTTTACTGTTAGGACCGATGCAAGCACCATTTTTTATACTTTTATAGCACATCGCGCACTTTTTCGTCTGATGATTAAATTTTGCTTCTGTAGGCTTTTACACTTTCGCATAGCGGTCGGCCGGACGTAATGATTTCTAGAACCGGTAAGTACTTGATATCGTCCAAATAGAGAACTAGATGCTCGATGTCTGTCAACTTCCAATTCCCTCGTAAAGGTAGAAAAACTCAGTCAATCATCCATCTAACTTAAACTTCGACCCGCTCCTGTTCAGATAATTTACAAACATTTTCAAACGACAATAGGTCGAGAATTTTAAACCTCCGAGGGATCTTTAAGTCGTGATCAATTACACATCCGAGCTACGCGTAAACTAACATATTTTGCAGCAACTGTATAATACATGCATACCCCTTCTCTGCGCTACTGCTATTCTTGTAATTGCTAGAAAAAGTCACTCTCCTTTTTACGGGTAGGGCCGCTAAAACGCACCATTCCATACTTTCTTTATAAGTGTAGCACATCGCGCACTTTTTGTCGGATAATTAAATTTTATTTATGTAGGCCTTTACACTTTCGCTTATTTAAACATCTAATATAATTGATTAACCACTTTCGCTTATTCTAACGGAGACCACCATACATCCCGCCGCACCGTTCTTTTTGAATCCAACTATCCTATGGGTTTCCACGCACTAACACCTGACGTATCTTTCCTACTATTTGTTAAACAAAAACTACCGGTATTGCCATTGTAGACGTAAGCAGATGTTTGTGGATGTGTACGAGAGTATGTAATCATATACATTAACCAGTCTAAGCTATTTTATTTAGTCCACGAAAACTACTATTTTTCTAAACCATAATTAATAATCGTCTTTATAGGTTCCACATTTCTACCGTTACCCAATGACTGGTGCTACGTACATGGAAACTTTAATTTCTTATTGGAGAGAATTCTTATTCTCCCGCGCACTGCTGAGTAGTTGCATGTCCATTCCTTTTGGAGGTATACGCTCGTTATAGGTTGTGAGACCCTCGGTTTTACTTAACTACAATTCGTGAGACCCTTTAATCTTTTTAATCGTATCTTTCTCGCCTACAATACAGTAGGACTTAACATTACTACCAACAAATTCTAATACTGGATCCCCATTAAATACGTCTTTAATTTTCCCTACAACTTTTTTTGTTGACAAGTGTTATATTGTATTTATTATACGCAGGGTAGTCACTCTTTTAAGATAAATATATTTTGCTTGGTATCAGCTAATATTAAATTTTTCTAGGGACCCCAAATCTGTATATAGATTTTAAATAGGACCACCCCATACAAAAGTTATGCCTTTTAAAGACCCAAATCACTAATTTTTGCTCATCTTTATTTAACACCATTTTTAAAACCTTTTTCGCTACCCAAGACATATGCCTTAGCCAACCATCTCCCTAGAAATCTAAAACAGCAGTGTCCCGCGAATACCACGTGGAGATAACACGTATACTCTGTCAACCAGGAAGCAGGAAGGATTTGGAAGGTGGGAGAAGAACTTAAAAATTATGGAATCTTAAAACTAATATATACAATAGATTTACAAATCCATACAAATATAAACAACTATCTTATATCATTACGCCCCATGCGTAGATTGTTGTACTATTAGGAATGATGTACCTTTTGTCATCTTCCTCGATAAACTAATTTTATTAATAAGCTGCGTATGCAAATCGTATTCTTTACTCCGGATACATACGCAGGCAAGTACTCCACACCAAATAAAGAATTGGATGCTTGGTGACTGTTAACATCCGCTTTCCTCGTGTACGCCCAGACACATCCCAGCCCATAAGCACCCCTGCGCATGCACACCTGCCCATGCGCACCCATGCGCGTACGCACCCTGCCCATGCTCGCGGTCCATGAGCACCCCTCTCTGTGCGACTGCTATTTCGGGTAACGTTACAGCCTTTTATAAATAAAGAACAATGTTATATACTATTATAAAATGTTTATTCTGACATTATACATAACAAATTTAAAAATATTTAATACCAAGCATGGAGTCATTTAAACTTAATTTTAATACAAAGTTATACACAGAAGACAGTCCTTTCTTTATGTTTGTTTGCAGTGGTTTTAATTTTATCTAATTTTTAAATACTCTCTGTATGTTTGTTGTGGTTTGTTTAGCATTCTTCTTAATCTTCTTTGGGAATGAATTTATTATTATTATTTTGACAACGATCCTAGGTCATGGATCGAAACGTAAATAAAATAGATTTTAAAAACTATGAGTGGTTTCATTCCCAAAGAAGATTAAGAAAAATTTATCTAATTTTATTCGCAGCTTAAAATTTAAATCGACACCCAAGTCTTCTATCTCCTTTTCTAACCAATAGTTTGATACATAAAGACCGTCTAGGTTTTCGAATTGTAAATGTACCAAAGTTTGCCTCTATATTTAAAGTCTTTGATTCTATCGACAACCAGATCCATTCCTTCGTGTAATTCTTGCAGCTTGTGACAATCTTTTAATCGCAGCTTTCCACTATGTCCTGCATACGTATCTTGTTAGCTTGATCGACTTCTTCGTGTCGGTTTTGGAGGAAATTCTTATTCTCCCACAGACTGTTGCGTAGTTGCATGTCCACCACTTTTGGGAATATAAGGTTGTTATAGGTTGTAAGACCCTCGGTTTTAAATGATCCAAAGGTTCTTTACTAGGCAAATATACAATGTTTAGCGCAACCTCTTTGCGTGTCGTGTACGCAAAGATTACGAAACCCGCATTCCTTAGTTCGTCTTTGTTATCTGCCATTTCGATAAATACGTTTTAGAATAAACTTTTAAAAATATACGGATTTAGTGCCATCCTTTTCCGCAAGGACGCCTACATAACTAAAAGAGTCTTTTTACTAACCACAAATGCATACAACTTGTAGAAACCAGATGTATCTAAGTCAGTCCATCGGCACATAAAATAATCTTTTAATTCTTCCTCATTTTCTCTAATAAGATGTTCTTTGTCTAACACATCTTTGTATTGTTCGCGTATTGTCGCAGTGTTTTCCATGTAGTCCAATTTTCGCCTTTTGCATCCATTTCCTCTAATTCCAGTTGTCTTTTCCTTCCACTTACAGCGTATGGCATACATAATGGGGTAATTTCCTTTAGCGTAAACGGGTAGAGTTTACTACCAATATTTGCGCGTTGTCGTACAACCTCTGGGCAAATGTTAGGCGTATTTATCAACCCCAATTCCGAAATGACTATTTCTTTTGGAATTGTAGAATATGGTGTTGCAGATTGTGTAAAATATATACTACCTGCTTTAATGTAGCACTTGTGTAAGATTTTATTTTATCTTGGCTGTCTTCTTCCTCTACTATCTCCAAATAATTTGCGGGTAAATAGTTAAAACTAAAAGCCGAAAGCACATACTTTATCAATGTTTCCCTTTCTTTTGGTTTTTCGGACAACGTAATTTGCAAGCCCATCAATTTCTTTGTATTGCCATTTCCCCCAATACACGTACTGTAGTAGGTTATTATACACTAAACAGCAGCTATTTTGTAGCTTGTCCGATAGCTTACTCCACATTTTGGCAAGTGGTACCGAGTACATTGGCGCCTTTAGGAAGTATAACTTACTATCTTCCAATAATGTTAAACAGTCTTTTAAGGGATTATACACCCGTTCCGCACTGACATAGCTTCCAATTGCACAGTTGTATATTGTCGCTTCCAATCGCGTAATACCATGATCTTTGGCCAAAGTAGACGCAAATGTTTCCCTTAAACGTACATCTGGACAACGTAAAAAATCTAGTATATGATTACCAAGTTGTTTATTAACACCAGGACTTGTTATCTGACACACAAATTTGTTGTATATCTTAATTCTTGCATTGGTTGTTAACCATGTTAAACAATCAATTCCCACAGTTTTATCGTTGTCAACTATAATATTACACTTTTCCTCGTACTCGTCCTTATAGCAAAAGTTATGGTTTGTAGTTAAATAATTACACATCTCCATCTTGCTAAATATGCCCGCAAAATCTTGGGTTACATCCATGTCAAAAAGATAATAATAATCTTTTTCGAGTTCGTCTAATATATCTGGCAGTTCCTCCAATAAAGTTTCCAACTTAACATCTGCCAGCTCCACTTTGTACGGAACACATATAGGATTTTAGAATTTTTTATTAATACATTCGAGATCTTCTTTTCCGATAATTTCTATTACTCTCTGGCCCATCTTGTTAGTGTTTTCCAGAGAAAACGGAAGCTGAGCTCTAACACCATGCCTAGCGGAAACAAATCTGTCAAACTTTCTTCGTAGATAGCTGTTATATGCACCACAAATGTCTTTTTTTAGGATAAATATCCTTTTGTTTGCAGATGTTTGTTCAGCGTCAGAAAAGTCGCAAATTTTAACCAACATTATATTGTCACAAAATGGTTCTGTAATTGGTGTGTGTAGTCCACCAGTCAGCATCTGTTCGCCTTCGACATAACAAATATTACCAATATTTGTTACCAGATTATTGTTGCACATATTTTCTGTCAACAGCCATAATCCAAATCGCTCATTTGTCGGTTTCACTTTATTCCCAAGAAGTTGAGAAACGTTAATCACCTTGGAGACGCTCATTGTTTACCGTTCTAGCTACTATCGAATACTAAATTGAATACGAAAAAATTGTTCTCTTATGTATTCTACAGAGTGGGAACGTATATTACCGAAGATAGTCGAATATGTTGTTATCCGACCTAGACCGACAGGGATGCGCATCGACATATATCCGGATATATGTAGGATGTTAAGTTAGGGTGAAATTGCCCCATAGGGTGAAATTACCCCATAGGGTGAAATTACCCCATAGGGTGAAATTGTCCCATAAAAGGAAAAATTGATAGGTTAGGTCAGCGTCGCGACGCTGAACTAACCTATCACTAATGCACTAATGCAAGAATTAAGATATACAACAAATTTGTGTGTCAGATAACAAGTCCTGGTGTTAATAAACAACTTGGTAATCATATACTAGATTTTTTACGTTGTCCAGATGTACGTTTAAGGGAAACATTTGCGTCTACTTTGGCCAAAGATCATGGTATTACGCGATTGGAAGCGACAATATACAACTGTGCAATTGGAAGCTATGTCAGTGCGGAACGGGTGTATAATCCCTTAAAAGACTGTTTAACGTTATTGGAAGATAGTAAGTTATACTTCCTAAAGGCGCCAATGTACTCGGTACCACTTGCCAAAATGTGGAGTAAGCTATCGGACAAGCTACAAAATAGCTGCTGTTTAGTGTATAATAACCTACTACAGTACGTGTATTGGGGGAAATGGCAATACAAAGAAATTGATGGGCTTGCAAATTAAGTTGTCCGAAAAACCAAAAGAAAGGGAAACATTGATAAAGTATGTGCTTTCGGCTTTTAGTTTTAACTATTTACCCGTAAATTATTTGGAGATAGTAGAGGAAGAAGACAGCCAAGATAAAATAAAAATCTTACACAAGTGCTACATTAAAGCAGGTAGTATATATTTTACACAATCTGCAACACCATATTCTACAATTCCAAAAGAAATAGTCATTTCGGAATTGGGGTTGATAAATACGCCTAACATTTGCCCAGAGGTTGTACGACAACGCGCAAATATTGGTAGTAAACTCTACCCGTTTACGCTAAAGGAAATTACCCCATTATGTATGCCATACGCTGTAAGTGGAAGGAAAAGACAACTGGAATTAGAGGAAATGGATGCAAAAAGGCGAAAATTGGACTACATGGAAAACACTGCGACAATACGCGAACAATACAAAGATGTGTTAGACAAAGAACATCTTATTAGAGAAAATGAGGAAGAATTAAAAGATTATTTTATGTGCCGATGGACTGACTTAGATACATCTGGTTTCTACAAGTTGTATGCATTTGTGGTTAGTAAAAAAGACTCTTTTAGTTATGTAGGCGTCCTTGCGGAAAAGGATGGCACTAAATCCGTATATTTTTTAAAAGGTTATTCTAAAAACGTATTTATCGAAATGGCAGATAACAAAGACGAACTAAGGTATGCGGGTTTCGTAATCTTTGCGTACACGACACGCAAAGAGGTTGCGCTAAACATTGTATATATGCCTAGTAAAGAACCTTTTGGATCATTTAAAACCGAGGGTCTTACAACCTATAACAACCTTATATTCCCAAAAGTGGTGGACATGCAACTACGCAACAGTCTGTGGGAGAATAAGAATTTCCTCCAAAACCGACACGAAGAAGTCGATCAAGCTAACAAGATACGTATGCAGGACATAGTGGGAAAGCTGCGATTAAAAGATTGTCACAAGCTGCAAGAATTACACGAAGGAATGGATCTGGTTGTCGATAGAATCAAAGACTTTAAATATAGAGGCAAACTTCGGTACATTTTACAATTCGAAAACCTAGACGGTCTTTATGTATCAAACTATTGGTTAGAAAAGGAGATAGAAGACTTGGGTGTCGATTTAAATTTTAAGCTGCGAATAAAATTAGATAAATTTTTCTTAATCTTCTTTGGGAATGAAACCACTCATAGTTTTTAAAATCTATTTTATTTACGTTTCGATCCATGACCTAGGATCGTTGTCAAAATAATAATAATAAATTCATTCCCAAAGAAGATTAAGAAGAATGCTAAACAAACCACAACAAACATACAGGGAGTATTTAAAAATTAGATAAAATTAAAACCACTGCAAACAAACATAAAGAAAGGACTGTCTTCTGTGTATAACTTTGTATTAAAATTAAGTTTAAATGACTCCATGCTTGGTATTAAATATTTTTAAATTTGTTATGTATAATGTCAGAATAAACATTTTATAATAGTATATAACATTGTTCTTTATTTATAAAAGGCTGTAACGTTACCCCGAAATAGCAGTCGCACAGAGAGGGGTGCTCATGGACCGCGAGCATGGGCAGGGGTGCGTACGCGCATGGGTGCGCATGGGCAGGGGTGTGCATGCGCAGGGGTGCTCATGGGCTGGGATGTGTCTGGGCGTACACGAGGAAAGCGGATGTTAACAGTCACCAAGCATCCAATTCTTTATTTGGTGTGGAGTACTTGCCTGCGTATGTATCCGGAGTAAAAGAATACGATTTGCATACGCAGCTTATTAATAAAATTAGTTTATCGAGGGAAGATGACAAAAGGTACATCATTCCTAATAGTACAACAATCTACGCATAGGGGCGTAATGATATAAGATAGTTGTTTATATTTGTATGGATTTGTAAATCTATTGTATATATTAGTTTTAAGATTCCATAATTTTTAAGTTCTTCTCCCACCTTCCAAATCCTTCCTGCTTCCTGGTTGACAGAGTATACGTGTTATCTCCACGTGGTATTCGCGGGACACTGCTGTTTTAGATTTCTAGGGAGATGGTTGGCTAAGGCATATGTCTTGGGTAGCGAAAAAGGTTTTAAAAATGGTGTTAAATAAAGATGAGCAAAAATTAGTGATTTGGGTCTTTAAAAGGCATAACTTTTGTATGGGGTGGTCCTATTTAAAATCTATATACAGATTTGGGGTCCCTAGAAAAATTTAATATTAGCTGATACCAAGCAAAATATATTTATCTTAAAAGAGTGACTACCCTGCGTATAATAAATACAATATAACACTTTTCAACAAAAAAAGTTGTAGGGAAAATTAAAGACGTATTTAATGGGGATCCAGTATTAGAATTTGTTGGTAGTAATGTTAAGTCCTACTGTATTGTAGGCGAGAAAGATACGATTAAAAAGATTAAAGGGGTCTCACGAATTGTAGTTAAGTAAAACCGAGGGTCTCACAACCTATAACGAGCGTATACCTCCAAAAGGAATGGACATGCAACTACTCAGCAGTGCGCAGGAGAATAAGAATTCTCTCCAATAAGAAATTAAAGTTTCCATGTACGTAGCACCAGTCATTGGGTAACGGTAGAAATGTGGAACCTATAAAGACGATTATTAATTATGGTTTAGAAAAATAGTAGTTTTCGTGGACTAAATAAAATAGCTTAGACTGGTTAATGTATATGGTTACATACTCTCGTACACATCCACAAACATCTGCTTACGTCTACAATGGCAATACCGGTAGTTTTTGTTTAACAAATAGTAGGAAAGATACGTCAGGTGTTAGTGCATGGAAACCCATAGGATAGTTGGATTCAAAAAGAACGGTGCGGCGGGATGTATGGTGGTCTCCGTTAGAATAAGCGAAAGTGGTTAATCAATTATATTAGATGTTTAAATAAGCGAAAGTGTAAAGGCCTACATAAACAAAATTTAATTATCCGACAAAAAGTGCGCGATGTGCTACACTTATAAAGAAAGTATGGAATGGTGCGTTTTAGCGGCCCTACCCGTAAAAAGGAGAGTGACTTTTTCTAGCAATTACAAGAATAGCAGTAGCGCAGAGAAGGGGTATGCATGTATTATACAGTTGCTGCAAAATATGTTAGTTTACGCGTAGCTCGGATGTGTAATTGATCACGACTTAAAGATCCCTCGGAGGTTTAAAAATTCTCGACCTATTGTCGTTTGAAAAATGTTTGTAAATTATCAGAACAGGAGCTTGTCGAAGTTTAAGTTAGATGGATAATTGACTGAGTTTTTTCTACCTTTTACGAGGGAATTGGAAGTTGACAGACATCGAGCATCTAGTTCTCTATTTGGACGATATCAAGTACTTACCGGTTCTAGAAATCATTACGTCCGGCCGACCGCTATGCGAAAGTGTAAAAGCCTACAGAAGCAAAATTTAATCATCAGACGAAAAAGTGCGCGATGTGCTATAAAAAGTATAAAAAAAATGGTGCTTGCATCGGTCCTAACAGTAAAAGGAGAGTGACTTTTCTAGCAATTACAAGAATAGCAGTAGCGCGGCGAAGGGTATGCATGTATTATACAGCGCATTGTTGCTATAAAATATGTTAGTTTACGAGAAGCTCGAACGTGCACAAATTAAATTTTAATCTATAATTAACCATGGTCGTAAAAATGGGAAATTAATGGTTAATTTTAATACTGCTAAGCATATACTTTCGCTGGGTGATTCATTTAGAAAATATTCAAGCCCACCATTTCCTAAAATATGACGTAGAAGTTATTTAAAATTAAATTGCTTTATTAGTAAGTATCCTGTAGACAACAAGTTGGTATTTCCTTAGTAATGGTTTAAAGTGTTTTTATTAAGTTTTTGGTTATAGTAGCACTGCATCTTCTACAGCACGACTTGCAGACAATTTGTGTGCGTGTTATATCACCCTTTTGGATTTTTAATATGCACGCGATCCGTATAACATGGAAGACGTTTCCGATGTTTCTACTAACGACATTCGCACCATCGACGATGCGAACCGGGTGCATGCATTGGCGCTAAATGTATTGGACGAGCAGCAAGGATTATGACGTCATTTAGTTCCCCGTTGAATCCTCAACTTCGTTCGGGTGTCTTCGGAAACCTTCGGTTTGCATTCTATAGGGTACATAAAGCAGGTGCGCAAGAGTAAACTCTTTAGTTATAAGTTAGTTCGGTTACAAGTCAAGTCTTATAGTGCGGATTTTGTTTTGTACTAAAATGGTATCTGCAAACGTTTTTCAGTGCAACTCTTGCGGTGCTTCCTATACCTGGAAAAATGCTCTCAAACGGCACCAGAACAAATGTCGTGGTGTAACATCGTCTACGGTTAAGCTTATACATCCGTCCGCAGCAAAGTACTTAAACTGTGGGTCTTGCGGTATCGCTTTTACGAGAATGGGCAACTTACAGCGACACAAGGAAAAACAGCACGGTATGTCATTAAGCCGTAAACGTTCAGCTCCGCCAGCTGTTAATGGGCCTTGTACGAAACAACCACGAATTATGTGTAAAGTATGCGATTTCGAATGGAAAAGACTACCTATGCCGCACACTTGAGAAGCAACAGACATAAAAATGCATCAGTTACCGCTACTAACGACGATGGTGTAGAAATGGTTAGTACAGCGTTTAACAACCGTATGGCTAGCTATCGCATAAAGAACGCCAGTGTCGACGATGGAGTGTCCGAGTTTCTTTGGAAGCAGAAAGAGCGATTTATTCGATTAATAAATGAAAAAAGAATACAACATACAGCAATAAAAGTCTATTGCGAACTCTACGGCGTTTACACCAAAATGGGGGAAGAGACTACCGATGTGAAATCCTTTAACACAAAAAATGTGGTTATAACGTCTTCTAGTAATCTGGAAAATATGTACAAGGTCTTAAGCGAAACCATAAGAACAAAATCAGAGGAATTTGAAACATGCGGGTCCGGTTGGTCTTTGGAAAAGGTGCTCTATTTAGAATTAAATATTAATAAGTATAAGCCGATATGAGAAGTTCTAGGTTAAGAATAAAAAATTGTAAATATGTATTTAGAAATGTGGTTTACAAAATTTAAACTGTATTAGTAAAAATTGTCTGTAATAAAAAGTTTTAAGAATAGTTTTTAGATTTTCTTTTAGGTATGAGCCGCAGGAAATTTATAATTTAGAGGGTGTGTGTAAAATGGTAAGGGGTGGTCCGATTTTAAATCTGTTTACGGATTCGGATTCTACATAAAATTCTAGACTAACAAAATGTATTGCATGTATAAAAAATTTATAATAACGCTCAAAAGTCGCTACAGGTAAGAAATCTTAAAATGGGGTAGCTCTCTGGGGGATGGCGCTATCTAAAAAATTCCTAGAGATTCGGGTAGCTGAGAAAATTCTAATATTGATTGATACTAAGCAAGGTAGGTTTATCTCGTGGGTGGAAATGTGGAGAAAGATTTATCTCGCAGAGGGTATATGTGTAACTTTGCAGGGCGTAGTCCGATTTTAAATCTGTTTACAGATTCGGATTCTACATAAAATTTTAGACTAATTTAATGTATCGCATGACTAAAAAAATGTTTAAGGGCGGTCGGAAATCGCAACTGGTAAGAAATCTTAAAATCAGGGTAGCTCCCTTGGGGGTGATGCAATCTGAAAAATTCCTAAAGATTCGGGTAGCTGAGAAAAATCTAATGTTAATTAATACCAAACAAGATAGGTTTATCTCGAAAGATGCAAGGCTAGACGAAGAAAACTATTTGTTAGGTTTGCTTATAGAGCAAAAAGCAAAATTTAGAAGATCAGGACTTTAAAGGGGTATAACTTTGCAGGGCGTGGTTCGATTTCGAATTCTGCGTAAAATTTTAGACTAACAGGATGTATTGCATGACTAAAAAAAATTATAAGAACGCTCAAAGTCGCTACAGGTAAGAAATCTTAAAATTGGTTTAGCTTCCTTGGGGATGATGCAATCTAAAAAATTCCTAGAGATTCGGGTAGCTGAGAAAATTCTAATATTAATTGATACCAAACAAGATAGGTTTATCTCGTGGGTGGAAATGTGGGGAAAGATTTATCTCGCGGGTGGAAAGAATGCGGGTGTGACGTAATCAAAATGGTTGGGGGGTGTCCGAGCAAGGAGGAGAGCAAGGAGGAGAGCAGGAGGAGATTCAACTCCACATTTGCACCTTATGGGAATTTACATGTAAATTTGGTCCAGATGTGGGTGCAAATGTGGATGCTGGTGCAAATGTGGCGGTGATTCGTCACTAACTGGTCTACTCTGGTTCCTCATTAAAGACCCTCCTACTTTATTTGAACCTGTAGTTTGATTTTTTAGGTCACTGAAACGCGGAAGCCATTTCACCCGTTCTAGTAATCTAGAACTTCTTCAAGGTGCAGGTCCATTCGGAATGGTATATATATATATATATATATATATATATATATATATTACTCATATTTAGACCAGGGTAGAAAATTAAATAATCACATCAAATAATTTTAATCACCGTGTATAATGAATATTATTAGATAATACGCGTTATTAAAAACGTGAAGCATAAAAATTTATTAGTTTCATTAAACATAAGAGATTTAAATCATGTACAAGACGCTTTATATCAAAAGAAGCAGTATTAAAAAAGCTCTGCGTGTAATGTAATTATTCCTAAACAAATGGAAATTACGTGCAAAATTTATCTTAATTAATTCTATTTCAAGTAACCGGTATTGAACAAAACGTACAGATAATATCTATAGAAACTTGTAAAACCCAATGAAATGCAAATCCTAGAAGTGTTAGTTAGAAGTAGGATGTTTGAACACACCTGCGTATTTTAAAAGGCAATTTCAGTTTAATTTGTTTAGATAAACATGTCGATTCTAAGGATATTGAAACGGTCAGATGCTTTAGCACGAAATACAAAACAGGGTTTATTTAAAAGCTCTGAGAATTAATATTATTTTGAACACCTGCGTAGTTTAAATATCACGTACGGTGAAAATTGTGTAGATAACAAATGGTTTCAAAGAATCTTGGAGAAACCGGGGCTTAATATTCACGAGAATGTGCGATACGGGTTATTTAACCCAGATAGTCCACATGGACTAAAATATAATCGAGAATAAAGAATATCCATTTGCACCAATACGAACAGGTTAGAAAAGGAAAGAGAAAATGCGTCAAGCAAAGACACATATAGTGAAAGGCGTGATTTAAGCAACGTCACGAGGGTCACAATTGGTTGAAAATAGGAGGCAAATATCAGAGGTAGAAACAACAATTTCGGTACAAAATTAATTAGTTTTCTCGGACATGTTTGCGTGCCGTGTGAGAATTTCTGAGATTTAAATGGGCGAGTGAAAATTTCGTAAAACCGACGCGCGAGCGACGGACTGGGAACATAGAATGAGAAATTCTTAAGAATTGTCTGTTTTGAGGACAAAAGCGACGTGCCGGCTATTCGCTATATATACCGGTGGTAATATGAATTTCGGCCTCTTAGACTTTTGACTATTCGATGCGTTAAAAGCTCTTACATCCGCGACTTGATTCAAGATGTTAAACAGTGCATTTTAGTTTAATAACATAATTTAAAATTTTGCTCGTATATTTTAGTGATTCAAAATAGTTTGTTATTTACGTGCTAACATGAATGTACTTCAGTGCACTTAGATACAAGGTAATAAAATTTAGTATCACTGTACCAATTAGCAAAATTTACAACGACAAATGTATACACAAAAGTAGGCAGTTTTGGCGTATATTGGTGAAAGACGCATGAATTTCTTTGCTATTTTTCGGGGGTGTTAATAATTAAATGGTTCAAATACGTGTCTAGATCCACGAAACAAGGGTCAGATATACACAGATGAGTTCCGGAAAAGCCCAGAAACAACTTTAAATAAATGGTGATGGAGAAAATTTTAAAAGCGTTGAGAATTAGAAGCCGTAAATATAATCCTGTTGGAATGGTGTGATTACTAAAGGGATGATGTACATTGAAGCTTCGAGGACAGTAACCTTCAGGTAAATTATACTATTTTGTTTGACATTTTTGTGTGTGTTGAATAACTTTATAATTGATTTACTTTAAATGGACATTAGTGAAATTGTACTAACCATAAAATTTTAATTTTAAGATGAAATTTGCTTGTTTAAGTAGAAAGGGTATTTAGTATTGATATTCTGAATTATGATGAAAATATGGGTATGTCTTTGAGCTCAATTAGACGAACCTGGTTAATTAACGTAAAGGGGTGGTAGATGCTCCTTTATACTCAGACTCCGGTCTGCTTATATTGTTATATTAATTAGTAGGCATCCAACAAGGACTTTAATTCTGGATGCACGTTAAAGTGATAATAAAATTAATCTTGAAATTCTTTTTAAAACTGAATTTTATGCTGAAATTTAATTTGAAAATTTAATGTATTCTGAATATTGATGTAAATAGAGTTAACGTTGATGTTTGTGGTAGGAATGTGTTTGTTTTTTATGTATGAGGATGAAAGCTATCTAGAGGAGCAGCCGAGGCGATTAACAGAAGAAAATCAACAGACCAGGTAATTCAAGAGGTTTCTCAGCAATATATATATATATATATATATATATATATATATATATGTATATACTGTATAATCACACACCAGGTACCTGGAACGCGTCCTTTTAATCCAATTTATATTAAAAGTTACTAATATGATATGATATTTATACGTACATCTATTGGAAATCAAAGTTGGGATTGATAAGTCGTGGACAATAGTTTCTGTTCTAATGTGCGAGTTCAGAAGGAAAAAGGAGCTTACGTTACCGCTATCACTTACGTCTTTTGCTGAACACATTACTAATTCGCTCCATTAGCGTTGACGGTAATTTGAATCTAAACAACAGCATTTAAGAAATGTGAATTACATAAATTGCTCAAGTTTATTTACAATTTCCTGTTCCAAGCATAATCACGTGAGTATTTAGTACGTAACGTGTTTTTTAACTACAAAGTATCGTTTTTGAAAAATTCTGCTACTGCAGAAAACGATATAACATGTTTATCAGTACCAATCACTACAGACAAAAACTAATTAAAAATCGTTCATATACATATGTGTTTAACTGATAAATAATTTTCTAACCTATACATTGTTACGTCAAATTTCTGAAATCGATTGATTTCTGAATTAATTACCAACGACCTTAATGAAGCGCCTCCTAAAATGTCTAAACGATTGTACGCTTTTTATGTGATTTCCAAATTATACAAACTTTCATTTAACCAGTTAATTACCTTTCAAACGAAATACCTATTAACACCGTCCTACATAAAAATTTTCTTTAGTGTAGTTGTATCTGAAATAGATTCTATAACCGCGTTTATAAATTTTCTGAAATATGTGCTTATTGTTAAACAACTTCGCCTTAGAAGTTCACTGAAATAGTTCAAAGCCTGCTTATCGTCAAACCACTTTCAATAGTTATTCTTCGAAACGCGAGTTACGTTTTGGGCCTTGGGAGCGGTGTTTTTAAAAACTTCTTCCAAAACTTCCCAAGAATTTATTTATTTCTCAACAGACATTAAGTGTGAAATTTTAACAAACTGGTTTAAAATTATTCCAAGTCGAAAAATAAATAATTGAACTAATGTGAGTAGCCTAAGCAAACTGCAATGTTAAAGCTGAAATACTTAAGACTGACTGACTGATCTGGGGCTTCCGGGGTATTTATGTTGTCTCTGCCCTTACATATCTGTGGGAACCTGCAGAGCTCATGTCTGCTTATTTCTTAATACTATTCATTATACAATGTAACAATCTTACTTTCTAGGTAATCACGGTTCTTAACCGTCTGTGACCTGCCACCTGCAGTATCACTATCGTCTGGAATACAATGCATTGCATCCGTTCTAACATACTTAGTCAAATTTGTCTTTAAACCGCACCCAATTAGCTTTTTCATTACTAAACCGCGGAAATATAGTTAGCTGCTCGTTTGCGCTTGCTTTGGTTTCAATATCCCATATAATTAATGTATGATCAGAGAGCGTTACCTCGTCCGACTTCAATTCCCAATTACAAATGAATTTTTACATCTCGTTTGAGGCTGCAGTAATATCTATAAAACTGCTGCTTCTATGCCCCTCAAACGTAGGTGAATCATTAGTGTTTATCACACTAAGATCCCATTCCGTAAAAAGATCAGCAACCTGCGAGCCCCTATCGTCTACGATAGGGCTACCCCATAACGGCGATTTGGCACGAAAGTCTTCCCCAATTATTAGTTTTTTACTCCTACCAATTTTTTGAAAGACGCCTTTTATTGATTTATTACGTCCTTGGTTAGAGGATTTTTCCGCCTGGAATCGACCGGCGGGAGGTATGCACTTATTATGTAGAACGTATTTCCCCCTTATTTGATTTCGGCCTTCGTTAAAAATTTGTTTGACAGATTATTTAATATAATTCCGGCACACGTACCATTATTTATTATTATTCTGCTGCGCGGTCGTTCGCTATTCGCGTTTAAGACGGTAACCCCCTTCCCGAAACCTGTTATTTTGTGGCTATACAGGTGCGGTTCCTATATAAGCCCGATGTCGATATTTTTTTCGGAGAATAACTTTACGAAGTTATTTGTTGCCATTTTTCTTTCCCGAGATTTAGTTGCGCGAATTTATTTTTCTTGCTTTTTAGAGACTTTGTGTTATTTTCACAGTCCATAATCGATGTTACTTGTGATTGCGTCCTTCAGACGCCGCATCGTGGGGCATCTACTTGACTTGGCGTCGTGGTGCGTATCGACCTTTGCGCCACCGCCAGATCTGTCGTTTGCCCTAGCGCAAACCATATAGCAGGGAACTGCCTTCCGACAATTCTTGTATTCATGCCCGACTTCGGCACAGTTACCGCACCACTGTACCTTCTTCCTGCACTCCATCGGTCTATGGTCGTACTCGTAGCACCGGTAATACAGACTCTTTGCCACCTGAGGATGATAGCGTCAGCCAATATACGCCTTCAAAGTGTAGGGGTCACTTCAAATACTACGTTGGCGAAGGGATCCCTAGGGCGCCTTCAGCCAAACCTGAACTTCTATGTCAGGTGGTCTTTTAGTTTCAAATCGCCGAAACGGGGATTCTGGCTTGCAATCAACCGCACGAGCTCTTCAGCCTTCATCTCCGGTTCGACCCCCGGAAGAACGACCCGTGGACGCTTCTTTTCGATCGTCCTCGCTACCAGCGTTTTGCAGTGCCCGCCGACTTTCGACTGCAATCTCTTAGCGTCTTCACGACCTGCGCACTCCACTACAACACCGACCCTACGTGTACAACGAGCTTCAACAACGACAAAACCATCACGAGTGGGATCAAGCTTTTTCTTCAGGGTCGACATGACGTCCTCCTTCTCACCATGCTTGGCGTCGACTCTAACAGCAAACGTTGGCGTAGCACCGGAAGCTGCTGCAACATACGACACCTTACGCGGCATCACCACTTCCTAGCTCCGGGAACTCTGTTCTCCTGAAACAGAAATAACCCCCGCTGGACTTCCCCTGACAACACTGGCTCTCCCAGAATTCTCTAAACAGAGTCTAAGCGCCTTAACCATGCCTATAAACCGATTTGTCGTGTCGCGAATATCATCCACGGCGTGACGAATCACCTTTCTGTCCTCCATGACGATAGTGGCGAAGGTTGTTGGCACCTTCCCGCAGATGACCGCGTGCGCCTTCCTCGCCCTAAACTTTAATTGCTCCAGCTCATTGAGATCGCTAGCGGCAACGCTACCGTTGCTGCTAGTCGACGTTTTGCGATGGCCTCTTGAAGTAGAGGGCAATTCACGCACCGCAACCACCGCTGGAGCTCCGACTCCCCCAACACGACTGCCGCAGACACAAGCTTCTTCCCTACCCCCAACCTCCTCCTGAGTCCCTAACCTAACATCCTTCAAGACGACCTCAAGCTGTTTTCTCTCAACAACGCCCTCAGCCAACAACCTAGCAGACTCCGACCGATCATCCCTCTTCTTCCGTGGCACCGGCTCCTCGTCTCGGTGGACCACCATGCTAACAAAGCTACTAACCGTTAAAACGCTAAAAGAACGCAAAACGTTGGTCCAATAAAAATATTTTTGTTAAAGGTGAACTATAAATAACCCTGTATTTATTTATTTAACTTTTTAACTCTCAAATTAAATTTCAAAATTAACAAAAGTACAATAAACACTAAACCTCAAATTAACAGCTAGAACCAAATAAAATCAGTAGTCCAATGAAAATAGCTCGATTAAAAATAAATCGTAAACAACACTGTCTTTATTTATTTAAATTTCTAAAACTGAAAAAACAAATTCTAAATATACACAAGCTAATTACTTCTAAATATCAAATTTATAAAATACTGCAAATTTAAATTTAACTGTAGAAATAAACAAATAAAAACACGCACTATTGGAATGCGGTACCGGAAACGCACGTGTTTACTTAGTGCCTGGCACGACCTTCAAGTGTTATACTACTAATTAAACCAAAAGATTGACTTTTAGGAATCTTTAATTACGCGTGTACTTAAAATATGAAATATTTATATTTAATTTATTTCAAAATTTACGGTATTTTAGTTATTTATTTAATTTAAAAGGGCCTAGATTTTGGTTATTACGTTAGTATTTTATTATACGCGCACTATAAAATTTTAATACACTTTTTTGATAGTTTCAGGCGGTTTTTTATACGATTTATGCGGTTTTTGTTTTAAATTTATTAAAAACCATTTTTAAATTATTTTGAATTTATTTTGGGTATTTCTTGATTGGATTTTTGGTGTGGTAGTTCAAAATTTAAGTTACTTTATTTTTAAACGCGAATTTTTGGTTAAGTTAAAACGCGATATTTATTATTCATTCAATTTAAATTTTGTTTTTTTAGTTTTATTTACTGCCCTACGCATTAAAGTTTAATGTCACACAATAATAGATTTAAATACAATAAATAATAAAGCTTTAAATATAAACATATAGTAAAAAACCGTATATAAAAACTTATTTGTTGTTGCTGAAGCGGGAGGTCCGTAAAACACGTCCGCACACTTCAACAGCTAACTAGAAAGTTCCTTTGATTATAACAGCAGTATCTGTTACAATTTCTGTCTCTTTAAAAATAAAAATCCATTAATTTTCTTTCTAATTGTTTGTTAGTTATGTACTTGTGGAGTTGTGGTGGGGGTGGTCGAAATCAAACCTTATATTTGATTTAAACCGACATCGGTAATCTCTTTAAACGTTTAAAGTAACCTAATAAACGAAATTAAATTGTTAGAGTTTAACCCCCATTTATTTAGTATCGTCCAAATTAAGTAGATTGAAACAGTGCCCCAGTGCATAAAGTATAGACAATTGCTTTTCTGCACATTTTAACGTAGCTAACCGCAAGTTATTATGCTTTCAAAGAAACAGGTCTACACTTTAAGCAGCATATTGCAAAGGCGGTTTAATATGGCGGATGTGTTATTGCAACAGCGTAATACAATTTTATTCTAAGCATCGCCTCGAATATGTGTAATTTAAGCTTATGTAAGATTTACAGAACAACATTGGTACTTGTAAAATGTATTTACACTTGGATCTCTACCAACCTCAAAAGATAAAATACATTTTATATCTTAAACAACGAAATTAGAAACAATACATTAGAGTTGTATTCTAGGGGTATTTTGAGAAATCCTATTTATTTCACCGAGAACGGATACTGAGCGTTTCTATTCCTATTAAAAGACACGCGGAGGAAATAGCTTATTAGGGCAATCCAGTTAGGGATAATTAGAAACGGAATCCCGCGGGAAGTTGACTACACAAACTGAATTAATTTCGTGCTAAATAAAAGTTAACAAACCTTTTCCCATTAGCCCATACTTACAGGAACCCTGGTTTATAAATGAACTGATTGTGTTTGCGTTTACAATTTTCATAACGCAGTGTTGGCGAGGGTTGTGTTAACGCTGCCATTGTGCGTTTTGCGACTATCGATCAAACAATGCTACAAGTGGTAATTGAGTGCAATGGTTTCGTTAGTTTCATACTGATTTGAATGTTTTTCAGAAGTCCACACGCACTTACACCATTGGCTTTATGTGCCTTACTAAAGCAGGTCGGAGATTTTTCGTTTGATACTGATTAAATTACCGAAATATATTTTCTAGGGTATATTGGAAACACTGCAGGAATGTGTGTTGTGTTTTAATTACGCATAATTATACATGATTATGAGAGTGCTATAATATTTACGTAATAATTTCGTGAGTATAATGAGTAACTGAAAAAGAATAACATTTTACCTTTGTAAAGAAATTTTCATATTTATTTTTCTCTTTACATTTGCATTACTTGTGTTCAAAGTTATCTAATCTCTAGTACATCACCTGATATTATTGATATACCATCTGTAATGAAGTAAATGATACAACTCTATATTCTAAATAAATAAGGATTAAATACTTTAGCACAAAGTTATGGCATTCTCAGCGACGCCCGTAAGGGTGGTCAAACGGACTCACTTGACCGCTAAAAACATATTGCACTTAGGTTCTATATTTAACCAATTGTATATCGGTCACACAATAATTTAAGGGCTCTGTATCATCCAGGTGGTACTTTATAGTACCGGGTGTTTTAACTAAATATAAATTTGCTTGCAGTAATATTTCACACGTCTATTACAAACGATGCTTTAAAGTATTCATATTACGTTCATTTAAAATAAAGGTCGTTGACTGATCTGTCAGTTTACCAACGATAACGCTAGTTCCTAATGCAGGTGTCTTAAGTTATAACAGTCAGTGCAGTGCATTCAAGTGCTAGCTTCTTGAATATTTTTCAACCTTTTGAAAAAGTTTTTGCTCATTACAGTGCATTATATAGTCAATAAGCATAAAATACTTTCTATATTATTTAATTACGTACAGTATATTAGTTATGAATCTAGATGAGGAAGAGGAAGTCCTAACATTTATCGGCATACACTTTGTAATAGGAATATCATACAGTACAGAATACAGTAAGTTACTGGTCAAGTTCTAGAGATTTGAACGTACCAATTGTACCAGAACGTATGTAACTGAATCGATTTCGGCAAATTTTACAATTTTTGCATGTTAATGATAACAGTTTAATTACCAACGATAACAAAGATAAGTTGTACAAACTTCGGCCTTTCATAGAAACCCTCAACAGACAATTTGCAAGGCCTTATTATTCAACAAGAGAACTTAGTGTGGATGAATCTATCAGTGAATTAAGGGACGGCACTCTCTTAAACAGCATAATCCGATAAAACCAATTAAGAGTGGTTTCAAAATCTCGCGCCTCTCAGATCAACAAGGTTTTGTAAAAACATTTGTCGTTTATCAAAGAAAAAATCAAACAGTGAACGAGGGATTTTCTAATTTTAATCTAGAAGAACGGTTCATGCTGTTTTTCATAGAACCAGAGTGGGCAAAGGAAAGAATAATTTATTTTGACAAGTAGTTCACATATGTGAAGTTATTGGAAAAATTAAAATTGGAAAAGATCTTAGCTTGTGAATCAACAAGAAATAATAAAGTGGTGATCCGAAAAATTTAGAAATTGACAAAAAACAGAAGAGAGATGATTTTGATTGGAGAGTTTTAGACAGAGATGTCACGTTTTTCAAATGAAAGAACAACGTAATTACAATAGCTTCAAACTTTCACGGAAGTAATGAATGCACTGTTAATGAAAAAAAAAAAATAGGGACATTATTGCTGTAAAAGTGCCCATAGTAGTGTTGACTAAATCACCGCGTCTGAGCTGAACACAGAACAGACTAAAGAATTGCAGTTGACTATATCAAGGTACACGAAAACACAGAACAAACTAAGAATCGCGAAAAATTCCAACTCGTTTTTTGTGGTACCCAAAAATCAGCACGTTCATTGGTCAATCAAAATTTGGAGATTTTTTTACATTCAAAAATAGAAATACACAATTTCATTGGTTAAAGACATCATTAACGTTTTTCAACACATTAAGCATAGGAAATGGAAGTGTATAAATATAATTGCAAATTCTTCGAAATACAGTCGTTAGTGCTGTACCAGTTTAATTTTTCTGTTAACAATTTTGTTGGTATGGCAATGTATTCTACTTATCCTGATAGATAGACAACCATACATACAAACCTCATAGGAACGTGTTTGGTTGAGAAACCATCTGTGCTTAGGAGGGATATTACCTACCTTGTTAGATACGCAAATTTTGTCTTCCTTTTTGATTTAAGCAATTCACGAAAATGGGTCTTCCTGATTGTGAATTTAAGCTTAGCCCGTAATTACTGTGGTGTCCGAAATACGTTTTATTTTAATAAAATTGGCACATGGTGAATTCTAATTACTAAGTTTGGACATCTCAAAGCATCATTCGCTGCCACTCTGAACGAATCCTGCAATGTAGCCATAATTTCTGAAGAGTAATTTTAGCAAGTGCCAGTATAACCAATCCACAGTTTAATAATTTATTTTGCATGGAATCCACAAAAATGCGTTTTGGTGATGTAATCGTAGAATATGGAAAGCCTGTAATCGTGCACGCTGTCCCATTTTGTTTTTGAATCTGTTATTTTCACAGGTGCTGTCCTTGGTCGATCAATAATAAGAACTTCTGTAACATCACTATCAACTTTTTAAATCAGGTGACCACAAATATCTACATATCAAACACGCAAACAGGTATTACAAATTTGAATCCTTTTATAATAGCAAAATTTTAATTTTATGAATAGTTAAAACTGCACTGTAAAATTTTTTAAAGCAGCACATAAATTTCATTACCCTCGATTTTTGCTGAATTAATTACTTATCTAGGGACTTCAATTTTGTACAAGTCCGAAACAATTAAAACGAGCTCGATTTTAAAAGATCATTAAAAATATATTTTTTACTCACTAAAATAGTAGCAATGTGTAGCTGTTTATTGAACTTGGATTAAATCAAGTGTATGGTTCTACTAGTAGGCATAACAATTTAAAGAATCCACTGCAGTCCCTGAGATAAGGGTGCAGTCCATTTATATTTTAGCAAGAAAATTTTAACCTCAATAATTTTTTTTTAAAGATAAATAATTATTAAGGTTTCAGTGCTCACCATAGCCTAAGGACCTTGCAGTGCTCCCCATAACTTGCAAAAGCTTTTACCGCGCAACGCTCCCCATAGCCTGCGTATTCTCTAACCGTGACGCTGTCGGCCGCCGTACCTAGGGCACGTCACTAATTCGTCAATCAATAGTTAACAAACTCCGTTCCATACATCACCGACAAGTAGTTATTGTGATTGCGTCTGTCAAGTCTATCACCGGGACGACACCCCGTAGAGTTTCACGGCGTCGCACTCGACAAAGTCTAAGCCACCACTAAAACGACGCCTTCCCAAGAGTACTGAAGACGTCTGAGCCTCTTAAAACTGTCAATAATTTCTAATCATCATTGTTCAGGTTCTTACTGGGCCCCACAAATAAATTTCGAAGCTTTCCGAAGACTTCTGAACCCTCTATATTTTTATGTATTATCAATTAGTAATTTTTAATTTCATATCATAATTCTTTGTTACGTAACGTTGTCCCACAAGTAAACACGAAGCCTTCCGAAAAGTTCCGAAGACAGCCGTAGACGTCTGGACCTTTTCAAACTGAATTATTTTCTAACTACCGTTATTCAAGTTGCTACTCGTTCTCACAAGCAAATTCCGAAGCCTTCCGAAGAGATACGAAGACTACCGAAGCCTTTCATACCGCCTTCATACTGTATATACATTCATTTAATAAGTGTTTACGTTTATTTTGGTTACACAAGCAACCACGTAGCCTTCCGAAGAATTCCGAAGATTACCGAAGACTTTCGAATTGCCTCAACTGTTAAAATCTTCAATTTTAACTACTTCATTTTTACTTTTATGTATTTATGAAACTTATAATTATTTTTGCTTATACTTATTAAACAAATAATCAAGCCAAGCCCACATGCTTTTAGACGTCGCCCACCCGAACGATTAGAGTAGCTAAAGACTACAACACGTATATGGGTGGTTTTGACCATCACATTCAACTACGCTCTTCTTACATTATCGACCTGAGATCAAAAAAGTGGCGGCACAGATTATTTTTTGGATTCCTCGAGATAACATTTGTTAAAGCATATGTTCCAGCAAAACAATCCAATCTTGAAGAAACATCAACACTGCTTAAGTTTACAAGGGAAATTGCACAGATTTAATTAGATTGAATACATCTAAGTTCAAATTCTAAAACTATACCAAAAAGACAAAGATACAACTAAAGTGTGCCCGCAGGTGTGCGTTTAGGAAATTTGGGAAATCATTGTCAAGTATGTTGCCAGGAAAGATAGATGTTAACTGTGGAGCTCTAAGACAGTTCAATCAAAACCGTATTTAATGTGTTCCACATGTGAAGTAATTTTGTTACAAGGAAAAAAAACTGCTTAGCTGAATATCACGAAATAGTATTATAAATTTTGTTATTCATAGTAATATTGCTTGTTATCGCATTTTTAATATAAAATAGAATAAAGACAAAATTTTTTAAAAATCAGTGTTTTGTATTACCAAAGGTACTTCAAAGAATCATGTCTCAGAATTAAAAATACTTAATTTTTTTGCAATATTAGGTGACAATAATTTTGTAAAACGTATTCGATAAAAGTAAACAGAGATCAAACTACATTATTTTAAATTTTTGATCGGTTGGTATTATTGTGGACTAAAGGAATGAGGTTCTCCATAAGTATTATCCTTACATGTGATTTTCCAGTGCTCCACCCGAAGGTACTATATTGACCAGGAAACGATATTTTTACCTGGAAAATTTTGAATTATGCCGAACTCTTGCTGTTCCAAGCAAGGTAGGGATCTTTAGCGTGCGTGACAACACTCACACACGGGACCTCCATTTTACCTCTCATCCGTACGAGGGTGTATTTTTGTGAAAAATACTAGCCTAACATTTTTCAAGCGGAGCGTGTCGGGATTCAAACCCGGTACCTTGGGCGTAGTGGTCACACACATACCACTTCACCACGGAGCCGCCCATAAGTATTATCCGTAAACAAAGG
This sequence comes from Platerodrilus igneus, assembly GCA_036346225.1. Lineage (NCBI taxonomy): Eukaryota > Metazoa > Arthropoda > Insecta > Coleoptera > Lycidae > Platerodrilus > Platerodrilus igneus. Next base: position 2,778,828 of record JARFIW010001130.1, read on the forward strand.
GTTAAACAGAAAAACCAACACACTTGCACCTTTACTGGACATTACGATTTTAGATTATACAGTACTACATACCAATCGTGCGGCAACAATAACAGAAACAGATCAGCGACAGCTGTTGTTTCAGTTGACCCTAAATTTAATATTGTAATCAAGTATAATACGACTTCTAGAAATTCTTAAACGATGCAATATATGATACAACGTTACTGTGCGGACGGTAGATAATGTAAAAGGACAACTTTTGATTTTGTCTTTAAAATAATAATTCCACTAACATTATTATCAACTTTTTGTTAATATATGGGTTTAAAGATAACCTAAACCTTGCGCTTTTGGGTATCTGAATAACTATAAATGAACATTGTTTATATTTTGAACAGGAAATGCAAGTACCTTACTTTCTATAGTAAGTGTAAATACCAAATCAGCACTGAAAGTGCAAAGGGGTTTCCTAAATTCAATTATAACTCTGAAATTTTCCATTAAAGCAACGTATAATTTAGATTTTCATAATACTTTTTTACACCACAGGCAATTTAAAACTATAGAACGCTCTATAAATATTTCAATGATCCATTCTGAAAAAATACTTATCAAAACCTTATCATTTACCCTCCATCAGGGTTTGAATACGTATTTCTTCAGTTTACACCACGTCTCCCGACTTCTTTGATATGGCAAGTAGCAAACGAGTAAATTGATTGCATTTTGAGTTATTTTATTTGTAGTTAGGAATTAGGTTGCAGTGTCGGATAGCAGTAAGTACTAAATAAAGTGTGTGTGCGCGCGTGCGTACGTGCTTACGTGTGTGCGTGCGTGCATGAATGCATGCGTGCGTACGTGCATGTGTGAGTAGGTGCCTGCGTGCATGCCTGCGTATGTGCGTACGTGCGGGCGTGGTGCGCGCGCGCGCGCGTGTGTGTGCCTGTGAGAAAGAGTTTAAATTTAAAACCTTATGTGCTTGCATATTGATTCTTGTCCCTTCTTCCATACAGTCTAAAGAAAACTTGTGACTTAATTAAAGAATACATTCTTACAAAATATCAGAAAAGTAAATTATAACTTTAGTAAATGATGATACCTCTTTCATATCACTAATAATAGACGTTAGTAAATTTTTTTAACCAAATAAAGTAAACACCTAACATATGGTGTAATAGTGGTACTGCTGACGCTGATGCTATTTTTTGAGTATAATAACATGTTATATAATAGAACTAGTCACCTTAATAAAGTTAATAATTCTTCTTTGTCGCGAAAAATTTTAAAATCTCACATAACTATTGCTTTGTAAGTAATAAAAATGGGTATGTACTTGCTTCGAATAATCTTGTTCATTTGAACCAAACACTTTCCGGCAACGTTTGCTTAGAAATGTTACAATCCTGACAATAAATACAATTTTAGAAATAAATTCAAGGAAAGAATGCGGACTTTTAGATATTACTGATTTCAGCAGTATCAATTCCTTGCCCAATCTCCAAAACTAATGGTGAACTCTGCAAAAAATTGCGTAACTGTTTAGTCAACTGTTACAGGAGGCATTCTTGACTACCTCAGAATATACAATTTTCTCTAATACCAAGGTATTGGCAACTACTAAAACTCCTAATTTTGCACAAATTTATATGGAGCGCACACAACAGCATAAGCTCCCATATAAATATAGCGGACAGAGACATAGTAGCAGCACATTGTTGATGTTTAAACTATTGAAGATCTTTATTGAAGGATTTAGCTTTGAAGATAGTTCAACCCTCATTTTTAAATTACATGCCGTTCTAAAACAAAATTTATATATATATATATTGCTGTGTAACCTCTCATCTTTGCAGGTACTGGCCCTTTAAAAAAAAACATTCGAGCCCCACAGTTTGGGCGTCAAGAATGCTGTGAAACCTTTTAAATCACCTGGTCCGTTGATTCCTTCTGTTAATCGCCTCGGCTGCTCTTCTAGATAACTTCCATTCTCAATCATAAAAATTAAACAACACATTCCTACCACAAACATCAACGTTAACTCTATTTACATCAATATTCAGAATACATTAAATTTTCAAATTAAATTTGAACATAAAATTCAGTTCCGGATTAATTTTATTATCATTTTACTGTGCATCCAAAATTAAAGTCCTTGTTGGATGCCTACTAATTAATATAACAAGATAAGCAGACCGGAGTCTGAGTATAAAGGAGCATCTACCACCCTTTACGTTAATTAACCAGGTTTGTCTAATTGAGCTCAAAGACCTACCCAAAGTTTCATCCTATTCCCGAACATCAAAACAAAATACCCTTTTACTTAAACAAGCAAATTTCATCTTAAAATTAAATTTTTATGGTTAGAAAAATTCCACTAATGTCCATTTAAAGTAAATCGATTATAAAGTCATTCAATACACACAAAAATGTCAAACAAAATAGTACAATTTACCTGAAGGTTATTGTCCTCGTAGCTTCAGTGTAATCGTCCCTTTTGTAAATCACACCATTCCAACCGGATTCTATTTACAGCTTCAAGTTGTCAACGCTTTAAAATGTTCTCCATCACCATTAATTTAAAGTTGTTTCTAGGCTTTTCCGGAACTCATCTGTGTATATCTGCCTCTGGTTCAGTGGATGCAGACACATTTACGAACCATTTAGTCATTAACACCCCGCAAAATAGCAAAGAAATTCATACTTCCTTTTACCAATATTACCAATATACGCCAAAACTGCCTACTTTTGGGTATACATTTGTCGTTGTAAATTTTACTAATTGGTACCGTGATAATAAACTTTTATTACCTTGTGTCTAAGTGCACTGAAGTACATTCATGTTAGCACGTAAAATAACCAACTATTTTGAGTCACTAAAATATACTAGCACACTTTAAATTATTTAATCAAACTAAAATGCACTGTTTAATATTAAGTCGCGGATGCACGAGCTTTTAACGCATCTAATCGTCGAAAGTCTAAGAGTCTAAGAGAGAAACACATATTCCCGCCTGTATATATAGCGAATAGCCGACACGTCGCTTTGTTCCCTAAAACGGGTAATTCCAACGAATTCCTCATTCTACGTTCCCAGTCTGTAGCCTGCACGTCGATTTTTATGAATTTAGTACTCACCCATTGAGATCTCAGAAAATTTCAACACGGCTCGCAAAGTTGTCCGAGAAAAACTAATTACTTTTATACAAAATTGTTGTTCTACCTCTGATATATGCATCCTATTTTTAACCAATCGCAACCCCTTGACGTTGCTTAAATCCCGCCCTTTACAATATGTGTCTTTGCTTGACGCATTTTCTCTTTCCTTCTCTAACCTGTTCGTATTGGTGCAACTTGACACTCTTCATTATCGATTATATTTTAGTCCACGCGGACTGTTATCTTGGTTTAATAACCCCGTATCGCACATTCTCGTGAATATTAAGCCCCGGTTTCTCCAAGATTCTTTGAAACATTAATTATTTGCCAAATTTACGCAGAATGAGCTTTTTAAAAATACGCAGGTATTCTGTATTTCCTGCTAAAGCATCTGATCGTTTCCAATATCCTTAGAATCAATATGTTTATCCAAACAAATTAACTTGAAATTGCCTTTTAAAACACGCAGGGTGTTCAAACGTAACATTTTAAATAACCTTCCTACGATTTGACTATTATTGGGTTTTACAAGTTTTATGCTTATTATTAATAATGGTTCAATTAACTCCAATTAAAATTGATTTCCATCCTTTCATTTTTAGCGAATACAAATTATTATCCGTACGTTTTGTTTAATACCAGTTATTTAAAATAGAGTTCATAAATATAAATTTTGCACGTAATTTCCATTTGTTTAGGAATAATTAAATTATCCACTGCGCTTTTCAATACTGCTTCTTTTGATGTAAAGCGTCTTATAGATAATTTAAATTTCTTATTTTACTGAAACAACCCAGTTTATTTATGCTTCATGGTTTTAATAACGCGTATTATCTAATAAAATTCCTTATACACGGTGATTAAAATTATTTGATGTGATTATTTAATTTTCTACCCTGGTCTAAATATGAGTATTTTCCCCCTATTTGAATACAAATAATCCCACTTATTTGAATGCAAATATCAAATATTTAGACTGCCAAAAAATCTTTACAAAATTTTGCCTATCTCTCTATCCTTATCTATCTAACTTACCTACTTTGTCTCCAATTCAAAAAAAATATTTACACCTATCCTATATCCCTATCCTATTCCTAACTCTCACCTACTTCTATAAACTGAAATTATCCCTAACTTCATCCTACTTATCCATCTAATCCTATATACATCCTATATACCTATCCTATTCCTAACTTTTAACTAATCTTCACTATACTTTACTTCACCCTACCTAATCCTATATGCCTATCCTACTCTTACTCTATTCCTAACTCTCCACTAATCTTATATAAAATATCTATACTTAACCTATCTTATTTTCTTCCTACATTTACTCTTTATCCTCATCCTAAACCTATTCCTAATTATCTCCCATATGTGTCCTATATCTAGCTTTATTTTCTATAACCACTTACTTCTGCTCTTTTATATACACCTATGCTATCCCTATCCTATTTAAATCTAACTCTCTTCTTGACCCTCCAAGTCTTTCTTCTCACCAACCTAATACTCTTCATCCCTATCTCCCCTTCTATATCTATACTTATCCTCCCTATTATCTCACATACAATAAACTTATCATCCCTATTATCCTGACTCTTAAATATCACTTCTTCTTCAGTCCCTACACTTGTCTGTTTCTTATTTATTCTTATTTCCTTTTCTGCCGACAAACCAAACGATACTACTTTACAATTATCGATTTTTCCCTCTATGGAAAATCCTATGTACCTTCTAGAATTCTTGTGTAATGGAATCCGCCAGAATGAATCCCTTAAATCTACTTTATTAAAAACAAATTTGCCATCTTTACTTAATTTCGCCTTCACCTGCTCCTGATATGCTGCTTCTACCCCCACTAATTCTGCATGTTTTTGTACTAAAGCTTGAACCTCTACTTTCCTTTCCTCTGGACATCTTATCGTGTTGATCTGTTTACCTTCATCATCCTCTAACTCTATTACATTAATACTAAACCCCGTGTCATCCTCTGTGACTTCATAACTGCCTTTCCATGGCACTACCCTATCCTTAATTCTTATTACCTTCCTTTCCATATCTATCAAAACCCTAACTTCATCATACAGTCAACACCTAAAATGCTCTGAAACTTCAGTCCAGGTACAATTACAAACTCCTGTTCACAGCTAAAACCTCCTATATCTATCCTAAGCACCACAACACTATTTACTACAGCAAACTTCTTTTTATTTGGAGCTACTAAATGGCTACGTTTTATAGGCATAATTCTATCACAAACCTTATCCCTAATTTTGCTGACGAATTCCTCCGATATTAAACTCGCCTCTGCCCCTGTATCAAGTAATACTTCTACATTATTCTCAAAATTTCTAAATTAATAATTGGAAAACATAATTTTTCCTCAGTTTCTGGCTCTACTTCCTCCTCAATTTTGAAAAATTCACGTGGATGTTCGTATACATTTACACAGAAATCTAGTGGTCTGTCGCGTTCTAAAATCCTGTCTCATCATGTTTTCCGTGCTTGGTCCTGGTTGTCCTTCTACAACCTGTGCGTACGTCCTCCTCGTGTTAATATCCGTGTCCCTGTCTCTATTCGGCGTGCTGGTCACAGTCCTGTTTACTTCCGGTAAACTGTTCTGTCGCGTGTAGCTAGGTCTTGGCGTCGGTCCCCTAGTCGCACTATTACTTCTGTATTCCTGTCCTCGTCGTTCCCAATTCGGTCGAAAATTTCTGTTGTAGTCAGGCCGTCTCGGATAATTCGGTGTCCTGTTGTCAAACCTAACTGTGTTAACGTTTCGTTCTCGTATCTCTCTTGTCCGTCCTACACATACATCGTCATATCTCTGCAAATACTCTAAAATGTCTCCCGTTCTGTGATGTTTTGTAAGGCCACGTGTTGTCTAATTTCCAGTTCAAAATGTCGTGATAGGTACTTAATAATCTGTCTGTCCGTCAATGGTGGATTCAGTTGTTTGGCCACACTGTACTTGCGGATGGCATATTGCTCCCTAGAACCTGCAAACTCTCCCTTAAATTTTCCTGTAATCAAGTCGTCCCTAATCTGATCCTGTTTGTGATCACTCCAGTAATGTTGTAAAAATTTGTCTTCAAAGTCCTGATACGTGTCTATGTCCTGTCCTACTAAATTGTACCATGCTTCCGCGTTGTCCTTTAATAAAGCCTTTATCGTATTTAGTTTAGTCTGTTCGTCAAATAAATTTCCCACTAGATTTCTTACACTATTAATAAAAATTTGTGGATTTACCCTGTTATCGCCATAAAACTTCATGTGTTGGTCCAATGATACTCCACCTGTAGCAAATCTGGGACCATCCCCCGTTAAGTTTGACATGTTGTATTTAATACTACTAACTTCACGTTCTACCCTGCCTAACTGATCCCTACATGAGTCCGTCACTTCAGTCATTTTTACATTAATCTCCTCTTCACAAAAAATGCGTACTTCGGACCTTAAATGTCCCATTTCCTGTCGAAGACCTGTAATATCACGCTCATTTTTTTCAACCCTATTTTCAACTTCCCCATCTTTACGGTAAGACTATTTTAAATTCTGAAACTTCTTTATTCGTCTTATCTATTTTCTCACTTAGGGTTTCCCTAACTCCTGTTAATGTCTCATTCATTCGGTCAAATTTTCGATTTGAGTCCTCTCTCGCTCTATTCGATTCATCACTCATTTGCTCAAATTTTCGATTTGAGTCCTCTCTAACCCCGCTTAACGTCTCATTCATTCTTTCAAGCATCCTCATTATCATTTCGTTTCCTTGATCCCCTGATTCCGTCCTCGACTGATCTCTACTGCCTCCCGCTTCTTCCATTTTCGAAATTTTCTCACACAATGCACTATCGTCACTTCCAATTTCCACTCCTTGACTCCTTAACCACTCTTTTCTCTGCATACGTTCTAATCACTCACACACACTCTCAAATACTTTTAAATTTATCCACAAACAGAAACTCTCTCTCTCAGATCGCCAGTTTCCTGGAATAAAATAACAAAAATTTTATTTGGAACTCGAGCCTCACTTTTGGGTCGCCAAGAATGCTGTGTAACCTCTCATCTTTGCAGGTACTGGCCCTTTAAAAAAACATTCGAGCCCCACAGTTTGGGCGTCAAGAATGCTGTGAAACCTTTTAAATCACCTGGTCCGTTGATTCCTTCTGTTAATCGCCTCGGCTGCTCTTCTAGATAACTTCCATTCTCAATCATAAAAATTAAACAACACATTCCTACCACAAACATCAACGTTAACTCTATTTACATCAATATTCAGAATACATTAAATTTTCAAATTAAATTTGAACATAAAATTCAGTTTTAAAAAGAATTTCCGGATTAATTTTATTATCATTTTACTGTGCATCCAAAATTAAAGTCCTTGTTGGATGCCTACTAATTAATATAACAAGATAAGCAGACCGGAGTCTGAGTATAAAGGAGCATCTACCACCCCTTTACGTTAATTAACCAGGTTTGTCTAATTGAGCTCAAAGACCTACCCAAAGTTTCATCCTATTCCCGAACATCAAAACAAAATACCCTTTTACTTAAACAAGCAAATTTCATCTTAAAATTAAATTTTTATGGTTAGAAAAATTCCACTAATGTCCATTTAAAGTAAATCGATTATAAAGTCATTCAATACACACAAAAATGTCAAACAAAATAGTACAATTTACCTGAAGGTTATTGTCCTCGTAGCTTCAGTGTAATCGTCCCTTTTGTAAATCACACCATTCCAACCGGATTCTATTTACAGCTTCAAGTTGTCAACGCTTTAAAAATGTTCTCCATCACCATTAATTTAAAGTTGTTTCTAGGCTTTTCCGGAACTCATCTGTGTATATCTGCCTCTGGTTCAGTGGATGCAGACACATTTACGAACCATTTAGTCATTAACACCCCCGCAAAATAGCAAAGAAATTCATACTTCCTTTTACCAATATTACCAATATACGCCAAAACTGCCTACTTTTGGGTATACATTTGTCGTTGTAAATTTTACTAATTGGTACCGTGATAATAAACTTTTATTACCTTGTGTCTAAGTGCACTGAAGTACATTCATGTTAGCACGTAAAATAACCAACTATTTTGAGTCACTAAAATATACTAGCACACTTTAAATTATTTAATCAAACTAAAATGCACTGTTTAATATTAAGTCGCGGATGCACGAGCTTTTAACGCATCTAATCGTCGAAAGTCTAAGAGTCTAAGAGAGAGAAACACATATTCCCGCCTGTATATATAGCGAATAGCCGACACGTCGCTTTGTTCCCTAAAACGGGTAATTCCAACGAATTCCTCATTCTACGTTCCCAGTCTGTAGCCTGCACGTCGATTTTTATGAATTTAGTACTCACCCCATTGAGATCTCAGAAAATTTCAACACGGCTCGCAAAGTTGTCCGAGAAAACTAATTACTTTTATACAAAATTGTTGTTCTACCTCTGATATATGCATCCTATTTTTAACCAATCGCAACCCCTTGACGTTGCTTAAATCCCGCCCTTTACAATATGTGTCTTTGCTTGACGCATTTTCTCTTTCCTTCTCTAACCTGTTCGTATTGGTGCTACTTGACACTCTTCATTATCGATTATATTTTAGTCCACGCGGACTGTTATCTTGGTTTAATAACCCCGTATCGCACATTCTCGTGAATATTAAGCCCCGGTTTCTCCAAGATTCTTTGAAACATTAATTATTTGCCAAATTTACGCAGAATGAGCTTTTTAAAAATACGCAGGTATTCTGTATTTCCTGCTAAAGCATCTGATCGTTTCCAATATCCTTAGAATCAATATGTTTATCCAAACAAATTAACTTGAAATTGCCTTTTAAAACACGCAGGGGTGTTCAAACGTAACATTTTAAATAACCTTCCTACGATTTGACTATTATTGGGTTTTTACAAGTTTTATGCTTATTATTAATAATGGTTCAATTAACTCCAATTAAAATTGATTTCCATCCTTTCATTTTTAGCGAATACAAATTATTATCCGTACGTTTTGTTTAATACCAGTTATTTAAAATAGAGTTCATTAATATAAATTTTGCACGTAATTTCCATTTGTTTAGGAATAATTAAATTATCCACTGCGCTTTTCAATACTGCTTCTTTTGATGTAAAGCGTCTTATAGATAATTTAAATTTCTTATTTTTACTGAAACAACCCAGTTTATTTATGCTTCATGGTTTTAATAACGCGTATTATCTAATAAAATTCCTTATACACGGTGATTAAAATTATTTGATGTGATTATTTAATTTTCTACCCTGGTCTAAATATGAGTAATATATATATATATATATATATATATATATATATATATATACAGGGTGCCCACAATCTATCTCCGTATATGGGTAACTTTTTTATTATAGAAGATACAATGTTGGTTAAATTAGCAAAGTTGAAGAGAAATTTACGAGTAGTAGGATGCTTTTTTGAAAACACACCTAGATGCTCAACTTTATTAGATATTTGAAAAAAACTGAAATTTGCCATTTTCTTCAAACACTAATAACTTTTAACGGTTTAACCTATAGAAAATAGAAACCGCTTGTAAGGTAACTTTTTACGTAGAATTCAATAGCGTATATGACAATTTTAATTGGAAATGGGTTTTCAAGCTACAAACATAACCTCACTTTTTAAATGGAAACCATAGTTCAATATAACCCAAATGGAAAGGTTTTCTTTTCTGATTACACTGATGTAAGGTTGATGTACTTATTTTCAATAGTTTCTTCATAATAAAGAAAAACGATTTATTTATTTGCGGGCATCAAGGAGTCCATGGATACATATTTTAAATAAACAAAAACAACTGGCATTTGTCAGATATTAATAGTTAAAGTGTTTATTTGCTCTGGGTTGCAAATTTTGTGTAGAAGACTTTTAAATTTATTTGATTATAATAGAGAATGTATACAAACGACGAAAAATGACATGCTCTTTGTTACTATGCCTGTAACAGAAATTGTGATGCTGCTGGTGATATGTATTATGAAAGATATTTGGAAAGAAGGCAGCCAGATAAACGATTGTTTTCTAAATTAGAAAACAATTTAAAAGGTTTGGTGCTTTTACAAAACCCAGTACTGATAAAAGAAAATTCAAAACTGATGATGAAGAACGTGTGTTAGCCTACATAAATTTTAAGCCAACAGCGTCCACCGAGAAACTGCAATTGAGTGCGCTACTTCTACAGAAAAAGCTCGCCTAATTTTAAAACAAAACCGCTACAAACCATACAAAACCCATGTTAGCAATACACTGTATCATGGGGATTGTGAGAGAAGACAACAGTTTTGTAGGTGGTTTCTTAATGAAACAAATAATAATCCTGGTTTTAGTCACACTATTATATTTACCGTCGAAGCAAAATTTACTAACAAAGGCATGTTTAACAGAAAAAATACAGTCTACTGGAGCCAGGAAAATCCCCATTTAACAGAAGAAGGGCGGGATCAACATCAATTTTCGATAAATGTGTGGTGTGCCATTTTGGTAATAAAATACTTGGGCCTTTCTTCTATAATTATAATTTAAATGGTGTACACTATTTGAATTTTCTACAAAACGAATTGCAAGAAATGCTCGATAATTTGCCACTTCATTTACTGCAAAACTTATATTATTTTCAGCATGACGGTGCATCTGCTCACAATGCTCAAGCCGTTTCTGAATATCTTGATAATAGTTTTCCAAATTGGATTGGCAATGCAGGTCCTGTTCCATGGCCGGAAGGTCACCAGAACTATCGCCACTGGATTTTTTCTTTGGGGTACTGTAAAGGATGTAGTGTATGCTAAAAATCCAATAACATTGAGCAACTCAAAGATAGTATTACAGCAGCTATTACAAGTATAAAACCACAAACGTTAAATAAGGTGCACCAAAACCTAATTAAAAGGTGCAAAATGTGTTTGCAAGCTAATGGAGGTCATTTTGAGCATATGTTAATGTAGGAGTGGGCATATTCGCATTAATTAATTTTTGTTTCCTTTGATTAAGTTATTTGTATTGCATAGATAGTTTATTTTTTAAGTATTTTATTTTTCTTAGTTTATAATAAATTTAGTTACAATAAACTTGTGTTTCCATTATTGATTTTACACAGTTTGTTTGTTTGTAATATGTATCCATGGACTCCTTGATGTCCGCAAATAAATAAATCGTTTTTCTTTATTATGAAGAAACTACTGAAAATAAGTACATCAACTCTTACATCAGGGTAATCAGAAAAGAAAAACCTTTCCATTTGGGTTATATTGAACTATGGTTTCCATTTAAAAAGTGAGGTTATGTTTGTAGCTTGAAAACCCATTTCCAATTAAAATTGTCATATACGCTATTGAATTCTACGTAAAAGTTACCTTACAAGCAGTTTTATTTTCTCTATAGGTTAAACCGTTAAAAAGTTATTAGTGTTTGAAGAAAATGGCAAATTTCAGTTTTTTCAAATATCTAAAAAGTTGAGCATTTAGGTGAGTTTTCAAAAAGCATCATACTACTCGTAAATTTCTCTTCAACTTTGCTAATTTAACCAACATTGTATCTTCTATAATAAAAAGTTACCCATATACGGAGATAGATTGTGGGCACACTGTATATATATATATATATATATATATATATATATATATATATATATATATATATATATATATATATATATAAGTCATTGCAGTTTCTAAATAGACCTGCGTCATTACAATTGGTAACGACCTTGCTTTTTTAATAGTATATAAAGTATATATAGTATATAAAGTATATATATATATATAAATTTATATACTATATATATATGTATATATATATATATATATATATATATATAATTAAGATGAAATAATTACTTAGACTTCTATGCAAAGCCCAAATGATCATTTCAAATCGAGCTAGTAATTGAAAGAAGGAAAATATAAGGTCTTGGACAGGATTTGAACCTGCATCTCAGTTTTGCAGGAACTGTGCGTTAACCAATTACGCCACTGCAACCGATAACTATAATTGAGAAATTTACAAATCTAAATCGTGTACAGAACTATATATAAACCTAACTTTCAATTACGTTTAGCATTTTTGTCAATCATATCTGACATTGTCAAGTTTTTGACTTATGTCAGATATAGACAGGAAGCAACGCTCAATATTACGGCATACGCCAAGATTAATATATAAATATTTTGGGTAGTTTTTTTTACACAAGGTAAGTTGATAAATACTAACGTATTATAATTATTAAGATGAAATAATAACTTAGATTTTTATGCAAAGCCCAAATGATCATTTCAAATCGAGCTAGTAATTGAAAGAAAGCAAATATAAGGTATTTTACAGGATTTGAACCTGCATCTCAGTTTTGCCGGAACTGTGCGTTAACCAATTACGCCACCGGGACCGATGACTATATTCGAGAAATTTACAATTCTAAATCGTGTACAGGACTATATATAAACCTAACTTTCAATTACGTTTAGCATTTTCGTCAATCATATCTGACATTGTCAAGTTTTTGACTTATGTCAGATATAGACAGGAAGCAACGCTCAATATTACGGCTATACACCAAGATTAATATATAAATATTAGTTTTTTTTTACACGAGGTAAGTTGATAAATACAAACGTATTACAATTATTAAAATGAAATAGTAACTTAGACTTTTATGCAAAGCCCAAATTTATCAACTAACCTTGTGTAAAAAAACTACTTTATATATATATATATATATATATATATATATATATATTGCTGTGACAAAGCCTCGCGTTACAGCGCCGTTAAATAAGATTAAATTAGATTAATGAGGAAGCAATAGAAAATATGAAATAATTGTTGTATCTCCCTGTCCTTTTTCTTTGTCTGGCTAGCTCAACAGAAGTTATAGTGTAGAATTTTTTGAAAATGAAATAAAACGCAGAAATCTGAAGATACATCTATACATTCGAAAACATTTTGCTTTTATATAAAAGATTGTAGAACAGCTTAAGTTCATACATAAAATTATTCTTAGACTACCTGTTTACTAAAATAAACTTTACCTAGTCTTTACTGAAAATTACAGAACTCAAATTTCTTCTTTTGGAAGTTACAAAAATTCACCTTAATTGGTTGTGGATAATATACCCTTTTATATTACCCCGTTTGTGAGTATAATTGTCCAATGTTGCTCCACGGATAACTTAGTAAAGATCAAAATGCTTCGCACTCTGACCTTAAAATTTGCTGGAATTATCCGCTTACAAAAAAGTTTTATATTCATTACGAACTTATTCTAGCATACAAATATTTGAAAATCTTTTCCAGTCACAAACAAAGAATCGTAATTTATACTTGCAAAATAGTGCTTATCAAAATCTCATTTCGATTTTAAATTTCTATTTAGAATATTAATTTTCAAAGTGTTTGAATTTGAATCCAGTCTGAAGTAATTCTCCTTTCAAACTGGAATTACTTAAGGTAATGCCTTTTTCGTTAAGCTCCACATTTAACGGTTAGAGAGTTACATGCTTTTTAACAAATAATAAATTTTACGCTATTCTTCATTTTAGAGCTTCATTACACTAGTTTGGGCACACATTGTATTCAAAGTATCGCCGATGTTCGCTTGAATGCTGTCTGGAAGAACGATAGTTTCTCAAGACTGCACACAATTAAATTGACCAACTTACGTGATTTATTGCGAGTAACCGAGCTGATACTAATTTATAAAACTGTAACCACTCACTAATAGTTAAAGTTAATTAAAATATAATTTGTTATGCAAAAAAGCTTACTTTTTGTACTGTATGTATTGACGTTAAAAGACATCCTTTCGGTTTTTCTTATTTGAAATATGCAAAAAGTTCAACACCAACAACTGATCTTGTGCCCCCAAAGGTTTACTGTTGCTTGCCATTTTGCAATATTGCGTTTTAATAAGAACTGTTTTCCTTTAAATGGACGATGAATACAATCAAATAAGTAAAAATGAGGACGCGTGGTAATGCAACGAATGTAAGGATATAGTATGACAGAAGTTAGGCTATGTTATTGTTACCGCCAAATTCAGAATACTGCTGTTGCCAGTTAAACGTCTGTATATATGAAACAGGTTAGAAAGTACAATAACAGGCATTTTTATGCAGTACAAAGCAATTACGTATTGTTGACATAAAACACATCATTTAATTGCCATCTTTATTAAACTCGTGAGGAAATGCGTGTATCTTTGAATGTATGTACCTGAATTTTAGGCTCAAGTAATAGTCACGTGATGGTCTTCTTTCGTGGTCCCGACTATATATTAATCTTTCATTGGATACCAGAAATCAGAATTCAAGTTTCTCAGCACTTTATCATATAATTTAGTCAAAACAAAGTGGTTTAGGGATAGAAACTGCAAACATTATGGCTTTGTTTTACAAGAGTTCTACATCGATGACTTTTTATATTACAAAAGCAGTGATATCGACATTTCAATCCATAGAATGAGTTTTCATATCCCAAACCTATAATAACTGTCACTTTAAAAATATGTGGTCATTTTTGTATATTGGACAAAAAAATTTATACGCGCTCTTTAGCTTTAGGAATAGAACAATAACCTCCGCTTCAATACACTTAAGTGTCGCGCCGTTTCATGCTACGCAACATAAATCTTTGAAAATTTTTTAGTAAAAACATTGTTATTCCACAGGGATTTGATGTATTTGAGCATCATTACTTCCAGGAGCTTAACCCTGTTTGAGCTAAACGTTCAGATTTACTTGCTTTAATATCAGTACGAATCGAACCATGGAAAACCGTGAATTGAATATTCATTAGCTTAGAATATTAATCAAAGGAATTGGCATATTTGCCTTTTGCTTTCATTTTCAATTAGGGTTGGATTGCCAGCATTAACGGTTTGATTAATCATTTATGCGCTGTTTTCCCTTATAAACAGCAGGGTCATGTTTGCGTAACAGCCGAACGAAATCAATAGGTAACAATAATATTTCCTAAGTATATTTTTCTGACCTAAAATCAACGGTGGCACCATTCAGCCGAGGACAACGCTAAACGGTATCATAAATACACACACAAATAGGTATCCGAAAAACGATCTTACTTTGCAAATCTAGAAAAGATATTTTGCTATATCCTGTAGGATTGACATTTCGTAGAATAAAGATTTACAGGTTGTTTGTAAAACAAGTTTAATCTGTCAAACAAACTGCATCGTATAACGTTGCAATTGTCTTTCCAAATTACTAAAAACTATAAAACTAGAAATATTTGTTGTGTTTGACTTTAGTTGGTAGAGCGGGTTAAAAGGGGTCGGGTGTCTCCGTGAATCAGACAGATTTGCAAATAACTGCTGATAAGTTCTGGGTTCGATTCCAGAAACGGACAACCTGATACATGTTAGGCGCGCATTTTTTACAAAAATACCCCTTCGTTTGGATGAGAGGCAAAATGTAGATCTCGTGTATGTGAGTGTTGCTATGAACGGCAAGATCCCTACTTTACATGGAATAATATAAAATAAAAAATTTCCAATTAAAAAACTCGTTTTCTGGCCAATGTAGTACCTTCGGGTGGAGCATTGGAAAGTCAAGTGTAGGGTTAAAAGAAGTCGCTTGTTCTATTAAATATTGCACCTTTATTTCATTTTTAATTCAGCACCACAGCACGCATTGTACTTTTACTGGAGGATACGATTTTATATTGTAACTCGCAGGTTACCTTATATATTTCGGAATTGCGTTTAACTAGTATTGCCAACTGGCAATTGTAAAGTGTATCATGCGTATTCCGAAGGTATCGGCGTACGGCCACTGTTTGTGCTGCTTACAGTAACTTTAAACAATTTATCTCGGCTAAAAATGGAATTAAATCGTGATCATTTTGAACTGATTATTTTCTACAACCTTTTTAATTCAGACACAAGGGATCGATAAACCTAATTCAACTTTTTGAGGTAAAATACTATCAAGAACTACTGTTTATCATTTTTTCCCAGTTCATTCGTGACTGTAGCTTGGTTAAGGACGAATTCCGTTAATTTCGTTCAAAATCGTGTTGTTCCGAAAAATATTAATGCGGTGCTTGAAGTAACACTGCAAAATTGTAACGTGACTTACTGTTGGGGTTGCGATCAATTACCTGTTGTCAACTGACAAGCGCTGTTTGCAGCAGCACTAAAGATTGCCTTTGCCACTCAATGCTCAGATTAGAAACACGGCAATGGGTTCTTTATTCAGCAGCTCAAATTCCTAAATACCTTAAGGTGAATAATAGTAATGAATTTACAATTACTTGCTGTAACTCTTACTAACATACAATCTTGAAATTCTTAAATAATTTCAAGTTAACCGCTGAATTGCAACAATAACAGGATATATCTCTCAAAGTCACGATTTGTCAAACTTATATCAAAGTTCATCATTTCCCACTAGATTACAAAACACATACAAATATCAATAATAGTATAATAAATTAACAAATCCCAACACTCAGCGTACGACAGATGCATCCTTCAGTATTAGCGGGATTCAAGTGCATTTGATATTGCAAGAACATTTGACCGACAGAAAGGTTTGTTCGCGTTGGATTCCATAAAATTTGGAAATCTCTCAAAAACAGGATAGGGTTGATTGGTCAAAAAAATGATCAGAGAATACAATTACGTTGCTTCAAAATACGTCTACGACCCCGTGACGGGTGACGAATTTTGGATCTGCGCATCCCAACTCAAAAGTAAACAGCAGTCTACTGTATAGATTTTTAAACTAAACCAAATCCAACCAAAATTACTCATACACGAAGCAGTTTGCGACAAATAATTGTCTGTTTCTTCAGAGAAACTGAACATGTGGCAACCGTTCCGTTACAGAAAAGTAGTGCTGTCAACTCTGAATGTTACATCTATTGGTTTGCCAGTAGTCTTCGAAGAAATAAGAAAAACCAATTACTTCCTTTATTATCTAAATTTTGTAGAAAGACAAACTTTTTAAATCAAGACAGCACACAAAACGACATTACACCAATTTATTGTTAATATACCCAACAAAAACTTTTAGTGTAAAAATAAAACACAAATTTTGTATTTCTGAATTCAACGATAAATACGACGGATTGATAGACATGGATCTTTTAAGAAGATTAGGAGCAGACATTGATATCAAAAAACGGATATTAAGAATAGAACACGGACAAATACGAATTAAATTTCAAAACAGTAATATACCAGCCGATCATAAATACTCAATGGAACCTAGGACAGAAAAACAAATAAACGTCTTAGTAAATTCAAAAAGTGATATAGAAATAATAAATCACATGTCATTTCAACAGGGAGTAGAAACACCCTCCGCGTTAGTCCATATAAAAGAAAACTACCTTACTATGACAGTTTTGAACGCAAACGACTACACCAGTAGAAGTGGAAGAATTAAATTTTAGTGAGATATAAATCGACGAGTACTCTGAAAGTAATTCCAATCCCACAGACTATGATAAAATGTTAAAAAGAAAATCTAATTAACATTCGTTTTGATGATAATATTAATACCGACGAAGAGAGAGCAATAAAACATTTGTTTTAAATACAGTGATATATTCCATTGTGAAAAGAATACCTTCAATTTTCACCAACACAGTCAAACATAGTATTCAAATAACAGATGAGAAACCTATTTTCACCAAAACGTATAGGCTATCTCAAGCACGTCAAGGAGAAGTAGATGGACAGGTAGCAGATTCATTAAACCAAGATATTATTCATCACTCAAATTCACTATGGAGCAGCCCTGTACTAATTGCACCAAAAAAAGTAGACGCCTCATCCAAATGAAAATGCCGAATGGTTATCGATTACAGAAAACTAAACGATAATACTTTAGACGATAAGTGCTCTTTATCAAATATCACAAAAATATTAGACCAATACTTTTCGACATTACACTTCGCTTCAGGTTACCACCAAGTGGAAATGGACGAGAAAGACATGACCAAAACAGCTTTCGGTACACCCAGAGGACACTATGAATACCAACGCATGTCGCTTGGCTTAAAGAACGCCTCAGTCACTTTTCAGAGGGTTGTGGACAATATTTTAAGAGGGATACAACGAGAAATGTTTTATGTATCTTCACAACATAATTGTATATTCAACGTCACTCAACGAGAGATTAAGAGAAGTTTTTGAGCGTTAAAGAAAAGTTCACTTTAGTGTATAACTAGGTACCAAACCTAGATAAGACAATTGCCATATCAAACTACCCCTTACCAAAAACGAACAGAGAAATAAAAAGAATTTTAGGACTCAGTGGATATTATAGAAAATTCATTATAGGTTATGGGCAAATAACATAACCATTAAAAAATTGTTTAAAAAAAGGCAATAAAATCGAACATACACCAAAATTTATTAAAGCAGTAGAGAAATTCAAGTGAATTCTTATGAATCACCCTTTGTTGGAGTACTCTGATTTTTCAAAATACTTTATATTAACAACAGACGCATCCAATGTTGCTTTAGGCGTAATATTGAGTTAAAGCACGGTAGGTAGCGATAGATCAATTAGTTACGCATCACGAACATTAAATGAGCCAGAACAAAAATATAATACTATTGTGAAATGGAACTGTTAGCCATAATTTGGGCAACAAAATATTTTAGGCCATATTTACTACAGAAGAAAGTTTTATATATACATAGACCATGGACGATTAGTATCGTTATGTAAATTAAAGAAACACAATTCAAAATTACAGAGATGGAGGATTAGAGTAGAGGAGTATGACTACAAGATCATATACAAGAAAGAAATCTTTAACAATAATGCGGACGCATTGAGCCGAATACAACTAAACGCCATAAAGCCCGGATCAGTTGCAGGTAACGTTGACGAAACCGAGATGAGAGAAAACCCAGGCGACCCAGAAGCAATCGAAACTATACACTCAACTCAAAACGACAATCCAAAAACGCAATTAAAGTTTTAAATGAATATACCCCAGAAGAAAACGCTTTTACTTTTACTTAACAACAGAACATCTGAACCAAAGATTTTCAGAACTATATACCCGATTATTTAATAACTCAGGACCAGAGATTATCAGATGCACATGAAAACTAATAACTTTGGACTACGCAGATACAATAAACAACGTAATTCGCAATCAACACGAAGGTAAGACAAATCATGGTGATATAAACGAAACTCTAAAACAATTAATAAGGAAATATTATTTTAAGGCTATGAAAGAATTAACTACAGATTTTATTAATTAATGCGAACTATGTGACAGCGCAAAATACGATAGATCACGACCAAAAGTACTCTTAATGTTAACAATAACACCCGACAAACCTTTTCCGAAATTACATGCAGACACTTTGGTAGTAGAAGCACAAAACTTTTTATCAATTGGAGACGCATTCACAAAAGTAGGACAAGCGATACCCATTACTTCAAAAAACAGTATTGATGAAATATGATGATTTTTACAATACTTTACAATTTACGGTCAAGCTGAATCAATAACTTTAGATAATGCAAGGGAATTCAGAAATGCACAGAATGCCCTGTAACTTATAAGTTAGTAATTCTTTTAATCACAAAAAATCATCCGGAACCAAACGGATTGTTTGAACGAATACATTTAGCATTATTAGAACACGTCAGACTTTTAAGATTAAGATACAAGGAAGAACCTATCATCAATTTAATGTCATATGCACTAATTGCTTATAACAATACAATTAATTCTTTAACTAACTTTACACCCCTCGAATTATCATTAGGACATTCAGACTTCGCAACCCTTATGAAATACACTACAATAAAAAATTATATCAACAGTTTGCCAAAGATCATAAAGAAAAATTACTTATAATCATGTCAAAATCAAATTAGATAGCGACAAGGAACGTATTACAAAAACCCGAAATAAAAACTCCAATATAAACAAACGCTTTATGAAAGAAATTTTAAAAGTAAACGACACAAAACAGCCTCTAGAAATGTAGGTCCATTTAAAATCAAAAATTTCAGATAAAAATGTAGCAGTAGTAGACAACGGAAAAACCGTAAGGTATATTCATTTAAAGAATTTGAGACACTCTAATTTCAGATGGACAGCCATCGCCCTTGTCGTCAACCTCCACCCAGGCAGAACAGACGCCAACGGAATAATAGTAGAAGACAAAACAAACCACCCCGGTATACTACCAATAAAATTGGGAAGTATGCAGAACACAGCCAAATTTAGAAACGACTATGCAAAATCTAATAAGCTTTAACACAATATTTAACCAAATGATAGCAACTTCCCCTGTAATTCAACAGATATTAGCTACACTAGAAAATGCTGTAACATTTACTAAATTAAATACTTTACATGCTAGTATTATCGACCCGCTTAATTTATGACGAACTATTAGGAATCAAATCATTTATAACCCATAATAAATTACCTTACCAACTTCCTTTCCCTAAATGAACCTTGGTATGAATTCACAAATAAAAAATGCAAAGAAGTGGCACCCGACCAATACTTATGTCATTCTGTAACGGCAACGGCTATTCAAACAGATAGCCCTTGCGAAGTGTAATTATTACGATTCTCTAATCATTATGAGAATTGTGTGCTAAAATCAGTACAAATTACTGACATGAAAATTCAGAAAGTTACGGACAACAAGTGAATTGCTGTATTTCCCCAAGAAGTGATAGCAACCGCCAATTGCAATAAAGACGAAAACAGTTTTGCCCTAATTGGGAGCAAAGTGATCACCACAAAGGAAAATTGTCATTTAAAAATAAAAAGGGAAATTACTTGCGTATATCAAAACCCAGCCGTGGCAAAGCAATTTGCAAATCTACCAGAACTCCAATTCAAGATTCCTCAAATCGAAAACAACGAAGTTATCCGGAAACCAATGCAACTAGAACATTTGGATCTCGACGATCCTAACCACGCAGTGAAATAATGAACAACTACAAAGAACATTTGAATGACCTAAAAATGCCAAAGTTACACTATGATAGTATTAGTATCTGGACCATTTTATTCATAATTTTATTATTGTAATTAGCTATATACTTATTTCACAAAATGTATATTAGGTATAAGTTCAAGACAACAGAAGTGAAAGACAGAAAAACTACTAATGAAGCTTTAGGAACAATGAGCTTTTAAAAATTAAGTATCAACTTTAAATTTTCATCTAAGTCGGAAGGCGTTAAATATCCCCTATGTTAATATGTATTTAAAATTAAGAGTAATAATTATATGTTAGATATAGCATGATACATTGTATTAAAGAATGTAACATATTAAGTGTCAACAGGGTTTATATCAGAGATAAGAATAAGAAACGACTTCTTTGTAACCCTGACGCAACTTGATATCATAGGTTAAGAAACAGTGAACTGCGATCAAGCAGACTTATTTATAATTACTTGGAATAAAGACAAGGTATGATTTATCAAGAAATGGCAGAAAACAAGATCTGCACTTTCCCACAGAACGATGTAAGACCAGAGGCTTTATGTTAAATGTCTTCGAAATGTCTTTGAACTTTATAACTTTAACATTGTTAGGTGTTCAAGCTATTCATTCTTAATTATTAATTATTGATTTATTAATATATTAACTTGTAGTATTTTTCAATTGATTTACTTTGGGTTAAGTGAATGTAAGCGTTCAAATCTGTTGTAGAAGAAACAAATCATTCTTGTAATTATTGAATCA
This sequence comes from Platerodrilus igneus, assembly GCA_036346225.1. Taxonomy (NCBI): domain Eukaryota; kingdom Metazoa; phylum Arthropoda; class Insecta; order Coleoptera; family Lycidae; genus Platerodrilus; species Platerodrilus igneus. Next base: position 2,800,721 of record JARFIW010001130.1, read on the forward strand.
AAGTAAATTTGATAGTAGTGTTGTTGGAAATAAAACCTTTTAAAAAAGCTCCCAAGGACTCAAAATCTATCTCGTAAAGACCAATAAAACAAACAAAAATTGTAAATCAACTTGTGGTCTAAAATTAATGGTTAAGCTAAAAACGGATACACAAAAACGTATCTAGATTGTTGTAGAACATCTGCAATGTTTAGCTACGTCCCTTATCAAATACACAATAATATTATTTTTTAGAGTCGACCCACAAAGCTGCGACATTATGCAAACATGGATTGTTCAATTACGTGCCTGTGAGCTGTAAAACGAAATAACCCAATGCACTTTAGCTGTTAGAGTCAGGTTAAAAATTGTTTAAAATATACTGAACTTCTGAGAATAATCACAAAAAGAATAAATTTCTTTATGCTGCTTGGGTCGACTGTATTAAGTTTCTGAGCCCATAGTCTGGAGGTTCTAGGAATTCAGCAATAATGCACTTTAAGTTGATTGTACTTTTCCATTGAACGTTTTAAATGTTTGCAAGCTTGTTTCTCCTGTTTGCATCTGTTACTAGTGCCGGGCGCTGCAATTCTATTACCTGCTTTGATAATAAACTTATAGTGTTGTAAGTTATCTGTAGTTACACTAGGTTTTAGGCAACTAGAGATATTACGTTTTTTAGTAAACTGCTTGAAATTTGAGCACGTTGTGCAATGAATTCATGTATATGATTTGAATATGGTTGACACTAGCAAAGGTATGCTAGTTTTTTATAAGCGTGTAATAAAACAGCAGTTCTAAAACTTTTATTGAAGTAGATCTAGGTCGAAAACTTAAAAATTGGTCAAAGAGTAAAATGCCTTAAAGATTTTTGTTCAGTCTATCAATCCCTCCTACTAAACTCAATGACATAAAGCTAATGCCACCCTGCATAGTAAGTTCGGACAACGAAACAGTATTTCAAATTGCAAATGGATTTACTAAATTCAATTTTGAACCCTAAATATTTTTATTGAACGGAAATATATATATATATATATATATATATATATATATATATATATATATATTAATAGAGAAGAATAATCCACATTTGGAATGCAAATGAATGCTTAATATATATTAATAGTTATTAAGATGAAATGAAAACCCAACTTTGTATTTAAAGTTGAATTACCATTTCAAATCGAACTAGTAATTGAAAACCACTAAAAGAACGGCTACAGCAGGACTTGAACCTGCAACCTCTGATTTTCCGGATCAGCGCTATAACCAATTGAGCTATCTAGCCTAATTGTTTAGATGATGTTATACTTAATACTACTGAAGCTTGGCTCTTGTTAACGATTTTCAATTACGTCTTGCATTTAAGGAAATTGAATCTAGTTAAATACATAATTCATGTACTAATAACTTGATCATCCCATTTTTGCAAATGTGGATTATTCTTCTCTATTAATAATAATATAATTACATGTTTGTATTATTCCGAACGTTACAAAAATGGGATGATCAAGTTATTAGTACATAAATTATGTATATAACTAGATTCAATTTCCTTAAATGCAAGACGTTATTGAAAATCGTTAACAAGAGTCAAGCTTCAGTAGTATTAAGTATAACATCATCTAAACAATTAGGCTAGATAGCTCAATTGGTTAGAGCGCTGATCCGGAAAATCAGAGGTTGCAGGTTCAAGTCCTGCTGTAGCCGTCCTTTTAGTGGTTTTCAATTACTAGTTCGATTTGAAATGGTAATTCAACTTTAAATACAAAGTTGGGTTTTCATTTCATCTCAATAACTATTTATATATATATATATATATATATATATAAGGGCTTTTAGTGGTTTCCATACGACGGGTAATTTAACAGTATAACATTCTACAATTGCTTCAATAGCCTATTTTGAAAAACCACTTACTTTTGCCTTCCGTTGAAAAGTTCGCCCGCATTATGGGATATCAGAAGAAAGTGGAAGAAAGAACAAGAAAACAAATGTCATTCTAAACGGCAGTACACACCAAACAGTTCACCTTTTTCTTCGAACATGTGTACCTGTAAAAATAATTCAACACAAAACGCACATAAAATATAATTCTAATAACTAATTTCTACGAATTTTACTAGCAAAACAAAATTAAATTGTAAGGGCACACTTTTGTGTCTTCTACTATTTCTTAAATACTAATTTTATCTAGTAATTATTACATCGAAGAGTGTTTTGAAAGCAAGAGAAATATGCAAGTATACACCACCTCAAATATTGCCGCATAATTTAAGATAACAAATAAAGTAACTTAACGACCGGAGTTAATAATAATCTGTATCAGCACAGGAAGCAATCAATAGTAATAATCTATAACAGCGGTAGAAACCTACATAATCTAAATACTTATTGACTAAGTGTTAAATATCTAGTGAACCCGTTTAAGGAATGTAGTTGTATAATTGTTTTCCGAAGAAATAATAACGGAAACCTCATATATAATAAAAATAAAAATTACCAGGTGCCAAGATAACACGACTGCTTTACCTAATTATCATTAGGCTAGCAACATTCAGGATATTCCTAATTAGTACAGATTATATATCTAGATGAGAGACCAGAAAGAATATTGTAACACGGTCTCTTTCTCTCTCAGGGCACGTTTAATTTAAAACACGTTCTTTGCAAAAGTTTGCGTACGTTTATTCACATTTAAATTGTACAAATTATGAGTGGATTCTAAGTATAAGCTCATCAATTATTAAGAGAGGTTTCTGTACACCATGTAACCTCCTAGAATAGGAAACATAACACCTAATAAACTTATTCTAAACTAAATAGTTTTACGGACACAGAATAAATACCTGGATCTCCTCTTCAAGGCGTTCTATCTTCGGGCCCAGTGCATGAGTTGTATCTTGTAGCAGAAATAGCAGGAATTTTCCTAGGTTTCACTCACTGTCGCGCACCCACGCATAAGCAGCTTTTACTACCATAATACTGCTGATGCACTATAACACAACCCCTCGCTTAATGCCAGACGATTTATTAATCGCTCATTCTCGCAAGCTTACTCTGATAACATATTAATTCACAGACAATTTACTTTAACAATTCCCGCGCTCGGTCCTTTTAGGTACCGGTTAGACACGTGTATCCCTTGCTGTCTGCTCTGCCGTCGTACTGCGCTTAACCTGCCTTATTGCGTAGCATATCCGGTGCGATCCTGCGCTATCTGCTACAATGATGCACGTACAGATGGAGTTCTGTGTGTGATTTGTGCCCTATATCTAAGTACCTCGCTACAATATAAACAAGATACGAGCAGAGTTGACTACGGAACTAAGCAGATTTGAAATCTTAGAAGTGTAGCAACCCGTAAATTTAAATGAGTAGAAACTGAAATAGTTTTCAAAGTAAGGAGGCAATACATTTTCAAATACAAAATGGAACGTATCAGCTTGGATGTGCTATGACTTCATTTTGTATAATCTACTTTGCCTTTCTTAATAAGTAGAATACGTATATACTAATAGCTCTTTGATTGGTTATGTTATATACAGGTTAGTATAAATGCATTAAGTAGGTTTTATAATTAGTGTTAATAAGCAGGTACTTCTTCTTAAACCAATCCAAGATTACAGTTACGGAACATTAATAAAAATAAAACAAAGGTGATGTAGTATAGTCGTGTAAGATCAAATGAAGCAGCGAATATCAGATTGGAAGATAAAACATTAAAGAAAGTAGAGGCCGTTACTTAGGTAGTAAGATAACCAGAGACGGTAATGAAGACGTAAAGTGTACACTGACACACGCAAAGATAGTATCTCTGAAAAGGAAAAATTTGTTAATATCGAGAACAGATTTAAATATTAGGAAAACATTTCTGAAGCGTTTTACATGCTGCATGATTTTATATGGGAGTGAAACATAGAGAACAGGCAGTACTGAAAGAAACAGAATAGGGACATTCGAATGTTGCATTACAAATGAATTTGAAAGATTATGTCGGTAGATAGGGTCTTGAGTGAGGAGATATTAAGACGTGTTGGTGACAGGAGCTTTGTAGCGAAATGTAAAGAAAAGCAGGAATAAGATGATTAAATATACCTTGAGGCGTATAGGAGTGATTAACTTAAAATTAGAGATAAATGTTATGGGTAAAATGATAGAAGCAGACCAGGCTTCAATATGATAATCAAATTCAGACGGATGTGAGATGTATTAGTTACGTATCAATAAAGAGGTTATCTCAGGTTAGGTTAGTATAATGAACTGCATCAATCTAGTCTGTGGACTGAACCATACAATAACCAACTTGAACTTTTATGTATGCAGGAGAGATATCGATATTTCATACACATTTGGCTATCCATCTCACACATATATTTACAGATTCACCTCACTGAATCGTCCTCCATATTTTATTAATCTTTTGTTTGCCACTTTAATCTCTAAGAAAATCTCAAATATATTACTATTATAAAAATACATAGAGCAATATCTTACTACATAAAACGATTTTTCAACAAAGCGCTTGTAGGTTGTCTGACACACGAGAGAATAGGTTTTCGTATAAGCGGCTAATGCACACAGACAATAAACAGCAAAACTACATTTATTGACATTGAGCGTCACTAAGCTCGTGGTGAAATTATTTGGTCAGGTTTCTCTATCGATATGTGGTCTGTTAGAAAAAAAGATTACATAAATTGTACTACATCAAAAGAAATGTAGTAAATGTGATCACTACAAAGTTTTAGTTATTAAGAATTCATTCAATTTGTGATGTCATTCACAATATCTATAAAAATAATTAATATCCTAGGAGATTATTATGTAACAAGTACTTTGCAATCAATCACTTAAATTACAATTGCATATTGATGTGATGGAGTTTCTTGCATAAGTAGCAAATTTCCAACAGTCTGCAATTTCACATTAAGAAATAGAACTTGCAGATATTTAATATTTAACTTTATTAAAACTATTTAACCACCTATTGGGTTAGTTTTAAACTTAATTAGTTGTCAAAATCTTCTCGTACATAGAGCACGGATACTGCAATGAAATTGAAAGGAGCATAGTAAATCTCTACAGATTTAGAAAGCTTTGATAAAATCGTTTGTAATATTATTTAACTATTGTGTTAAAGTAGAATCCCGAAATATATCGCTTTCAAAGCATCCTTAACAAAAACCTGGTTCCAATATACTTGATCTTTTATTTTACATTATCACTACTATTTCCGCTTCCGAAGTTCTATCTGAAATTTATAATTTCTGCAACAAAATGAGATAATTTAAATAACCATTCAAATAACAATAATCTTCAGACGTGCACATCTAGTTGTTACAATTGTTACCATGGTAAAATATACTGACTTTTATAAAAAAAATGCAACACACAGAAGTTGATCGATTTTAATAAAATGTCAAAGCATGGGTATTTTGATGGAATAAAGTAAGGATTGAAATTTAAATAAAATCTAGACATACTTTCTTTTGTTTTGTTTTAGTTTCATTTCTTTGTTGATACGCAGTGTCAGCTAAGTGTAAACAAGCTATTCTCAAGTCGCGATGTTGCAATAGTGGCAAGGTGTTGATCGAGATGGTCAGCGAAGGGGTTCAACAACGCCGTTCTGAACCTGGAGGTACCTGGGTGACTACAGATAGTGTATAACGCCGTTTAGGACTTTTGACCAGAGGAAACAGATTTTCAACAACTCGATCAATTACAATAGACTGGATGAATACTGCAGGACGTAAAATGTCACTCATATGTTTATCTCCGAATAAATGCTTATAGACTGCATTCGTACCGTCCATTTTCGTGTCTTCCTCTTACTCTATTTCACCGTACCCACAGTCTAGAATGGAGTAACAAAAGAGTAAATTGGTTGCAAAAATGATATCAAATTGTATTTAGTAACAAATCTCGATTTTGTTTGTGTGCCTATGACGGTCGTATGAGAGATACTCATAGGCGCGGAGAACGCAATAATTCAAGATTTTCTGTCGAACGCCACGCAGTCCTTACACAAGCCGGCTACATTGCCAATATGCTGGAGCCTGTTGCACTTCCTTTTCTTCGAGAGTTGGAAAATCCCATTTTCTAACACACATATTGCAAGGGCTACAATGCGATGTTTGCAGGAAGCTCCCATTGTTGATTCCCCATGGCCTACTAGCCCGCCAGGTTTCTCAGCCATTAAGCATGCTTGGAATATGATTGGTAGAAGGCTAAGTGAATTACCACACCCACCAAACAACTTGCAGCATCTTTGGTTTCGAATTCAGAAAACTAGAAATAATATACTGCCAGTAAAAATTGATCACTTGATTGAAAGAAAGAATGCAAACTTTCAGAGTACGTAGGTAGTTGAAGAAAAGATCTGACCGACGTTTTAATCATTAACATTATCAGATGCATACGAGTTGTATGCATGTTTGTCTCCTTTGAAAGAGGTCACACTATAACGTTAAAGAATAGTTACTGAGTTTGATAAAATAAAAACACCACTTTATAACATAATATAGATTTAAAATACAAGTTTATGCTAATAGACAAATCATAATGCAAAAGGATTAATTTCAATACATTTGCCGATTATAAATATATATGATTCCAGGTTGGGACCGTGTCATTTTATAAACCAAGATCGACGTTTCGCCCACTTTTGTAAGGGTCTTCATCGGGGCAAAGGAAAGAAAACAAGTAATAAAATAAAAATAATAAAAGAAATAAGAATAATAATATTAAGTAGACAAGTTATAGTGTAAAGAGTATGTAAAGCTACTTTTGCATTAGCAGACTCACTAGTCCATTTAAGTCAAAAGGTGTCGTGTGGCAAAGCAATTGGCGCAAGCAGCAAAAATGGTAGTTTATATAGAGCAAGAATTTGATGCATGAGTGATCAGGAATAGAGAAGAGTGTTGTAGCGGATCAGTAAACGTCACAGTTTCGCTGTTGTGAACATAGGCTTGTTTTTTAAATGGGGCAAAGGTAGTAGCCATTGTCTTTGTATAGATTATTATAATTTTTAGTGATTTCTACGTATTCTCTGATTTTTCTATTGTAGAAAATTGAAATTCTGGCAATTAGTTTCGTCTTGTCAAAGTTAATGGTATGGTCTGTTTCATGTGAGAGCTGAGCCAATAGGTGTGCCTGAAGTTTGTTTGTTAAATTGTCGAACGCAAAATAGGTAGAAGTTAAGCATTTATCAAGGTGCGGGCCAGGTACTCAAATTCGTTTTCTTCTTGAGGTAGGAGTTGTTTAATAATGGAGACGGTGTTTATGACAGGTACGTATGTGAATAGGGATGATACGTCAAAACTGACTAGTATATCATTAGGGCTTAGCTCAATATTTGCAAATAGTTCTATGAAATGAGAGGAGTTTAAAACATTAGTAGGGGTGTAACCGAAATAGGGTTTTAAGAAATTTGCTAAGTATTTTGCCAGATGGTAGGTTGGCGAATCAATTGTGCTCACTATCGAACGGAGAGGGACATCGGGTTTACTAACTTTACTAAAGCCGTACAAGCGAGGTGGTTTAGATTCTCGAATCTAAATCACCACGTCCTAATGATATACTAGTCAGTTTTGACCTTAACTTTGCTACGTTCAGCGACGTAGTCTAAAAACAGAAAAATAAAAAGTAGGAAGAAAAAGAAGAAATTGATCGGGCTCAATCGGCGAGTGGGTGAGGTATTATATCTACAAAAAAATTTAAGGGAGGCCCAAAATAAAAATATACTCACTCACGCATAATCAAACATTTACAAATTAAAAACATCTACTTTAAAAAAACACAATTATATACAAAACACAATAGTACCAAAAATGAACAATTCGTAGGTACACAATTAACATATTTACAAATAAAAAAAGAATCATTTTTAACATGGCGAGCTGCAGTTTTACGTCACCCCCTATATTAATTTTCAAACAAAAAAAAGGAACAAAATTACCCCATTAAAAACCACAGCTCGAAATGAGCATTGTAAGTACGAATTTCTATTCATAAAATTATCTTAATAAAAAAATCAGTAAACATTATAATATCCTCGCACATACAAACAACCAGTCATTTTACCACCAACAAGGTGATGCATCCGTAGACCCGTGTACATATGTTGTTTTCAACAACTACCGGGTACCCATATAAGAAAATTAGTGTATAAACACTCACTCTCGAATCACCACCGTTGGGTTGGCTCCTACCGTCTGTAAAAACGGTGCGAAATAGAGGTGCGCGTGATTCTGCCTTGGGATGGTCTTCCCGTCACATCAAGGGGCAACCATTTATTGTGGCTTTAAGGGCCACCAAAAGCAGCTATAATAATTATAAATAAAATTAATTAATTGTCGTCGAAAAGTACAATTTTATAAAACCCATAAATACGCACCACGCTGTAAGGCGTGCGCGAACTTTTCATACAGAAAAAAGGAAACAACCAACCATTTTATACGTGTTTTCTCTGTGTAGATTGAAAAGCAAGTGAATATTAATTTTGTTTCACTAATGACCAGAGTTCAAAGTAATATTATTGTTATGAAAATAAAACTGAAAACACGCGCTTTATTGGGATAATACGCGGCTTTAATTCGACGAAGCTTTCAATGGAAAACACATAGGAATCAATTATCAGATACCTAGAACCAGTTATCTCCTGTTTAATTTTAGCATAAACTTTACGTTGAGGATTTCTTAGGAGTATTTAATATTAATTAGGTTCTAAGATGTAACAATAGGAATTGAATTTATACAAAAAGAAAAATAAATTAACACGTGAAAGGGTTATTTTAATTTACTGAATTAATTTTCGTTGTTAGCGCCAAAGGGATTTAAGTTGACAATTATTAGACCGCGTATTGCTTATTAACAGAAAAAAATGTACGCGATGTTCAAAGTAAACGTAACAACTTCTACCTATTTTGCCTTCGACAAACAATTTTACAAACAAACTTTTGACACACCAATGGACTCACTTCTATTTCCTATTGTGACCAATATATTTATGGAGTCTTTGGAATCGATGGCTTTAGATTCCACAGATCTTAAACAAAAAATTTGGCTCCATTATGTAGACGACACTTTTGTAATCTGGCCCCACGGACACCAAGCGCTCAATAATTTTCTAGATCACATAAACAATTAACATAAAGATATTAAGTTCACTACATAAATTGAAAAGAACAGAACTCTGCCATTCCTTAACGTTTTGGTAGAGCGCCAACCCAACGGACGACTAATCATCCCGTATATCGAAAACACACACAGAGACAGATACCTACATGCGTCATTACATCATCATCCGTTACAAAAATCATCGGTAATCAACCCTTTAGTCCACCGTGCAATTAAGATTTTACAACCAGAACATTTATCTAATAAACTGACCCATCTAAAAACTTGTCTTATAAGAAACGGCTATCGCAACTCAGATATCGGCAGAGTAATAAACCGGCATCTGTATCCACCACGAACCCCTAAATCACGTTTTAGTCCGGACACACAATCTTTAGCAAGCCTTCCATATAAAAACAAAGTAATAGACCAAATTGACAAAATTCTACTAAACACAACTTTAAAAGGCTCTAAAGCCCACTAATAAAATTTCACAAAATTGCCAACCCCAAAAGATTCCGAAAACAGCCTTAAAACCCCAGGAGTAAATAGTATACCTTACAACTGCGGTTTAGTATACATAAAAGAAACAGGACGATCAGGGCAGACTAAACTAAACAAGCATAAGCGCTGCTTAAGAACAAGCTAGTACAATCGCTCAGTGGTGGTCGAACATCAACATGAAACAGAGCATACCATTAACTTTGACAAGACGAAACTAATTTCCAGAATTCCATTTTTCTGCAATAGAAAAATCAGAGAATCCGCAGAAATCATTAAAAATTCTAATAATCTAAACAAAGGCGATGGCTACCACCTTTCCCTCATTTGGAAAACAAGCCTATGTTCACAGCGGAACCGTGACGTTCACTGATCCGCTACGAGACTCCTCTCTATTCATGAACACTCATGCATCAAGTTCCCACCCTATATAAACTACTACTTTCGCTACTTTCACAAGTTACTTTGCTACACTACACCTTTTGGCTTAAATGAGCCAGTGAGTCTGCCAGTGCAGAAGTAGCTTTACATACTCTTTACACTATAACTTATTTACTTAATATTATCATTCTTATTATTATTATTTTTATTTTAATACTTGTTTTCTTTTCTTGTCCTGATGAAGCCCCTTGCAAAGGGACGAAACGTCGATGTTAGGTTATAAAATGACACGGTCCCAATCCAAAACCATAAATATTTGTAATGACTCCGGCCGTGAAAGCCTTCGACAATATCACATTTGCCAATGTTTCAGAACATCTTCTATTAGCACATACAAGCAGGAATTACATTTGTCTAATTTGTTCATTCGGTTTTGTAAGTATTATAGAACCAGTAACTCCTTCCAACAGTTGCGTTTACGCAAAAACCTTCTTATGCGTTTAGTACTTGAAGCATTTGTTATAAACAGTTCGCCATTGCCAAATGTATTCAAAATTAGTATGCTGTTTGAGGAAAACACGATCAAATGCTGTGTCTACTTTGTTGCATGTGTTCTTTGAGCAATATCGTTAACTACTAAAAAACTGTACCGGTTAATAAATTTGAAGAATTGAGTTAATGTGTATAATTCAGTAGTTTATACATTGTGTCTCAAGATAAAGTGTAAAAGTGAGCTCAGTTTACCCATAAAATAAGGGCACGAGGTTAATTAATTCACATAACTAGGCAAACCGTACGTGTACTTGGTTAACATGCATTCAGAACGAAGTTTTCTGTAACATCTTGAATTCTTAAGCACAATATACGAAATTTTTTCGGCTGTACACGAGAACACTATCAATATATGTTAACATTTAGATGATGTGTTACATTAAAAAGTGCCTTGTATTTCTTATCCGAATCCTTTGGAATTTGAAAGAATATTTAAACTTGTTTGAAAATTGAATGTAAAATGAAAAATAATTTGAAATTTAAACATTGTACATACAAAGCCTGAACAAATTAGTTTACTAGAATTTGTTACACTAGATCCTTGGGTATAAAGTCTATTCAAGAACGAGACCGTTTCCAAATATACTTCAGCAAATAGAAGAACCTAGGAAATTTTGGTATACTCTTTCTCAGAAATAAAGTGAAAAACTTTCGAGGAAGGCGTTTAGAGTTTGTGGAATGATGTCAAAAAATTCTGTTAGTTTTAGGTACAATTTAACACATTGTTTTAACATAAGAGGGCAACTTGCATTTTTTGATGTGAAGGGGTATTTATAAAACAATTGTCCACTGCAGTCGATGCCTATCAAATACATAGCGAGCGTATTGAGGAATTTTCTAAATAAGAAATTGCTTGATTGTAATTTTTTATAGAATATGGGTTTCTTGACATATAGTTACATGTCAATTAATCAATTGCCTTCGCTTGCAGTTTTAATGTTGCTCTATTTACCGGAGTAGCACAAGGCGGCGAGGTTTAAATAAAATATAAGTTATTGTCGTTCAAGAAAAATCACAAAAATTTATTGATTTGTTCTTAAATTAATAGACGTGTATCTGTAAATTCAATCCATATTAACTTAACAATATGGACCGGCAAATAAGAATTGATTTGCTAGTAGTAGGTTACAAAAGCAGAACCCTATCAAATATATTGATTAACAAATTGACTTCCCAAAAATTGAAAGACCAAAGATAATTGAAGTCCAAGTTGCAGAATTTTTTCACGAAAATAAAGAACAAATAACAATCAACTTCAAAACAGTACATACACTATTGAAACGATAGCAGATGCCTTACATTTCGGTTTGAAGATAAACATGCATTCTTATTACTAAACGTTTGCCATTTGAATTAAAGCAGGAAGTATTTACTACTAAGTATGATTTTGTATGTGTTCGTATGACAGAATCTTTCAGAAAGGTCTTTATGACAAAATGGTCACGATTTGGTGTGGTTTCATAGCCAACTCCATTATTCGACGATACTTTTTCGAAAGAATACAGAACGGGAACAAATAAAGAAGTGTTAAATGAAATAGATTTAATGGTTTCTAAAGCGTGACATAAAAACTAACAGAGCAAATAAGAAAGAAACATGTTTTACGCTATAATCTTTCTATATTCTGGTACAGTAAATCTCGTATCTTATTATAGACAGCAAACTATAATTTTATATAGTAGTATATGAAAAATAATATTTCAGTAGGTACCTTCCTGTGCAGAGATTATCAGCATACCTTTATATAGTCGGGATCGAATAAACTTGGTTATGAGTCATCGATGTTTGGAACACGAAAACACGATATACAATAATTTTGTCTTGCTTTATTTAAATACTATAAAATGAGATGTCAACGTTTGCATAATCTTCCTATGGAGATGAAACGTTTGTCGTGGATGAATGATGTAAAATTAGCAATTGTGGTGTCTAGGTAATCTCTGACGTTATTATATTTAGAACGTTCGACCGAATGGATAGTAATAATTGACTAATTGACACCTTACACTTATAGTTATCACGAATAGAATGAAGTATAGAGAAAACCAAATCTACTATTGTAGGCATAAAAAAGTGGAGACAAATAATATAAAGGGCCAGCTATTGGCAACCCGCCAAGTCTATATCCAAATGAAGCGGTTTTGATGAAATACATTTTTTTACTAATATTTTTAGCACAATCTTATTTGAATTAATTGATCAACTAATGCAAAAATTTACAAATATAATGAAAATATGAAATTCAGTTACAATTATATTTTTACAGTTTTCTTTCTCGTGACTCTTTAGTGATAAATTATTTGAGAAGCACACAGTTAAAATTTATTTACCAATTTGATATTAACAAAAACTATTATTAATGTACAAAAGAAACATTAATAGTTTTGTTACTAAAGCTTCCCTCATATCTACTAATGCTAACTAAACTATAAATATTTATGTGACAAGCATTTTTCGCTTTTATTACATATATTTAGTACATAGAAATAGCAAGCGTTAGTTTAAAGCAGAATCTGTATTATACTTGATGGAACGTTGCTTTACCGTGGATGGTATACTAATACGAAATTTATTGTGTTTCGATCTTGAGGTTAGACATATTTTTGTTGATTTTGTATTGTGCTGCGTTTTTTATTTTGCTACGTTTTTGTGAAAGTCTTTCAAGTAAAACAGTTGTTTTCAAAACTAAACCTAATTTAAAACGTTCGCTTCGCATTTAACCATGCTGGAAAATAAACATTTAAAATCTGAGGTACAGTTGGTGATTGTCAATGTTTTACGTTACTTTGAACGAGAATGCGTCAATCAAGGCACTTTTGTACCCTTTGGATAGATTATGCAGGTACGATATAAATTATTCTTTCAAAATTAACCACGAGTTATTTAATGTTTCTTTTAGCGTACTGCTGATGGACGTGGTGTAGTGGAGAACACTGTTTCTGCGATTAAGAAACGTGTGTTGGAAGCTGAAAAGGAAAACCAACTACCACAATCCTCTAGTAAAATCGTTGAAATTGTTGAAACAAGAACTGAGTTTATGTGGAGTATTTAACTTTAGTGCGACGCGCTTGAAGCGATTATTACCAACAATTAGTTTTACATTTAAAATGGATGATGATAGACGAGTTATTTTTGAGTTGCAGCATGTAGTAGTAGCACGTGTTAAGTTCTTAAGAGATAATTACTACAACAATTGCTACGTACCTAGACGTAGCCGGAAGAAAAGTAAATACCAAGCTAACTACCAAACGCGGAGAGTGGGAGGGATTCACCTGCATACCAAGGAAACTCAAAAAAGCACGTCACCCACGATTATCTATTAACAAATAAAAATAAATAGAGGATTCTGTACAAACAAACGAAAGCAATAAATTATGTGATATGAACAATTTAGTACCTTAGATACAAAGTGTGCATGTTGTATTTTACACAAATAAAATTAATCAGTAGTAAATAAACATGTGAGAGCTTTTGTCAAGCGTTTCTAAAATTGCACCTAATACTTTTTGTAAAATAAACCAATCAGTAGGAAAGAATTAACGTATGTTTGGCAAACATTTTTAACAATGGTTACATCACACCTGTAGAGCGATAATATCGATTCGCAGCAACAAACAATAGTCCTACAGAGTCACGCTCCTTATCACGTAACTACACCAAACGCCTATACGGAATATGCTCTTGATATACACAAAAGAAAACAAGTTGTATACCTGTATGTGTCTGGATACTTAGCTTGCAATCCGTCTGGGGTGAGTCAGCACAGCAACGACATGGTAGTCAGGATTCATTTACCCTGCCACCGTAACTGCAGCAGCGGTTTACGGACAAAAGTAGTTGGTCTCCAGACAAAAGCAGTTGGTCTACATAAAGAGAGAAACAATTTGGCCTAAAAGCGAATTCACGCAAGATACCTATTACTTGTCGAACAGCAAAACGTGCATCGCTGTAGAAAGTATTTCAATGCACAAACTGCAGATTCAAATTAAAAAATGGTTCAAATAACACGAATTCGAACTGCAAAACCTCGCGTTATCAAAAGCGCGATTAAAACTGGAAAACACGGTTCTATCGGATAGTTCAATACACTATTTAGACGAATGTTTAGATGGAAAATACATAAGAAGCAATTATACGTTATCGGAATGTTTAACAAATTACCGGATACCTAAAACTATTGACTATTTAATTTAGTGAATAAATTTTCGTTTTAAAAACAAAGTGGATTTAAATTAAAATTATGTTAAGTGGACTTATACTGAACAGGTACACTATCTAGGGTGTTGTTGAAGAATTTAAGAATTGAAACGGAATTTATTCGAACGAATAATGAATAAACAAGGGAGAAAAAGGGGTATTTAATTTATGTTGATAATAAACGTAACACAATAAAATGGAGCTCAACGATCCTGTATTTTTAGACAAAACTTGGATTTTTAGCCGTGGTTCTATGAAGAAAAGTTGGCACGACAAATCCAAGCAAAGTATTAGAAACAAGACATTTGGAGAGGGAAAAAGGTTAGTTTTTAATAATAATACAATGATTGGTTTTAGTGATTATGTTTTCAATTTATTATACTACATGTTTCACTTTTATTCTCAACAAAATCAGTACTTACAGGTTATCATGATTATATGAATGCAGAGGTGTTTACAAAGTGGTTTGAAGAATCTTTAATTGCGAATCCAAAAAGACCTAGTGCAATTGTACTTGATAATGCATCGTATCTCTCTAAATTGTTAGAGCAAGTTCCAAATACATGTTCTAATAAGCAAAAATGATTGATTACCTGCACAAACACAATATGACTTCATCATCATCATTAGGTTTTCAGTCCTGAAACTGGTTAGACGCGTACCCTCCTTGTTTTCTATTCTGAACTAACCTACACATTTCCCTGCATCTATTCACAGATATCTTTATTCCCCTCTCATTTCTATAACCTATTTGTTATTAACTTTGTCTGTCCATGCTATCATACTCATACATCTGAAGCACAACATTTCAAAAGTCTGCTACCGCTTTTGTGTCTGCTTTTCCTACTGCCCGTATTTCATAGGCATACTGTGCTGTGCTCCACACATATGCTTGCAACATTTTGTTCTTGTTTTTATGTTTGCTGTCTTTAATCACAGGCGCTGTTCTTTCCTGTTAAATGTAGTTCGGCCCCCTTCTATTGTTTTACAATTATATACCTTATTTCTCCGACATTCAGTAGTTGTGAAGGGGAGTAAGCAGCCTGTGGCTGCCAACTTCTCACAGCACTTGAACTATTGCCGATTTATATTTTTTCCAAGATATATTTTCGCACAGTCAACATTAGTTGCAGATATTTCACAACCAACACATGCAGTTGTTTATAATAGTCATCAGATTTATCTGCGCTTATTTTTTCGTCATTAGGTATTCCGTCTCAAACCTGGTTGTACACGTACCTCCACTTATTTAGATTTTGAGCTAGCTTACACAGTTCCCTGAAATTCCCACACAGCCTGTATACAGCTCGGTTCCCCTTCTATTGTTTTCTAATTATATGGCCTATTTCACCAAGATTCGGTGGGATGTGCAGGGGGTTAAACAGCCGGTGTCTGCCAGGATCCTCCAACACTTAGGCATTTGCTGATTTAAGAGTTTTCCAGTAAATCCTTTCACACAATTAATATTATTTGAGAATATTGCACAACCAATACCTGTAGTTTCTTATAATAATCATTGTGTTCAAATACAGTTATTTTTTTCGTCATTAGTGTATCCGTCTTGGGACTGGTTGGATGCATACCTCCATTGATTTCTATTCTGAGCGAACCTACACATTTTCCTGAAATTCCTACAGCCTACATCTTTCCCATCTTTGTGCAATAGTCTAACCTAGATCTACTTCTCCTTTTTGTTATCTCTGCTTCTAATATATTTTGCACTAATCCCTCATGCCGTAGTATATGGCCTATCATTCCATCTCTCGTATTTTTTACATTTTCCATATATTTTTTCCCTGCCATTTTTAGTACCTCTTTGTTCTTAACTTTTTCTGTCCATGATATCTTCATCATTCGTCTGTTGCACCACATTTCAATGGCTTCTACCTTTTTCTTGTCCGCTTCTCCTACTGGCTTTGCAGCCGTACAGTTCTGTGCTTCACAGATATGTTTTAAGCAATCGTTTCCTTGTTTCTATGTTTGTTGTATTTGAACACAGTAGTTGCTTTTTCTTGTTACATGTAGCACGACCTTGTGATAATCTTTGTTTTATATCTTTTGCGCTTTTCCCATCTTGCGCTATTTGGCTTCCTAGGTAGCAGAAATCCTTAACATCTTATAAGTTCTTGTTACCTATTTGAATTCTTGGTTTTGATTTCTTTTCCACGTCTTTGCATACTAGTACTTTAGTTTTATTTTTGTTAATTTTCATACCGTCTCTCTCTGTTAGAACAGTTTCCATTTCATTAAGAGCAGCTTCTAACTCTTCCTTGCTAGATGCAATACCGCTATATCATCTGAAAATCTAAGTATATCAATTTGTTGTCCTTGCATAGTAATTCCAAATGCCTTCCTGCATTTGACAGTATTCATTGCCTTTTCAATGTACAAGTTAAAAATTAATGGGGATAGGGTAAATCCCTGTTTCACCCCTTTCCTAATGTTTACTTCCCTATGTTCCTGCTCCAACTCTATTACTGCTGTTTGTTCCTTATACAAGCTATGTTCAATTCGTCTATCCCTATAACTCATTCCAATCTTTTTGAGTATTTTGAACATTTTTCTCCTTTTTACATTGTCCAATGCTTTTTCCAAATCTACAAACCCTATATACACGCTTTCTCCTTTTTCTATTGTTTTCGCCATTATCACTCTCAGAGCTAAAATAGCTCCCGTGTTCCCCTGTTTCGCCTATATGGCGTATGAGCCTTTTATATTTAAGAGAGAACTGCTAACATTAGTAAGATAAAAAGTCAATGAGGTTGCTGCCAAGTATGGTCATAAGGTTATAAGATTCACACCATACCGCTGCCAGTTCAATTCCACTGAGCTAATATGGGCTAACTATAAAAATTTTATGACACAAATATTGGAAAATTTAATCGGCAATACAATTATGACAATGTAAGAGCAATTTGATGCGAATTGCTTCAAAGAATAGATGGTGCATAACAGCAAAAATGTATAAAGCACACTGAAAAGTGTGTCTAAAAATGGTGGAGCATTGAGCATCGTTTTAAACTAGTTGAACCACATGTTTTTAGTTTAGGAGCCGTCATCAGAAGTAGTAATAGCGAAATTGGTTCGGATTCTTGTACAGACTAGGCTACGCAAGCCCCAACATGATCCTTATAATTGATACTATTCTTGTTATTTCTAAATGATACATTTCCAAATAGCTTTGCTATTTTTGTATGTAGACAAACATTTACTTTTATAAATATACTTTTAAAAATATGTTTACTGAAACTGTAGGTTAAAAAATATTTGCCAAATAGATTTCTAGTTATTATTGTTGCAGCTGCTCCCAAGGTCTATTTCATATTGTGTATTTGAATTGTTGATATTTATTGTAACCAAGGTTTTAGTTTTAAGAATCTGGACTGACCAGTGACCACTATGCACAATAGGTCATTACATTTCATAGGTTAAAGACCTACTTTAGAAAATGACAGTTATCATTAGCAACTTTTACCTAAAAATCATAAACATTTCTCATTCTTACAGTGTAAATATGCCCACTAAAACATTAAAATTGTTGAAACTGCAGTATGGTTAGTTACATACTCCTTAGATTTGTACTGCAGGTAAGTTCTGAGAGTAGAGTTTTAGTTTCCTTTGTTTCGTTGTTGGCAAAAAGTAAAGTGACAAGAAGTCATATATGTTCTTATAGTTATATATCAAAACCATTACATATTGTGATAGTATAATTTATTAATTATGCAAGTATTGTTTTACATTAAAAAGTCTAAAAAAACATGTTTCTATTGTTGGCTTAATTTCCACTTATAATCTCATCAGAAATCCTTCTGGAAAGTAGTATAGTCCATTCAAATTAACTTTAGGGTGACGTCAAATGCAGAATTAAGTGTTGGTAACCGTATGCAAATAAATACCTAGATTTGCACTTGAAGAATACTGTCATTTAGCAAAATAAAGGTTAGCAGTTCAGTACGGTGTTGCCACCGATTCTTCTTTCCAATGGCAATATTCCTATATTTTTCATTAAATATAGTATGATTTAAACCAACATTGACAATGTGGTATTTTATTCAGTTGTGACGTCATCCTAAAGTTAAAGCGAATGGACTTATTATTTGGTGTACAAAAAAGTTCTGAGCTTTAGATTTCATATAACCGAAACCACAATTTAAAATTCATTAGCTTTCCCACTCTTTTACGGTTTTACAACGTTGACATTTGGTCTTTGAAAATACCATGCTGTTTGACGTTTGATGCACATAACCTGCAAAATTAGTAGTGTTCACAATGGCAATAACAAAAGAGCATATTCGATTGTCCATCCACTTCGCGTTTCATCTAAGGAAAAATGCTGCTGAAGCCACTGAAATGGTTTGTGCTGCATGTGGAGAGATAGCTGTAAGTCATGCTACGTGTAAAAGGTGGTATCACAAATTTCGTCAAGGAGATTTCAGTCTTAAACATGAACCGCGTACTGGACGCCCTCAAAAGATTGAAACGGACGAACTGTAAGCATTGTTGGATACAAACTCTGCACAAACTAAAAAGGAGCTTTCACAGCAGCTTAGCATTACGCAGCAAGCCATTTCCACACGTTTACATGCAATGCGAAAAGTTCAGAATGAAGACAGATGGGTTCCGCATGCACTGTCCGAAGACAACAAAAATCGACGGCGTGACACCGCACTCACTTTGCTTTTAAAGTTCGGGAAAAAGGATTTTCTGCACCAAATCATTACAGGCGATTAAAAGTGGATACTTTATATTAACCAAAAACGTAAAAATCATGGGTTGACCCTGGTCAACTTTCGACAGCGACTCCAAAGCTCAATATCCACGGCAAGAACGTTTTGCTCTGCATATGGTGGGGTTGGAAAGGTGTATTGTATTACGAGTTGTTACAGCCGAGTGAAACAATTTATTACTTACATTATCAACTGGTCTGTAACATGTTACGAGTTCTTTTTATCCCCTAATGTGACCAATGACCTTTAAGGAAGGATTTCCTTAAAATGATGGAACGCAAATATCTTCCTACTATGCTAGGGGTCTATTCTTTGGGCAGAGCTTATGAGGATCGGTCGTGTTTTTTTTACAAAGCATTACTTTCTTGCAAGGCCTAGATTCTTAAATAAACAGGGGTTTAAATAGGGCGCCATCAAGTCATTAACTTTAAACACAGGGTTTCCCTAAGGGGGACTTGGGCGTCCTTAGAGAGGAATACCGTATTAACTGCTAACGCAGAAGCTGTAAAGAAAATTTAATTAAATTTACAAAAATGAGGACACAAGAGGTATTCCCTTGTTACATCATATAAAAAAAAACAACAAAGATTAATCAGGCAACAATATTTTGAGCACAGATTTATGCTTCCAAATCTGAAAAAGCTATTAAAGCTTCTTGTTAAATTGGGGTTACCACTTGCTCTATTTTATCTTATATCTGGCACTCTACTTCTGAACGTACTTGTTCAGAATAAAACAATTATTTAAAAAAATTAAATGTTGCTGCTTTAATTTAAATAGTTCCTTCATAAAAACTGTAAATATAAAATTCATATTTAAGAAAAGATAATACAAGTTTCATCTACTCATAAGGTAGGCTTATATATTCAAAGGAAATATTAAAAACTTTAAATGTTGTTTTCGTTACAAAAATTTAACTTGAATTTATACTAGAAATATCAGATCGGTTTTTCTGTTGACATATTTATAAAAATTTAACTACATTGTCTATAAACTCATCATTCAAAAATTGTAAGTGAAATCATGCATATATGAAACATTAATAAGAACTCTTCAGGTTTGCTTAATTTCATTAAAATTAATAACTGTGATTACACTGCACTAGTATTGACAGTAAAAATTTACTAAGGTCATTTTCAGTTTGTTAAACGGGTTAATGATTATAAGTGGTTGCAAAGATATTTCCTGAAGCAGCCTCGTATTAAAGATCACCAAATGTAGACTTGATGTAAAAATTATACTAATCTCTTACCTTGGTTTAGCAGGTGTTGTTTACGTGACGGTGTTACAGCATGTTAGGGCAGGTGTTAATACATACGTTTTTTAGAAAACAAGTGACGTAAAATCCACATGTTCTACAGGACACAAACAGCTGCGTGATTCTTGGACCGGACCATATGAACTTCGTGCTTTTTCTTATACGCGCAAACCGGACCAACCAAAATCCAATATAAAACTTAAATGTTCTACGGTGTGTAGATCTTGACCAAAATAATTACCATCGTATAGTCGTCCTCCTAATTACTTAAAATTTCACATTCGCAACTTCAAAAATACCATTTTAATTCATCATCGGACTTTATTTTCAAACCATAAAAATTTCTACGTACTTTGTAGAACGTTTCCTTAAAATTCAAACTTATTGTTTTCTCGCATAACATTACATAAAATCCAACTATTCATCGTACGGTTGATGGACGTTCATCTGGGATCGATATTTTATATCGCAAAATTGACTTGAATGAACTATAACTTGATACTCGCAGGTGCAAAAGTAGAATTAATATGCTCTTGAAATACAGCATACAGACTGCCTTATTTATATAAAACCAGATAAGGCGAGTTCCTTCTAACAAAATGAGCATAGGAGAGGCCTTAGAATTGATATGCAAAACGGTTTCTTAAAAGGTTCTTTCTCTACATATGCAGGAGAATTATAAAATAAATATTTATTTGAAGATTTTCTAACGAAGCGTTGAAAGTCATATTTTATTGTAACTTTTACGAAATTATTAAAGGAATATTTTAAGTGCTATTAAAACAGGTGTCCAAAATATTATTAAATGAATTTATCAAAAGAATTATTCAAACGAAGTTATTAAAAGAGTTTTTCAAAAGACATTATAAAAAGACGTTATAAAAAGAAACTATCCAAAAACGTTATTAAAAGGAACTATCCAAAAACATTATTAAAAGAGCGTTACAACAAAATTATTTAATTTATCTAATAACTTATCTTTAACTCTTACCATTGTTAAAACCACTACGCCTAGTGTTCAGCGCACTAGGGCCCTACTAGCGCACAAGGCCAGCCGCAAATTCATGCTAGAACTCTTTTTGTTTCCATGATGGTTCTCGACGAGAGCTCTAGCTAAAGTGAGTGCTGATGCAATATGCACGAAACTGGAAAGCTGCTTGGCCTTGATAATATTTATACTAACATTCGACGCCTGATGTTAGCAACCAAACTAGAATTTCTGTATGGCGGTTAGCACTCATAATACCAATACTGGTATTTATTTATTTAAAAATTGTTTACCTGATCTAAATGACTAGACAAGAGTTTGTAAAACTAAAAATTCCTTGACGTTCTGCAGTGGTCAAAAAAAACTGTGACAAATTATGGCAGACCGCTATCAGCAACAATTGACCAATTGGAGCGATGCGTTTGAAGAAAAGAGGCCATTTACTGGCACAGGACGTGGTAAAGTGATACTGTTTCATGACAATGTCCGGCCACATGTTGCGAAAGTGACTCAGGACCATATCTTTGCGTTAGGCTGGGAACTTCTCCCGCATGCGGCGTATAGTTCAGACATGACGCCTTCCGATTATTACCTGTTCCGGTCGCTGCAGCATCACTTGACTGATTCACACTTTGTGACACTTGAAGAGGTACGAAAATGCATTGACGATTTTATTGCGTCGAAGCCAGTGAGCTTCTATCATTAGAGAATTCGCAAGCTGTTCGAAACGTGGCAAAAATTCATCGATGCAAACGGGGAATATTTCGTTGATTAATATTTTTTTGTTTGTTTTTAAATAAATATTGAATTTTGCAAGAAAAAGTTCAGAACTTTTTTGTACAACTAATACGTTGGTGAGTCCCTTTCTCAGAAGTGTCTGAAAGTAAATGTATTTCAGGTATAATCCTATTTAGGACTGAATTTAATAATGCTTTCAATATACTTGTGATATTGTATCAAAGTTTAATTTATTATAAAAATATATTTAAAATAAATATACAAAACCATCTTTTGCTAACTTTCTTAACCTTAAAATTTCAATTACCAAGTTAACAATGCTAACTAAAAGATGAAACAATTGCACCAAGTTAAGACACATGTCTTTAATAATTTAGTTCATAGGTTTTTAAGCAAGAGTCATATCCAAGTTTGTTTGGTCCCAAGTATATCTGGCAGGTATTTATATTATGGACTGCTTTACCTGATTTTATTATGTAACTACTGCTGTGTGTTACTGAGTAGAATATTATGCAGAAGCAAGTCAAATATAAAAAGCAAGGCTATTATATTTGTCTAATCTACCACACTTGCTTACGCAAACACGCAGATAACAATTTTCCATGAACACAAACATGGCCAGTTTTATTAGAAGCAGATAAAAGTATATTACGCCACAAGTTTATAAGCGAGTCTTTAAAGCAGCCAACAACGTTTCAGGGTACGACGCGAAGCGGAGTGCTCCTAAACGTTGCAAGTGCTATAAAGGCACTTATAAAGGATTATCAGGCGCTGCTTTTTAATATATCTGCACCAAAAATGCAGAGCCCAATGCTGCAAGAATTCAAACATCAAACAATGAAAACTGTACATTTAATATTTATTTGGAATAGTTAATAGTTCATTGATGTTAAAATTTTCACATTTGACATAAGTACGTAATTTTCCAAATAAGTATAAAGTTGATGTTGTTGCTTAGCAACCCTTGAAACACTAGTGCGATAAAAACCGATTTACGCACGCTAATTAGTTCTTTGTTTTTGTATTATGGTCCAAGTGGATTAAACAAAATTTTTAGTCAATTCTATGTCAAACCATTTTGAATTAAATGTTAGGTATAGCTTTTTGCTTCAAAAATATGTTATAAGGTATACGAAATATTGCGTTACATTTTTGTTTTGTTTCCCATTCATGGTAATATTACGTTGAACCGCTTGAGCCGGATTAACTTTGGTTATCACGTCTAGCACAAAAGCGGTCATTTTCAGTAAGTTTAACAATTTTCTGCATTAGTAATTTATCATCAACACGAGTCCAAGGTAGGCGGAAATTAGAGAGTGTATTAAAAATTCACATTGCATGCAAAGAGTAGCTTACACCGTTTCTTGTTAACAATCGCACGACAATGTGAAAAAAAAGTGATTGAAGACCAATTTATACAAAAACATTTTTCAGGCAACAAAACAAAATGCTAAGGCAGGCTCAACTCAATTATTTTCATGGGTGTAAGGACTATTTGACGCATCTAACGTACGCAAAAATAAATTAATTATTTGTGGGAAATGAATATTTAACCGTGAGCAAAGTAATCTTTATGTAAACGGAAGTATGTAGGGCAACATAAATATTGTGTCTGAATTCGCAGCGTTTGACTTGATGAGTTGAATAAATTTCTAACCGCCACTCTCCTTAGCACGAACAGAAAACGCTCAGAACGTGCATCCCCAAGAAAGAAAGAAATTATTTGAACACTGTCTACAGTTATCGCACAGTAATATGTCTCATCAAACTCCATAATATATTGCTCTGACTTGATTAATTGACAATTTGGGCCAAAATTATTCATTTAATCAATCGCAGTTTTATAGAAATTGTATGTCCAAGACATTAATTTAACTCTTCTGCAGCTTCAGTATCTCATATTTAGATGTGGCATGTGGCAGTCTGTTGTGTGATTAAAGTGTTCCTAAGTACGACAAAGCTAAAAATTACATTAATAAAACGTGCTTATGAAATAGAAAACGCTTATATTGGCTTATTGGAATCAAAGTTCTTGGAAAGATTAACGATGCTTTATTAAAAAAAATTAATAAAATTTTTACTAACCGAAAGCTTAACTACAATAAATGCTGTAAATATTTAGTCTGGCTCATAATGCAAATTTATGCTTCTCTTTATGTGGTCAAAGTCGTTTTAAACATATGACGTTATGCTTACGCACTCTTCCATAGTTCTCTGTTGCAGTTCTTGACGATTATTTATATTCGAAGTGCCTTATTTTTAACCTTTGAATACAAGGATAGAGGCCCACAGACTAACCAATTTCAATTTTTGTCCCCATTTCAGCATTTATAAATTACTTAGTTACCGCGCGAATTTTACTTTGGTGTCATATATTCAACTCGTGTTAGTGTTCTTAAGTAGATTGTTTTTATTGCTTGTTTAACAATTTCAAACCTTTTATGCATATTGAGGAGTAAATTTAGTTTGTTAGAATGACAAATCCTTACGAGCGTGAAGTTGTAAAGCTTTGACAAAATACCCGCTGACAGTGCAATAGGCAGCATTGATGATTCGGTTGTTGATTCAGATTTTGTACAGGCCCGTGGTCATTATTCTGATACCTTACAAGAATGTGAGAGATAATGATAATTGTTCCGACAATTTTTCAGGTGTTGATTCGAATACACCTTGCAGAATACCAAGCAACAGTTTTATGTGAAAGATGACACTAAATGACGTAAAGACCCTAATCCGCAAAATATGCGTATGAAGAGTTTTAACATTGTCTGTCATTTACCAGGTAAAGAAAATGTCTAACATGAACGTGGTAGCTAAAGTTTTCTTGATTATACTCGGATATTGTTCAATTGTGTTAAACATAAACATCTGTATCTCGAATTTTAACCAGAAAATTATATAAAACCGACCAATGCTAATGAAATAGTGACTGTTATTGAGTTACTGTTTCTGACAGAAATATAGCATACGGTGTGCTTGAATATGCTTAAACCTTGGTCAGATGATAGAATGAGCGCAGAAATGTTTTCTCAGGCTACAGTTGTGCGAAAATTTCGATTATTTTAGGCAACAATGCGTTTCATGTTAGATCAGTTCAATGAAAAGTTCCAAAAATATCACGGTATGAGGTGAATACAGGATCCATTCGTAACTGTTACAATTTTAACAAACTTATTGTACAAAAGTCTAGAGCTTTGCTCTGGAACACAACCAGCCGGGCCATATGAGACTAGCTGCGCAACAGTCGAAATAGCTTAAAGAATATGTAATCGTGTAATCTATTATCATTGCGAAAGTAGAAAACTCTTGTGTCTTTTGCCAAGCAAATCACACAATCTACTTGCGTAACGAATGCCTAGGTCTATCCTCAAAGGGCCGTTACGAGGAAGCTAAACAACGCCAGTTATGCGTAAATTGTTAAATCCTGTCCATGGTCTTAAGACATGTAAAAATACTGGGAAATGTAAAAATGCAATTTTCACCATAATACACTACTACGTTTTGACTAATCACCTTCTAGTTCTGCTTCAAGCCCCAGTGGGTCCACAGCGTCAACATTGGTCGAGAGCGGCCTCGTAGTTTCATCTACAGCCTCTCAAAGTCATGTAGTAACTCTAGCAAGCAGTGCCCCCATGGTGTGTAACTCGGTATTGCTTTCAACCGTAACTGTTCATATATATATATATATATATATATATATATATATATATATATATATATCACTCTTATAGAGCATTTCATATTTGTAGAGCTGTTCTTGATTCAGGGCCACAATCAAATATCGTAACATGTGAACTTTGCAAAAAAACTAAACGTACCTCTCAGTAATATTTCTGCTTTAATTGTGGGTATTAATCATGTGCTTTCAATCTCCGATATAGATGCGATATTAAAATAGACAGTGTTTATTGCAATTTTAAAGCATCCTTACCTTTTTTAGTCATTAACAAAATTGGAGCTGATCTTTCTTCTATGGAAATAGAAATCTCAAACCTTAAAATACCGTCACATATACATCTTGCTAATCCAAGCTTTTATAAACCAGGGCCGGTAGATGTTGCTAGTTGCGGGAATTTTTTCGCAATTGTTGTGCATTTATTGGGACCTAATGCCCCAAACTTGCAAAAAAAAACAAGTTAGGTTGAATTGTGTGCAGATCAATGCTCTCCAACTTTCAGAAACAAGCGTATGTTTGCAATTTTGTTGAAAACTTAGACTTTCAGAATCAATTAGAAAGATTTTGGACCATAAAAGAAATTAACGACCACAAGCGTTTTCTATCTATGGAGGAGACGGGGTGCGAGTCGACATTTTCTAAAACTACAACTACTACTCTAGTGGTTACAATTCTGCTTAAACGGTCGCCTCTTGAATTAGGGATTCTAAAAAATATTGCTACAAAACGTCTGCTTGCTCTCGAACGCAGATTTGACCGTAAGCCAGAAATTAATACTTTATACATTCAGTTTATGACTAAATATGAAGCCTTGGGGCATATGACTAAGGTTTTTAAATATAACTCTTCTCAACCCCATTACCATGGGGTACTCAATGAAAAGAGTGCAACGACGCGTCTTCTAATTGTTTTTGATGGATCGTCTCCTTCCGAGTCAATATGTGTTATTGAATGACCTAAAAATGACTGAACGTATGGTGCAGGATGACATCCTTTCTCATCTACTATGTTTTCGCCAAGATCCTTTTGTAATAAGAGCAAATATTTCTAAAATGTATCGACAAGTTCTTGTGAATTCTAGTCAGAGTAAGTTTTAACAAATTGTTTGGAAAAATGACAGGTCAAAATCTGTTTCCACTAATCAATTAAATACCGTAACGTACGGCACTTCATCTGTTAGCTATTTAGTTACTCGTTGTCTTCAACTTTTACGCGAACAGAATAGGCGAAAATATTCAGATGGTTCTCATATTATCTTAACCAATTTTTACATAGACGATACGTTTGCTAGTGGTTCGTGTGCTTCCAAGCTAGCATCTAGCGTTTGTCAAGTCAAGGAAATACTCAAGGCTGCGGGATTTACGCTAACTAAGTGGATTTCAAATTGTCCCGCAATGTTGTAGAGCGAGGAATTTGTGATAACAATCTTAAACTTCATTTTGGAAAAGGCGAGAGCATTTACGCACTAGGACCCTCTTGGGACTGCAAAAGCGATTCCCTGCAATTCCTATTGAGAGTTCCGTCAGACAATAGAGTCGTATCCAAAAGATCCATACTATCTGACATAGCTTCGATAATTGACCCGCTCGCACTTATAAACCCGTGTATTGTAGTGTTGCAACAACTATGGCTTGAATAGTTATCGTCTAACGAATGTATCCCTTTCTATCTCTATACAAAGTGGCAGGAATCCAGAAATCAACTACTTCTTTTGAATGAATTTGTAATTCCGCAATACGCTTGCTTAAATAAACCAATAAGGATAGAAGTGCACGGTTTTGCCGATGCGACTTAAGAAGCGTATAGTGCTTGCGTCTATCTACGCAGCATCAATGCTTTTAACAACATAATTACACATCTATTGTGTGCTAAAAGTCGTGTTGCCCCCATAAAAACTCTAACTATACCAAGGTTGGAATTATGCGCAGACTTAATGCTAGCCCAACTAATCACTAAGGTGCGACAATCATTAACCATAACTACAGACTTACAAATTCAGATTTGTGTGTAGTGTTACACTGGCTGAATACCAGTCACAGGCTTTTACAAATTTTTGTTGCTAACAGAGTCTCCTCTATTCAAGCATTTACTCACTTTCTCATAGCAACACGTAAGAAGCAAAGATAACCCAGCTGATATTCTAGCCAGTGGAGAATCTCCGAAGTTATTGCAAAATAACACGCTCTGAAGGCACGGTCCCGCATGGACAAAACTGTCAGAAGATAAATGGCCTAAGTCACCAGTTGAAATCATTAGTACCCTGCCTGAACTGAGGAGAGACCAAATTCAGTTTTACTCACATCAAATAATTCAACTTCAAGTTTTATGGAAAACTATTCTTCTTTAAATAGACTAAAACACATAATTACCTGTTGCAGGCGATTCTCCTTCAGTTCTTTGCGGAGAGATACTCAAAATGGGTTGGTTGGGGAGTTATCAAAAAGAGAGTTAGAATCATCTATTAACCAGTTAGTCAAGTCGGTGCAAACAGACAACTATTTAAAGGAAATAAGATATTTAAGCAATTAAAAGGTCGTTTCTAAAGGTATCAAAGTCCTTAAATTAATTCATTTTCTAGATAACAAAGGTCTATTGTGCGTGTGTGGTCGGCTGCTGTATTCTGAGTTCTATGAGGACACGAAACACCCCTTGATACTACCAAAGAGTCATCATGTAACTAAACTTATTTTTAGGCACGAACATGAAGCTCTCTGTCATGCCGGTCCCCACTCACTATTAGCAACTGTGAGAGACACTTTCTGTCCAATTGCCGCCAGGAATCTTGCTCGCAAAACTGTAAGCGAATGCATTATTTGTTTCCCCGCAAATCCACAACCTTTAAACCCTATATTAGCACCCTTGCCTAAGTCTCGGGTTAACCCAGCTCTACCCTTTTCGGTGGTGGGCGTCGACTATGCAGGTCCTTTTCCATATGTGTGTAACATAGGTCGACATCATAAACTTTTAAGGTGTTATATTGTCTTATTTGTGTGTTTTATAGTGAAGGCTGTCCACATTGAGCTGGTTATTGATCTCACTTCTGAGGTCTTCTTGGCCGCCTTGCGTAGGTTTTCCTCTCGTCGGGGTAAACCCTCTTGCATATATTCCGATAACGGACGCATCTTTGTAAGTGCGCTGTCTGAATTAACGGCAATCATGAATTTTTTCTCTAACAATGAATTCAACATTTACCGTAGTTTAGCTTTTGAAGGCATTAACTGACAATTTATCCCTCTTTATGCATCTCACTTTGGGGACCTTTTGGAGACGGGAGTCAAGTCTACTAAATCTCATTTAAAGTGAATCGTTGGTAACCAATCTCTTACCTTTGAACAGTATGCTACAATGTTGTCGCAGATTGAAAGCATCCTTAACTCACGTCCTCCGATTCCACTCTCAACCGATTCCAGCGATCTAGAGGCATTAACACCTGATCATGTTTTAATTGGGCGAAAACATACAACAATCATAGATTATGACTTAGCGCAAGTTCCATCAAATCGGTTGTCAGATTTTCAAAACATGCAGCAAGTTAATCAACGATTTTGGACACGATGGTCGAAGGAGTACATTAACGAACTGTTAAATTCGCATGTCATATATTTCAGTGGTGACTAGTTTTTCTTTAGCCAAAGTGAAGCTTATGTAAAAGCAAAAATATATGAAGTTGGCATTATTGTATTCTGATGGTCTTTGTGGAAAAGTAAATTTTATTGTACTTGCGGTCGACGAAAAAAAATGTAATCAACTGGTTTGTTAATCTCAACTATTAAAGCACTAACGAGCGAAGCTCGTTCGTGCTTTAAACAGTTCGATTATTAATCGCCTTATTAACCAACTAGTTGATTAAATATCTAATAACAATTCATTTCTGTGCATATAATTTCATATAAGTTAAAGCACTATTATACAGTATTTCATTAAACGTATTAAAATTAGAATATGTTAAATATTATTATCAGCAAAAACAAAAATGTCTTATTAAAGCTCTTAAAAGCTTATAGAAACATTTATTATATAACAATCTAGTAGAGATTCAACAAAAATATGCAAATTCCAGCGCTTCCGAGACGCACATTTCATGAATTTATGTACTCTGGAAAATAAAACCACGAGTTTGTTGAAAAAAAATCTTAGAAATAGCAAATTGGGATTTGTTAAATTATTTGGAAACCATTATCAGTACCATAGATGTCTAAGATGTTGGCAAAAACACGGTTTGATTGCACATTATGTAGATACAAGTTAATGTCTATATTTACGAAAGTTGGACAAGTTTCATTAAAAAAACAATTTTTAGACACAAGCGCCTTAAACGATTCGAATGTTTTTTCCACATATTGACATCATTAACAAGTTTTTTTGTATATAAGTCCTTCATTCCCTCATATTTTGTATGCCTCACTGGTCCAGTTTCCAGAAATATCATACTGGTATTGCACACTCGAAAATCTTTGTTACTGTTATGTTAAAAAATAGATCCTGATAGCTGCTCAAACCCTGTTACCCTTAAGATAAGCGGGCCAGTAGGAACAGAACGAAATCAGTATCGGAATAGTAGCCCGAATTACGGTAACAAATGAAAAGAAAGAAAAAACCAATTACGCTCTAACACAGTCGGAGTTTGGGGTGCAGAAGGGTTTAGAGGACGAAACAACAGGACACACGACCTACTTCGTCTTTTTTAGAACAACTGTAACTGAAGTAATAATTAAACACATAGCTGTAATGAGTAACGTCTATGAATTTAGATAGCAAAAAGTATTAAACTGCTGGTTTACAGATGAACATCTGAATTCTTCACTCCTCAGGTACTAATATTAAATACTAACTACATCTAAGTAGCAATTAAATTAAAGAAAGTTTTGTTAATAAAAGAACTACACCATTATACACCCTTTAAATATTTCCGCATACTTTAAGATAACAACACCAAGTAACATTTAAAACCGTAAATAATAACATTCGACATTGACACATCAAAAAACTAATTAATTACAATTACACACCGGTTATAACAAAATGCTATGACGATAAGCGCAAAGCAATTGCAAATACCAAAGACACCAATAAGTCTAAATAGCTATGAAAATAGCTATATGAATCTTACCTAATTACTTAACAGATTGACGATGACGAGTTCGTTTCAATTATGACCTACTAAAACACAAAGACAAAAATATATATTTCCAATAGTGCATTTAAATACAATCAGCAGACTAGTATCAATGAACGAACAAAGCTTACAGCAATATATAGCTAATCACAGTGTATGTTTCAAACTCTTAACATTTCTAGAATGCAACCAACGCATGTACGGTAAACAAGTAAAGTAGGCATCATCTGTTGGCCACAATGTATCCTTACGCGGGCTGTATAGGGTTTTGGTAATTTTTCAAAAGTAACTAAAATTACACCAAAAGTAAATATGAAGTATTATTATTAAAACCGGGTGTATACTTTAGTCTATCGTAACACAATTTGTACTTCCACTTGATAAGGGCATGAATATATTTTTTTCTACCTGCATGGTTGGGTTTCCAGTTAATAAATAGTACCGCAGTGATGACTGGTAGCGACGAGCAACCATACTTACATTGTTCAAGAAAAAAGGGGCTGCTTGCGCGAAGAACCTGGCAGTTGCGGTTTGACCATGCTCGGATTAGCATGTTCGTTATGGTACGGCGGGTCGTGGTTGTATTGCTTTTACATTGAAATTTGTAATATAATTTTATTTATCGATGCACATGTGTTATTTGCTCGGTAATGTTATATTCAGTTTATTCTTTTTTTAATAAAAATACAGTCCACTATAATCGATTTATATTAAAGCTTTTTTTATTTAATTAAGCACAACTCAAATATGGTAAATACGAGCTTATGGAGTCGCTAAGTTAAGTGATAAAATTCGTGTTTATCAATGACAAAATAGCCCAATTTGTAATTTAAATTGTGCATGTTATGTATGACAAACACAAAATACACTTTATAAAAAACTTTTAATAACGTATTAGTAAGAAAGCTTTATTGCAAAATCAACTCTAAAAATATAGTTCCAACAGAAACAAAGCGCGATTTTAATTTATATGAATAGTAACATCAAGGAATTCTTGACTATCAAACACCTGCTTTGATAAAGAACCGAAAGGTATAGTATATAAAATGCGGACGCGTACTCTAAATAAAGGGACTAGTAAAGTTGGTTGCCTATCTGTGCTTGTTACAAACTTAACAATGAAAGTGTGGTGAACCCGTATATTTAAATAAGTAGAAACTGAAATGTTTTGAAAATCAAAAAAATTTACTAGTGCAAAATGAAACATAATTACTTAAATACTGATCACTCCAAAATTCCATTAAATAACATAACAGTACCAAAGTCTGTTGCAAGCATAAACCAAAAAATTTGTTAAATTCTGATATTCAAAAACTATTCGCATATATGTAAACCGTTCCCTCAACTGCACACCAATTAAATAAGGTGGTTAACAGGATTCTCTGTAAGGGTTTTTAAGTCTTCTTATTCTTATTAGCAATACAACAGATAAACGAAAAACATTCACTTTTTACTTTGGCAGAATAGATAATAATCTAAACGTTCTATATATTCTTACAAGTACAAGATGTGTGAGATCCTGTGTTACTCAGGGTGTTTCTGCTTTGGACATAAAAACTAAGTTTCTGTCTTGTGATGAATACATTTATATTTTCCGTACACTACTTTAAATAATAGTACCACTGCTGTAACTAACAGTTCCAAATTCTATTAATTATGTTTTGGCGGTTTGCTCAAATGGGCAAACAAGTCGACATTTCTTCAAAAGCATGTCTGTTTTCCCTTTTAGGTTGCGAACTATGTCGAAATAACTAGTTATATTGACAGCCTTGTTAGCTTACTTGGGCATGAAGCTAAATTTTAATTGTACCAACCCTGGCGTATTCTTTTCTTTTAGGAGTTGATTTTTGTCACCTTTTTAACTTATCGCTGAGTTTCTTAGATTTTACTTAGAAAGCTAACCTTAAGAAAAACAATTGTGCTTCCTTGGGAATTGCAAATAAAATTTCTCTTACCGAAGAACAAACCATTTTGTTAGAAAAAACTATGAATGGATTTCGTCAATTATCCACTTTGTAGCTAGGTGACATCATATTACCGTATCTTTTTACCTAACTTATCTATTATCTTTGCACGTATTCTGCTTTAATAAAAATAAAAAGAGAGGGTAATCTGTTGATTGGATTAGTGATGCACTAGAAGCTTTTGATTTCATCTAATTTTGAGGAAACATTTTATATTCAAGCTGATACCTAACTTACTGGCTTGGGTGCCATTTTATATTAAGAAAGAGATGGCTTGGAACACCCTATTGCTTATGCAAGTCGTACATTGACCACTGCTGAACAAAGATATTCCACTACCGAACCGGAACTTCTCAAAGTAATCCTTGTAATTGAAAAATTCAGTTTATGTCAAAGGAACCCAATTTATAGTAAATACCGATTGTGCTGCTTTTACCTGGTTAAACAGTTTAAAACAACCTGCTGTACATTTAGCTAGATGGAGATAGATTTATTAACGGAACGAGTCAACCGTGTAATTATTATCGCTATCTCTTCCTATATCGAATCTAACCATACTAAATGGGATGAAAATACATTTCAAATTACACAAGCTCTGCGAACTTCTAAGTATGAATCTATCCTCTTCTCCGCTTCATTTTTAGTCTTTGGCCGTTATACTCCAATTGACGTAGTTATTATGGTTATGTTTTGGACAGTACCAATGCAATTGAATTTTATGGAAAAATACATTGGGATAAAAATCAACAACTATTACCTTCTATCTTTACCGATGTTAGAAAAAATTTATTTAAAGCCTATGAAAAAACTAAAAATTATTACAACTTTCGTAAATGAGACATTTCATATGCCTTGGGTGAACAAGTATTGAAAAAAAATCATGTTTTGTCAGATACCAGTAAAAAGTTTTCCGCTGAACTAGCTCCTAATTACACGTGAAATCTCTCCATTAATATATGAACTACAAGTTCTAAATGACATATCTCAAGGTCGTTGGCATACTAAAGACCTAAAAGCGTTCTGTTCTGTCCCTAACGAGTGGTATATATTTACGTTTGTGATCAGAACTTCATCCAAATGTATTTCTCTTTAGTTTTCCATCCTTATCTCGACCAAACTATTTTTAGCTGTATCTTTCGTACCCAAACAATATCTAATTATCCAGCTCCCCTATATCTAAATAACTATTAACCCTTTACCCCACAAATTTTTTAAACCTTGTTATATCATTTGTAGTTCTCTGATTTTAAAAAGATAGTCCGGTCATACCTTAGTTATATAAAACAAGTTGAAAATGCAAGGCATTGTCGCAACGAACTTCCAAATGTAGACTTACTTTAAAACAATTTAAAGAAATTAAACTTATTATGTTGTAATAATTATAAGTATTCAGATAAAATAAAATTAATTCCCGGGGGTCGGGTATCCGTGGTCAGATTTTGTGGGGGGTACCATATTTCGACTCAGCTATGTTAGGGGAGTCCAAATATGTATCGCACATTAATTTTGGACCTATTTGAAATTTTAATTTTCCCGACGGAATATCGCGGGGCACGGCGTCCCCGTGGCCCGATTTCAACTGACATCAAAACTTAAGCTCAGGACACCGAGCTGAATCGATTGATGTATCACATTGATGTCCGACCATTAGAAAGGCCTCGGACGGACAGACGGACAGACAGACGGACGACAAATCGATTTCATAAACGAACGAAGTTCGTTGAAAATTTTGAAAGGCCATCACCTATAAATAAATCAAATTTTTCTTTAAATTTTTATCTCTTATGTTGTCATTATTCGACAACTTAATACAATTGTTATCGTGGTTGACGAATGTTTTGCCTGAACAGCCCTGTTCTCTTACGCATATATTTCAATCATTTTTATAATTTCCGTTATCGATCATTTTATATTATAGAAATGCTAATACATTTTTTTTTGTTTTCTTTAAACGTATTGGCAAGAGACTATTGCCTAGTCGTTTCATATATTGTTCCTTATGTTGTTGCTGTATCGAAATTCCTTATTTCTATCTTTACGGTCTATCTCGTACAATTACTGCTGTGCCTCATGGCAATTATGTCTTTGAAATTATCGTGAGGGTATATTTAAGTTGTTCTCGGTAGGAAGATGATTTGTCTGGATATCATTTGGAATCTAGTTGTCTTTCAGTATATATGTGGTGATATAACTTTTATCTTATGGTTAATATCACAGGTGGCCATTTACACCAATTTGTCTTAACAGGGACATTGTGTACTCTCTATTTCTTCTGTAAGATACCAATCCTAAAACTCTACTTTTTTCTTATCCCGCTATCTCGGTTTTAAACCTTAATTTTTTCTCTGATGGACCTGTCTTAAGTCCCGAGATAATCATTCATCACATAAGAGTAGTGTTTCCCCACTCCGGGCTAATGACAACAATTTGGCAGGTCGAGCAGTGCT
This sequence comes from Platerodrilus igneus, assembly GCA_036346225.1. Lineage (NCBI taxonomy): Eukaryota > Metazoa > Arthropoda > Insecta > Coleoptera > Lycidae > Platerodrilus > Platerodrilus igneus. The sequence goes on from JARFIW010001130.1 coordinate 2,836,368, forward strand.
TCGCTCTCCACAGTTTTTTCTATCACTATTACTCGATACAAGCCCTTTCTCTTATCATTTCTACCTAGGTTGTTATATAACTTCCAACCTCACACCTCCCTCTTTTATATTTTCTTTATTTCTCCTTTTTTCTTCTACTTTCGAAGTCTCTGCATAGTTAGAGGGTTATTACTTCACGACATTGGGGCGTGGGCGTAAAGAACCTAGCTGTATATCGGCAGTGTCTTCTGCTGATATACGTTGAAAGTGAACACTGTTATCGATTTGTCTGTGTCGATCTTCCTAATCGAGATGCACGGATTGTATTCCTCTTGTTAAAAGATTCCGCATGCCGTTTATGTGAGCGAGTGCCGCTGCACGGAGCTTTTCCTTTTGAAGGGTATGTGTTGAAATCCCATTTTACGTTCTTACGAGATCACTCTACTCTCTTGGTTGTCACTTTTTTTTATTACATTTATAGGAGGTGCGGTGTGCTTTGAGAATAAGGCCTCCGAACCAAAATTAGGTTTTACGTTCCTTTTTAAAAAAATTTGTCGTAATCTATTATCTTATCTTAATTTTTAGGTTAAATCATAAATATTTAGTGCCTATCTATTTCTACATGTGACCACATTTGGTTAATTATCTTTCTTTTCCGAAGATATCTTAGAGATCTTATCGTAAATTAATTAATATTCTAACCCACAGATGGTTAAGTATTTATCTTTCTCTCTGCAATTATCTGTGAGATGAGATCTTTCTCTTACCTTTACCGTTAAGTAACTAAAATACCTATATCTTTCTTGTAATGAAATGCCTTAAGAAATAATTTTATCGATTTGTTGTTCCGAACCCTTGGTATTTAAAACCAAGGTTAGGATAGCAGAAAAGGTGAAAAAGCAAACAGTAGCACTAGCTAATTTCTTAACTTAACGTTTCCGCTACTGCATTATATTTTGTCTTATTTTATTAAAGCCACTAAAAATTGGTTTAGCTTTAGAGAATGTCTTTAAAAAGATGCAAATCCGCACGCATTCATAAGTGAATGTGAAATTCTTGTATTTAGATGTAGAAGTGAAGTTAAGTGTAGTAATAAGTGTGAGTGCCATGCGTCCGGCGAAATTTGTGCGGTCGGTGTTGCGGCAAACAAAACCTGTGCACACTGAGTCGAGTGATCCTTAAAATGGGGTGGCTGCTCATTTTCGTTTCGGTAGCGCAATTTTTGCCCCGGTTTAAAAAACCAGGTGGCAGCTATAGACAAATATAAGCTTTGTACAAAGAGATTTTTTCTTCTTTATTTGTTTCTAATTTTGAAGCTTTAATGCAATTGTTAGGCTTTTTTTAAAGCTATAACATTTATTGTATTAATTAAGTTTATGGGACTTTTCAAGACCCTGCATTGGGAAAATACCAGCATTGTAACATTTTATTGCGGACGTACGTGAAAATTACAAAGTTTTGGTTCGCATGGAAGGTCCGGGTATTGGCTTATCTTTGTGGTCTGGGTGAATGCTAAGTCGGCATTTCTCGCTGTTGTAACGGCTCTGTACCCACCAACGTTCGTCAGAGAACTTTAACCTCTCTTGGAGGGGATAGACTTTCTTCGAGTTCTGATGTGTAAGTAGTGCTTTGACTAATCGATCAATCAATCCCCATCTTCCGTTTCTATCCTACATTGTACAGGCACGTCAATAACAAGGGCTATAGCGAGGCAAGCAACAGGAAGCACTACGGAACACACTTTGTGAACCAAGGAAATCGCTGCAGCTGGAGCGAAATTCCGAAGGTTAATGATATCCCTAATAGCTTGGAACACATGTCGTCGCCTTAGTGAATTTAATCTCTAGTAAATTTGAGGTTATATACGTGTGGTAATCACTAAAATATTTTACCCTAAACACAGTAGTTTTGAAAGGGTTACCAGAGTCGGATGAAGAGCAAATAAAATTTGTAGAAAATGATTGATTATCTGCAGTCATTTTAGAGTTTAATACGCCTATAATCTTATCTACTACTTTTTACTTCAGATATACTTTCTAGTGCTAGTGAACATTCTAACTTATACAGCATTCAGAAAGATTCAAGTAAACCAGCACAGTTGACCAACGATGAAATAAGAAACTATGTTCGTGTTTGCACTATAATGTCTTTAGTAGATGCACCTAATATACGATCTTATTGGGGTCAAATTACTCAGAACGAGATTATTGGAAATTGAATTAGTTTAAACAAATACGAAAAAGTACAACAATTAATCCACTTCATTGACAACCAGAAAATATCACCAGTAAATGATTCGACCCATGAACAGTTACATAAAATCAATCCTTTGCTTACTGAAGCGAACAAGAGGTTCTCTTCTATTCCTCCTAAAAGATGTATTCGGTGGATGAACAACCGTGTTCCAGCAAGTTCTATAATTTTCTTAAGCAATACTTACCAGTTAAACCACGAAAATGGCGCTTCGTTTTTTTTTTGTTATTTGTGGAGTATAAAGATTTCTTTATAATTTTGAGATATATTCTGGACACGGAAATGTACTCCTGCCAAATGTACTTGACTGCAAATGTGGTCTTAAGGCTTTGTAGGAATATTGGCCCTGTTAAAAATTATTCGTCTACATTTTGATAGGTACTATAGTACAAAACCACTGATATCTTATTTATCTAAGGAAAGAATATTGTGTTTGGGAACTACACGTAAAAATAGAAATATCGATAGTAAGTTATTATCAGAAAATGATACGAATAAGGAAAATGAGATCACAGTATTGAATATGTTGGAGATTCAGATGGTGTCAATATTTCGGCTCTTGCACGGAAAGAAAATAAAATTGTAACATTTGTCTTAAATTTTGCAGGTCATATTCCTTGTGGCGGGATAAAAGATTTGATAAATCTAAAAAAAAAGTTGATGTACCTTGTGCATAGGTTTAGAAGAATTAATAAGCATATGAGAGAGGGATTGATTTACTTGACAATATAATAGATAGATATAAAATACTAATTCAAGGGAAGAAATGGCATTTTCAGTTATTCTATTATATAATAGATATGGTTTCTGCACATGCTTTGCTCTTGTACAGGAGGGAACATGTGGAAAGGAGAACTAAAGAAGAGATGCACAAAGAAGGAAAAGTATTATCCTTCTGAGAGTATAGATCAGCGGTAGCACTATGTTTATGTAGAGAGAAGAAGCTGGCAGATCCTCAGCTAAATCGGTGGAACAATAGTTGATGTCCAAAAAGAAGAACGGACCAACAGTGCACGTTTCGTCAAAGGATGTAATGGTAATATTTTCCACATCCAAGTAGTGAAACCAGTAAGACAGAGATGCAAGTTATCGATATGCAATTATATATCATATGTACAGTGTGAAAAATGTGAAGTACAATTATGTTCGAACAAAAATAAGAACTTCTTTACATCTTTCCATGTTAATTAAATGTTAGAACATTGACACAATGTACCATATACATTATAATACCAAAATTATAATAACTTTACTGAATTTTTTTAAAACTTTGTGCCTTTGATTTTTTCACCCATTTAAGAAATCATTCAGCAAAGGGTTAAGAATAATAAAAACTAGCACGTTTTGCTTGATTTGTGCTTTTATCGTCGTACTGAGTTTATAGACGATTAACATTCTAGTAGTTGTTCCACAGCATAGATATTCTACAATTCAGTAGCCGGTCATTTCAAATTCAATTGTTGTGTTAATATTATATTCAGTTTTGACCACTTAATCCGCAGCAACAAAAAGTTAGAATGCTATCTGTTTTTTTGTTGCGACAGTAAATCAATGGTTTTAGCGGCTATCAGTGACAATTTATTATTAGTTATGATAAAGAAAATGAAAAAAAATAGAAAAATGCGTAATTTAATTTTTACTGCACGATCAGTATACTGCCGTGCTAAGAAAGAATCGCGTATCTGCAGTCGCGTTACTTTTGAGAAATTTGAGTTGAAAGTTTGACTGTTTGCCATGTGATACCAACATTAAAAAATTAAATTTTATTTGCAGTTTTAAGGTAAAATATAGCTGAAAATGCATTAGAAACAAGAAAAAAATTCAATTGTTTAAAAAAACCTAAAAAGGATAGAGTTACGTTGTTTAAACTTAGGAAAACGTAAAATTTAAACTACTTTATTTCGCTTGAAATCGACGTAACTAGAATTACCGGGGTTTTTCTTAGCAAAATGAGCTTGAATCTTTTAATATCTTTTAGTAACACGTACTTAGTGTTTGAAATAAATAATATAAATCATGTTTTATAAGAACACGCACGAACAAAACGAACTGCTTAACAATCGCATTTTATTGCTCAAACATAAGTACGCTACATTTACCATCTTACGGTTTAAACGACAACAACTAGCTTAAAAGTTAAATTGTACACTAAAAACTGAAAAGTAACTTCTTAAATATTAATGTAATACACTTTAAACCAAAGACTAAAATACGAATAAAAGCGACATATTTTTACACAGGTACAATTAAATTTTTTTTATAGGCAAATCCTTCCAAAAGCGCCTTCGATTTTCACTAATTACCCCACTTAAATTTTTTCAAATACTCTGCTTCTTTTCTTTTGTCACGCCACATGCTGTAACTCTTGGAAGGGATAGTTAATTAATTCCTCCTCGTTTGTAAGCTTTTTTCATAACAAAATCTAACTCCATCATATCTTTAGTACGTGATGTTTTATAATACAACACTTTCTTATTCCTGCGAGCCACTATTTGGATAATATCCACTAGATAAGGCCGGGTAGCTTTTCTATTTTTTACTTTTTGATAAGAGGTCCAATCTTTCCATTGAACAAAGTCGGAAATATTCATTTCTCTGACTTTCACTTTGCACCGTGCGTTTTTACAGCATTTGCAAAATCATGAAAATCATAAGTCTTGGTCTGTTGTTTAAGTGATTTTTCTACACTGTGGTGAAAGCTATCGGCACTCATGAAAGTGTGACCTGGTTCAAAAAAATTCATTGTAATGGTGTCAGCCGATATTGCGCGGGAGTTTATATTATGAAGCAAAAACGATAACATAGTCCAATTCTTATTTTGGACTGCGCAATTGTCGACCCAAAAAATAATTTTGCGAGCATCCCTATGAGCTAATAAGAATGAGTAGTAATAACTGATAATGTCTTCTTTAGTTCTTTCAGCAATTGCTTCATGCTAAACTGCAGCATAAGGGCAAATTTGACTAGTTTTCCCAAGGGCACGAAACTTTCGTGATAAGCAACAATTCTCTGAGTAAATAAAACCTTTTTAAAGCATTCTATTAGTGGTAACATAATGACCTACTGTAAATCAACGGATACGCAAACTGTATCACAATCAAACTTTGTATTAGCATCCTTTTTATATGCCCCTGGAATTTTTACTTTCAAAATGTGTTTAGATCAAGAATCACAGTTTAAACATTCGCTTTGAAGATTATCAGAGGTATGCTTAGGATTGTGCAACTTGAATTCTTCACAGAACTCACATTCATTTGGTAAAAGATATATTCTTGCAGAAAATACTTTCCTAAATAACTCGTAAGAACATTTTCATGGCCGAATTTTTACTACAAGAATCCTTATACATTAATACGATTGTTAGGTCACTGGGAAAATATTTTCTCTTTGGCGCATGCTCGGGTCTGTAGTGAGATATGGTTGGACCAATACTTTCAATGTGATTGTCAATTATATTCGTATCAATTTTGTTGGAATTTACATGCCGCCCGCGTTTTTTCACATTTTGGAATCATCTATGAAGGTGATACATTTTTAAATGCTCCTTGTATAACCCAATCACTTGTATTCTAATATCCTAACGTAGACAAAAAAATGGTTTGCAAACAAAATGAGATCTACCTTCAGTATCTTTGAATATTTAAAGCTTCTTTGCCTTCTCGAATTTTCGGTAGTTTCAACAAGTTTTTTGTTTTTGATTACATTGTTTATTATAAAAAGACGTTTTCCCATCCATGACAGTTTCCAGTATCGCTGGTTGATTTGCGATTGTCTGTCTTGGTTAATTTTTGTAATACATTTGTGTCTGCATTTTTTGAAATCGCAAGGTTGCAAAACCTATGTTTCTCTGCCAATAGTTGAGTTTTCTGCATTTTTCTTTCATTAACAGAGACCCCTAGTGCTTTCCTCTTTCTCACAGTGCCTTTTTTTGCATTCATTTGCATACATTTAAAACAAATACCTGTCAAAATTAAATCTGAAATGTTTGCATTTATATTAGTATCATCGTCATTCACATTTTCCATTACATCTGTACGGTCACCAAAAGGAAGCAAAGTAAAGCCTAAATCACTGTAATTGGCATTAATCATTGTAAGGTTATTTATATTATCTAAAAAGGTAGAATGTAGTTATTTCTAAAGAACTTCTATTTGTTCTTACTTAGTCTTAGTTTTTTATTATTTCCAGTTAGATTGAGATTGGTCTCATTACTTTGTATCATAGTGGAATTGTAAAGTAATCTTAAGGGTACATCAGGCTGAATTCAAAAACCTTGTGATAGTTTAACAAAAGAATTATCGTTATCACATAAGGTTTCACTTATATTGTCAGGTAATTGTGGTGTTCTGCTATCAGTATTGTAGTTAATCTAAAAAGAATATTTATTAATTGCTTATTATTTTTTGCTGACGCCTGAACGTTTTTTCTTACACATTCTGACGCGTCCATATCAAAGATTTTAACGGAATCTTCGGTGTATGATTCTGGAGTCAAATCGGTTTCTATAACATTTTCAGCATTTTCTTGCTGTAAATCAACTAATGCAGCTAATGTAACTATACGTTTTCCACGGCTTGCCATATTTTAAAAAACTATGCATCGCCGCTAGCTAATTTTACAAAAAATACATTAAATTATTATATCAGTCCTACTGAAAAGTGTGTAGCACATCAAATAATCTTTAATAAACTGAATAGGTTTTATTTATTAAGTGAACCATTTAGGAAGTAACGAGTTACAAGGGCGATTTGTAAAAATGAGCGCCAAAGATAGCCGCCTACTACATAAAAAATACCGTATCTTTTACTTGCTAAGATAAACCTACGTAACTACATAAAAGTTACTGGGTTTTATCTTAGGAATTTCAGATACGGGGTTCTATCGTAATAATACAGCAACAATTTCAATTTCACGTAAGTATAATGTAACTTACGTTTTCTCTTAAACGACGAGAGATACTGTGTTTAAGCTTTGTAAAATCATAAATTTTTAGTCTAGCTGTAAGCTCGTAGCAAAATCTCAATTTTCACAGAAATCAAAGTGACGGGATTCTTTCTTAGGACGGCAGTATAAAGCTCAAGATTTGGAATATTCCGTAATGCCCCAATTTCAAGACAATAACGTACAACTAAGATATTTTTACGTCCAAGCTTGAGCTTTGTAAAATCATAAATTTTTAGTCTAGCTGTAAGCTCGTAGCAAAATCTCAATTTTCACAGAAATCAGAGTGACGGGGTTCTTTCTTAGGACGGCAGTATAAAGCTCAAGATTTGAAATATTCCGTAATACCCCAATTTGTGGACAATAACGTACAACTTAGATATTTTTACGTCCAAGCTTGAGATGTTACTAGTGGAATATAAGCTTACAAATTTAGAATACGCATCGTTTGAATATTTCGTACTTTATGGCAATTTCTTTTAAATTTTGTTGCTGCGACTTCAAGGAAAATGATTTAATTATAATACTTTATAAAAATCATGTGATTGAATAATCTCTTTTAACTCGAACTAGTTTGCAACAATTTTTGTTCTCAAAAATTAGATACAAAAAATAGTGCTACAATTCCAAAGAGAGAGCATTGTGGTCCTCAACATGTTCTGCGTGACAGCAAAAACAAGCACGTAATTTTTTATAAATTTAACAGAATTCAGTAGAATAAATTCGTTTCAAAATGCAGGAACGATTTTTTATAAACGGCAAATTAGAGTTGTTTAATAAAACTAGTTTGAATCCAAAAAACAACAGCAGCGACAGCTTTTCTTGTCTAGAAGAATAAACTTGGTATTCCGTTTAAATAGTGGAAAATAACATAATAAATTGTAAATATATAACTGGTAGATTACAGCCTGCTCTCCACTTTGTAAACATCTATTTCCTTTATCGTTATCGTTAGTTGTCTCCAGACTATGCATGTAAATAGTAAAACTAGTTCGCTTGTGTACCCGCACTTCTCTTTCAAGTCAATAACAGATCACGTCTCTCTCCGTCTTTGCATAAACTTGATCGCCGCAGTGCCATATTCAATAAATTACAGGAAAACTAGAAAGAAAACTTGTAATATAAGAATTTCTAAGTTATGCCCATTTTTACCATCTGTTGCTATCGAAGTTGACAATTAATATGTATAAAATGGACATAAACCATGTATATTCCGGCGAAATTTGTAAATAATCAGGAATATTTTGCCGGAAGTGACAAGAAACTCAAACAATTTAAACTGGCAGAGAAAAATTAACGGAAAAAGTAATTTGTATCTTTCGTGACAAAAATATTTGCATATGAGAATAAGGAGTGTGTTCATTATTTCGACGAAGTTTTGTTAATCAAAAACGAAGACTTAAAAATATTATTGCATACAGGGATATTATAAAAATAACTTGGAACTCTAAAATAGTCGTTTTTTCTGTCCGACATTACTCTGCGGCAGACTTGTTGTAGGCTGCTCCGTGGCGTAGTGGTATGTGTGTGACTACTACGCCCAAGGTCCCGGGTTCGAATCCCGACACCCTCCGCTTGAAAAATGTTAAGTGAGCATTCTTTCACAAAAATGCACCCTCGTTCGGATGAGAGGTAAAATGGAGGTCCCGTGTGTGAGTGTTGTCACGCACGCTAAAGATCCCTACCTTGCTTGGAACAGCAAGGGTTCGGAAAAATTTCAAATTTTCCAGGTAAAAAAACTCGCTTCCTGGACAATGTAGTACCTTTGGTTGGAGCATTGGAAGATCACATGTAAGGTAGACCTAGTGTAATCAATGCAAACAAAAAATGTAGAAGCTACTCCTTAATAATGTCATTCTACTTTGTATTTATAACAGTAAATATAGTTGTAGAAGCACACATTAGAGGTTCATAGGTTTTATCTGCAAAAATATTTGGCTAGTGACGTGCCAGCGAGATTTAAAAAAAAATACATAGAGATATAGAAATACAGGAACGGCGTTTAAATGCAAGTACCTATATACGTAACTTATAGAAATTTTGAACAACGATCAATTTTACCATGTGCAATTTCTTGGTTGCTTCCTTCTAAAGTTGGTCGCCAACCTACGTTGCAACCGTTTAAAAGGTTGTGATACTAGGTGAATATAACTTACCAGAAAAATCACTGCTCAATAGTCATGAGTATATTCTTTTCGTGTTGCATTTTCAGACAACAGACTCCATGGTTTACTAACCTAAAATAACAAATATTAATAAACTAATTAATATCCAGATATTAAGTGTGCCAAACATCCATAATGCTTTACCGAGTGTGCGCTTAAGAGCAATGTAGTACCCGCATACACCCTCCCAAATAATTAGAAATGATAGCATAGGAGACCAGTAAAATTAGATAACCTCATTTGTAGAAATAGTAGTTTGTTACAGGGGCTATGGAGTACCCCGCATATACCCACCCAATTAATTAGAAATGTTAAAATAGGAGACTAGTAAAATTAGATAGCCTTATTTGTAGAAATAGTAGTTAAAGTTAAATTTATGATAAGTTCATTCAGGTCTTCAACCTATGCGCTATTTCCAATAGAGGAAATACCATATTACAACATAGGGCCAGCAAAATAGCTTGTAATTTCGAAATAGACAGACACAGCACATTGACAATAAAAGTCAAAGTCCAAGCAGTATCCATTAGGTAGCTGCTGGTCACCAACCAGAAATAAGCAAAGCTAACAATTTGAAATAAAAACAGAGTCACTACGAGGAAGCGAACAAAAAACAAAAATAGCGGCAGTTCCACTTCAGATTTCAACGGGTGAGGCCACTATGTGAAAAGAAATTATTTAACCGATGGATAAATTGGTATTAGTGAAAGTTACAGTGATTGAGCTTATTACGGGTAAGTTTTATGCCTGATGTAAGTTGTACCAGTACCAGACATAAGTAATAGGGAATGTGCCCACTGGATAACAGTATTCGTAAATTATGTACCTAACGTCAAAATTTCTAAAGTTGTTAATATAATAAATAAATGATATATTTAACAGTTAAATATACCAAATAATATGATCCGAATTTTATTTAGGTAATAACCTAGAAGTCACGGTGCGTATAAGGCAAATGAAAGCGCCCCCCCCCCTTCCAGCAGAAGATATGGACAGCCACGTCACCCTTAGGTAAAACCACACTATAAACAAACAAAAAAATAAACTAAAAGGAAACCGTTTGACTAACCCTAAGTTAAGATAACGTAAACCGATCAACCGATCCTTCAAGTAATGTACCACGTTATTATTCAAACATCCGCGATCGCTACAGTGGTGTCAGATAAATTATCTCTGATGGAAAGTGTTCCGTTCAACCCTGTATGTATTTATTTAGTTTCTTTATATTACTACTATAAAGTTTAAGTTTATTTGTTAATAGCAATATTTGCTCTTTTATTTAAAATTAATAAACCCGGTCGCGTTTTCACCTTTAATGTTCTATCTTGTTTGCCATATGTTTGTTTGATGATTGCGCGGCCTAATACAGTCTATTGTCACCGTTTGGACAATAAGTTTCTGTTTCGGAGGTCAGTCCCCGTATAGAACTACCTCACATCATTATATTATTTTTTGAGTGTAGTAATAAGTGTTTTAGATCCAATAATCTTCACCGCTCTAACTGGACATCAGGTAAGAATATTGAAAGTCGCATTTGTTTAATATCTGTTTGGTTATACACCCGCTTTTCTCTCGTGAGCATCTTTTTATGTACTCAACAGTAAGTATTTAATAAGTTATTTCAAGTAAATACATTACACCACGCGTAGTTAAAGTACCATAATAATAATAATAAGTAGAAATCCTCAACTATACGGAGATTAATGGAAGTACATAATAAAATTATAAATAACATGTAAGGTCATACAGAAATATCTAGAACAAAGAACAAAAAATGCTTACACAGAAAAATTATGAAACTTAATAACTGCAATAACATAGACATAGAGCATTAACCCAACACTATTCAAGTTCAACATTATCTAGCCCACAATAGGTATCACGATAAATTATAATATACACGCTTTGACTACGAAAGAATAGGAAGTTTTCAAGTATAATCCGATAAATCCTAATTTTGATATAAATTAATTACAGGGTCGTACTACAGTAAAATAAACAAGGAAATATAATATTATATACTACGACTCTAGGTACAAAGTATTTAAAAGAAATTTAGGCCAGACAAAGCTTACTAACAAACGGTGCATTTATTGTATATTTAATGTTTAGGATATATTTAATTGTATATTTAGCAACTTTATAAAAATATTTTGCAAGCAAGCACGATAGAAATTGTAGGCAAGTAACAATGCCACGACAACCTTTAGGAGTAACGGGACCACAGATAAACCCTACCACACATACTTCTAGGACGTTAGGAATGACAGCCAGCACAATTGAAGCATTTACAAGAAATTCAAATGTAGTAGAATATTTCGAAAAAATTAAACTACACTCCAATTTAGACAGATGGAACAAATCTACGACTTTAAACTTATTTAAATATAGATTACAAGGTGAAGCATATAAATTTTTTAAATCGGGCCGAGAACTTGGAATCAGTACTATAACATTTAAAGATTTTAAGGCTGAATTTATCAAACGATTCGCGCCCATAAAAATACCAGGCGAAGCTCTATGGAAATTGTCAAAATGATTTCAGAGGCACCATGAATCAATTTCAGCGTACGTAACGCGTCCAAAAATTCTAGGTCAAGAAATACTAGAGGAAGATAGAAAATAGAAGTAAAACAGACACAAATGCAAGTGATAATTTAATAGAGAAAACCGGAAATGTATTTTTGAGTCCAAAAGGAACTGCCTTAGCCCACTGTGTATCGGAGGATCTGGCGATGGGAACGGGAATAGCACGAGAATTTAAACACAGGTTTGACTCAATTAAAGAAGCAAAAGGCCAAAAAAGAGGAGTAAGCGAAGTCACAACCCTTCAACACATTGAACGAAACATTTACTACCTAATTACGAAAAGTAAGTTCTTCCAAAAACCCACGTACCATATCTTATGGAACACTATAAAAGAACTTAAATTACAACTATTGACATTCGAAGACACAAAAGTAGCAATGCCAGAAACAGATGCGGATTAGACAATCTACTATGGAAAACCGTGTTAGAAATGACTAAATTTAAACTTAAAGGAACTAACATTACTATGAACATACATCACAAGAGACCGACAACGAAACACACCAGGAAACCATTCATACACTAGAACCAGAGGTCATCCCTATGTAGGACAGGGAATTAATTAAACGACATCAGAATCAAGACTTGTTTTGTCAAGAGGTCATGAAACAATTAGAAACGACACCCACAACGAGCGACCCAATATTTTACTTAGATATCGATGACGTACTATATAAAACGGTACAACGAAACGACCGCTTACTAATACCGAAAACACTAATCGGAAAAGTGATTCACGATTTTCACGACCTACCGTTCGCAGGGCACCAAGGTAAAACAAAGACACGAGCTTTCATTCAAACTCGTTGCTACTGACCAAACATGAGAAACGATATCACAACGTACGTATCCAATTGTCAATCATGCTGTCGTCGGAAACCCCCCACACTTAAAATTAGCACCCCTTCAGAGTTTCCCAGACATAACAACCCCCTTCGAAACAGTGTCTATGGGCATGACAGACCCTACTGTTACCTCATACCGAGGAAATAAATACATGTTTACATTCCAAAACCATTTTACAAAATACGTAGAAGCAATACCACTACCCGACCAAACGGCATACACTATTGTCAAATCGTTTGTAATCATCATTATTGCCCAACATGGCACCCTGAAACAACTAATTACAGACCAAGAAACAAACTTCGTATCCTTCATGTCTAAAAACTTATGCACCTTTTTTAAAAATCGAAAATCCAAACCAGCCCCTACCACCCACAATCAAGCGAACAAATAAAACGAAGTCACAGAGTTTTTAAAGACTTTTTATCACGTTACATACAGAAAAATCGGGACAAATGGATCCCGTATTTACAAATGGCGTACTGCATGGACACCCACACCTCAACGGGATATAGCTCGTAAATTTTATTACATGGTAAGGACCCCATCCTACAAATCGACGACATCGTAATACCAAACAGAATACGATACTACAGCGACCACAACTACGTATCCGAAATGATTGGAAGACTGAACATAGCTTTTAATGAAGTACGAAATCAACTGACAAAGACCGTAGGAAATCGAGCCATTAAGTTCAATAAAACACAAAAGGAAAAAACCTACAATTAGGTGACCTAGTGTACTTATATGATCCCTCCAACAAACCAAGAATAGCAAAAAAATTAGCAACACCATGGACAGGTCCTTACCCCATAATCTAAGTTAAGGGGCCAGTAACTGTCCAAATTAGATTACTGAACGGACGGAAAAAACAAGTAGTACATGTAAATCGACTTAAACCGTGCGCAGAAATAAATAATACAGACGAAAAATTACTAGAGCCCACCAGGAGTCTCTCAACTGACGATATCCCAGAGAACACACAAATACAACCATCCCCCAACGACGAGATAAACACGCGGGACTCAACTATCACAATCTGAAAACGACTAGAAAATCAACTAGATGCCGAAGAACGCCAAAATGAAGAATCAGAAACAACCCGCTCCCGAGTGGGTAAACGTACAATAGATTTCATTAAACAGAATGATGACCAAGAGCCTCCGCGAGACACGCCCCAATCCCATAAAAAGTTAAAGCTATCTAAGCTAAAGAAAAATTAAGGAATACAAATACAATAAAACGAAAGAAAAAATAGAAAAGTGGAAGATTAGCAGTTTTATTTTACTTGCACTAACATAGAAAAAATTATTTCAGGAAAGCAATTAAAGCACGAGCAACGAATTGATCAACATTATCTTCATTCAGAAAAGTACAGAGAGATAAGGTAGCAAATTTTTATATGAACTGTGTTTTTAATTAGTATAATTTTACAGTCAAAGAAATAGACAAATGTAATAGTATAAGAAATAAGAAAAATTTAATCGTACAAAAAATGTATAAACGGAAACTTTTTTGGAATATTATAGCAGCAGTGAAAATAACAATGATGTACGCGTTTATCGCCTACGACTGCCAAAACAAATCACCAAACATTACAGTGATATCGTTGAAGGACACAGCAGCTTGCCCGGATGTACAAACAGACTATCGTGAAGAATCTGCCTAGTGCAAATAATACAGAGAGACGAATACAAACTTCAAACAGTGCGGATGTGTTTAATTGAAATTACGTGAGTTATAACCCATTGTGGAATGCTTTCACACAGTTCAGCAGTAGCAGAAGGATAATCAAAATTTCACTACCTACTGGGAGCTGAAAACTGCAGAGATGTACATGGCTTTAAGTCACTAAAAATTTATGAAAATATAATTGGTGGTATACAAATCAATGCGACACTATCACAATATTAGGACATGTAACAGACGACGGAACATGTGAAGGAAGAACATACACGGAAAACGGCCATACTTGGAATAAAGCTGTGATACAAGCCAGTGTCAAAATTACAGTTACAGAATATAGAGCAACATTAAGATTGGACAACAACGAAATAACCCTAACAAATGGAATAACATGTAAATTTTTAGAAGCCTATTGCATAGACTCTACGTACGGAGAAACAATATGGAATTTTCTTCCGGAAGCAGCATGCGACATCAATCTAAGTACATGTGATTTTTTTTTCCAATGCTCCACCCGAAGGTACTACATTGGCCAGGAAGCGAGTTTTTTTTTTACCTGGAAAATTTTGAATTTTGCCGAATCCTTGCTGTTCCAAGCAAGGTAGGGATCTTTAACGTGCGTGACAACACTCACACACGGGACCTCCATTTTACCTCTCATCCGAACGAGGGTGTATTTTTGCGAAAAATGCTCGCCTAACATTTTTCAAGCGGACCGTGTCGAGATTCGAACCCGGGACCTAGGGCGTAGTAGTCACACACATACCACTACGCCACGGAGCCGCCCTCAATCTAAGTACGCTACACAATAAGTTCTCGTGCAAATCCTGTACGCTTATATACAACTATTGCGTTGCAAATCAACGAGCGGAGGCATATTGTATGAGGAATAATTATGAGTTTTAATTTTTATAAAATACAGAGTGTGCATAATGTATAGGTCAAATTTGTTTGATAACCCCTTTTATTCTACGCCAATGGATTTGTATTTGTAATAGTAAAACATATTAGTGTTACTGAATCTAGTAGGCTTCTCTCACTCGGTATAGTTGAAAAGATATACTCGTTCAATACGTAACTACAGCTTGCTTATTTCTTAATATTTCGTTAATAATCAAACACAAAAATGGTAACATGCACTCTCTAAATATGATGTCAAGCATTTGTTACTAGGAGAATGCCAAGGCAATTCCGAAAAGGCAGTAAGAGGATATGCAGAGAAATATCCATGGCGCATTGTTCCCAATAGGAAAGCTTTTGTGGCAGTAGATAGACGGATAAGGGAAACTGGAACTGTTTTACCTGCTCTGTTCAACATCGTGGAAGTGAAATAGTAAAACGCACATTGAGAAATGAAGCAAATGTTTTAAATTTAGTAAAGCAGAACCAAGGAATAAGCACCAGAAAACTTTCGCTACAAACGGGAGTTTTTTAGGTATCATGTTGGAGAATTTTAGAAGATCAAGAGCTGTATCCCTATCACATGCAACAAATTCAAGACCTTTTAAAAATCAACTACCAACCTAGAGTAGAGTTTTGCGTCTGGCTGTTAACACAAATTAGAAGATATAATGAATTTGTTACCAATATTCTTTTTACAGATGAAGCATCCTTTAGCAGAAATGCATATTTAACATGCATAATGCGCGTGTGTGGTCAGATCAAGATCCACATTTCACGAAAACCAGCAGTTTTCAGTATTAATTTAAAATAAATGTATGGGCTAGAATAATACACAATCAGCTGATGGGGCCATTTATTTTGGAAGAAAATTTAACCGGAGAGCGATATACAGCTTTTTTAAGAGAACATTTAATAGGTCTATTTGAAGATGTTCCATGTTATCTCACGTGAATTCCACGTTTAGTAAAAATGGTCATTGTTTAGATCATGTTGCTGTAGCCAAAGTTTGTATATTGCTAAAACGTAATCAGGAAAACAGTTAAGATAAGTGAGCTAAGGAAACAATAAGGTACTTTTCACCACATGCCTATAATGTACTACCCTGCGAGTAGCTAAAGGTAAAATGGTAACATCTACGTCGAAGCACCGATACCCCGAAAATAAAGCTCATCTCATTACAAAAGCTGATTTAAACAACGCATATTATGCAACTTTAAAAGCGAAATATTGCACATTTTTAAGTATAGCATTTTATAACATACGTGAGCAAAAAGAAATGCTCAGAAGACGATTTTGCTCATTTGTCCGGCACCATTAACAACACATGAACTTTGTGACGTCAAGGTACCAATGAACCTGTAGTTTTATAAGTGGCATTTTTTTTCTACTCACAAGAAAATACAATGCTACCTGATGGGATAGTGGAAGGTACGACAAGACGGGGTATTTAACGTTCGATTGGGAGCAGAAAAAGAAATTCCGCAGTTACGCACCTTTTCTTATCACTAAATAACTGTTGGTAATTAGTTTTTCAAATGTTTGAATTTGCTCTGCAGTTCGTTCAAAAATGTATAACTAGCTGTTTATTGGTTGCAAATTGTTCTCCTATGAGATGCTTGCTGTACACCAGCGAATTTGGTAACAAAATTGATTTTATTGCGTTTTTGCATTTCCTTATTGACATTCCTACGTCTCACTTTACGAAAATCCTATTTGAGATTTTTACTGAATATAAGCCGCTTTATTTTATTGAATTAAGAATGCCGTACTCTTGAACTTTTAAAATCTCGAATTGTTTATGTATGCCAGTTGAAGATATTCTAATCTTCAATTTTGAGAATTGTGTTTTGCTACGTTTTCTTCGTATTCCATAAGATTTACGATAATAGACATTTTTCACAAATGTTTTTAAATTAAACCAAACAGCATGCGCATGTGAGTGACCTACTTGGGCAGAATAAATTTATAGAATCAACCAATTTTGCTGTATTCCAAAGCAGCCAAAAGAAAGCATAGTCAACGCAGTCATATTCCTGTTTTGGCCTACATAGACATCTGGACACTAACGTACACCTTGGGAATTTCAATAAAAGAAGGAGTCATTAACAGATGATTGGCTCCCGATGATATTGCGTTTGAATCTTTGGATGTGCTTCTAACCAATCGAAATATCATATTCCATCCAGAGCTCTACATCCAAATCCCACCAAATTTCAATTTTAGAATTTTTGACGTTTTATATATATTGGTCGTCATTTAGGGTGGCCGCAATCCTTTAAATTAAACTTTTCAATGCAACAGTCGGTAGACTTAAAAAGATATAATATTGCAATAACATTTAAATACGGACCCACGGCAGTGTTACAATGTATGGTTTTTGGGATTGTTTTCCCGGGTAAACTGAAATTCAGTGGAATAAATTCTTCTGAATGCATAAATAGTAAACGGATACTAAAAAGTAATAGCTATAAAGATACTCCTGGAGTTTGTTTAACGTTCTTGTAAATATCTATGTATATGTGGCTTTTCTCAAACTGAAATAAAAATTCCAATCATATCAGTATAGAGATACCAATTTGTATAAGTTAGTTTCATGTATGTTATGTAATGTAATTACATATCTTGCGTACGTATATACTTTTAGCCATTATTGATTTCACTTTGGTTCTTCTTTAGTATAATATTCCGCAATCGTAGAAAGCAATTACCTTAAATCTTATTGCACTCTGGGTGCGTTGTATCCGATTCTATAGACGTAAAGGAAAATAAACAAACGTTATTTATAAGGATATATCCATTTTACTCGGATAACTTTCAAGCACGTTACGAAAGCGGATCATAAAAGAAATCCTAGCAATTTTATTTCTGGTTATGAAACAACAAACAAACACTTTAGTTAAACACCATCAACATGTAAATAAATCCATATGACAAACTACAGAGTCAGTAGTTTGCTGCTTTGATGGGTTAAGTAGTCTACTCAAGCAGCCATTTGTAATATACCTTAATTACTAACTGGCTTTACGGTACACGCTGTTTTGAATTTGCTTGGGTAATTTCTAAATCCTGGGAACGTTGAGATTGTTTTTATGTCTCGGCGGAATATCCTAAAAGGATCGATCGCAAAGTTTATTGCAAATAACCTTAATTATAAAACAGCTCAGGGTTGTTTTGAGAAGCTTTGCTGCTATGTCAAGCGCTTTACAGTACAAACATTTCTCGCAGATTTTCAACTTTCACTGTATATAGTTACGAAAAAAAAAGATAACCACTAAAAAGCAACTCTAGGCCTTATCCTCTCATTCGATTTAGTATTTCAAACATTAATCTATAGCACATGTGAAAAATATATTCCCTATTCTCGCGAGGTCGTCCACTACTCACATTGTTATACTTTTGCAGGTACTCCAAAAACATTTCTGTCTACTATATTCTGCAACGCTCAACGCTCAACGCTCAACCTCGAAGTGTCGTGAAAGGTATTTAATAATTTGCCTGTCTGTCATTGGTAGGCATAATTGTTTCGCTATGCTGTACTTACGTATAGCATACTGTTCCATACTCCCTGCATATTCACCCTTATACTTTCCTGTAATTAAGTCGTCACGTACTCGATCCTGTCTGTGATCGCTCCTGTAATGTTTTAAAAATTTATCTTCAAACTCACTATACGTTTTTATTTCCTGTTCTACAAGATTGTACCAGGCCTCAGCATGGTCTTTTAATAACGCTTTTACTATATTTTATTTTGCCTGTTCGTCAAATAAATTGCCTACTAAGCTCCTGACGTTATTTATAAAAATCTGCGAATTTACTCTACTATTCCCGTAAAATTGCATTTGTTGATCTAGCGACATATTGCCTGTAACAAATCTGGGACCATCCCCAATTAAAGCCGACACATTTTGTTTGATGCTGCTTACCTCTCTTTCAACACTTCCTAATTGATCTGGACATGAATCTGTTACCTCCGTCATTTTTACATTTATTTCATCTTCACAGAAGATTCTTACTTCAGTCCTCAGTTGTCCCATTTCCAGACTCAAACCTCTTATATCTCGGTCGCTCTTATCAACCCTAGCTTCTACTTCCCCCATTTTTACTGTTAAACAATTTTTAAAATCAGAGAATTCTCTGGTTGACCTCTCTATCTTCTCACACAACGTCTCCCTAACTCCAGTTAATATTTCATTCAGCTGCTCCACTTTTCTTTTTGATTCTTTACCCATTTCCCTAATCTCCTCAAACTTCCGGTATGATTTGGTACTCATTTCCCTAATTTACTCAAACTTCCGGTTTGATTCTTCTCTGCCTAGTCGTATTTCCTCTAACATTCTCATGATTAGCTCATTTTCTTGCTCTCCCTATTCCGTTCTCGATTGATCCTTGCTACCTCTTGCTTCCTTCATTTTTCCTGATTTCTCAAATAACGCATTCTCGTCATTTCCAATCCCAATCCCTTGACTTCTTAGTCACTTCTTTCTCTGCATACGTTTAAATCACTTTTTCACACACTCAAAAATATTTACAAATTTACACTACACACACACACTCTCAGCTCGCCAGTTTCCTGGAATAAAATCTTTGATTTTATTTGGAAATCGAGCCCTCACGTTCGGGTCGTCATAAATATGCAGTGGATACTCTGGAAATAAACCTTTTTATTCCCGCGACATGTTGGGCGCCATAAAATTGCTGTGATTTACGGGATTATCTTTGAGCCCTTGCGTTGGGAGCCATATAAATGCAGTGATTAAGCTCTAAAATCGAGCCCTACTAATGGGCTGTCATAAATTTTCCCTGAAAAATAAAATATTCCAATATCTGTGTAAAAGCTCCCCTAAATCAGCATACTACGGCTAGCTCTGCTTCCAGTTTCTTCAGAGATACTTACCTACCATATGCTTACTCTCTCTCTCTCTCTCTCTCTCGCTCTCTCACTTAGACTACCACATAAAATTACCAATCAAATAATTCAACGAATCATACAACCTTTTATTCATACAAATCAAAAATATACGCCTCCAGCTCAATATTTACAAAGTCGGATATAAATATCTTCATAAAATTTTACAATATCAACCATTAAATCCTTTTAAATTTAACGAGTTTAACTTATTTCAACATTTTTTACATACAGTTCAAGTAGATGGGCCTATTTTAATACCCTAAATTGAAATTTACCCTGATCTATGGTGAGCTCAGTATAAACCCTGTTACTCTAAATGCATACATAAATCGCATCTTTGTTTTCAACAACTTTAAAGACCCGTTTACTCTTTACATGAAACTTTTTCGTCATTTACACCTTCAAATAATAAATTCAAATTGTCCTTTTTATATAACCTTCAAATCAGATTTTATGTTCATAAAATATACATCCAATGTATCAAATCACTCTAGCACAAGATAACAGCACAAAATGTTCAAGCAATAACAAAGAAACAAATTTCGTTACCTGGTGTAAGCTTTTTGCACCATCACCTCTGAAGATGTCGTCCACCCAAAACCTTGTCGTTGCATTCCATCCAACTCCTCTCTGCTATATGTACTTTAAACTCATGTCTACACATTATCCAATTCTATGCAGGCGCCTTCAATATATCTACCCATATAATTGTCCAAAATAGATTGATCTGCTTCTGAATCTACCATACACCCAGCATCCTCGTTCCGAAAAATTAATTAGTCCCGCTTACCTCAGTAACATCTTTCATTCGTTATTTGTATGTAGTTACAGCACCGTTTACAAGTTAGCATCTACTCGTGCTTTCACACTTTTAATTTAAATTAAAACGGACTGTACTTTCACCAATTTAACAACATTTTAACTTAAATGTTACCATATAAGTCTGAAGCGGACCGAAGAAGTAAGAGAGCCCCACTACGTCTCCTAGTGTATTTATAATCGTTGAAAATCTATCTCCTGTCCCCGTTTTCATCGAAAAACACCACTACTGTCACCGATTCAGAAAATCTCAACATGCAACGATCTTTTACAGCTCAGAATTTCTCATTCCACTTAGCTTTATTCCGAAAACACTGCCTAACAAGCATAACGGTCGCAACCTTCTAGAAATTTCTCTCACTCCATTTACAATCAGCCAATCCAGACCAATTCCCCTGTCGTAGGTCTATCATTCAACTATGTTATCCTCCTCTAACTCGTATTTACCGTCTTTATTAACATACCACTACAGCAACATAAAATCGATATTATGATTAGCCTCTACAAATTATTGCGCGTTTTAAATGGCTGTTTTATCCAACGTCTGTTATTTGTCATCCTCGTTTACCTTATGCTATAGATATCCCGTCTCTATTTGTTTTCAGGCCACCTGCTATTTCGCAGCCTTTGCTTCGAGCGTTAACTCAAATTTCTAAAGAATTATGTTCTAACGTACATTCTGGTTTCTTGAATTTGTTTATTTGTCTGTCAATCTTTTTATAAACTGTTTACCAGTTTAAAACTGTACTTTCCGATGTTATTTAACCTATAGATTTCTTAGAATTTATTTTTAACGAACGCTTTCTTAGTTAAATAGAAAATATACGTTTACATTATCGATTTTATATTGACAAAAACTCTCCTTTCTTACTTTATGTGCTTGATTTACAACCTTCAAATATCAAAACTAATTATACTCATATTATCTTTAAGTTTTTACGTACTACAAAGCTTTCACACTATGCAAATTTAAATTACCACATATTAATACAAATATATGCTATTATCCGTCTGTTTTAAGGTCACAACTAATTAATTTGAAGCGTAAATAATTTATTCCTGTTTTCTATATACACGGTCCTTACAAAATTACTCTCTGGACTTATCTATTCCTCTTTACATATAATTTACACTATAATACATATATATATATATATATATATATATATATATATATATATAGAAAGTAAGATGTATCTGTAAACAAACTCTTATGAAAATAATAAGAGCCATTGACAAATACAAATCGGGCTGGTAGTTATATAGCCATTAACAAAACATTAGCTTTATTACTTCATGGGAGAAACATCCACTGACCAATGGTTTCGGCTTGTTAGCCTCATCAGAGCGGACTGTTCCCAAGAACCCTATGAAGTAATCGAAGCTATTATAATGATATAATTTCCAAACAATCACTGTACTATGGCAAAAGTAAATAAAACCGCCATCAGGTGATAAAACACCAACACTACTAAAGTGTGGAAGTACAGAATTGAACCGAAACTACATAATAAATTTTAAAATGACTATAAAAGTACTTTTGGCCTTTGAGATTTGCGGAATGTTACAGCAAAATTTATTTGCTAACGTAACAAACCTTCTCGTGGCGACACCGGGTTCATGCCCCAAAGGCAATTCAAATAAACAAAGACAAGTTATTTGCAGTCCGCAATAAGAAAATTGTATAGAAAGTAAGATGTATCTGTAAACAAACTCTTATGAAAATAATAAGAGCCATTGACAAATACAAATCGGGCTGGTAGTTATATAGCCATTAACAAAACACTAGCTTTATTACTTCATAGGGGAGGAAACATCCACTGACCAATGGTTTCGGCTTGTTAGCCTCATCAGAGCGGACTGTTCCCAAGAACCCTATGAAGTAATCGAAGCTATTATAATGATATAATTTCCAAACAATCACTGTACTATGGCAAAAGTAAATAAAACCGCCATCAGGTGATAAAACACCAACACTACTAAAGTGTGGAAGTACAGAATTGAACCGAAACTACATAATAAATTTTAAAATGACTATAAAAGTACTTTTGGCCTTTGAGATTTGCGGAATGTTACAGCAAAATTTATTTGCTAACGTAACAAACCTTCTCGTGGCGACACCGGGTTCATGCCCCAAAGGCAATTCAAATAAACAAAGACAAGTTATTTGCAGTCCGCAATAAGAAAATTGTATAGAAAGTAAGATGTATCTGTAAACAAACTCTTATGAAAATAATAAGAGCCATTGACAAATACAAATCGGGCTGGTAGTTATATAGCCATTAACAAAACATTAGCTTTATTACTTCATAGGGAGGAAACATCCACTGACCAATGGTTTCGGCTTGTTAGCCTCATCAGAGCGGACTGTTCCCAAGAACCCTATGAAGTAATCGAAGCTATTATAATGATATAATTTCAAACAATCACTGTACTATGGCAAAGTAAATAAAACCGCCATCAGGTGATAAAACACCAACACTACTAAAGTGTGGAAGTACAGAATTGAACGAAATACATAATAATATGTTTAAAATGCTTATAAAAGTAACTTTTGGCTTCTGCAGATTTGGAATGTTACAGCAAAATTTATTTGCTAACGTAACAAATT
Organism: Platerodrilus igneus; assembly: GCA_036346225.1. NCBI lineage: Eukaryota > Metazoa > Arthropoda > Insecta > Coleoptera > Lycidae > Platerodrilus > Platerodrilus igneus. The sequence goes on from JARFIW010001130.1 coordinate 2,860,072, forward strand.
CCTAATCTCTAGGCAACACTCCGGGTTCATGCCCATTAAATTAGGCATTATTCAAAGTAAACAACATGACAAGTTTATTTAGCCTGAGTCTGTCAATAAATAAAGTATAATAGTTATAAGTGCTATCTGTAAACAATACTCTTATGAAAATAATAAAGCCATTTGACAAATACAACATTGTGATGCTGTATTATTCATAAGCCATTTAACAAAACATCTTAGCTCTTATTTACTTCATGGGAGTGAAACATCCAACTTGACCATATGGTTTCTGGCTTGTTTAGCCTCATCAGAGCGTTGTACTGATAAGCTAACATTCCGCAAGAACCCTATGAAGTAATCGAAGCTATTATAATGATATAATTTCCAAACAATCACTGTACTATGGTCAAAAGTAAATAAAACCGCCATCAGGTGATAAAACACCAACACTACTAAATGTGTGGAAGTACAGAATTGTTTGAAATTATATCATTATAATAGCTTCGATTACTTCATAGGGTTCTTGGGAACAGTCCGCTCTGATGAGGCTAACGCCGAAACCATTGGTCAGTGGATGTTTCTCCCATGAAGTAATAAAGCTAATGTTTTGTTAAATGGCTATATAACTACCAGCCCGATTTGTATTTGTCAATGGCTCTTATTATTTTCATAAGAGTTTGTTTACAGATACATCTTACTTTCTATACAATTTTCTTATTGCGGACTGCAAATAACTTGTCTTTGTTTATTTGAATTGCCTTTGGGGCATGAACCCGGTGTCGCCACGAGAAGGTTTGTTACGTTAGCAAATAAATTTTGCTGTAACATTCCGCAAATCTCAAAGGCCAAAAGTACTTTTATAGTCATTTTTAAAATTTATTATGTAGTTTCGGTTCAATTCTGTACTTCCACACTTTAGTAGTGTTGGTGTTTTATCACCTGATGGCGGTTTTATTTACTTTTGCCATAGTACAGTGATTGTTTGGAAATTATATCATTATAATAGCTTCGATTACTTCATAGGGTTCTTGGGAACAGTCCGCTCTGATGAGGCTAACAAGCCGAAACCATTGGTCAGTGGATGTTTCCTCCCCTATGAAGTAATAAAGCTAATGTTTTGTTAATGGCTATATAACTACCAGCCCGATTTGTATTTGTCAATGGCTCTTATTATTTTCATAAGAGTTTGTTTACAGATACATCTTACTTTCTATACAATTTTCTTATTGCGGACTGCAAATAACTTGTCTTTGTTTATTTGAATTGCCTTTGGGGCATGAACCCGGTGTCGCCACGAGAAGGTTTGTTACGTTAGCAAATAAATTTTGCTGTAACATTCCGCAAATCTCAAAGGCCAAAAGTACTTTTATAGTCATTTTAAAATTTATTATATAGTTTCGGTTCAATTCTGTACTTCCACACTTTAGTAGTGTTGGTGTTTTATCACCTGATGGCGGTTTTATTTACTTTTGCCATAGTACAGTGATTGTTTGAAATTATATCATTATAATAGCTTCGATTACTTCATAGGGTTCTTGGGAACAGTCCGCTCTGATGAGGCTAAAGCCGAAACCATTGGTCAGTGGATGTTTCCTCCCATGAAGTAATAAAGCTAATGTTTTGTTAATGGCTATATAACTACCAGCCGATTTGTATTTGTCAATGGCTCTTATTATTTTCATAAGAGTTTGTTTACAGATACATCTTACTTTCTATACAATTTTCTTATTGCGGACTGCAAATAACTTGTCTTTGTTTATTTGAATTGCCTTTGGGGCATGAACCCGGGTGTCGCCACGAGAAGGTTTGTTACGTTAGCAAATAAATTTTGCTGTAACATTCCGCAAATCTCAAAGGCCAAAAGTACTTTTATAGTCATTTTTAAAATTTATTATGTAGTTTCGGTTCAATTCTGTACTTCCACACTTTAGTAGTGTTGGTGTTATATCACCTGATGGCGGTTTTATTTACTTTTGCCATAGTACAGTGATTGTTTGGAAATTATATCATTATAATAGCTTCGATTACTTCATAGGGTTCTTGGGAACAGTCCGCTCTGAAGAGGCTAACAAGCCGAAACCATTGGTCAGTGGATGTTTCCTCCCCTATGAAGTAATAAAGCTAATGTTTTGTTAATGGCTATATAACTACCAGCCCGATTTGTATTTGTCAATGGCTCTTATTATTTTCATAAGAGTTTGTTTACAGATACATCTTACTTTCTATACAATTTTCTTATTGCGGACTGCAAATAATTTGTCTTTATATATATATATATATATATATATATATATATATATATATAATAAAGTATCTATAATAACAGGCTATTAGGTCTGCTAGTTAATGAATTAAACTCTTTATTATAATTCAGGCTTTCGGTTTTTTATTTTTAAACCTTTATCAGGAATACTAAAAATTGTGAAACGTTATTAGGGCATACAATAATCAAATACTTACTAATGTGAGGTTTTTTAAACTAGAATCGTTGATATAAATAAAATTCATAAATATAAATTAAAAGTGTGATGTATAAAGCTTTTAACAAAAATAATGTGATATTCATATTTAAGTTTGAAAGTTACAGATTGACAAATTCCTATATAATTTTGACATTATAATAAAGAGTTTAATTCATTAACTAGCAGGCCTAATGGCCTGTTATTATAGATACTTTATTTTATAATCTGCAAGGTCGTTACACCACATAATTATATATATATATATATATATATATATATATATATATATATATATATATCAGGCCTACTACTTGGAGAAGCAATAGAAAATGTGAAATTACTATCTTACCTTGTTTTTCCTTGCTTGGCTAGCTCAACAAGAGTTATTCTATGGAATTTACCAAAATTTAATGAAACACAAAAATCTCAAGAAACATATTTGTATTCAAAAACGCTTTTTTCTCATACAAAAAACTTCTTACATACAAAAGAACAGTTTACAGCTTAAGTTCATACAGAAAGTTACTCCTAAAAGTTACTTATCTCTTTAATAAAATAATCCCTACATAGTCTTCGTTAACAGGTAAAAAGTCTCAAATATCTCCCCTGTGAGGTGCAAAATCATTTTTAATTTATACGTGGATAATTTTCCGAGATTTTATTACCCCGCTTGTAAACGTGATTGGCCAGTAACACTGCACAGATATTTTAGTAAAGGTCAAAATGCTTTGAGCTCTGATCTCAAAATCTGCTGAAAGTTATCCCTTTTATAGATAATAAAATTGAGAACTTATTCTAATAAGTTACTAATATTTAAACATCCTTATAAGTTACTAACAAAAGAAATCCAAAATTTATACTTGCTCTAATTATTGTCCCATAGCGCTGATCCAAATTTGATTTCCAATATAAATAACGGCATTAAATATTTTTTGCTTCCATTTTAAATTGACGTTAAAATACCAGTTTACAGAAGTGTATTTATTGTTAATTGATTAAAATCATTAGTTGTGATCTTTAGCAAGATTATTCATATTATTGTGATAAATCTATCCTATATTTCATCAAATAATTACGTTTGATAGCTTCTGTTATTTATTCATCACTATGTCTTCACTCCTGAAAGTGATTAAACGCGTAAACTCATTGTTTCCTATTCTGAGCTAACCTACTCATTTTCCTGAAATTTCTACAGTCTGCATCCTTCACTATATGCGGGAATTAGTCTGAACTAGGTCAACCTCTTCCTCCTTTTTCCTATCTCCGCTCCTAATATACCCCGCACTATTTCTCAAATATGCTTTAGAACATATGCTGTCCTATTTCTCCTATTTTTTTTTGTGTTTCACATAAGCTTACAACAACTTTTTCCTTGTTTCTATGTTTATTGTCTACGGACATAGCTGCTGTTCTTTCTTGTTAGATGCAGTTTGGTTCCTCTTCTATTGTTTTACAAATATATACTCTATTTTCCCGATATTCAGTGGTATATGAAGGGGTTTAAGTAGCCTATGGCTAACAAGATCCACCAACAGTTCAATATTTGCCGAATTAACAGTTTTCCAATATGTTCTTCCAAAAAAGGTTTATCGTTTTGAATCTGGTTGAACACGTACCTCCATTTATTTCTATTCTGAGCTAGACTATACAGTTCCGTTGTTTTCTAAGTATTTGTCCTATTTTACCGAGAGTGAGAGATATGTGAAGGGGCTTTAGCAGCCTGTGGCTGCCAAGATCACCCAACACTTAGACATTTGCCGAATTAATAGTTTGTTAGTAAATGCTTTAGCACAATTAACATTAGTTGAGAATATTGCAAAACCAATACCTGTTGTTACTTATAATAATTATCAGGTTTAAGTACAATTATTTTTGTTTCGTCATTAGGTTTTCCCTCCTGGACCTGGTTGGATGTATAACTCCATTGATTTCTATTCTGAGCTAGTCTACATATTTCCCAAAAATTTACAAAGCCTACATCTTCAGCTATCTGTGCACAATAGTCCAACCTAAGTCTAACTCTACCTCTCTTTTTCCATCTCTGCTTTTAATATATTCCTCACTATTTCCTCATGCCGTAGTATGAGCCTATCATCATATTTCACCTATTTTTTACTGTTTTCCACTTATTTCTTTCTTGTCCTATCAATTCTAGCAACTTTTTGATTTTAACTTTGTCTGTCCATGATATATTCATCATACGTGTAATACTAGATTTCAAAGGCTTCTATCTTTTTCCTGTCGGCTTCTCCTACTGTCCAAGTTTTATAGCCGTACACTGCTGTGCTCCACTCATATGTTTTAAGTAATGTCTTCTTTGTTTGTATGTTTGTTGCTTTTGAACATAGAAGTTCCTTTTTCTTGTTAAATGTAGCACGACCTTGTGCTAATCTTTGTTTTATATGTTTGCGCTTTTCCCATCTCGCATTATTTGACTTCCTAGGTAGCAGAAATCATTAGCCTTTTGTAAGTTCTCGTTTATGTTTGTATTTTTATTTTTGATTTATTTTCTCCTCTATTACATACTAGAACTTTAGTTTTATTTTTGTTAATTTTCGTTCCATATCTCTCCGTTAGAACTGTTTCCATTTCATTAGGAGCAGCTTCTAACTTTTCTTTACTAGATGCTAATACCGCTATATCATCTGCAAATCTAAGCATATCAATCTTTTGTCCCTGCATATTAATTCCAAATGTTTTCCTGAATTTGACAGTATTCATTGCCTCTTGGATGTACAAGTTAAAATTTAATGGGGATAGGGTACATCGCTTTCTTACCCCTGTCCTAATATTTACTTCTCTATGTTCCTGTCCTAATTCTATTACCGCTGTTTGCTCTGTGTATAAGCTATGTATCATCCGTCTATCCCTAAAACTCATTCCAATCGGTTTGAGTACTTCGAACATTTTTTCCATTTTGTCGAATGCCTTTTCTAAATCTACAAACCCTACACACACGCTTCCCCCTTTCACTATTGTTTTCTCCATTATTACCCTCAGAGCTAAAATAGCCTCCCGTGATGCCTGCCCTGTTACGCCTAAACCCAAATTGTTCTTTTCCTAATAGTTCTTCAGCTCGTTGTTCCATTCGTTTTTGTACAACCCAGTTAGCATTTTTGACACGTGTGCTGTCAAATTTATTGTTCGAAAATTTTCACATCTATCCGCGCCTCTCTTTTTTGGTATAATGACTATGATGATATGTCTGAAATTTTTAGATATTTTGCCTGTCTCATACATCCAGCGACTTTTAGAGTTTCTGCTTGTTCCTTATCTGTACCCGGCGCCTTACCATTTTTTAGACTCTTTAATGTTAATTCAATTTTTAAGTATATGATATTCCACGTCATCCTTTTTTATGTCTAATACCTGTACTAATGCTATTAGTTCCTCTTCTGCATATAAATTCCCTATATATTCTTGCCACCTAACCACTTTCTCTACATTTTTTATAATGACATTTCCTCTCGTGTTTCTTATATTTTTACTATTCGGTTTTATGTCCCTAAAATTCATTCTAATTAGTTTGTATGCTTCGTCTGTCTTTCTTATTCCTATCTTACTTTGTAACGCTTTGCACTTTTTATCAAACCACTGTGCTTTAGATTTCCTGCATTTGCGAATGATTTCCCATTTTATGCTTTATATCTCTGTTTCCCTGTTTTGTAATCTATTTTTGTATTTGCGTTTTTCTTCTATTAAATTCAGAATATCCTTTGTTATTCATAGTTCCGTATTTTCTTTTTGTGTATACCCCATAATATCTCTGGCCGCTAAGTCTAAGCTGGATTTAATGTTATTACATTCTGTTTGTATTTCCTTAGTGTCCGAAATTTTCCCGATATCTTACAGCAATTCATCTGACTTTTTTTCACATCTTTTGCTGATATTTTTATCTTTTAGTTTTTAAAAGTCAAAGTGCCTTTTTAGGGTCTTTTTTTTTAAATTTTACATTTAAGAGCGGCCTTCGTAACCACGATGTTGTGGTCAGTGTCTATATCTGCTTCTGGGTAGCTCTTACAGTTTTTTACTTGATTCCTAAACCGTTGTCTAATAAGATTGTAATCAATTTCATATCTTCCTATATCCCCAGGCATCTTCCACGTGTATCGTCTTCTAGCATGATGTTGAAATATTGTGTTTGTAATGGTTAAATTGTTTTGGTCGCAAAATTCTACCAATCTATTTACCCTGTCGTTTCTCGTGCCTAAACCAAATAAACCTGCTACCGCTCCTTCGCTACCCTCACCCACTACGGCATTAAAATCCGTGGTAATTATTAAATTTTTATGTTCTTTTACGCATCCTAGTATGTTTTCAAGTTGAGTTTGAATTATCATTAAAGAGCCTGAAAAATGGTAAGGCGCCGGGTACAGAAAAGGTGCAAGCAGAAACTCTAAAAACTGCTGGACAAGCAGTAACAGAACGTCTCTTCCGACTTGTAAGCTATATGTATCAGACAGGCGACGTAACATCATAGTAACTACATCCAAAAAAAGAGGCGCCGATAGATATGAAAATTTTCGAACAATAAGCGTGACAGCACACGTTTCAAAAATATTAACTAAAATTGTACAAAGACGAATGGAAAAACGAGCTGAAGAAATACTAGGAGAAGACCAATTTTGGTTTAGGCGAAACAGGAGAACACGCGAGGCTATTTTAGCTCTGATAGTGGTAATGCAGAAAACAATAGAAGAATGGGAAAGCGTGTATATAGAGTTTGTAGATCTGGCAAAAGCATTCGACAAAGTAAAATAGAAAAGAATGTTCAAAATACTCAAAAAGATTGGAATGAGTTATAGGGATAGACGACTAGTGCTTAGCCTATACAAAGAACAAACAGCAGTAATAGAATTAGAGCAAGAAAGTAGAGAAGTGAATATTAGGAAAGGGGTGAGACAGGGATGTGCCTTATCCCCATTAATTTTTAACTTATACATAGAAGAGGCAATGAATACTGTCAAATGCAGGCAGACATTTGGAATTAATATGCAGAGACAAAAGATTGATATGCTTAGATTTGTAGATGATATAGCGGTATTAGCATCTAGCAAGATAGAGTTAGAAACTGCTCTTAATGAAATAGAAACAGTTCCAACGGAGGTATATGGTATGAAAATTAACAAAGTGAAACTAAAGTTCTAGTATGCAAAAGAGGGGATAATAAATCAAAAACAAGAATACAAATAGGTAGCGAGAACTTAGAAGAGGTTAAGAATTTTTGCTAACTAGGAAGTCAAATAACGCAAGATGGTAAAAGCATAAAAAGATATAAAACAAGGTCGTGCTACATTTAACAAGAAAAAGCAACTACTGTGTTGAAAGACCACAAACATAGAAACAAGGAAAAGATTGCTTAAAACAAAGGTGTGGAGCACAACACTGTATGACTGTGAAGCCTGGACAGTTGAAGAAGCAAACAAGAAAAAGGTAGAAGCTTTTGAAATGTGGTGCTACAGACGTATGATTAAGATACCATGAACAGTCAAAGTTAAGAACAAAGAAGTACCACAAATGGTAGGGGAAGAAAGAAGAATGTGGAAAACAGTAAAAAATAGGAGAGATAGGATGATAGGCCACGTACTAAGACATGAGGGAATAGTACGCAATATATTAGTAGCAGAGATAGGAAAAAAGAGAAGTAGAAGTAGACCTAGGTTGGACTACTGCACACAGATAGTGAAAGATGTAGGTTGTGAGAATTTCAGGGAAATGTGTAGGCTAGCTCTGGAAACCAATGGAGGTACGCTTCCAACCAGCCGCAAGATGGAAAAACTAATGACAAAAATAATAACTGTACTTGAACAATGTGATTACTATAAGCAACTACAGATATTGGTTTTGCAACACTCTCAACTAATGTTAATTGTGCGAAGGGATCGATTTGAAAACTATTAATACTCAAATGTCTAAGTGTTGGGGGAATCTTGACGGCCACAGGCTGCTTGACCCCCTCACATGCCACTGAATCTTGGTGAAATAGGACTTATATTTAGAAAACAATAGAAAGGAATCGAGCTATATATCGGCGGTTGTGAGAATTGCAGGGAACGGTGTAGGCTAGCTCAGAACATAAGTAAGTTGAGGTACAAGTCCAACCAGTTTAAAAATGTAAAACCCAATGCCGAAAAAATAAGTGCTCTTAAATCTGATGATTATTATAAACAGCTACAGGTGTTGGTTGTGAAATATTTTCAACTAATGTTGATTGTGCTAAAGGATAAATTGGAAAAACTATTAATTCGACAAAGGTTTGGGTGCTGGGTGAACTTGGCAGCCAAAGGCTGTTTACCTCCTTTCATATACCGCTAAATATCGGGGAAATAGGGTATATAACTGTAAAACAATAGAAGGTGACCGAATTGCATCAAACAAGAAAGAACAGCAGCTATGTTCAAAGACAACGGACATAGATACAAGAAGAAAACTGTTCAAAGCATAGTGTGGAGCACAGCACGGTACATCTATGAAATAGGGGCAGTAGGAAAAGCAGACAGAAAGAGATAGAAACCTTATGCAATGCTGTGCTTCAGGTGTATGAAAATGGCAGCATGGACAGACAAAGTTAATAACAAATAGGCTGTAGAGGAATAAAGATACCTGTGGAAAATGAAAAAATAGGAGAAATAGAAGGACATGATACGTTCTAAGGCATTTCTGGGGAATAGTGCGGTTTATACTACAAGCAGAGATAGGAAAAGAGACGTAGAGGTAGACCAAGATCAGACTTTAGCACACAGATAATGATAGATGCAGATTGTGCAAATTTTAGGAAAATGTGTAGGTTGGTTCAGACTAGGAAACAACGAGGGTACGCGTCCAACCAGTTTAGGACTGAAGACCTGATGATGATGATGGGTCCATATAACTCGGAATGAATCAAACTTGACTTAGAACTTGCTTGCTCTATGAGCGTTGCATTTAGGAAAAACTGCTAACTTTTGTTTCCTTTCAGCACATGGAATGCGATGGGACAAAGCTCCGTTCAAAAAGTTAGTTCTAGTGGTTAACGAACTCTTATTTGTAAAATACCTTTTAGGCTTCAGTGTTCTAAACGTCGATGGCAAATTGTGTAACAATTTGTTTTAAAATCGTGTTTCGAGAAGTTGCCACAAGGGAGGGGATAGAGCAACAATTCGGTCCTCTCAATGTAAGTACTATTGCAAAGGTTTTAAATTTTTAATTATAATAATAAATACATTTAAAATAAGTTAAGCGGGCTTAATATTATTAATACACATGAGATGCAGTAATTCAAAACTTCAAACGCACTTAAAACTTGTATGCGTATCAGATGCAAAGATTTAAAAAAACGCTATGTCGATGGCTAACTTGGCTATTGCCCCAAGGCAGAAGACAGCGTTTGAGATGAGCTGGGTTGAAATATTCTTTGCCAAATTGAAAACAAAGTAAATTGAAGTTGAACGCCACGTCGAGCAAGTATTAAAAAATGTATTAATTTAGGCAGATACAGAAATCCTTTCAAAGTAGAATCAGAATACTTCTATTCTATAATAAATAATTTGTATTCAATAACAATATTTAACAAATAAATAGTTTTACATATTTCAGTTACTTAATATAAAAGGTTTGTATAAGGATTTTGCTTTTAAGAAAATATACGGTCGTAAAAAAATAATTAATCAAGATTTAATACAGTTAGATGCTGGTTTTTACACATACGCACGCACGTACGCACGCACGCACGCTCGCACGCACGCACGCACGCACGCACGCACACACACATAATGTAGTTAAATCGAATTTGTGACAGTTCAAGATATAATTGCCAAAATGCATAACGTAATTGAAAGGTAAAGTGATGTACACAGTAGCGACACGATTTAGTTTTGTCTACCTTTCACCGGTTCCGGTAACTCAGATGTTAGCGCATCGAAGGTGATAGGTTCTAATCCTGTCCGAGACATTATGTTTTCTTCCCTCGATTATTATCTTGATTTGAAATGATTGTTTAGGTTTTGCTTAAAGGTTTAGGAATTTCAATCTATTAATTTATATGTATACAGAGTGAATCACAGGGAATGCCACGGAGATTTATTACGAATCTGTGTATTTGTTCAAATCTTTGTTATAGCAGGTGTATACAACTTAGCAAAAGGACATGCTTTCTCGTGCCACATATTAAAATTTCTATATGCGGCATCAACTCGTCCAAGTTCAAGAGTACAGGCCCTGATGTCTATTTAAATAATTTCATCTTGAAGCCTCTTGTTGAGGAAGAAAACATTAAATCCAAAATTGAGATATGTCGTTTGCATGTGTATGTGTATGCGCGTACGCGTGTTTGGTCGTGCGCTTGCGCGCTCGTGTGGATGCGCGTGCTGGATTTTTGGGAATATTTGTTTTGCGCTTTTCTCTCTGCGTATAACTTAAAGATGTAGTTAGAATAAAGTCCCTTTTAGCCTGTGCTCACTATATAAAAAGATATACATCAGAGATACATTTTTATTGTTTTCAAATACCACTACTAACGAAAATTTAAGATTTCAGTTTTATTGTTTGTCGGTCTCCTTAATACTTTGTTATGAGGACAACCACTATTCATATAAAATTGAGTACATATGATTCTACGGTACATTCCGCTGGAGTTAAATATATTTTTCACATATGCTAGAGATTAATGTTTGAAACGCCATTTCAAATTAGAGTATAAAGCCTAGAGTTGACTTTTAATAATAATTTTTTCGTAACTATATACAGTAAAAGTTGAAAATCTGACACAAATGTTTGTAATGTAAAGCGCTTGACATAGCAGCAAGGCTTCTCAAAACAACCCCGAGCTGTTTTATAATTAAGGTTGTTTGCAATAAACTTTGCGATCGATCCTTTTAGGATATTCCGCCGAGACATACATACAATCCCAACGTTCCCAGGATTTAGAAATTACCCAAGCAAATTCAAAGCAGCGCGTACCGTAAAGCAGTTAGTAATTAAGGTGTATTACAGATGGCTGCTTGAGTAGTCTACTTAACCTATCTAAGCAGCAAACTACTGGCTCTGTAGTTTGTCATATGGATTTATTTACAAGTTGATGGCGTTTAGTTAAATGTTTTTTTTGTTTCATAACCAGAAATAAAGTTGCAAGGATTTCTGTTATGATCCGCTTTCGTAACGTACTTGAAAGTTATCCGAGTAAAATGGATATATCCTTATAAATAACGTTTGTTTAGTTTCCTTTATGTCTATAGAATCGGGCACAACGCATCCAGAGTGCAATAAGATTTAACGTAATTGATATCTAGGCTTGCGGAATATTATACTAAAGAATAACCAAGGTAAAACCAATAATGGCTAGAAATATATACGTACGCAAGATATGTAACTACATAACATACATAAAACTGTGCTTTGCTTTCTTTTTCCCCTGAGATGTTGGGCGAAAGGTACCGTCCAATTTCCGTAGCATAATGTAAAAGGGAAAATGGATTTCTTCCGTACTAACCAGGGTCTATTCCTGCAGTAGCATGAGATTGCAAGGGTGGGTCTATATCAAAATTATAACTCTTGTGACTCTTAAGCTTTACTAACAGGCGCTACGTTGTCTAAAATATATTTTAAGGAATAACGCAGAAAACCATTTAGCCATAACAATTATGTTGTCCTTTTAATCAAACTTACAGAGTATATTTTGGCAGGAACAACCAAACTTCAACCTGAAATAAATGTTATTGGATATAAAGATCACAAATTTAGTTAACTGAAAACACTGTTTGTGTCCCAATGAATTAATAAGCAAAACATCCGCATCATGCAAATAAAGATAGTATCATATTAAATCATACAATATTCTCTTGTTTAAATTTATATACATTAAATTAATTCAGCGCTATATATGTTTAAATATTATTCCTTTTACTTCAATTAAGCAGTCTATATTCTCATTTGACAAAATAATGCAAATCAAATTTAGATCAAGTCATATCACTCAGCTCAAACAAAACAATGGATTTCTACAAACGTCCTCTAAATTATTATGCATTCCAAACAAACGACCTCCATCCAAACTAAACCAAATAAGCAAATTATAAAATCTTTATGGGGAGCTTCTTTACTGTTTTGGAACTTGCTGCAATTACAAGTTTTTTTATCAAACAAATTTAGTAAAATACCAACCGTTTTATTTTATAACAAAATTTAAGCAACTGAACACATCTCTTTGGATTATTAATTACCCATTGGCTATCCTCAATTGCCATGCCATTAAAAACATCTTTTCGGCCCAAAATCGTTGCATACAAGACACGTCTTATGCCATATCTACCATGTACGCAATTCTCAATTAGCGCGCATGGTTACCACATCAAAATCCCTTTCATCTAAACAAATGTACAATGACAGTAAAATCTCCTGCAAGGAGCGCACGTATGCTATGCGGGTTACACACAACAAAATATTTATCTGCACTTTTTTTATATTACGTAAGTAATCTGCAAAAATCGTAAGAGTACTGCGCCCGTATTTTGAATACAGTTCAAAACTAACTTGTACAAATGGGAAATTTACTGATGTGATTGGAATTTTTATTCAGTTTGAGAAAAGCCACATATCATAGATATTTACAAAAAGTTAAATAAACTCAAATAGAATCTTTAGAACTTATACTTTTTAGTATCAGTTTGCTTTTTTTTTGTATTCAGAAGAATTTATTCCATTGAATTCCCGTTTAACGGGGAAGACATTCCCGAAACCATAAATCGTAACGTAACCACGAGTCCGTATTTAAATGTTTTTGCAACTTTGAGAGTTCCTTTTTATATAGAAAATTATTATTTTGTAGAACGCGACCACTCTAAATGACGAACAATATATTTAAGACGACAAAAATTCAAAAAATGAAATTTTGTGTGATTTGGATATAGAATTCTCGATGGAGATATTTTGATTGGTTTGAAGCAAAACTTTGTGTTTAATACAAGAAACATTTCTGGACTGGTAATTGTGGAGGCTCCGTGGCTTGGTTGGTACTCGTGTAGCTACTAAACCTAAGGTCTCAGATTTGAATCCCGACGCAAACTGCTTGAAAAATGTTAGGCGAGTATTTTTCACAAATAGACCTTAGTTCGGATGAGAGATAAAATGTAGACACCGTGAGTGTGTTGTTACGCACTTCAAAGATCTCTACCTTGCTTGGAACAAAAACGGTTCGGCAAAATTTAGAATTTTCAGGTTAAAAAACTGGTTTTGTGGCCCATGTAGTACCTTCGGTTGGAACATTGGAAAATCAAATTGTAAGATTATCTTCTATTAAAGGTATAACAAAATTCTTAGCACGCTGAAAATTTCTACGATTAAAGGAAATGATATGCAAAATCTTCAGAAAAGGCTTCCCAAAAAGTTCCCTTATACAACAGGTTTCCGATGCCTCCGGAAGTCTTCTAGGTGCTGATGCCTAGACAAATTATAACCTACTTCCTTATTACGTTAGAAAATCGTTTTCTTTGTTTCACGTGTAGCTATGAGATTGGTATAGTGGGAGAAAAATGTGTCCTTAACTTAAATTTATTTATTAATTGCTTTCTTGTTCTTCTTACCGACGTGCTACAATTTGATCGAATTTCTGTATATAAATGTAAATTGAATATAATATCTATAATATCGTGAAAATATCCTGTGAAAACAACATATTGGATTAATCGATTTAATTTTTTCCAACTGAAGATAGCTACAAAACTATAGTATCAAAATTGAGGAATAGAATTAAGCCAAAAAACTGAAAATTGGTTTATAACAAAGTTATGCACAGTATGTTAGTGAATTAAATGAATTAGAACCTACGCTGAGAATGGCCTACATTTCAAAAAACATCTCTAGTGTTGTCGCGGGAAGTCATACAACGAAGTAAAAAGCTTCATTATTAACGTAACAAATTACGACGCAAAATTAGTTATGCAAAGTCGAAACTTTTAATAACATGGAAGATGCAATCACCAAATACATAGGCATTACATCGACTGCAGAGAAACACTAAACGGTGATAAGTTCCAGATCAACAAATACACCGAGAAATAAACCATTATGTTTTAATTACAATTATCAAGGTAAGCTAAAGCCATGCAGAAACTTAACACAACCAATAAAGGGTGTACGTGAATAGAAACCACCTACGTCATCGCAATGAACGAAGAAATAAAGCAATAATAAATAATAATGCAAGTCGTCGGAGAGAAAATTATTATGATAACCAACGGCAAAACTTTTATATGCACACTCAGTACGTAAGAAGTTACGAAATTCAAGACCAGGGAAACGTGCAAACCCATCAGCATATAAAAGTGGACGAGGTGAGTAAACAATGAAAATGTACACATTTAACTTACAAATGTTTAGCTTTATAACGGTAAGAACATAAATGACAATCAAGCATGCGAATAAACTTTTTGTGGGTACCGGAACTGACATAAGTCTGATTAAAGTAACGAAAATAATTGACGGATATCAAGAAATTTGTTCTAACTTTAAGTGCCAAATCAAAGGCAATGCGAACAGTACTTTAAGTATATTAGATTTATTTTTGGGAACAACAGAAATAAAAAAGTTATTTTCAGCTTTTCACTTTTTCAGCAAAATTTTAAATAGTATCGGATAACTTTCCAATATCGGATCATGATTTAATGACTAGAGACCGTTTTGAGTGAAATATTAAGGCGAAATCAGTTATAAATATTAAAACCTAACAGTCCAAACTATTTTCACGATTGCAATAACATCAATAGAAACTGAACCAGAACCAATATCTTTTCTTATTCCGCCTAGAAGGGAAATAATTACACGTTTAAATAAGTTAACTAGTTATAACGTTAATAAGCTAATTTTAAATACTGAATGCAGAAAAGCAGTTTTTATTGCAATCGTTATACATCGTCAAAATCAGAATGCGTTCGAGTGATAAACGTTACTGCTAAATCAGTAAAGTTACGTTATAGCAATATGTAAAAGTAGATTTGGACAATTATTCAATATTTGAGATAAGAAAAAGAAGTAATAGGAATCGAAAATAAACTCTTTTAGCTGAAGTTAATCAGAATATTCCAGAATATTAAAGGGATAGGATTATACTTTCAACGTAAAATGTAATGATATTTTTGGATTAAAGAAGGATATGATTTCGGTTAACAATTCTACTAAACAAAACCTAGTATTAAAGGTAATGAACCAATATATGTAAAAACTACATAATACCGGAGAACCAAAAATTAGAAATCCAAACCTAGGTAAACAAAATGTTAAGAGATTGAACCTTCTTTTTTGGAATACAACAGCGCAATTCTACTATCACCAAGGAAACCAGATGGTAATGGAGAAAAGAAATGGCGTTTACTAGTAGATAACATGGGGTTACGATAAATTTCTGAAATCAATTCGTTTCTGCATTAACTTCCAACTACCTGGATTAAGCGCATCTAGAATGTCTAAACGACGGCATGAACTTTCATTTAACCAGTTAATTATCTTCCAATTAAAATACGTATTAAAACCGTTCTATATAAAAATTTCTTTAAGTATAATAGTGCGTGGAATATATTCTATAACCGCGTTCAAAAACTCTTTGAAATATTTGCTTATTCCTTAACAACTTCGATTTAAAAATTCGCTAAAATACATTTTAAACCACATACTTATCGTTAAACCACATTTTATTGGTTTATTCTTTGAAACACTGCGTTGTAAAGATATAAACGTTTCTAATGGTACCGAGAAACCCTATTCCGTTATCTACACGCGTTCAGCTTGCTCAAGTTTTGTGGGCATTAATCGTTTCCTAATTAATTCATTCCTGTATCGTAAATCAGTAAAATACAAATCGCTATTAGTTGCTATAACATTTAGGCAACCTTCTATACATTTGACACCATTCCGCTGCATGGATGATTGCTAGCCTACCGGATCATGATAAAAAAGTTGTTTTTCCCATGCGGACAACAGGAAATTCGCTGGAAATCTGCATTGTATGTAAGTTTGCGATAATTGGTTATTCTGCTAAGAATAATTTGCAGCTGCACGGTTAGAAAGTATTTACTGGTATTCGCAGAATACCTCACATATACTATATCTGGGAATTGTATTACGTTACCTTCCCCCGTTGGTCAAGCTAATATAAATACAGGCTGAGCTTTTGAAAGGGGTTTACTCTATTCGATTCTATACTACGTGCTATTCGATACTGAATTTTTCTAGCGAAAAGAAATGTGAGTCGCACCATATTAGGATGCTTTTTCTATGAAGTGTTCTAATTGAGTTAAATTGGTTGATCCCGTATTTAGCCCATAGACGAGTGCAGTCCCCACCACAGAATTCTTCAGGGTAGTACCAGAAAGACAAACAGCTTAAGGTACAGTTAATCTTTTTACCTATCTTTTGATGCTGCTGTAGAAGATAGACAATGTAGTACCTCCGGGTGGAGCATTGGGGACGTGGCCGCAAGTATAGCGGCCCTAATTCAAATTATAATGTAGAAGATAGACACTCCGGTTGCTGTTTCCGTAGTTTCCTTACTCATGATTATCCAATAAATTGCAAACCTTACGTTGCAACTTTACGTTCACAGTGCACGACTAATTATGAATTATTCTGCAAGTCGCGATTAAAATAAATTAGAGCTTGCGTTGAAGCACTTTTTACTTTTTCCATTTTCTTTGTAGATTTATGTTGAACATCAACAAATTACTTACTAAATTAGATTGGTGCATTTATGTTATGGTTACGTTATTTAAGTTTACATTTGCGTCTTTATTCTTATGAAGTGCACTTGTATATACTTAGGACTTGAAACATTATGTAAGTATATTTGTATGTACATATGTACCTGTTATTTAGATTTTAAGTTTCTGTTCTCAATATTTGCTTTAAGGTATATTTTGATATTATGTAATATGCAAATTGACGCTTTCTTTACACCACGTTATAACAGGACGATTACATAAATGTGCGCCTCTGTTTTTGTAAATATTCCATTTTGGGCCGTATGTTTAACTAAGGTATGAAATAAATCCACTTACTGAGGTTTCCAATTTTTCTGTGTGACCTCTGTGTGAGCTAGCCGCAAATCCAATTTTTTTTTTATTTCTATTCCTCCATTTTGTCCCTGCTTTACTGCGGTGTTTGGCGATTTTCTTTAATTACTTTATTGCTTTTACACTGACAACCGTAACATGAAATTTGGCGTACACAACGTGGGGCTACAATTTTCAAAACCTTTCTGTTGTACTTAAAATTTCCTTGACTTAGTAAACCGTCTTTTTACTAAAGAGTTTGTCCCCAATTTTTATAAATCTGTTTTTATTCAACATTTTGTTCTAAATTTTTTTGTACATACGCCATTTCGTCCCGATAAAAACGTTTTTTGCGTTAGTTTTATTGTTCCTTGTCCGCTACGTGGTGATTTACAAAAGAATTTTTATGCTGAGTTACCAGAATTGTGTTTTCGATGGCTATTCGAGTTTTTGAAAACACGGGCGCCCGATTTTTGTTCCTATATTCGATTTTGTTACTACAAGTTATTAGTGTTCTTGCATGGTATTTTGCCATTCCTACCAATTTTTTTGGTTCCTTTGTATTTCAACTTTCTTTTCGGGTATATTTTAACTTGTTCTGTTGACTTTGATATTTTTGTATTGGGTTAACATGGAACTTTGACACATACATGTAAAACATTTACGTGATACCGAGCTGCAGTACAACTTATTTTCTCGTGCTTTTGGTTTAAGGTCTACGGTAATAAATTCCGCAGATCCGTGAAGTGTGTTTATCATCTAGATCGCAAAGGCGCACTCTTTCCTATTTCTATTAAATTGGATTACGCTGCCGACCATGCAGCAGTCACAACTTTTATACAAGAACTTTATCAATCCCCTGCTAAATTTGATGGTGATAAATTTTTACGTGCGTTCAAACGCATTAGTTCCCAGTTGGTCTACACAGGACCTCGCTGTTGTAAGCTTTCCCCAAAAGAAGTAAAGCGTAATCTCCGTTGGCAATTACTCCTTACTTTAGATTATCTCCGCATTCTTGTCGAAGCTAAAATGGAATCATTCCGTCGTACTACTACTCCGGCAGTTAATTCTTATCCTACTCACACTTTTTTTGCGGAACCGAATTTTGCTTATAATTCCGCTACGATCGAAAAAAACACTATTATTTCACATGACCTAACTGTTAAGATTCCTCCTTTGCCCACGGGTAGATCAAATACTTCTGCGATTTCTCCTGTTCAATAGGATTACTTTTACTCGTCAGGTCATATGCCTCAATTGCAATGAACTTGGTCATGTGTCGATACGTTCTATTCGTCCTCAAGTACTACATTTTTATAGTTGCCGACATAAGAGGTTACTTGATGCAACTGTCAGAACTGTCATCTTACTACTAATAAGAACACAATTTCTTCTGTTTCTAGTTCTAAGTTCTGTTCTGTACCTCATCCCGAACACCCTACTACTACTAATACATACCCTTTTTCGGCAAATATGACTTTGAACAAAACTTCTTCAATTTCTAATTCTACGCTTTTCTCAGTACCTCCTCCTGGTCGTTCTACTAGCATCACTGTATGTGATTTTGAGCCATATGAGTCCTTAAATTATAATATTGATTTCTATGTTTATCCCAACTTACCGAACACCTTACATTTGATTTTCAAATGCTCCGCCCGAAGGCACTATATTGGTCAGGAAGCGAGTCTTTTTTTTTTATTTGGAAATTTTGAATTTTGCCGAGCTCTTCTGTTTTAAGCAAGGTAGGGATCTTTAACGTGCGTGACAATACTCACACACGGGACCTCCGTTTTACCTCTCATCCTAACAAGGGCGTATTTTTCAAGCGGACCATGTCGGGATTTAACCCCGGGACCTTGGGCATAGTAGTCACACGCTTACCAGTTACACCACGGAGTCGTACTTACCGAACATCGCCTAATAAGAACCAAATTTTTTCTGTCCCTAGCGATTCGAATGGTCATCAAACGGATCATACAAATTAATTTCTACCTCAAACAGTGCATCCTCCTTGGAGACCACACATCAAACTAGTAACTTACAGGTAGCAACTCAAGAATTTGTTTTTACTGCCTTAAATGACTTTGCCGAAGAAATTTCTGTCGTGTCTGCAATAACATATTTAGCTGAAGTGACGATAACTTATCGTACTGACCGAATGTTCTGTACAATACCTGTTGCTGGTTGTCAAAGTTTCACTTTATCTGGTTCCTGTATCTGCTTTGTCGAAAAAGGAGTTCCTATTGTGGCCGAAATTACACCTGATTATGCTACTTTATCTAATGCGGATGAAATTATACCTGACTGCTACTTTTTCTAAGGTTGATGAAGTTCTATTCCTATGTCTAACTTTGACGAAATTCTACCTAATTGTGTTCCTTTATCTAACGCAGCTAAAGTACAATCTAATTGTTCCTTTTTGTAATGTTGATACACTTAGAGCCAATGCTGTTCCGTTTTCTAACATTGACTTTCCTACAACCAATGTTAAAAATAAACGGATTTCCTCCATAACGTGTATTTCCTAAACGACAACAACCACTGCTATCTCCACCATCGCCACCATCTCCTCAACCGCATGTACTAACTACCACACCCCCTGCTCATCATGTTTTGCGGAAAACTGCTCAACCAATACTACCTATTTCTAGTCCTTTGCGTCCCCAATTTTTATGCTGTTTCCGCCCTTCCTTAGGACTTGTTTTTTGGACATTACTTTTTCTTGTTTTCTTGTTCTGATTGGTTTACCTTTTTTTTCATACTTGTCCTATTCCTAGTCCTTGCGCACCAGATTCTTACGTCGATTCTTGCTTTGCTTGGGAACCTGAGCACTGGATTCCGCACTTTTCTTATTGTATGTTCACTTTATTGGTCCTGGTCTCTTCTTATCCTTCCGCTTGCACACGTACTCACCCAACCCCGTGATGGTTCGGATTAAAATAGTCCCACAGCACGACTTGCTCTCCTAAGAGGCGACTAAAGCGATTCAACACACACACACACACACACACGCACAAATTTTTTGTTCTTGCTTTTCTTTAGTTTTACCTTCTTTCCGTTTTGATGCTGCTTTTTTATGACTTTTATTTTTAGGTTAGCTCAGAATACCATTCGAAATGGACCTGCACGTAGAAGATGTTCTAGATTACTGGAGCAGGTAGGATGGCTTCCGCGTTATAGTGATATAAAGAACCAAACTACAGGTTCAATCAAAGTAGTAGGGTCTTTAGTGAGGAAACAAAGTAAGATAGGACCCCGAAAGAGGACAGCGGTTCTTTCGTTACTTAGATTGGCAGAGACTATAGGAGCCGGTATGGCATTCTAAGACACACTACCGGAAAACTTAGAAAAAGAATCGGGAACATTCTGCTAGTCGGAACGTGGAATGTTAGAAGTATGAAGCAAGTAGGTAAGCTAGAGAACTTAAAAATTGAAATGGATAGCTTAGTACTAGACATAGTAGGGATCAGTAAAGTTCGGTGGCCAGAGGCGAGGGATTTTTGGAGTGGAAATTTTAGGGTAATTGATACAGGATCAGACGAAGGAGATTCTGGTATGGGGATAGTTATGCAAAAAAAGATTAGGCACCGTGTAGAACACTACTTACAAAAGAACAATAGAGTACTCGTGGTTAGATTAAAATCTAAACCGGTAAATACAGTAATAATACAAGTTTACATACCCACCTCCAGCCACAGTGAGGAAGAGATAGATCTACAAGGATATCGAAAACATTCTAGGATACGTAAAAGGACATGAAAATTTAATAGCTACGGGGGATTTTAATGCAGTAGTAGATGAGGGTAGGGAAGGAGCGGTAGTAGTTTTATTTGGCTTAGGCACGAGAAACGACAGGGGAAATAGGTTAGTAGAATTTTGCAACCAAAACAATTTAACTATCACAAACACATTATTTCAACAACATGACAGAAGACGATACACTCGGAAGATGCCAGGCGATATAGAAAGATATCAAATAGATTACATTCTTATTAGACAACGGTTTAGGAATCAAGTAAAGGACTGTAGAAGCTATTAAGAATCAGATATAGACACTGACCACATCATCGTAATTATGAAGGCCGCACTTAAATTTAAAAATTTGAAAAAGAAATGGAAAAAAGCACTTTGACTTTGAGAAACTAAAAGATAAAGATATCCACGAAATATTTGAAAAAAGTCAAACGAATTGCTGAAATATATCGCGAAAATTTCTGGTACTAAGAAAGTAGAAACAGAATGGAATAACATTAATTCCAGCTTAGACATGGCGGCCAAAGATATTCTGGGGTATACACAAAAAGAGAATAAGAAAGTATGGATTATAAAAGTAATCTTAAATTTAATAGAAGAAAGACGATAATACAAAAATATAGCAGACGAAACAAGAAAACAGAGATACAAAGCGATAAAATGGGAAATTATTCGCAAATGCAGGAAAGCCAAAGAACAATGAATTAATGAAAAATGCAAAGAGTTACAAACTAAGTTGGAAATAGAAAAAACAGACGAAGCATACAAACTAATTGGAATAAATTTAGGGATATAAAACCGTATAGAAAAAATATTAGGGACGCGAGAGGAAACGTCATTATAGAAAATGTAGATAAAGTTACATGGCAGGAATATATAAGGAATTTATACGCAGGAGAGAAATTAACAGCATTAGAACAGGAATCAGATATTGAAAATGATGACTTGGGATATCCTATATTGCGAGATGAGTTTGAATTAGCATTAGGGTATGAAAAATGGTAAGGCGCCGGGTACATATAAGGAACAAGCAGAAACTCTAAAAGTCGCTGGATGTATGAGACAGGCGAGATACCCAAAGATTTTAAACTTAACATCATAGTAAAAACATAGTCAAAAACTAGAAGCGCGGATAGATGTGAAAATTTTCGAACAATAGGTCTGACAGCACACGTGTCAAAGATATTTACTAGAATTGTACAAAGACGAATGGAGAAACGATCTGAAAAAATACTAGAAGAATATCGACTTGGATATGAGGGTGATAATGCAAAAAACAATAAAAAAGGTGTAAAACGTGTATATAGGGTTTGTAGATGTAGAAAAGGCATTCGACAATGTAAAATGAAAATAAATGTTCGAAATACTCAAAAAGAGTGTAATGAGCTTTGGGGATAGACGGATGGTACATAGCTTATACAAAGAGCAAACAGCTGTAATAGAACTAGAGCAGGAACGTAGAGAAATAAACATTAGGAAAGGTGTAAGACTGGGATGTGCCTTATCCTCACTAATTTTTAACTTGTACATAGAATATGCAATGAATACTGTCAAATGCAGGAAGACATTTGGCATTACTATGCATGAACAAAAGATTGAAATGCTTAGATTTGCAGATTATATAGCGGTATTAGCATCTAGGAAAGAAGAGTTAGAAGCTCCTCTTAATGAAATGGAAAAGTTTCTAACAGAGAGATAAGGAATGAAAATTAACAGAAATAAAACTAAGGTTCTAGTATGCAATGGAAGGGGAAAATAAACCTAAAACAAGAATATAAATAGGTATCGAGAACTTACAAGAGGTTAAGGATTTCTGCTACTTAGGAAGCCAAATAACGCAAAATAGGAAACGGACAAAAGATATAAAACACAGATTAGCACAAGGTCGTGCTACATTAAACAAGAATCAGCAACTACTGTGTTCAAAGACAACAAACATGGAAACAAGGAAAGGATTGCCTAAAACATATATGTGAAGCACGTCACTGTACGGCTGTAAAGTCTGTACAGTTGGAGAAACGGACAAGAAAAAGGTAGTAGCCTTTGAAATGTGGTGCTCCATACGTATGGTGAAGATATCATGAAAAGATAAAGTTACGAACAAAGAGGTACTAGAAATGGTAGGGGAAGAAAGAAATATGTGGAAACCAGTAAAAAAATAGGAGAGATAGTATGACAGGTTACATACTAAGACATGAGGGAATAGTGAGGAATATATTAGAAGCAGATATAGGAAAAAAGAGAAGTAGATGTAGACCTAGATTAGACTATTGCACACAGATAGTGAAAGATGCAGGATGTGGGAATTTCAGGGAAATACGTAGGCTAGCTCAGAATAAAAATCGATAGTGGTTCGTATCCAACCAGTCCCAAGATGGAAAACTAATGACGAAAAGAAAAATAAATGGACTTATATATGATGATTATTATAAACAACTACAAGTATTGGTCTTGCAATATTCTCAACTAATGTTAATTGTACTAAAGTATTTGCTGGAACACTATTATTTTGGCAAACGCCTAATACTGATTGTGCAAAATGATATATTGGAAAAACTATTAATTCGACAAATGTTCAAGTACTGAGGGAATTTGGTAGCCATAGGCTGCTTACCCCCTTCACATACCACTGAATACCGGGGAAAATGGTATATAACTGTAAAACAATAAAAAGTGACCGAACTGCATCTAACAAGAAAGAACAGCGGATATGTTCAAAGACAACAAACATAGAGACAAGAAGAAAATTGTTCAAAGCATATGTGTGGAGCTCAGCACAGTACGTCTATAAAATAGGGGAAGTAGTAAAAGCAGACGGAAAGAGATAGACGAAAAAAGAAGTAGAAATAGACCGAAATCAGACTTTTGCACGCAGATAGTGATAGATGCAGGCCTTTCAAGTTTCAGTGAAATGTGTAGATTAGTTCGGAATAGGAAACAATGAGGGTACCCGTCTAACCAACTACATGACTGAAATCCTAATGATAAACTAAGAATAGGAAACAATGGTGGTACGTGTCTAACAAGTTCCAGGACAGAAGACCTAATGATGAAGATGACTGTTCTAAGAAATTTTTCATCTCCCTGGCCTATTTCTTTTCCTAACAAAACTACCTGTTTTCCTCAATCGCACATCTATTATCACATGTTGAACATTAAGGTACACTCCCTTCAGGAAAATGTTTAAGGTATAATTTTACCGCTTAACGACTAGTTGGTTGTGGTTCTCAAGATATTATGCGCACGCAACAAACTATTTTAATTTATATTTGAACTTTTATTTTAAATATGTATATTGTTGCTGAAAAACAAATGTTATTTGTTTTTATGGACCACTACTATTATCAACATTAGATTTTGAAAATAAAGGAATATTGCAACAACATTTATGGAAAAGTAAGAATCAATAGATGGTTAGAGGTATTTGGTAAATATCAGTTCTAATTAAAAATTTTTGTTGTATTTAAAAGTATATTCAAAATGCTCGAGAAGAAAACTTAAATTGTTTTTGACTTTTAGTTATAAATCACAGATGTGCTTTATTGTAATTCTGTCGATATTGAATTTGTTGTTGTAATAATATTGAATGATTTTTTGTAAAAATCTAATTAACATATTTGCAACTACTAATGGGTTTTAGTACCAAAACAATCGAATTATAATTAATTTTATTTAACTAAAGTTAGTTATTTCTGCGAATATTTATATTGAAATGTTATGCACTTTTCAGTAAAACTTAATAAGGAATTGATAAGAAGTGAAAGTTAAAACTGAAGCAGTGACGTAGAAAATAGGATGTACCCTGATGTACCCCCCACTAAAACGAAAGTTTGAATTGATTCTAACTGGAAATTGAAGTAGGTACTGTATACCTTTTACTTTTAGTTGCTTAATAAAACTCTGGTAGAACCAAGAGAATGAAAACAGGGATTACAGAATAAACAAGTAAATAAAAGAAAAATTAATTTCGCTATTGAAAATATTTCTAAGGTTTAATTTAAGTTGTCAGAAGACGTAATTAAAATTTTGATAGATTTTTAAATGAACCGTGTTGCTGTGTATCAGGCAAAAATACACAATACTTTTACGGTGCTTTTAAGTAAAGAATCTTATTTCAGAGAGGACTAATATATTACAAAACGACGAAAGAGACCCAAGTTGCTGCAACACTTTCTACGGTCTCTAGCTGCTAGAGCAACTAAGTGCAATATGATCATTTGTACATCAATGAAAACTATAAATGTTAAAATTATGCAATTTTGAACTGATGGCACTCGGGCTAAACGAGAACAAGTGGAGATTGTATTAGGTTTTAAAATTTTTATCAAGTTTTTGGTTTCAACATGATTGTTAGACATTCAGCGATTCCTGACACGATTGAAACCAAGCAGATGCAGTATATGTTTTTTGCAGCCACGCACTTTTAAATTTCGTTTGATTACACCTCATGCTACTTGATTTGGAATACAGGGAGTTTATAAAAGAACCCCTTGACTTAAAAAAATCATACTTAAAGAACGAAACCAGTAATAAACTTTGGGGTTTTGAACTTGAGTTCAGTATATTGTCAAGATTGTTTTGCTAATATTCGATCGCAGTGCGCGGCCTTGGAGAGAGTGTGGTGGGGAAGAGTACTACTGCTTCTGCCGGTCGGCAGTCGCCACTCACCCCTCATGGCTACGCCACAGCAGAAAGCTCAGTGTGTGATTTGGTTTATTCAATCGAGTTCAGTGATCACAGTTCAGCGTAATTGTCGACGTGAATATGGAAGTGATGCACCTACTAACAAAACTATTCTGCAGTGGTATAGTCACTTGTGGAAAACCTAAGTCTACCGTGTACAAAGTAATGCGAAAGAGGCTTAAATTACGTGTGTATAGGATTCAACTTCTGCATGAAATCAAGCCCAATTGGAAAGTGAAAAGATTCGATTTGAACAGGATTAAAGAAAATTAGAACTTGCTAGAAAATGTTTTGTTTACAGATGAGGCGATTTTCACGTAAGTGGGTCTGTCAACCTGTGTTTTCCATGACAGGTGGATTGGCAGACGTGGGCTGATTGCATGGCCACCAAGGAGTTTAGATCTGACTCTACTAGATTTATTTTTTGGGGACATGTGAAAAACACTGTGTAGTCCGAGTAGATCCGTGACATTGCTCATTTGAGGGAAAGGATTGCTGCAGCTGCTGCATCCGTCACGCCTGAGATGCTGCTGAATACCTGGGAAGAAACTGAATATCGTTTAGACATGGCCAAGGCAACATATGGTGCACATAAAGAACTTTAATAGGTATCACAACAACTTGAGAAGATTCTCTTTAATACTAAATAAGTATAATATCTATTATTTTAACTTTACTGTGTAAAAATAAAACTTTAAATTAAGGAGTTCTTTTATAAACTCCCTGTATTTTAACAACTAAGTATTGTAATTAAATAATAGTGCACAAAGACATCTCAAATTCGCTTTCTATTAACTGCTTTGCTGTAGATAGACGTAACACGTGTATTTACTGAATACCTTCAACACTGGAAATGATGTTGGTTAAAAGATAAAGTCGCTTCATAAATATGAAACAAATAAACAGGCTTACGCTTGACACAAGTAAGTCAAATAAAGTAACGTCACCATGGGTAAATAACACCTTTAGAGCAAAAGCGTTGGAGATTCAAGTGTATGCTGTATTACAAAATAGACTCCGTATTACTAGAAGAACCTCTATTAATCTACTCTGTATGGACACCCTTTCGTGTTTACTTAAAGGTGTTTAACAATAATTATGGAGTTGTTCACACCGAAGGTTAAAGTCAGCTTTGTATCGAAATTTTATAGGTAGATCCATTAGCATCAGATTGTTTTGAATTAATTTGCTTTGATACAGTGTGTTATATATAGAATTATAAACCTACAACTTTTTCTGAAAGAATCGATTAATAGTAAGAGGTAAGTATTTATCTAATCTGGTTTATAAAAAACCAACCTGTGTGTATACAAAAGCAACCTGTTGTACATTCAACAAACTTGTGTGACAATTATTATATGAAATAATTTTTATTTAGGGTAAATACTAGAGCTTAGATTAACTGTCAGAAACTTAACACGGCAAGAAAATGAATAGCATGCATTTAAAATATGTAATATTAAAACACTAAAGCAAGAATTCTTTATATCAAAACCAAACGTATAACTCTTAGGGTTTTGTCTTCCAAAATACAATAGTAGAATAGTAGGTCTTAAGCTCAACTTGTGCTTTTAAAAGACAAATTGCATGGGTTAAATTTGGCAATCTTTGTAGAGCTTCTGAGTAAATAATTTTATATTAAAAGCATCGGAGCTTGTTTGTAGTTGATTCCATATTAACTTCTTAATTGACAATTTGGAAATATCAGGAAATGAAACCATACGTATTAAAAATTATATTGTATTTTGATACAAAGGTTTCATTTGTTGGTTGTTGTACCCTTGACTATATTCCAAGTGGAAGTTACTGAAGGTTCATCTTTGCCGATCCGGAAGTTCAAAGCACTTGTCCGGTATCTTTCGACCATTCAACCATTCAAGTAATAAAATTCAATCAATACACTATGTGCAGGAACTGCATCCTATAGAAATAACATGCATCGGCTTATGTTTAAAGAAACTTGTTCCAAAAACTTTCAACCAGTTGTCAGCTAGAAAGCGTCTGAACTCACTCTTTAAGCATGCTTCCACAATGAAAACTAGATCTAATTGATTCCAATCATACCTGCTAACACAGTGGCAGGAAGCCGGACTAGAAAGTAGGTTGCAGTCACTGTATGGTGATGCTGTTGCACCAATGTGTAAATTAGGAAGATTGATTCGTTCGTCTTAAGTAAATGCAGTACCATCACGGGCAAGAATTTGTGAAATTACATTGGTATGTTTAATTAACATTTACTGCACGTAGTTCGAGGTTGCATGTCAGTTTCCTGCAGTTGCTAAACTATTTGAATGCAATAACGTTAATTACCATTTTTGTTTAGTGTTCTGGAGAAACTAATTGAGCTGCAATGTTTTTAATATCTATGCGATTGTCTTCGTTCATATATTACAAGACGATGTTGATCTTATCTCTGCATTTTCTATAGCTAACAACATTCAGGTATTCCTCACTCGAATACCGTACACTCTACCCTTTTGTAACTGGTATGGAAAGGACGTGTGCACGACAGAGTGTTGAGTTTAGTCTGGTACAGGTTGCGTTGAGAAGTAAAATACTTATATATACAAATATCTCAGGGAGGTAGAAACACGGCTAAATGTAATAAAACACGTAATTGGAAGAAACGAAAACCTAACGGAATGCATTGCCTTTGAACCTTGCATGTGAATTCTGCCTTTGAATTCATTTTATATTAAAAATGAGTTTTTTGCAGTTTTAAATACCAATACCTCTTTTTAGAGAATTTCTTTACGGCTTCGTGTTTCAAAAATTAGGAAAGACTAGATACAACCGGAACATTATAGATCAGAGAACCAAATGCTACAAAGTTCACCATCCGGGCAACAAACAAGTAATACGCAAGATAAGAAAGAAAATAATAGGAAAACTTGAATAATAAGTTAGAATTGACATCATTCAAATTCACGTATATTAAGTATAGATAACATCACTGTTAATTAAATTAAAACAACATACACCATAGCCTAATATAAATAATTTATGCTATTTTAATATTGCTCAATAGTTAAATAAAAGTTAATTCTGAGGACATAAATTTATTTGTGTTTAAGCAAATTCATAAGAACTGTGTAGCATAAAATTATGTAAGTACGGAAAACTGAAAAGTTTGCTTCACTGAAATATGGCAATTTGCCCTAGGAAAGATGGCATGTTACAACCGAAACGTTGTGGTTGATTTAATTCAGCTTAAGCTGTTGAATTAAAGAATAGGGAAATAAAACACACAGAACACAACGAAAACGAAACTATGTGAATTTTACAAATACAACAATCTGACAATTTTCGTGCGGTCATCAGATTAACACTGACTAATACTTCCAAGCTCATGATTAACATGTTTTGCAGTAGCTGTCTATGGAAATCAAACTCATAAAGATGTGTTGAGTAATTTTGGAAACCATAGTTGGCAAAGGATGATTTAATTATGCGTCAATGACGCAGCGTTAGATGCTACGTGATAACAGCTACAGGTGTATTTATTTGCCGTAAAATTCTAAGCTTTTACAAGATCTTTTCCTTTGTAGTTAACAATTAAACATGGTTAATAATTGAATAACCGTAATAATTAAATAATCCTTAAGTTGACTCAACCTAAGTGTATATTAACTTTACGTTTGTTTTACTTCATGTAGTAGTAGTTTCAAGTCAAGAGGGTTGATAGTTTTAGTCGTCGATACCTCTAAGACGGTTAAGCATTTACTGCAATGCTTTTGCGTATACGAACAGGGAGTCATTGTATAACCCACTGTTAGATTGTCGAAGGGACACTCTGCATAACTTTATCTTCTATAACTGATTGACTTAATAATGAATGATAGCAAATGTAGGATTATAATTTAGAACCGCGCATATATAGTTCAATAGCACTATACATTTTTCGCGTTCTCATATATCGAGAAAAGAACTCTGAACTTAATTTTTGTTATAAACCTCTCGCATTCATTTTTACTTGGTTTATTTTCAGCGTTTTGAGATTAGCATGTCTTTAATTTCTATGGCAGTGCGTTGCCTGGAATTTTCACAAGACCATTTTGAACCGCACCTTTGCGGTTTCACAAAAAGTCTACTATTGATATTATACTTCTAAAAGATACTTACATATAATACCCTCCAGGATTGACACATGTAGACATAAACAACCTCATGTGTTTAAAACTAAATAGTGGTTAAAGTGCATTACGTGCATATACACCAGCTAGTGAGCGGTAGACCTTTCAGCAATAAGCTAGCATATTTGCAATACGTCATGCGGATTTACAGACTGATAGCTTCGAGTAAAGTATTCAGTAATTTCCACACCAGTGGGTGAAATAGTGGGATTTTTGTAACCATTCGTTCCTACGACGTACTTTAAAGTTATTTCAGTAAAATGGAAATGTCGCTATAAATAACCTTGCTTGTTTTTCTCCACGTTTTATAGAAACCGACGTAAAGCTTCCAGAAAGAAAATGTGATTTGGGGCGACTGCTGTCGCCTTGGATTTCTTGTAGATTCACATTGTATGTTTAAAAGCCAAAACGTAATTACCGACACACCTGAATGTGCTGAATCAACAAAAAAAAACAAAGACACCGTTATATAAATACAAACTTCTTGCCATTAATCGATTCTTTCAGGAAATTTTGTAGGTTTATAATTCTATATTTAACACACTGTATCAATAACAAATTAATGCAAAACAGCCTGATGCTTATGGATCTACCTATAAAATTTCGATACAAAGCTGACTTTGACCTTCGGTGTGAACTACCCCATAATTATTGTTAAACACCTTTAAGTACGTACGAAAAGATGTCCATACACTATAGATTAATAGTGGTTCTTCTAGTAATACGTAGGCTATGTTGTAATACAGCATACACTTGAATCTTTAACGCTTTTACTCTAAAGGTGTTATTACGCATGGTGATGTTAATTTATTTGACATACTTGTCTCAAGCGTAAGCCTGTTTATTTGTTTCATATTTATGAAGTGACTTTATCTTTTAACCAACATCATTTCCAGTGTTGAGGGTATGCAGTAAATACACGTGTTACATCTTTCTACAGCAAAACATTTATTAGGCAGCAAATTTGAGATATCTTCGTGCACTAGTATTTAATTGCAATACTTAGTTGTTAAAATATTCCAAATCAAGTAGCATGAGGTGCAATCAAACGAAATTTAAAAGTATGTGACTGCAAACAAACATATACTGCATTTGCATGGTTTTAATCGCGTCATGAATCGCTAAATGTCTAACAATCTTGATAAAAGTTTAAGACCAAATACAATCTCCATTTGTTCTCGTTTTGTCCTAGTGCCATCAGATGAAAAAAGCATATTTTAAACATTTATAGTCTTCATTGATGTACATATGATCATATTGCACTCAGTTGGTCTTGCGGCTAGAGACCGTAGAAAGTGTGGTAAAGACTTGAGTCCCTTTCGTCGTTTTGTAATATATTAGTCTTCTCTGAAATAAGATTTTTTACTTAAAAGCGCCGTAAAGGCATTGTGTACCTTTATGTGATACACAGCAACTTGGTCCCTTTATAAATCCATCAAAATTTTAATTACGTTTTCAGACAACCTAAATTAAACCTTAGAAATATCTTCAATAGCAAAATTAAATTTTCTTTTATTTACTCGTTTATTCTGTAATCCCTGTTTTCTTTCTCCTGTTTTTACTAGAGTTTATTGATCCACTAAAGGTAAAAAAATCTTCCCTGATATCATAATATATACAGTGCGTCCGAATTTCACACACAAATTGTTATTGTAGATTGTTCCTATACAAAAAACCGCAAATGCACGGCTTCGGATACAATTAAAAACTAAAAACTTTTTTGTCTCACTACTCCCACACTTCCCAAAATATTTTAGATACCTGTATCAGGAGTTTATGTACATACAATACTTCAATTTCCCGTTAGAATCAATTCAAACTTTCAATTTAGTGGGGGTACATCACGCTACCGACTATCTTTTTAATCCTATTTCTCTACGTCATTGCTTGAGTTTAATTATCACTTCTTATCAATTCCTTATTAAGTTTTACTGAAAAGTGCAGTTAAATATAAATATATTCAGAAATAATTAACTTTAATTAAGCAAAATTAATTGTAATTCGATTGTTTTGATACTAAAAACCTAATAGTAGTTGCAAATGTGTTAATTAGATTTTTACAAAAAGTCATTCAATATTATTGCAGCAACAAATTCAATATCGACAGAATTAAAATAAAGGACATCTGTGATTTACAACTAAAAGTGAAAAACAATTAAAGCTTTTTCCTCTATCATGTAAAATATACTTTTAAATACAACAAAAATTTTTTAATTAAAACTAATAATTAGCAAATACCTCTAATCAACGTTTTGCTCATGCTGCACCCTATATACATAATTCTAATGATTGTTGCTTCTCCATAATTGTTGTTGCATATTCCTTTATTTTCAAAATTTAATGATGATTAAGTAGTGGTTCATTGAAACTAACAATATTTGTTTCTCAGCAACATTATACATATTTAAAATAAAAATTAAAATATAAATTGAAACAGTTAGTTGCGTACGCATAATATATTGGGAACCACAAGCAATTAGTCGTTTAGCGGTAAAATTATACCTTAAACATTTTCCTGAGTGGAGTGTAACTTAAGGTTCAACATTTGATAATACTTAGACGATTGAGGAAAATTGGTGGTTTTGTTAGGAATAGAAACAGGACAGGGAGATGAAAAATTCCTTAGAACAGTCATCTTCATCATTAGGGCTTCCGAAACTAGTTAGACACGTACTTCCGTTGTTTTCTATTCTGAACTAACCAAAAATTAAAAACCATAAGAAAGCAGCATCAATACTGAAAGAAGAAGCTAAAACTAAAGGAAAGCAAGAACAATAAAAATTTGCGCGCGTGCGTGCGTGCGTGCGTGCGTGTGCGTGTGTGCGCGCACGCGCGTGTGTGTTTGTTAAACCCCTACATGTGATTTTCCAATGCTCCATCCGAAGATACTACATTGGCCAGGAAGCGAGTTTTTTTTTACCTAAAAAATTTTGAAATTTGCCGAGCCCTTACTGTTGCAAGCAAAGTAGGAGTCTTTAACGTGCGTGACAACACTTACAAACGGGAGCTCCATATTACCTCTCATCCGAACGAGGGCGTATTTTTGTGAAAAATGTTCGTTCAACATTTTTCAAGCGGACCGTATCGGGATTGCAACCCGGTACCTTGGGCGTAGTAGTCACACACATACCAACTACGCTACAGAGCCGCCTTGTGTGTTGGACCGCTTTAGCCGCCTCTTAGAAGAGGCAGGTCGTACCGTTGGACTATTTTAATACGGACCATCATGGGGTTGGGTGAGTACATATGCGAGCAGAACGATATGAAAAGACCAGGACCAATAAAGTGAAGAAATAATAAGAAAAGTGCGTAATCCAGAGCTCAGGTTCCAAAGGGAAGCAGGAATCTACGTAAGAATCTGGGGGCGTAAAGGCCAGGAATGGGGCGAGTATGAAAGAAAGGAAGGAAAACAAATCAGAATAAGAAAATTATTTAGAAAATACGAAAATGTAATGTCCAAAAATCAAGTCTTGAGGTAGGCGGGACCAGCATATAAATTGGGAACGCCAAGGACTAGAAATAGGTAGTATTGGTTAAGCAGTTTTCCGCAAATCATCATGAGCAGGAGGTGTGGTAGTTAATACATGCGGTTGAGGAGGTGGTGGGGATGGTGGAGGTAGCAGTGGTTGTTGTCGTTTAGAAAACTCAGTACACGTTATGGAAGAAACCTGTTTATTGTTGCTATTGTTTGTAGAAGAGTTAATGTTAGAAAACGGAACAGTACTGGTTCTAAGTGTATCAACATTACCAAAAGCAACTGAATTAGATACTACTTTAGCGACGTTAGATAAAGGAACAGATTCAGGTAGAATTTTGTCAAAGTCAGACAAAGGAACAGAATCATGTAGAACTTCATCAACGCTAGAAAAATGAGCAGAGTCAGGTAGAATTTTATTAACATTAGATAAAGAGCATAATCAGGTATAATTTCGGCAACAATAGGAACTTCTTCCTCAACAACAGTAGATACAGTAACAAAATCAAGTAAAACTTTGACAACCAGCAACAGGTATTGTAGATGCGTGTTTACTTACTTCAACAGAATATTCTGTCAGTATGATAAGCTATCGTCACTTCAGCTACTATGTTATTGCAGACACGGCAGAAATTTCTTTGGTAGTCTTTCAAGGTAGTAAGAACAAATTCTTGAGTTGCTACCTATAAGTCACTAATTTGATGTATGTCTAAGGGGAGGCACTATTTGAGGTGAAAGTGAATACGTATGATCTGTTTGATCACCATTCGAATCGCTAAGGACAGAAGAAATTTGGATCCTATTAGGCAGTGTTTGGTAGGTAGGGGCGGGATAACCGTAGAAATCAATATTAGAGTTGAAGGACTCAGATGACTGAAAAGATGCTGTGATGGTAGTAGGACGAACAAAAGGTACAGAGAAAAGCGTAAAATTAGAAACTGAAGAAGTTTTGTTCGAAACCACATTTGCCGAAAGAGGGTATGTATTGGTAGTAGTAGTAGGATATTCGGGATGAAGTACAGAACAGAACGTAGAACTAGAAATAGAAGAAATTGTGTTTGTATTACTAGTAGGATGACAGTTTTGACGGTTGCGTCGACTAACTCCCTTATGTCCGCAACCATAGCAATGTATTACTTGAGGACGAGTACAACGTATCGACACATGATCGGGTTTATAACAATTGACGCATATGACCTGACAAGTAAAAGGAACTCACAGAAGAAATATTTGATCTATCTGTAGTCGCAGGAGGTCATGTGAAGTAATAGTGTTTTTTCCAATCGTAGCGGAATTATAAGCAAAATCCGTTTCAGTAGGAAGAGTGAGAGTAAGATCAGAAGTAGCTGCCGGAGTAGTAGCGCGACGGAATGTTTTCATTTTACCTTCGAAAGAAATGCGGAGATTGGTTAAAGTAAGGAGTAATTGCCAACGGATATTATGTGCTCTACTTCTGTTGGGGAAACTCACATCAGTGACGCCCTGTGTGAACCCCCTGGAAACTAATGCGTTTGAACGCAAGTAAAGATTTATCACCATCAAATTCAGTAAGGGATCGTTTCCATTCTAGGAGTAATAATCAAAGATTCTGATTCAGGTCCAGTTTCTATTGGTATTATTATAGTTGCGAAATTATTTTGTACTGTTAAGGTCCTATATTTATAATTGATTTCGCCTTGATATTTACTCAAAAGGTGATAGTCACTAAACCATTGACGGGTGTTGGAAAATTATCCCATACTGTTTAAAATTGTTGCTGAAAATCACTATTTCTTATCTCTATTGTTCCCAAGGCTAAATCTAACGTACTGAGAGTACAGTTCGCAATTCTTTTGATTAGGCATTTAAGACTAGAAAAAGTTTTTTGTTGTCTGTCGTTTTTTTCTAGCTTTAATCGGTCTTATGTCGGTTACGGTACCCACAGAACGTATATTCGTATGGTTGGTTGTCATTTATGTCTTTACCGGTATAAAGCTAAACATTTGTAAATTAAATGCACATAATTTTAACGTTGACTCGCCTAGTCCAGCTACGAATACTGGCGGGATTACTCGTTTTCCTAGTTCTGAATTTCTTGGCTTCTTACGTACCGAGTGCGCCTATAAAAATTTGCTCCTTGGTTACTGTAGTAATATTCTCTCTGATGACTTGCATTAATATTTATTATTACTTTACCTCTTCGTTCATTGTGATGGCGTAGGTGGTATCTATTCTGGTTACGTATTCCGTTTTTTGGCTGCGTAGAGTTTCTGCTTGATCTTAATTGGAACATGATGGTTTATTTCTTGGTGCAGTTGTTGACCTGGAATATAACACTGTTGTATAGTTTTTTCTGTTGTGGATGTAATGCTTATGTATTTGGTGGTTGCTACTTCCACTATACTAAAAGTTCTGACTTGCATAACAAATTGGACGTCGTGATTTGTCGCGTTATCAATAAAGCAGTACGTGTTTCGTTGCCTGACTTCCCGCGGCTGTATTAGAAATGTTTTTTGAAATGCAGGCCGTTCTTAGTTTAGATGTTAATTTATTCAATTCACTAGCATATTGTGCTAACTTTGTAATAAACCAATTTTGAATTTTCCAGTATAATTGTATTCCTCAAGTTCGATATTATAGTTTTGAGATCATTTTTATTTAAAAAGAAACTAATTCGACTAATCCAATACATGGTGTTCGCATGAGTTAAAAAATTATCACATACCTGGCATAGGCAGATATTTTTTTCTTTGCAAATCATAAAATGACTTTAATAACCTTAGAATACGAACAGGAAGACTTTATTTCCAATTAAAGCTTATATATATAGTTGCTTGTTTCTCGGGACTTCTTCATTACGTAAGACTTCCACTAGAAGTAGCAAGAAGTCAACTAACTAGGACACTGTCATTTCTGTTTTTTTATACTAGTGTCCATAACTATAAGTATATGGTCTTGAAGCACTTGATAATGAGTTTTCGGAATTTTATAAATCACTCCCTGATAACTACGTTTTTAATTTTTCGACATTTATCTATTTAACAAAGTACATACCATTCAATAACTCTTTCTCTTGTCGAACTACCCTGCCTCCTCTGAATCAGACTTTTTCTCGAGTTGGGTAGTGTATAAACATAATTAGTCCTTTAGTTTTCATTTGCATGGCTTTTCTCTTTTTTTATTTACTCTGGCCCCTATGTCTTCATTGTCTCTAAATTTTACGGTATTGTATCGGCAACTTTTGTATGCATTCTTCTGTCCACCGCTTTCCTTTCCTTTACCTTCATCCAATTCCCCTTTCTTTGAATTGGACATACAGTTGACCGTCATTTTTATTTTAATTTTGTTTTTTTCATTGCGTCACTTCACAATATTTTTGTTTACACTTCCTTGCTTGATTTGCAAGCTACTTTTTACGTGTTTGGAACTCAACTTGCTCCCTTGTTTCCATTTCGGTGTTTGTTTTTGCACTGGAAAACTGGTAGATGAAATTATTATCAGTGGTTCTACACGCGGCACCACATTCACATCTGCTTTGGTGTTGATTGTTTCATTTTGAAGCTCCTCTTTGATTCTATGTATTTCTTTCTTAATCACCTATTCTTCCAATCTCCTACACATGGTTCTAGATTCAGCGTTAAATCGCCTATACCTATTATTTAATGTATTGCAAAAAGCCATTTAAAAAACCATCAACAGTTACATACGCGTGCCCGTACATCTAATAAAATCTCCACCATGAGATGTTTAGAAACTTAGAATACTTTTTTGTATAGTTAATTAATAAGATTTTCTAAGTTCTGACAGCGTAAAAAAGAAATGGATAAAATACTTATACTTCGATGGTATGCAAGCTCATAATATAAGAATGAAATTTTCAGGATTTATAGTTGTTTATAGCTTTCAAAAGCATTTTATTGTTACATCGTTCACTATTTCATCAATCTGCGTGGGATTGGTTTCGACTAACTTTATTACACATACGCTTTTTGGCAAATACAACAATTGTACACTAGAGTATATTCAAAATTAACATATAACAACGCAGCAAAATTTATAGCATGTTTTTTTTCCAGTTGATTCGCTAAAGCGTTTAATTTTGGTCTCGACTGCTCGGTGCCATTGCTGAATCCAATTTAAAGAGTTTTGTATTTGTTGGAAATGAGATACTGGTCTTATCATTTTTTAATCGAGAACTATTCCCAAAACAACAATGAAGGCTGCAGGAAATAACAAACACAACACCACCGTTAGGAATTTTAATAAGAAATTCTTACGAATAGAATAATTTGTATTTCAATAACAATTATGAAGCGGTTTGAAAGTAAACTTACAAACTTACGTAATTTATGTAACCACAAGCTCGAATTCATTTTGCTCAGGATTGCATTTAATTACTGCTGTGTCAAGTGGAACAGAATGTTTGCTGAAAGAATAAAGACAAAACTGACAAAGGCTTGTTTAATGATTCTATTGAGGTGCTGCTACATATCGTGGGTTTTCGAGTTTAGCATTATAATTTTACAAAATGATTGTGTGACGGACTTCTAGTTATTCGGATACAAAAAGGGTAGTGTCTTAAATGCGAGTGCTAAGGGATTATTAACTAACTACTTTGTACAGATAAAAACTACTACACTTTCTATATCTGAGTCTTGTATTCCCTTATTTATTAGGTGTTAAATAATTATTTAAACTAAAACAAACCGTGACAACTTTACAGAAACACTTCAAGAATATTACAACTGTTTGAAAAATACGAACTGTTTCAATAAAAAGAAAATTGCTTCAAACGTTTTATTTTGTCCGAGATTTCTTTAGAATGCAGAAACTTTTTGAGTTTACAAATACTAACGCAACTATTATTTCAAAGCAGGAGCTTTGTTCGCCTCAGATAAAACAGAGATTCAGCGGTACAGCGTAACCAGCTATATAACAACCCTCTCATGTTTCGCGCGCGCGGGTGTGTGTGTGTAGGTGTAGGTGCGTAAGTGCGTACATGTCGTGAGTTTGACGAAGGGGTGAGGATGGATGTACGCACATGTGTATCAGTGTTCGCGTATGTGTGCATGCGTGCTTATGTACCTTACAGCGTGTGAGCGTGCGTGTGTGCATGCCTGCGGGGGAGCGCGCGTATGAACCTGCTTGCACACGATCGTACTGCGTGTGTGCGAGCGTGCGTATGCGTGCTTGCTTGTTTACTTACGTGCGTGCGTACATATGCTGATGACTGTCCATGTCTATGTGTCAACTTTTTACATTTTTAAATTTTAAATAATTATTTTGCTTTCGTCAAGCTTTCAATATCATTTAACAGTGTTGCCACGCTTCTATGGACTTGATTTGTAAGTTCTTTATAGATATATATATATATATATATATATATATATATATATATATATATATACTTGTATAAAGTGTAAAATGTCATCACTGCCGTTCTCGTATTAACTACATTTCACAGATTCATACAAACCTTAGCTAGTATAAAACTACTCTTGCAGCCAATCTGCTAGCGCCAATTGTCAAGCTTGTTATGATAAACGAATCTCATGCGAATGTGCCTTAATAATAAAGTTAAAATTGTCAAATTTCAACTTACATATTATGATTATATTGAAAGACAATCCTACGCTATACATACGGCTTATGATTACAAGAATGGCTTAAGTTTATGCGCCGATATATGCGTCACTGGTTTGGATTTGTACCATTTCTTTCTCTGTGTGTGTGTGTGTGTGTGTGTCTATGTATATATATATATATATATATATATATATATATATATAATATATCGATGTGATTAGAGACCATCAAAAGCTCATATATTATTATTTCGTAAACATCAACGCCGTAAACTTGCGAAACTCACGAAAAAGCCAAATTATGTAAATTTTAATTTGTATAGAAAATTGCGTATTTGTAAAAACGCTTCGTATGTGGAGTATAAATGCCTAGGGACCGTAGTTGAAAAGATTATTATTCTTATTACATACACTTAATGACGAAGAAATAGTGCTCTAAGATAAAAATAATTATATTTTTCTATATTCTGCGCACAGAAAGCGTTTTTCAAGAAACTTCATTAGGATTTCTGCTATTAAACTACTCACTTCTGTATAAATTACACGTAATGTTCATTTTATAGGAAGCTGCATGTACAATATTTTAATTGCATTTTCCGTGCTATAACAATCATACCTTGGTATTTCAACGAAAGCGTATTCAATTAGTATCAGTCGCATATCCTGAGTAAGAGTACAATTGTATTTCAATTAAAAAGTAACTAGGAGTGTGTTTTATTGACCTATATTCTAGAACAAACAACTACCAAAATAAAATAGAATTTAAGGAAGAAATAGCTCGGAGCGGCAATGCAATTTTGTGAAAGAAATAAACTAAGCAAAAAAAATCTGGAATAATCATAAGATCAATAAGGGTATATCTTGATGCTGTTGGGAAACGGTAAATAGTCAAATGTTGCCTTCCACGCCTTCCAGAACAACCAATTGGAAAGTTCTAGAAAGAGCACAGAAAGATCCCGAATCAGGCGTCACAAGAGGTTTGTCTTTATAAACCCAATAGATGGTGAATAAAGGTCACTTCCAATTTAACCGTCGCTATGCTAGTCTAGTAATTCGCTACGTAGTGTTTAATAGTGGAAATTAATGTGGGAGACCTTAAAAGTTTATTGCTACTCAGAAACGGGTAGTAATTACAATGGTTATAAAAATGGAAATAAAGAATTAACAATTAATTGATGCTACCATAAGAGTCTTGTGAAATGGAATAGAGCACATGTAAGAAAGGTTCGTTGGAAAGGCGCACTTTTTAGAACGATTTGACCGATTTTGGAGATTTAACCAATAACTACGGTCTGGGGAAAGTAACAACAAGCAAATTTTTACAATAAAGTAAAATTATATTGTTCAAAACCTTAAAAGAACATATGTATTGATAAATTAAATTATATGATGAGATGTTTTTCTTTGTGTGCGAGTTTTGCGTGAGAGTATCAAACGCAAGTCGATAATTAGGTATGTTAGCCTACGGTAAAATCTTCACCAGGATATAAAGGAACGATTAAACCAGACTGATCAAATGTGTTTAAATTCGATTTTAAAGGGGCGGATATTAAATTATACTACTCATCGCGATAAATCTTGTGCGTAGTAAGATATAATTAGCGATTTAATTTGTGAATGAAGATTAAAATATTAATCTTTGTGAGTGCTCAACCTAATTCTAGAAAAGAGATTTTGGTTACTATTATTATTATAAGTGATTATCTAGAAGTAGTTTTTGATATTAGATTTAAGACTTCATTCGTAAGGTAAAACTGTTATGGCAGTTTTGGACCTAATTTTTAAAACTTAAAATTGCGTTGAGAGAAAGTCTTTTCTTAGATGTTACATTTTAGATATTGTGTGTAAGAGAAAGGCTGCTGTGAGTGTAGTATTAAGTATTCGCAAAATTGTCTGTAAAAGAATATTTCGTAACATTATGAATCTGATGTATAGTTCTAGTGGTTTTATTTAAATAGAGCTAGCCAAAAGTATTAGGAAGCCAACAAATTTAAAACATTCTTCTTTTATTGAAACTCAATTAAAACCTCTTCAGACGACAGAATCTTCCATTGACGCCCAACGCCAGGCCACTTCAATTCACAGCACATATATATATATATATATATATATATATATATATATATATATTGAACTGATAAAGAGGCCACGTGAAGTCACGGAAACACAAATTCCATAAATAAAAAGGAAACAAAAAGAATTGAAATTTCAGATTATTCACTGTTCCACCCTGTATAAATATAAGAGTATTGTAGATACAGAGACATTAGAATAAAGAGCAAAACACACTTCCCGTGTATGTTACAATCATTGAGATATAAATACAAAAAGCCATTTATCCAGCGTAAGAATAATATCACTAAATTGCCTTTATCAATTAAAATACTAAATAAATTTTTCTATGCACAAAGATGCATTAAAGCACGCTTCAATAAATGGAATAGAATGTTGTCGTTTTAACGCAATTTCATTTGAAAAAATTACATTTATTTTTGTTGGAAATAACGCCTTACTCGTTAAAAACATTCATCCGTACACAATACAAATCGCCGCAAACTTTTTTCCACTTGCAAAACCGTTATAAAAGCAATTAAAGCCGTAATTAGCTAAATTGACTTCCCTGTGTGACGATTTATCATTTAAATTCAGTTTATGAGTTTTAAATAAAACATTTTCTAGAGTTTTAATAAAAAAAAATGCGTCATTGGTGACTAAGAAATATTTTAAAAGCCATTATATCAACGAATGCCTGATTTTAAGAGTGCGAACATTAAAAAGCAATAAAATCGATAAGAATTATCTAATAGTTTCAGTGTCTCAATAAGATAGAATGCGACGCGGCCAGTAACTTCGTATATTAGAATAGGATTAACGCCCGTTTTACTGCATACATAAATTACGTCATTTGACACTAATCAGACTATAAAAAAAGCTATCTCCGGAAATATTACATCACGTAGGTGACTAATTTTTTAGGTGAATACAGAAAAATCTCTAACGTTGACGTATAGAGATAATTTTTATATATAAGCGAAAGCAATTTACATTCAGAAATTCATTTCAATTTACGAAATCGACCATTACCTTGTGTAAAGTCATTCATCAAGTGCACGGAATGCATACAAACGTAACTCTACATTAATATGGAACATAATTATTTTAAAAAACACAACAAGAGTCAAACAATTTTTGACATCGATAATCCAGATACAAGAGCTATTCTGACGTTAATTCATTAAAAATAAAAGACAATGCACTTTTGCTAACTGATGTTCTAAAAAGAAATTTGAAATAATTTAGACAATCTTGTAAGTTGAGATTTTAACGTCGGTGTAAATTGTAATCAGCCGTACGCGCGAAGCAATAGGTTAGCAAATCGGCAAACACAGCCGAAGATTAAAGGTACGAATCCTGGCCAAAAACCAAAACTTTCCATTTTTCATTTACTACATCGATTTGATATGGCGATTTTGCATAAAAGTCTAAGTTACTATTTAGTTTTATTAACTAATATAACATTAGCAATCAATATAAAATAATTATATATATATATATATATATATTGACGTGATAAGGAGTCATGAGAGGTCATTTGATTTTATTAAGTCGCGAACACGTTAGTTTGGGAAAGGTCTTATAAAGAATTCAGTACGCATACAGTATTTAATATTTACGATGTAAAGAAATTATCTTAAAAAGTAACCCGGCATAAATATGAAAGTTATTAAATACAGTTATTGATTTTGTAATATACAATAAAGATGGAAAATTTTTCGTGATAAAAGCTTCTTTACAATTCAATTAAATAATTAAAGCTTTAAAGAATATGAATAATCTTGTAAGCTGATTTTGATGTCAATTTAAAATAAAACCATCAAGGTAGATTTGGATGAGCGTTCTTTTAGCGGGTATTTAGGCATATATATATATATATATATATATATATATATATATATATATATATATATATATTTATAAAAGTGATTACGGTTACTGAGGACTGAAGTATAAAAATTAAAAATTTGGATTGTATGCTAACGTTTCGTGAAATTTATTCACATTATCACAGCTTAATACTTAAATAATTAAAATATATATATATATATATATATATATATATATATATATATATAATATTCGATTGGTATTTCTTGACCTTCTTTTATATAATATTACTTGAAATTGTGTTTCTTGGGAAAAGGTCTAAATAAATAAAAAAAAAATTTTTTCACGTTATATGCGTGTTAAACAGACGTTTCGACCGTCGCAAGATGGTCTTTATCAATGATGTTTTTTTTTACCTATAATACGATACATGTACATTATCTCTTATAAATACCTAAAATATGCTTACCCATAAACGGAGGTTTATATATTATAACGTAGTATAAATTGAGTCATTCATTGAATGGTATGGTACGGTTACTACACTTTAATTTATTTAATATACAATTGTACTAAACATTTACGTCACAAATTCAAATATTGTTGATATATATAAATTATGTACAACCTTGATACGAGTTGCTAAACTCTTAGTCAAAATTTAACAATCTAATTTCTTAGTAAACATGTATATTAAAATGTTTAGTAC
Source organism: Platerodrilus igneus (assembly GCA_036346225.1). Lineage (NCBI taxonomy): Eukaryota > Metazoa > Arthropoda > Insecta > Coleoptera > Lycidae > Platerodrilus > Platerodrilus igneus. The sequence goes on from JARFIW010001130.1 coordinate 2,903,732, forward strand.
AGAGTTTGATTGGAGACTAATGCTTGATTTATTGGAGTTTCTATTTCTTGGCGCTGGATAAAGACACGTTTTTAAAACAGGTTAAAATCATAATACTATTTACAATTATGTATATGCGTTATTGGGTAAAATTAACTTTATGTATAAATATATATGGACGTGTTCATATATTTAATAGTATCTATATATCTATCCACCTGTACATACCTTTACGCATACACATACGTTTTTTCACTCTATTTTGCCACCATATATGCAAGACAAACACCTATTCCTGATTAATTTTATGCAATTTTTATTTTAATAGATTATAATATATTTTACTTAATTTGCTAATATCTATTTTATCATTTACTGATGTTGGATGTTTAATAATATAGATTTGTTGCTTTAACCAACCAATGTTTTGTTACCAGCCATTTCAGAAACTATTTCAATGAAACATCAATAATGTCAACGCAAACCACTTTTACGTAGCCTAATCACACCGATCGCTTCACGCACAGCGTTATTTTTTCATTTCACGAATACAGAATCACGATCGTGTGTGATGCAGAACGTCAATAGTTCGTTTACCGCAAACAAATGATCAGACCGTCAACATATTCATAGTAAGCATCTTTATTACACCACGAACGAGCATCCAACATAGACCAGGCGCATGACGAAACCCAATGTAACAACGGTCACAAACCCTCAACATAACGCAGTTTACCGTTTTCCAGCCACACCAGCGCCGAGCGTGCGATATCAAGACCCGCGAGCTGCACAACAAACCGCAGCATTAACACCACGAAACGGCAGGTTGAACATTTTTTTGAACAATCGAAGTCGACACACGAAGAGCGTGCGGCAACACCAACATTTATTGCCTCAATTAATTTCAGAGAACTTCTCCACGCACGGTGGTTGCCCACAATCGTTGAGCCAGCACCGCGGTTAATCACGAGAGATCCTCATCTTTAATCCGTCGTGCCTCAGCACAATCAGACTTAGCCTGCTCCCACAGTTTCACCGTCGTCACCCGCCTCAGTAAATTGTGTTTATTTGCGCACACCACTTTAAACCTGTCAAAAACAGATTGTTTAATTCGTTTGCCGCGACGACAACATAAAACAACTTATCAAGATGTTTTAGATACATACATCCGACTAACTGCCGGCGACCAGATATCGTCTTCAACATTTGCAACGATTGCCTCAGTTGCAGCATCTTGCTATCGATGGGAAACAACGTTCAACACGTCGCCACTGCCGCACACAGACAGAACACCGCCTCCTCAATCGCTTGAACCCCCGTCGTACGCCATTACTATCATCAACAGTTTCACACATTTTACACCGCTTTATGCTGACGCACTGCACCGCATTCGCCCGCACCTCCATATTTCGTAATTCCACCGTGCCGCATTTGTCGCAGCCGTCAGCCGCACCAGCTCACCAGGCCTCATCCTCAGCCACGCATTTAACGACCATAAGCGACACGACTTACCCACGAAACATTTCTTCCACGAAGAGAACGATCGAACACATCCAGCACACAGCAGGTTGAAGACCATAAACAATCCCAACATATGGCGGTGATAGCGAAATTCGCCCAACCCATAGCCGACATCAACCAGCTGGTCGACGCCACCGCCATCATCCATCTTTAATTTATACCATTTTATCAACCGACGACGCTGACGATGTCGAGCGTGCGCAGCCCCGATGCAGTTGGCGTGCGAGCCCGACCATCCAGCGATAGCGGGTTCATAACCATTTTAATTGTCATCAAATTCAGCAGTATTTTATCGCAGCATCCAACATTGCTCATCGGAATCTTTTCACGAACGAACCGATTCAGAAGTTCCATCACGCAGAGCATCATTTAATTCATGGTCTTTAAAGATAATCGTAACTTCTTCACCATCACGTTGAATCATGTCTTCCAGATATTTCACCAGAATCCATACAACATCATTTTGTCACCCACCACCAGATTTTTCATTTTATTAGATTTACCGACATGAAACCTTAAACATTATTATAGACCATTCACCACAGACAAACCACAGCACATATACGACACCTGGTCCGAGCACAATATTCTCAGTTCAACATATTTTTTCCCGATACAGACATGATCACAGCCTGCATTGTTTCCGATGACGCCGACCATTAACCCACAGCATTCCATCAACCAGTCCACGAAAATGACACACATATCCTGCACAACCATTTACGACATAGTACACCAACCTGCGAATACCGAGCGACACAGAATGCTGACGAATTAGCCGATGTTTAAGATACCTTCAAATGCTGATATTTAAAGAACAACGGAACGGTAGAAGACCAGATCTGTTTCAGCGATACGCGAAGGACCCGAGATGCACGACAGCCCAGCACAGCACGTGACATTAACAACAGCACGTTCATAGCATGCGAACCATCAACAATCGTGAGTTACACAGCCATCCATCCCGCGATTTCATACGACGACGTTTCACCACCAGCACTACCGTCATCACACCAACGTCACATTTAACAACATGATTATCATTTGAACATACAAAACGTAAAACCCAACATCATAATCACAACACGTCATTACATCGACTGAAAAAACAACAATCGCGCCATATTTTAAACATAAACGTTCACATAACACACCATACCATTTCATGACAGGTGGTGGCATTTAAAAACTATACCATTTGAATATTCGTCAACAGTTTAAACCATCGATTCAACACCAGACATCACATTCAGATCATCGTATGACACATATTCCGCAGTCGCGAAGATCGCACATGAGCCCACCCATGAAATCTTTGCCCGATCACCTTAAAGCATCTTGAACACGCACAACAATACAATTTACGCGTCGCGATATGCCTCGATACATATTGCGAGCATGAAGCACAGCGAATGGTTTCATGAACAACATTTCATGAACTCTTCAAATAACTTGTTAGACCTTCAGTCTCAGACAAACGTTATTAGTTGTGTCACTGTTTTCAAATCACTTTTCCCAACCATGCACCGACGATTCCATAACCGACTTCAGTCCGTTCGCACATCAAGATGGAACGAGCCCTGAACGAGTTGCCAACCTCACGTCCACGCTGACTTTAACCTTGTTGGCGGATCGATTGCGATCGCGCTGCAGTGATCACCGTCAGCAGACCTGCCGACGCATCTCCTTGCAGTTACGCCAGCATCCTCGCATAAGATGACTGCGCGTTATTCGCACAGCGTCCGTCATACGGAAGAACTGTCCTTGAATCAACATTGACGAATCGACCTACGACTTCAAATCGCCCATCAGTTACAGCCAGTTATGTCACCTCAACACACATTTCACACATGACTCATATGATCCGAAAGATGCCGAGATTACTCATCTGTACACGCGACATTGGCGATATCCCGAGTTCATTAGCATAGCAGTTTCGATACGACGATAAAACGAGGAACGCGATCGAAACCATACGACCGATCGATCCGGTCGTCGAAAATCAATTTCACGGTAAAATATCGCCACGAAACCTCACATCAGCCTCACCATCGCACAGCGTTGAGCCTCCCACACCGAGGTCATACCGACGAACAGCGACAGACATCATCTGCACATAGCCTCGCAGCATCAGACCGTTCACACATCCCGCGATATTCGCATAAGCACCCAGTTTTCGTGTCTGATCCAGACATCGCCCGCCACAGACATGTTCCACGATGCAGCGCGAACTCGAGTTATTGTAACTGAGCCACCAACATTGCTGACATCCGATCTTCGAAAACACCAGACATAGCATCAACCACAAACAACACATGCTCCCCCAACACACATGACCACACCACATGACCAGCGCACACGACACATGACCACGCGATCATACGACCAGACACACATCACACCACATGACCATTACGACAGCGCATCACAGCGACATGATTCACCAGCACGAGTTTTCACGCCCACAGCACCACCGCTTTTTAAATTGCTGATTGTTGATAAAGAACAGGTTAGCCAGCGCGCGGCGCTGGCCTCAACCTATTAATTTTTCCTTTATCTAACCTAGGTCCACACTTGGTTTTAATGGAAAACTCATAACTCATTAAAAGCAATTAGTGTTAATGGGTTTTTAATGAGAAAACCATTAAAAAGCAATTAGGTCATATGGTCTGGTCATGTGGTCATATCATGTGGTCATGTGGTCATATGGTCATGGTCATGTGGTCATATGGTCATATGGTCATATGGTCATGTGGTCATATGGTCATGTGGTCATGTGGTCATATGGTCATATGGTCATGTGGTCATGTGGTCATGTGGTCATATGGTCATGTGGTCATATGGTCATGGTCATATGGTCATGTGGTTATGTGAGCAGGAGATTAAATTTGGTATATAAGGAAGTAGTTTTGGGTTGAGCTTTAGTTATAGTAAGACATTTTTTCGAAAGATGTCGCATTCAAGCAATCAGTGGTGCTCCAAACAGTCTATTACAAAAGCAGCAGAGGATATCCTGATGGCTCGAGTTTCTACGCTGCTAGTAAAAAATATAATATACCTAGAACAACGTTATGCAGATATGTTAAAAGGTTGCAGAACGTGAAGAAATTACATAATTCCAACGATGCATCCAGAGATGTTATACCAGAAGTTAAAATACCTATACAGAATTATGATAACTTTGCTATTGCTAATGCAAAAGAGGATGGTAAACATGGTCCTTGTTCTCATCTAACATACGAGCTATATTCGTGGGACCATCGAGTTGTGGGAAGACCAACGCTTTAATATCTCTGATCTTGCACGAGAACGGTCTTAGATTTCAAAATGTCTATGTATTTTCGAAGAGTTTGTATCAACCGAAATACGAATTGTTAAGAAACGTTTTTACACCATTAAAAGAAGAAATTGGTTACCATGAGTTTGAAAATTACGATGATTTGATCGAACCCGGAGATACCAAAGAAGATTCAATTATGGTTTTCGATGATATACCTGCAAACGAGCAAAGTAAAATCACTCAGTTTTTCTCGTTCGGTCGACATAAAGCAATAGATTCGTTCTATCTATGTCAAACTTACGCTAGTGCCTTAAAACATAGACTCAGAGATAACGCCAATGTAATCGCATTATGGAAACAGGATGAAACCAATTCGACATATCTTTTCGGATCATATAAGTGGTGACATGACATATCCGAAATTTAAAGAAATGTGTTTACAGTGTTGGGGTGACTCAAAACATAATTTTATAACTGTTGTTAAAGATTTTGATTTGGATAAAGGTCGATATAGGAAGAATTTCGACGAGTATATAAATATTTGACATTATTCAAAAAGTTAGTTCCCATCCAAAGTTTCATTATGACGGACGTTAACAATTTTATTATGAATAAACGCAGTCTTCATCTTATGCAGGATGCTGTACGAAAAAGTTTATAGCGTACAAAAGGAGATGCTACATCTCAGCAAAATTCAAAGAAGTGCACAAACAATTGATTGATCCACTGCAACAACCGCTTCCCAGTTGCAATCGATCACCGAAAAAATCTCCATACCTACAACAAAGGTTAAAGTCGAAAACATGGACGTACCTATAAAGAAAATTAAGCAACTCCTGTTCCAGAAGAACCGTTCCATCTTTACTATGCGGATGTGTTAGCTAGAGACGAAGACGAAAATATATACAAGTCGGTTATGGAGTAAAGTATAACCGTCAATTGATACGCATAGTTTAGGAAAAGTATGTAGGAAATTGATTTAGAAAACAGTGACACAACCTAAAATAATAACGTTTATCTAGAGACTAGAGGTCTAACAAGAGTTATAATTATTTTAAAGTCCTTAGCATTTTTCTTAAGAAATGTAATGATTTTGTTCATAGAATACATTCCATACCGGTTGCTTCGTGCGTGCACACAAATCGGGTGCAATCGGTACATATCCGAATAGGAGTAGCTCATATAAAAGGACTGTTCGCGTAGAAGTTATTATTTGTTGATTGTACGGTTCAAAGAGACAATATAACAAATATGTATAAAGACTTCGGAGAGGTTATTCGAAGATTTCGCAATGCTTTCACGAGTAAAAAAGCAGAATGTGGGCAACGCTGATAGAAGGAGAAAATGTCTTATGTGTCAGTCATACGAGGAAGCAATACAGCACTGTGCTGCAGTGTTATCAATGCCCGAGGATCTGGATGATTTTATGGAAATAATCGAGGAGATGGGGTTTATAAACTGTTGGCAGATATTCAAATGGAATATATACTAAATTGTAAGTTTTAGAATAAAAATTTAACCACCACAACTGTTATCATAAGAAATGAATTATGTGAATTTAGAAATTATTTTGTATATATTAGCTTGTTTATGTTTTAAAATATAAAGCATACATTGGTATTGTTTAATTTTTCAAATGTCCACGTAACTGAAATGGGTATCTAACTAATTATGAAAAGAATTATAACAAAGATGTGTATTATTTTTAAAAGGGTGTTATAAACGTTTTACAAAATTATTAATCAGAATTGTTTTATTTAAAACTATAACATAATTTTATTGACATCTATTAATATCTGTAGTTGAAATACAACAATTTAGAAACGTATAAGAAAACAAAAGTGTGATTAATAGTGTTACAAAATTTTCAGTCTTCGGGTTAAAATTTAAACATCGCTCGTAAATGCGGGATGGAAACCTGTTGTATTCTTCCATATACTCAACTTGTTTACAAATACTGTTTTCAAACAATCTTGTAGGTTCTTATAAATTCGTATAATATGATCCCAATATCACTATTACTGTATTTGCTTAATTACATCATGTGCATTCTGTAGGACATCATTCTATTATATCTTCCCATTGCAACATCTAACAGAAACAGATCTATATTAGGAGAGTTCTAGTTCTTAAAGTATTAGCATGGTTGAGAAAGTATGAGATACGAGAACGATCTGAGATACCCTCTAAAAGTTCTCTAAAGTTGGTAAATATCATATAATATCCCATCAAATGTCAACATCTTCACTAAAGAATTTTTATTTAAATAAAACGCAAGTTCTCGAATTTGCATATCTGATTTTTGTCAACTTCCATAGTGTATAATGTGCGGAAGATTTGATATAAACTTCCTAAATACGTTGAGGGAGAAAGTATAAGTATAATTTGTCCTTACATTAACCCAATTTAAATCAAATTATAGAATGTGTATTCGCATATTAACTAGAATTGTGGAAAGTGCTTTTATTAAATAGTAAGACGTCATCAACAAACAATGCAAGGCTAATGATCATACATTTCACTAAATTTATTTAGAATATACGTCTTATGTTGAACTACATTTAAAATAGATTATCGAACCACTTTCTAGGTCACCGTATAGAATTAATATATGTATTATACCTTTTGGTTTAATCATTTGTATGTGGATTCACTAATTGAAAATTTTAACAATTCTAGCCACTAATAAATATTTTTGGAGTTTAACTCTATTATCGAGCTAAATCTAAATAAAATGCAAAGGTGTTTTGTTGATAGGTTTTTGAATATTAATACAATATATACAGGTCTTTGTTGGAACTAATTTTAAAAGACGTGATAATTAATTTCAATTCCCCAGGAAAATTCTATACTAATTTATAGGTTACACCAGGGGTTTATCTCAAAAGACAGAGCGATACGGTTTAGAAATAGATTAAAGATGAATTATATACAGTGATTGCAAAAGGTTATTCTGCAAATCAGTAAGGGTCATTCGATTTGAAAAATTCCGAGGATTTGAGAACCTGAGGAAAACACAATAATAATTGAAATCTTACACGATGGTATATTAAAAATACTGCTAAGAGTAATTTTGTTTAATAATTCTAAAATGGCGTTGGTGGTTAAATACATACAGGTAAAACCCACTATAAAACAATTATAGACCTCACTTTTCCAGTCAAGACTTGCATATAACGCCAACTAATATAATAAGAGCTGCACACGCTCGACCATCGGCATAAAAGGCGAGAGCCATGTTCCAGTGCATTAGTCGTCAAAGTATCGTCGAGTTTGATTAAAATTATAAATTAAAGATGGATTTTTCTTGTGTTAACGTTACAAGTGATGTGCGAGTACCGCAATTAAATATCAACCAACTAGTTGGTAAGTCAACCTATAGGTTAGGCGAATTTCCTTCAAATTATCACCACCATATATTAGAAGTTGGTTTTGATTTATATGGTGGTCTTCAACCTGCCATCCAAGTTATTTGCTGTAGTGGTATGTGTGCTGATTCTACGATAACATTCTCTTACTTCGATTGGAAGAAATTGTGTACTTTTCAAGTGGAATTTCAAATTCGCCAATTTCCTCGTGACGTGCTAAACACTCGATTAAATGGTCTGACTACTGGAAACGATGTTGTTGACATACAATTGGATCAAGATTTCAAATTGCGGCTGAGCACAGCCTTTAATAGAAGTATATGGTTGTTGAACAATTTTGAAAAGAGAATTTATATAATATGGAGATTACGAAAGATGGGAATGTTATTGTGCTACCTGCGTACGAGTGCATCAAGCTATTAAATTTGCGAGAATTGATCTGTTATAAAATGAGCGAGTTAAGGTGTAGAAACTTTCCAGAATTTTACGAAAAATTTGTTGGTGATATAAAAAGTATGTGGAAATACGACGGGAAGAAGGGTTCAAACGTTATTAGAGGAGAGAGCAGTGCCAGTATTTCTCTGTCAAATGATTGCAGCAATTTAAATTACTTGACAGTGTTGGAACTTATTAAATGTTTCCCCATTCAGTACTTAAAAGATGCAACTGCAAGGCAATCGGTTGCGCAAATGTTTAGAGATTTGGATATCTCAGATTCGCCAGACTCTGGTTACCACAGCGGTTTATAGATGTTATCAATACATGTATGTATTCTATTAAAAACATATTTCTTGATAAAGTTTGTTTTTACATATTTGTATCGTCAACATTACCATAAATTATTAATAGACGTATTAAACTATCCTGTTTTTATTTTTAGGTTTAAAGTGGTGTACGCAAATAATAAACACAATATACCGCATGTTAACAAAAAGTTGTGGGGAAATTTAAAGACGAGTTCAACGGTGACTTGGTGTTAGAATTTGTAGGTAGTAAGGCTAAGTCCTACTGTATTGTACGCGAGAAGGACACGATTAAAAAGATTAAAGGGATCTCACGAAGTGTAGTTAAGTAAAACCGCGGTGCTACAACCTATAACGAGCATATATCCCCAAAAGGGTGGGCATCCAACTACGCAACAGTGCGTGGAGAATAAGGATTCTCCAATAAGAAATTAAAATCATTGGTAATGGTAGAAATGTTAAACCTATAAAGGCGATTATTAATTGTGGTTTAGTGACCGTTTGTGCACTCTTCGAGTGTCTTCGGCAATCTTCGATTGTTTCCAAAAAATATTCAAGCCTGCCATTTAATGTCGTGGTGTAACATCGTCCACGGTTGCTTTATACATCCGTCGGCAGCAAAGTACTTAAACTCTGGGTCTTGCAGTATCGCTTTTACAAGAATAGCTTACAGCAACACAAGGAAAAACAGCACGGTATGTCATTAAGCAGTAAACGTTCAACTCAACAGTTGTTAAAGGGTCTTGTACGAAACAACCAACATCTGTGTAAAGTGCGAGATGGAGGTGTTAAAGTCTGCATACCCTAGTCCTAATAGTACAGCAAGCTACACATGGGGCATAAATAAATAAGGTAGTTACTATATTTGAATATATTTTATTGTGTTTCCTTGTACAAACAATTAAGGTAGGTCAGTAAACACTATTAAATTGTTGTTAATTGACTTGCATTTAACGTACTTTCCTATTAGCATCGAGCATATCTATTGTATTTCTCAAATCATATACCCGCTAATTAATAAAAAGAAAGGCTACTTTCACTTTACGTAACATAATTGTAAAGCAATTAGTTTGTCCTCTATACTACTTTCACTATACGTCACATAATTGTAAAGCGATTAGTTTGTTCTTGTCTATGTATTTTCCAACAATTTAGCATTGTACATGTAATTATGTTAAAACCAGAAAAATTTTAAGTCATGGGTTTTTATGCGACATTCTGAGAGAAGCACATTACTGTTTGAAAAATGATTTTAAATACTAAGCACTTATGGCTTATAAAGGACTCGTTTCTAAAATCCTTGCGGTTTTAGATTTCTAGGAAATAGTTGGTTAAAGCATATGTCATAGACGAGCAAAACAATTTAAAGTGGTTTGGGAGCTTTAAAGTATAACTTTGTAAGGATGGTCCGATTTCAAATCTGTTTGCAGATTCAAATTCTGTAAAATTTTAGACTAACAAGATGTATCGCATGACTAAGAAAATTTATAAGAACACTCAAAAGTCGCTACAGGTAAGAAATCTTAAAAATGGGGTAGCCTCTGGGGATGAATCTAAAAAATTCTTAGAGATTCGGGTAGCTGAGAAAATTCTAATATTGATTGATGCCAAACAAGGTAGGTTTATCTCGAAAGATGCATTGGCTAGACGAAGAAAAGTATTTGTTAGTTTTGCTTATAAAGCAAAGAGTAAAATTTAGAGGTTTGAGAGCTTAAAGTGTAACTTTGTAAGGAGTAGTCCGATTTTAAATCTGTTTGCAAATTTAGATTCTGCATAAAATTCTAAGCTAATTTAATGTATCGCATGACTAAAAAAGTTTATAAGAATGCTCAAAAGTCGCTACAGGTAAGAAATCTTAAAATTGGGGTAGCTCCTTGGGGGTGATGATATCTGAAAAATTTTAGAGATTCGGGTAGCTGAGAAAATTCTAATATTGATTGATACCAAACAAGATAGGTTTATCTCGAAAGATGCAATGGCTAGACAAAGAAAACTATTTGGTTCAGATGAAAGATAAAAATGGCTAGTCGAAGAAAACTTTTGGTTCAGATGTGGAGGAAATGAGGATGCTCATTTATCTCGAAACATAAAAATTTAAGATAGGTTTATCTCGAAAGATGAAAATGGCTAGTCGAAGAAAACTTTTTGGTTCAGATGTGTGGGGAAATGAGGGATTCTGGGGGAAATGAGGTAGTGGATGCCCCAATTATACTCTACTAACAGAATTGTAATTGCGTATACATTGGGCAGAGCATACAGCATTTAGAGAAACGAATAAATGGTCATAAATATGATAAAACTAACCAAACTGCGCTAACCAAACATGAAAAACAAGCCCAACTTAAATTGAATTGACAAAACAACGATTTTAAAAACAGAAGCAAACCAAAAATTGAGAATTCCTAGAGATGGTGTATATTATTAAACATCCAACATCAGTAAATGATAAAATAGATATTAGCAAATTAAGTAAAATATATTATAATCTATTAAAATAAAATTGCATAAAATTAATCAGGAATAGGTGTTTGTCTTGCATATATGGTGGCAAAATAGAGTGAAAAACGTATGTGTATGCGTAGAGGTATGTACAGGTGGATAGATATAGATACTATTAAATATATGAACACGTTGATATATATTTACACATAAAGTTAATTTTACCCAATAACGCATATACATAATTGTAAATAGTATTATGATTTTAACCTGTTTTAAAACGTGTCTTTATCCAGCGCCAAGAAATAGAAACCCAATAAATCAAGCATTAGTCTCCAATCAAACTCTGTACTAAACATTTTAATATACATGTTTACTAAGAAATTAGATTGTTAAATTTTGACTAAGAGTTTAGCAACTCGTATCAAGGTTGTACATAATTTATATATATATCAAAAATATTTTAATTTGTGACGTAAATGTTTAGTACAATTGTATATTAAATAAATTAAAGTGTAGTAACCGTACCATACCATTCAATGAATGACTCAATTTATACTACGTTATAATATATAAACCTTGAATAATACCTTCTCTAAAATTCCTTCTTTATATATTATTTATCCATTTTACTCTAACTAAACTCTGAGGTAGGGTGAGCTCAGAATAACCCAGCTAATTATGCATTTGCATACTTTTAAAACAAATAACAAAGCAAAGCCATGTACTCTTTACAAAAATTTCACGTTCTGATGGAACGTTTAAAAGCTTTATGGACATCTTTAACTTTCTAGTTAAATACCATAATAAAGTTATTTACACGTATTAAGTTCAATACATAAATAATACACACTACCTTGAAATTTCACTCTCATACGTTCTCCCAATATTCACAGTTTATAAAGTCACAATTCAAATCGTTACCTGGAGATTTATAGTAGATCTCTGCTCTGAGGATAATGCCATCTATTTCTTCTATCCGTTCTGCAGGTCGTTACTGGCTGTTACTAAACAAACTCCGTCTAAATTGAACTGCTAACGCTGCCTTCCCGGTGTAACCAACTTCCAAATTCCATTTAAAAATACTTCTTCATGAATTAGTTGCTTCAAACTGCGTTACTTAATGTCCCGACACGAGTTGATTATGATTATAGGTGATACCTCTATTAAAATGTAATTTCGGCACATTTAACCGCGTATTTAATTAAGAGACTATCACCATGTAATATAATTTAACTGATTTAGTAATACTTACAGCTCGTGATACTTAGATACGTTGTTTGAAGCGATCGAAAACTTAAGGGCCTTCAACACGTTCTCTAAAAATATTTATACACTTCGAATGTAACCTCTCCATATCTGCCTAACGCGAAATCCCCTGTTAACAAAACACATTCTTGTAATTTTGCACTCAACCCCATTTTCAAATCCGCGAATTCCCGTGCCTCGTTATAACATTTCAAGAAAATTACGCTACACTATCTTCGTGTTTGTTTCGAATCAAACTAACATATCGACCAATCGTAGACCTAGTGACGCTTCACAAATCGCTCCTATCCTATTAGTGTCTCTTACTTATGCGTTTTCTGTGTCCTTTTCTACCCTGGTCTGAGTGGTACAAAATCGATATTCTTGACTACCTGCTGTTTAAACACACGTGGACTTGCGATGTGACTTTAAATATCCCCTATTGAGTATTTCTGGCTAAAACATTCAACCGTTTCCAATATACGTAAAATCTGCATGTATATCTACTCAAATTTATTAGAACTTGACATTTAAAAGTCTGCAGGTGTTCGATCGTAACGAAAGTTTTAAATACAATTCTCCGAGCTTCGGTTTTTACAGGCTTTTATGCATATTATATCTCAATAATCGTTCAATTAAATCCAATTAAATTAATAATGAATGGCATTGGCTTCTACCATTTAATTCTTTGCAAAGCTATTAAATTTTTAATTATTATTTGTACAATTTGATTAATACCTGTTACTTAAAAATAAATTAATTAATATAAATTTCGCACGTAATTTCTGATTGTTCCTTTATACAGGGTGTTTTGAAATTGCTTCGTTTGTATTTATTTTTAACTCTTTAAAACCACTATATAATATATATATATATATATATACACATATATATGTATGTATATACATATACATATGCGTATATACATATGTATTTATGTACATATGTATGTATATGTATATATATATATATATATATATTACTCAAATTTAGACCAGGGTAGAAAATTAATTAACGACATCAAATAATTTTAATCACCGCGTATAAGGAAGCTTTGGGTAATAATACGCTTCATTTAAAGGTATATTGGATAAATTCGTCATTTACTTCTAAACATAGGATTTATATTGTTTAGATAATGTTAAACACCGTGTATATTAAAGCAGTGTAGATTTAAATCATTCAATTAGAATGTAGGGTTTGTATATAATCATAATTAACGTGTAGAAGGAAGTAATGTAGAATTTCATTAGATAATACGAATTATTAAAACCATGGAGCATAAAAATTTATTCGTTTCATTAAAATTAAGGGGTTTAGATTATTCACAGGACGCTACCTATAAAAAGAAGCCGAGTTAAAATGTTCAACTTGTATTTAATTTAATCTTTCCAAGTACTAAAGTTATCGAGAAATTATAACGACGTGAGGAAGTCACGCAAAAGCCTTCAGTGTATTAGAACTCAGAACACCTGCAAAAATAACGATATATGATAGTCGATAAGCTTTAAACTATATGAGTGTAAGTAAGAAAGCAAGTTTGTGGTATAAAGACAAGCGAGAGGGAATGCATTGGTAGTTAAATGAGGGGAAATATGTAAAACAAGAGCACAGGTTGTAGATAGAACGAACAGACTAGATTGGCAAGTAAGGTTGAAATAAGATGCAAATATGAGAGGTGGAAGCATAACAATTTCTTTATAAAATTAATTAGTTGTTCGCGGACGTGTTGCGAGACGTGTGAAAATTTCTTAGATTTAAACTCGGGCGAGTGCAAATTTCAGAAGAATCATTGTGCCGAGCCATCGGAAGGGTAAATAGAATGCGAATTTCGGAAAATCGTTTATCGCGGGACAAATTCGACTTGCAAGCGAGCCATTATATAAACCCGTGCTGATAGGAGTTTAGCTCTCTTTTATTTTTGATTATATTTGATACTTCAAGCGCTCTCTTTTATTTTTGATTATATTCGATACTTCAAGCGCTCTCTTTATTTTTGATTTTTTCAATACTTCAAGCAGAATAGATGGTGATTACGTGCTACGATAAAAGTTATTATGCATTAGTGCACTTAGAGAAGATAGATAAAGGTAATAAAGTCTAGTTATATTTGCGGGTATTACTGTACCAATTATCCAAATTAGTAACGATAAATAAATAAATAGAAGTATGCAGTTTTCGTATAGCGTGAAAGTATTATGAATTTCATTGCTATTTTTCGGGAGTGTTAGTAATCAAGTGTTATTAGTGAACGTGATTGGATCCACAAAACAAGATTTAGATATACATAGTTGAGTTCCTGTGAAGCCCTGAAACCTTTTAGATGAATGGTGGTATAGAAAAATTTTAAAGGCGGCGAGAAATCCGAGGACGTAAACATAACCCAGCTGGAATGGTGGGATGAGCAAGGACGATGTACATTGGAGCCACGAGTGAATTAACCTTCAGGTAACTTATGCATTGTTGTTCGATTTTAGATGTTTTGGTGTGTGTTGAACATCTTTATAATTTGTTTGATAAAGATGGACAGTAGTAAATTTGTACAAACAACAAATTTTGAATTTTAAGGTAAAATTTTCTTGTATAAGTAGAAAGGAGTATTTATCAAGTTTATGTTTTGGATTATGATGAAAATTTGTGTCTGTCTTTGAGCTCAATTAGACTAACCTGTTTAATTAACGTAAAGAGGTGGGAGATGCTCTCTTTTATTCAGACTCAGGTCTGCAAATATTGTTTACTTAATTAGTACGCATCCTACAAGAACTCTAATTCTGGATGCAAATTAAAATGATGACAAATTTGAACTTGAAATTTTATGATGCTGAATTTATGCTGAAATTTAATTTTGAAATTTTAATGTATTGTGAATATTAATGTAAATAGAGTTAACGTTGATGTTTGTGGTAGGAATGTGTTTTTTTTTTATGAATGAGGATGAAAGTTTTAACTAGGTGAGCAGCCGATGCGAAAGGAAAGAGTCAAGAGGCGATTATCAGAAGAAATTCAAAAGTAGAGCGAGAATTACAGCAATTCTTGGCACTGAACGTGGGCAATAAAAGAGCGAGGAATAGAACACAGCAATATATATATATATATATATATATATATATATATATATATATTATATTTATGTATGTATATGATATATATATATATATATATATATATATATAACAAGTATTGTATATACATCAATAGTAGCTGTTACTTCTTAATCTGTTGTATTTGTGATCGTAATCATCCTGCCTGCGAAATAGCATATTTACGTACATATTGACCACTTAAAGAATAACAAGAATTAACAATATAATAGAACTATGGGTTAACACAGATTAATAATATACAAGTGCTCTTAAATACGTGTTCCTGTTACTGACGGTACGTTTCACTCCTCGGGCACTTAGTAATCACAGTAGTAAGTTCTCTGGACGCAGTACGGTAGGTCTCATAATTCGATATCGCTGGATGCAGTTTCGATGTTGCTAGCCCGGTGTGTGTCGCAGGCTTGGTAGGGTTTGGGGTCCTGAGGATGAATGGTCCAGTGTTCAACCCTTTAGTAGCGTTCATGGTTATCGTTCTTGGTGGCGTAAAGTTTAGGCTACAAAAGCGTCGTCGTCGTTGTGAACTTACAGGCTTTTAAATAGCGCCGTAGATGTTGCTTTGAGTTGCAGATAACGGTTCATCACCGCAGGCACCTTGCAGCTCTACAGGTTAACTATCTCTTTGAATGCAAATTATTATACTTGCGAGACTCTCTTTAGCTAACACGGTCTTTAACCAATAGCCTCTTGGTTTTTAGCATTGGGTGGAGCAATCTAGATCAGGTGTATAACGTAACTAGCCTTGCTGTGGAAACTTTTGCACCTTTAATTCTGAGATTTTAGTCACTTAGGCAGCAGCAATACTTGTACACAGGCGTGGTATATAGGGAATAATTCAATGCCGAGATGTCCATAAAAGATGTATCGGGTTATGGATTCAAATCAGTTAACAATAGCGAGTGCCACCGTAGTTTAATTGTAAACAAGTCTAAGAACTTGGGCTCAATATGGCTTTTCTGGTACCGGCAAAACAAGTTTAAATTTAAATAAAATGATGATTAGAAAAGCTATTCTATGTGATTCTAATTAATTATTTGTAACATATGAGTTATAATTGGGAGCATAAGCGGTCTATAACTTGATCGCTTCGCGACTGAAATAGGCTTGGTATGCGATTTTGCAGCAATATCTAAACGTATTCGATCTCAAAGACTGCAGAGAAAATAAAGTCTGTGGTGTCAAATTGACTACGCCGTTGTATGAGCGTTGTAATACTTTTTTAAACCCAACATATAAGATTAGTCTACCTGAATAAATAAATATTAAGTATACTTGTTATTAGTGTATATCAGGTAGTATTGGGAACATGGTGATTTATTTCTAAAGCACATTACACTCTGCTCTTAACACAGAATGACATATCATTACAATATTGTGTTGGAATGTGTTACGTGTGCATACAATTGGAAATTTAATTTGGAAGAGTATTATTAGATGAGACATATATGGCGTCACGTCACAAGGTGCTTGAAGGAAAGCAGCTTATTTACATATAAAATTAATTTATTGAAAGAACATTATGTTCTTTTTGAATATCCCTGATTCAACCTCTCCAAAATTCTTGCGCTTGGTTAAGTTTTATTTTTCCGGAAAGCTTTCGTTGTCGTATATAAATAGAGACAGCTTTAAAGAAATGACCCACTGAAGCCGTGATCTATCTATCTATTCAGGAAATTTATATAAACACCATAACTGCATAAATAACAGTCTATAGAAACCATCTCAAATTTCAAAAATCACCTAAAGTATATTATACATATATATAAACGCACAGTTCCGGCAAAACTGAGATGCAGGTTCAAATGCTGTCCAAGACCTTATATTTTCCTTCCTTCAATTTGGGCTTTGCATAAAAGTCTAATTTATTATTTCATCTTATTAATTGCAATACATTAGTATTTATCAACTTACCTTATATATATATATATATATATATATATATATATATATATATATTGCTGTGTTTCCCTGTATTAGAATCGAGCCTCACGAATTGGGCGTCAAGAATGCTGTGAATCCTACAAAAAGCTATTCATTACCTTAACTGTGTTGGTCCATTGACTTTCTTCTGTTACTCGCCTCTTTACTCTTTTCCACCTCGGCTGCTCACCTAGTTAAACCTTCATCCTCAATCATAACAAAAAAACAAACACATTCCTATCACAAACACCAACGTTAACTCTATTTACATCAATATTCACAATACATTAAAATTTCAAAATTAAAATTCAGCATAAATTTCAGTATCAGAAAATTTCAAGATTAAATTTATTATCATTTTAATGTGCATCCAGAATTAAAGTCCTTGTAGGATGCCTACTAATTAATATAACAATATATGCAGACCTGAGTCTGAGTACAAAGGGAGCATCTTCCACCCCTTTACGTTAATTAATTAACCAGGTTCGTCTAATTGAGCTCAAAGACATACCCAACTTTTCATCATAATCCAGAACATAAATACTAAATACCCCTTTCTACTTAAACAAGAAAATGTCACCTTAAAATTAAAAATTTGCTGTTAGTACAATTTCACTACTGTCCATTTTAAATAAACAAATTATAAAGTTATTCAACACACACCAAAACATCAAAGTTCGAACAAAATAGTATAATTTACCTGAAGGTTACTGCACTCGTAGCTTCAATGTACATCGTCCCTTTGTTAATCACACCATTCCAACTGGGTTATATTTACGGCTTCTGATTCTCAACGCTTTTAAAAATTTTTCCATCACCATTCATCTAAAGTTGTTTCAGGGCTTTTCCGGAACTCATCTGTGTATATCTGAACCTTGTTTTGTGGATCCAGACACGTTTATGAACCATTTAATTATTAATACCCCCGAAAAATAGCAAAGAAATTCATACTTCTTTCACCAATATACGCCAAAACTGCCTACTTTTGTGTATTCATTTGTCGTTGTAAATTTTACTAATTGGTACAGTGATACTAAACTTTATTACCTTGTATCTTCTTTTCTAAGTGCACTAAAGTACATTCATTGTAGCACGTAAAGAACAAGCTGTTTTAAATCACAAAAATATTCGAGCAAACTGTTTAAATTATTTAATCAAAACCGGAAAACTAAAAAGCACTGTTTAACGCATTGAATCAAGTCGAAGATCTAAGAGAGCTTGTTCATATTAACCTGGGTATATATAGAGGTTAGCCTGTCTGTCGGTCTAGTCCCCAAAACGGACAATTCTAAAGAATTTCGCATGCTAGGTTCCCATTCCGCAGCCCGGCATGCGATTTTTACGAAATTTGCACTCGCACCAGTTACATCTCAGAAATTTCGACACGGCTCGCAACGTCTGGAAATAACTAATTGAATTTTATACAGAAATGTTATTTTTACCTCTCAATTTTGCCTTTTATTTTCACCCAATCGCAACCCCGTGACGTTGCTCCACTCACGCCTTTTACTATATGTGTCTCGGTCTTGCGCATATTATCTGTCTCTATCTACCCTGTTCTTATTGGTGCAAATTGATATTCTTTATTATCGATTATTTCAGTCCATGTGGACTGTGAAATAACCCACCTTTAGCATTTCCCGTAACTATTATGCGACGGTTTCTCCAACATTCTCTGTAACCATTAATTATCTGCCAAATTTACGCAGAATGAGCCTTTTAAAAATACGCAGGTGTTCAAACATAATAACACTTCTACGATTTGCATTTTATTGGGTTTTTCAAGTTTTTATAGATATTATATGTTACTAATGGTTCAATTAACTTCAATTAAAATTAATACCCTTTAATTTTTAGTGACTCCTAATCAAATATTAATTATCATCTGTACATTTTGTTTAATACCGGTTACTTAAAATTGAGTTAATTAATATAAATTTTACACGTAATTTCTCTTTGTTTCTTTACTAGGAATAATTAAATTACACGTAGAGCTTTTTAATACTGCTTCCTTTTTTATAGCAAGCGTCTTGTAGATGATTTAAATCTCTTATGTTTAATGAAACGAATGAATTTTTATGCTTCACGGTTTTTTAATAACGCGTACCTTTTCCCAAAGCTTCTACACGGCGATTAAAATTATTTGATGTGATTATTTAATTTTCTACCCTGGTCTAAATATGAGTATTTTCCCCCTATTTGAATACAAATAATCCCACTTATTTGAATGCAAATATAAAGCATTTAGACAAAAAAAAATTTACAAAAAAAATTGCCTATCTCTCTCTACCCTTATCTATCTAACTTACCTAACTTATATCCAATCAAAAAAAAATATTTACACCTATCCTATATCCCTATCCTATTCCTAACTCTCACCTAATTTTATAAACTGAAATTATCTCTAACTTCATCCTACTTATCCATCTAATCTTATATACATCCTATATACCTATCCTATTCCTAACTTTTTAACTATACTCACTTCCCCCTAATTAATCCTATATTCCTATCCTATTCTTATTCTATTCCTAACTCGCCACTAATCTTATAAGAAATACCTACACTTAACCTATCTTATTTTCTTCCTACATTTAATTTTCCTTCTCATCCTATATACCTATTTCTAACTATCTCCCATATTTATCCTATACCTGGCTCTATTTTCTATCAACACTTACTTCTACTCTTTTATATACACCTATTCTATCCCTATCTATTTAAATTTTACTCTATTATACCCCTATCTACTCTCTATTCTATATCTATACTAAAATTCACCTATCTCTATCCTTTGTTCATCAAATTATTTAAATCTAACTCTCTTCTTGACCCTCCAAGTCTTTCTTCTCACCATCCTAATACTCTTCATCCCTATTTCTCCTCCTTTTATATCTATACTTATCATCCTTATTATCTCACATAAAATAAACTTATCATCCCTATTATCCTGACTCTTACATATTACTTCTTCTTCAGTCCCTACACTTGTCTGTTTCTTATTTATTTTTATTTTCTTTTCTGCCGACAAACCAAACGATACTACCTTAAAATTCTCGATTTTTCTCTCTACGGAAAATCCTATGTACCTTCTAGAATTCTTGTGTAATGGAATCCGCCAGAATGAATTCCTTAAATCTACTTTATTAAAAACAAACTTGCCACTTAACCTCGTCAAAAATGTGTGCATGTATGGTGGACAATGGAATTGCGGTTTGGTCCATTGGTTAATTTTACGTGCATCTTTACTTAATTCTGCCTTCACCGGCTCCCGATATGCTGCTGTTATTTCTACCCCCACTAATTCTGCATGTTTTTGTAATAAAGCTTGAACCTCTACTCTCCTATCCTCTGGACATCTTATTGTGTTGATCTGTTTAACTTCATCATCCTCTACCTCTACTACATTAATACTAAACCCCGTGTCATCCTCTGTGACTTCATAACTGCCCTTCCATGGCACTACCCTATCCTTAATCCTTACTACCTTCCTTTCCATATCTATCAAAACCCCTAACTGCATCATACAGTCAACACCTAAAATGCTCTGAAACTTCAGTCCAGGTACAATTACATACTCCTGTTCACAGCTTAAACCTCCTATATCTATCCTAAGCACCACAACACTATTTACTACAGCAAACTTCTTTTTATTTGAGCTACTAAATGGCTACGCTTTATAGGCATAATTCTATCACAAACCTTATCCCTAATTTTGCTGACGAATTCCTCCGATATTAAACTCGCCTCTGCCCCTGTATCAAGTAATACTTCTACATTATTCTCAAAAATTTCTATATTAATAATTGGCAAACATAATTTTTCCTCAGTTTCTGGCTCTACTTTCTCCTCAATTTTGAAAAATTCACGTGGATGTTCATATACATTTACATTGAAATCTAGTGGTCTGTCGCGTTCTAAAAATCCTGTCCAGGTCTGTTTTCCCTACTTGGTCCTGGTCTAGCCGTCACCTCAGCGTATGTCCTAGGCGTTTCCACTCGTTCCGTGTCTGTATTAGCAGTCCCCCTCATGTCCGGTGAACTATTCCTTCTGGTATGTTCCGGTCTCGGTGCAGGTCCTCTTCCTAAACTATTACTTCTAAAGTATGGTCGTCGCTGTTCCCAATTCTGTCGCTGGTATCCGTAACTATTCCCCCTTCTAGCATAGTTGTCCCGTCTATTGTCAAACCTAACTGTGTTGATCTGTCTTTCACTATTATCCCGAGGTCGTCCACTACTTACGTCGTCGTACCTCTGTAGGTATTCTAAAAACATTTCTCTGTCCACTATGTTCTGTAGTGCTACGTGTTGTCTTATTTCTACCTCGAAGTGTCGTGATAAATACTTGATAATTTGTCGGTCCGTCAGTGGTGGGTTCAGTTGCTTTGCTATGCTATACTTGCGTATAGCATATTGCTCCTACTTCCTGAAAATTCTCCCTTAAATTTCCTGTGATTAAGTCGTCTCGTACCTGGTCTTGTCTGTGGTCACTCCAGTAGTGCTTTAAAAATCTGTCCTCAAAGTCCGTGTAAGTGTCTATGTCCTGTCCTACTAAATTGTACCATGCTTCCGCGTTGTCCTTTAATAAAGCCTTTATCGTATTCAGTTTAGTCTGTTCGTCAAATAAATTTCCCACTAGATTTCTTACACTATTAAAAAAATTTGTGGATTTACCCTGTTATCGCCATAAAACTTCATGTGTTGGTCCAATGATCCTCCACCTGTATAAAATCTGGGACCATCCCCCGTTAAATTTGACATGTTGTATTTGATACTACTAACTTCGCGTTCTACCCTGCCTAACTGATCCCTACATGAGTCCGTCACTTCAGTCATTTTTATATTAATCTCTTCTTCACAAAAAATGCGTACTTCGGACCTTAAATGTCCCATTTCCTGTCGAAGACCTGTAATATCACGCTCATTTTTTTCAACCCTATTTTCTACTTCCCCCAGTTTCACGGTAAGACTATCTTTAAATTCTGTAAATTCTTTAGTATTCTGTTCAATTTTCCCGCTTATCTGCTCTAATTTTTGGTTGGACTCCTCCCTTCGATTCTTCTCTAGCTCTATTAGATTCTTCCCTAGCTCTATTAGCTTCATCGCTTAGCAGTTCTAATTTTCTATTGGATTCTTCCCTAGCTCTATTAGATTCTTCGTTCATCCTCTCTAGCATTCTCATTATCATCTCGTTTCCTTGATCCCCTGATTCCGTCCTCGACTGATCTCTACTGCCTCCAGCTTCTTGCATTTTAGAATTTTTCTCACACAATGCACTATCGTCACTTCCAATTTCCACTCCTTGACTCCTTAACCACTCTTTTCTCTGCATACGTTCTAATCACTCTCACACACTCTAAAATACTCTTAAATTTATACACACACAGAAACTCTCTCTCAGATCGCCAGTTTCCTGGAATAAAATCACAAAATTTTATTTGGAACTCGAGCCTCACTTTTGGGTCGCCAAAGAATGCTGTGTTTCCTGTATTAGAATCGAGCCTCACGAATTGGGCGTCAAGAATGCTGTGAATCCTACAAAAGCTATTCATTACCTTAACTGTGTTGGTCCATTGACTTTCTTCTGTTACTCGCCTCTTTACTCTTTTCCGCCTCGGCTGCTCACCTAGTTAAACCTTCATCCTCAATCATAACAAAAACAAACACATTCCTATCACAAACACCAACGTTAACTCTATTTACATCAATATTCACAATACATTAAAATTTCAAAATTAAAATTCAGCATAAATTTCAGTATCAGAAAATTTCAAGATTAAATTTATTATCATTTTAATGTGCATCCAGAATTAAAGTCCTTGTAGGATGCCTACTAATTAATATAACAATATATGCAGACCTGAGTCTGAGTACAAAGGAGCATCTTCCACCCTTTACGTTAATTAATTAACCAGGTTCGTCTAATTGAGCTCAAAGACATACCCAAATTTTCATCATAATCCAGAACATAAATACTAAATACCCTTTCTACTTAAACAAGAAAATGTCACCTTAAAATTAAAAATTTGCTGTTAGTACAATTTCACTACTGTCCATTTTAAATAAACAAATTATAAGTTATTCAACACACACCAAAACATCAAAGTTCGAACAAAATAGTATAATTTACCTGAAGGTTACTGCACTCGTAGCTTCAATGTACATCGTCCCTTTGTTAATCACACCATTCCAACTGGGTTATATTTACGGCTTCTGATTCTCAACGCTTTTAAAATTTTCTCCATCACCATTCATCTAAAGTTGTTTCAGGGCTTTTCCGGAACTCATCTGTGTATATCTGAACCTTGTTTTGTGGATCCAGACACGTTTATGAACCATTTAATTATTAACACCCCGAAAATAGCAAAGAAATTCATACTTCTTTCACCAATATACGCCAAAACTGCCTACTTTTGTGTATTCATTTGTCGTTGTAAATTTTACTAATTGGTACAGTGATACTAAACTTTATTACCTTGTATCTTCTTTTCTAAGTGCACTAAAGTACATTCATTGTAGCACGTAAAGAACAAGCTGTTTTAAATCACAAAAATATTCGAGCAAACTGTTTAAATTATTTAATCAAAACCGGAAACTAAAAGGCACTGTTTAACGCATTGAATCAAGTCGAAGATCTAAGAGAGCTTGTTCATATTAACCTGGGTATATATAGAGGTTAGCCTGTCTGCCGGTCTAGTCCCCAAAACGGACAATTCTAAGGAATTTCGCATGCTAGGTTCCCATTCCGCAGCCCGGCATGCGATTTTTACGAATTTTGCACTTGCACCAGTTACATCTCAGAAATTTCGACACGGCTCGCAACGTCTGGAAATAACTAATTGAATTTTATACAGAAATGTTATTTTTACCTCTCAATTTTGCCTTTTATTTTCACCCAATCGCAACCCCGTGACGTTGCTCCACTCGCGCCTTTTACTATATGTGTCTCGGTCTTGCGCATATTATCTATCTCTATCTACCCTGTTCTTATTGGTGCAAATTGATATTCTTTATTATCGATTATTTCAGTCCATGTGGACTGTGAAATAACCCACCTTTAGCATTTCCCGTAACTATTATGCGACGGTTTCTCCAACATTCTCTGTAACCATTAATTATCTGCCAAATTTACGCAGAATGAGCCTTTTAAAAATACGCAGGTGTTCAAACATAATAACACTTCTACGATTTGCATTTTATTGGTTTTTTCAAGTTTTATAGATATTATATGTTACTAATGGTTCAATTAACTTCAATTAAAATTAATACCCTTTAATTTTAGTGACTCCTAATCAAATATTAATTATTATCTGTACATTTTGTTTAATACCGGTTACTTAAAATTGAGTTAATTAATATAAATTTTACACGTAATTTCTCTTTGTTTCTCTACTAGGAATAATTAAGTTACACGTAGAGCTTTTTAATACTGCTTCCTTTTTTATAGCAAGCGTCTTGTAGATGATTTAAATCTCTTATGTTTAATGAAACGAATGAATTTTTATGCTTCACGGTTTTTTAATAACGCGTACCTTTTCCCAAAGCTTCTACACGGTGATTAAAATTATTTGATGTGATTATTTAATTTTCTACCCTGGTCTAAATATGAGTAATATATATATATATATATATATATATATATATATATATATATATTGATGTGTTACTGTAGCAATACCCCAATGCGCCCTTTTTCTAAATTAAAAAGGTAAACATTTATAATCTCTCAATTTTTGATTTTTGATATATAATTTTAATTGCGTCGGCTAGCTCAGTTTTTGAATTACGTACGGAGCTTGCGACAACATGACAAACGTAGCATTTAAACCTACCACCTACCTCTCCTTCCTGTTTTAATCTTTAAACCAAAACACCATTAAGCATAAATTATTAAAAAATATTTACAACGTATGAAATGGTAAAAATTCTTTAACTGGAATTTTCTTCTAATAATTGAATCAATAAACTTATTAATTATTGTTACCAAAGATGATCAAAGAAGCCAGAAAAATCACTATTATTATTAATTATTAACTGAAGCCTGATGAACGTTCATTTAACCTCTTTTTTTATTTACGTAATTTATAACGTATACTCAAAAATTAAATCTTGCCGACCTCTCACATAAATTATCATGAAAACAATTTTTAATGTATTTAAATTAGTAATATTTAATTCAATGTTAAATCTTAAGTTATTCAGTTTACCAAAGTGCAATAAAATATTCACAAATAAAATAATAAACATTCAGTTTGGCTAAGCTGTTGTTTCTCAGCTTAAATCAATCTCTGGTCCAACCGTTGTGTGCATCCCTCATAGCATCGCCTTAAATACACTAGCATATTCCATTAAAGTTTTTCACCATTAATCATTGAAGTCAATACATGTTGCATTTCCTCATTTGTTCCAGTAAAAATCGCTTCAGCATTTATTTAAACTTGTTCCCTTATTTATACAGATTAGACTCCATTAATTATTTAAATTTGTCTCCCGTAATTGTTTAGAGCTGTCTCCCGAAATCATTTAGACTTGTCTCCAGTTATTCTTTAGAGTCCTTTTTATTAAGGTTAATATTAGAATTTACATTAAAACAACTTTTAGTTACTTACGTTTTTCTATTTAAGGATAAAACGACAAACCCATCCATTTTTCATATTCAGCGGTATTATTTTTCACTTCACAATTACTCACTTTACGTGAATATTTTTGTTTTCAGAGACATGAACTATACTTACTTCATGATGAACTGATTTGTTTACAAATCTGGTCATATTTAAATGCACCGTCTATCTATTGACAAGCGCAAAGTTCGTTTTTGTATAAAATTTCATACCAGGTTTTCGGATATCCCAGGGTATTTTTATTGTGTATTAACATCAACGCGTTCCTCTTGTCACGTACGATTTTAAGTTAATAGCATTGATTCGCTTGAATTTTCATACTTATAGATAAGTAAACCATTGTTTGTTCAAATAAATTTGGTGAACTTTAATTTTTAATTATCATGCCTTGCTTGTTTCCAATAAATCAGGTGTGGATTTTAATTCTCTAATCACGTAGACGAATATAATGAATGCAGTAAATTATATGCGTTTGTTATCCTGCGTATTATTAAACCTGCTTATTTTATTTAGGATTCGTGATGTACTAATGATGCGTTATCCATGCATGTCGAGTTTCAGCTTGCATTTATGTTTTTAACGACTTGCGGATTTGTTTTATTCAATTAAATCTTCAAAATATTTTTCATTACCTGAATTAATTATGATTATTATTTATATACAGGACGATGCCATTTACCTTCCAGTCTAATCATCGTATTTCTTGCTTTCTTCAGAAAACTGTGTCGTCTTCTGAGGCCTTATGTATTTTATGCGGAGTGCGCTATACTCTTGGTCCTAACTACCCCTAAATGACCCAATTAACACAACTATATATATATATATATATATATATATATATATATATGTATATATTAGGTAGTTTATTGCACAAGGTAAGTCAATAAATACTAACGAATTACAGTGAATAAGATGAAATAATAACTTAGATTTTTATCCAAAGCTCAAACGATCGTTTCAAATCGAGCTACTAATTGAAAGATGTAATATATAAGATCTTGGAACAGGACTGGAACCTGTAACTTCGTCTTTCGCGGACCAAGCGTTTTCCAATTACACCACCGAGACCGATAGAAGTAGATACAGCTTTAAAGTAATGATCACACTGAGGCTGCGATTTATCTGCGCTATTGTACCTACTCAGGAAATTTATATAAACACCATAACTACATAAATAACAGTGTATAGAAACCATTTATAATTTCAAGAATCATCTAAAGTATAGATATATTATCAGTCAATAAGATGAAATAGTAACTTAGACTTTTCTGCAAAGCTCAAATGATCATTTCAAATTGAGCTAGTAATTGAAAGATGGAAAATATAACGTCTTGGACAGGACTTGAACGTGTATCTTGGTTTTTCGCGGACCATGCGTTTTCCAATTACGCCACCGAGACCGAAGAAGACAATTGGAAAATTTATATGTATATTTACATTTATATTTTCCATCTTTCAATTACTAGCACGATTTAAAATGATCATTTGGGCTTTACATAAGAGTCCGAGTTATTATTTGATCTTATTAAATGTAATGCGTTAGTATTTGTCAACTAACCTTATGTAATTAACTACCTATTGTATTTATATATTCAATACTTGACCTACACCCATAATTTTGAGCGTTGCTTCCTATCTACAACTGACATATCAAAACTTGACAATGTCAGATATGAGTGACAAAAATGCCAAACATAATTGAAAGTTAGGTTGATGTATGGTTGTGTACACGATTCAGGTGTGTAAATTTTGCAGTTACCGTCATCGGTCTCGGTGGCGTAATTGGAAAACGCATGGACCTCGAAGGACTAAGATACACGTCCAAGACCTTATATTTTCCATCTTTCAATTACTAGCTCGATTTGAAATGATCATTTGTGCTTTGCATAAAAGTCTATGTTATTATTTCATCTTATTAATTATATATATATATATATATATATATATATATTATATATATGTATATATATATATATATATACATATATAAATAAATATATATTGCTACGATATCGCCGCTTAATTTTTACAATCAATTACCTGCTAATCGCCTTGTCTCTGTGCCCTTACAATATATAAATTGATTTTAAAATCAACACAATAAAATTTATATCCCGACTAGCTCAGTAATGCCTTGCACCGAGTAAACGACGATATGATGACAAAGAATATTTACCCCCTTCCCTCTAACATTTTATGTACCTGAATAAGATAAACGGATTTTGTCAAAGTTTGTATAGTAAACTAAGAATTAGGTACAATTTCCAACTCTATGACCTTCGTACTGTCATATTCTATTTAAGAACTTTTGAATTAAAATTAAAATAAATATTGAATTTGTTCATTACAATAATTTACAACCCTTTTTAAGCAACCAAAGCCAGCAAAAATAATTATGTATTATATTGGAGTTTCGTTGAACGTTCAAATAACCTTTTCTTTTCTTTTGACGTATTTTCTACGTATCACCAAATTTCTAATGACTCATTACACAAAATATTTAAGTACATTTTAGTTTCAAATATTTAAAATAAAACTTATGCCATTAATTGGAAAAACCAGGTAAATCATTCATACAAATGGAGGAATTTAGTTTTGCAAATTTAAAATAAGGTAAGGATTAAAATTTTATATAACAAGCACTTCTTAGAAATTATTTTATGTTTGAAAGAAACGATGTGGTAAATGCTTATGTATGAGAAAAACTATTTCATACTGTATAAATGCTTTATTTATTGCTGTTTTTGGTTTCATTTTGAAAACTCCGTCAATTCCGTTGAGCTAGCCAAGCAAAGTTAGAAAGGATGGTAAGTGAACAATTTCTAGTTTTACAAATTGCTGTATCTGTATTGCAACCCTCTTTTAGTGACGCTCATAGCGCGAGGCCATTTTCATATCACTTTTAGTAACGCTACAAAGCAAGCCCTTGTCACAGCACTCTTTTAACGGCGCACCAACGTGCGGTCCTTTACCACATCAGTTTTTTAGTGGCGCCCAACGTGAGGCACAATTAATTTGTCTGTAAATTAATGTTTCTTGTCTCGTAGTATTTGTTTTTGGAGGTTATTTTTTTTCTTTCGTGATATCTGATTAATTTCCAGTATGACAGACAGAGTTAAAGAAGTTCGTGAAAATTTGAGAACTGACGGAGTGGAAATTGGTTCTGAGGAAAGCGTTGATATGAAAGAAGCGAAGAAGGAGAAAGAGCAGAGTGTTGAAGAATCCCAGGAATAAAAAGTGATGGCTCTTTTATTAAGTCTAAATCAAAGTATGCAGGAACAAAAAGGAATGAGTAAAAAGAATAAGAAAAATATGAAAGAAATGAGTGAAAAGAATGAGAGAAACATAAAAAGTGTGTAACGGGCATTTTTGTAATTTAACTTTTTACGCTTTTTTCCAATTAGTAAACACATTTCTGTAACTACTATTTTTATATTTGATACTTATTAACTCCTTAGGCGAGTGCATCGTATTATAATGAGTGGATTGCATCGTCCTTGTCTTGCCGTTCGTATAAATTTTGTTGCTTATGTGAATATACAAGTCTAGATAAGAGACGATAAGAAGTTGTAATGGAACGAGTTGAATAAACAGATTAGGAGAGTTGTAGTTTGTTCTTTGTTTCGATATATTCTAATTACATTGAAGAAAAGATGCTTTTATAGGCGAACGTGTTTGACGTGCTTGTTTACGGAACATTGACTTAGTGATTACGCGTTGCTTTACTAACTGTGTTTTTGTTGATTTTCTGTTGGAAATAAAAGTGGTAGTTTTGTTCTTGGTTCCGATATGCTTTACTGAACATTTGACGGACGGTGTTATTTGCTTACGCGTACGTGATACTGTAGTTTCTGCATTTTTCTAACACCAAAGAATCTAAAATAGATCATTGCTTGCGCGACTTTCGTTATTTGCGAAAGATAACAGATTACCGGTTTACAAAGGTATTGGTTGAAGTTTCTCACTGCTTTTTGGGATGTTTACGAAAATAATATACATTTGATTCCAGTTGAAATTAAACTAGTGCTACAGAACATTTTGAACTTATTGTCTTAGGAAATAGAATTACAAAGAAATTTATCAAGGCTACATAGTTCCGACGCGTGATGATGTCTGCTGCTAACACCAGTGAAATACGTAGGTGTGATTAGTGTAACGTGTGATAAGTTCCTTCAACACCCGCACAGTCAAGGTGAAGTGCTTCGTTAGTGCAGGACATCGTGAATCCCACACTTCAATTGTAAGGAAGCGTTACTGAAGGACCTTTTGTAAGTTGAACTATTTCCTACTTGTCATTACTTTAAATATCTATCCGTTGCTTTGCCATATCTTTGTCGTTCTGATACCTTTTACAATAGACTTGCCTGCTATTAAAAAAAAAAGAAAGAAAAACAATCAATACTACTGAATTACTCATATCAATTGTGTCTTACCTATTTATCCTTTGTTAACATTTTATCTGATTTATGTTTAATTGGTGTGTGAGGAAACGTTTCTGCTACTCCCCAATAGTACCTCACTTTGTGATAAAAAATTTTGTAATGCTTTTACCGTTATTATATTATATAGTTTATCTAAACAGTTTTATTTACATTCAACAAGGTACTGAATAACTTAGACTTTTCATTGCTGATATGCTTATTCTTTTTTTTCAGGTTTGCTTAACTATTTTTCTTGCAGGTATTGTCACTAACTCCCTACCGCCGTATACATCATATGTTAGTCTGCTTTCTACAACCCCACCTAATCACCGATTGAGCCCGGGTCATTCCTTGACTATCTTTGTGTTACGTACGGCTACGAGCCAACGTAGCATAAATTTCTGGCTCCCAACGTGGCTGCCACGAATAACGTAACAAGTGATTGAGAGTTGTATCAAAGAAAAGGGTGACAAATTAGATAAAAATACTCAGGAGTTACCAGCAGAATTTGGAGAGAACATTGCAAAATTGGGGGAAGTTCAAGAGCAGAAAGTGAAAAGAATGAAAGGAAATTGAAAGAGG
Source organism: Platerodrilus igneus (assembly GCA_036346225.1). Classification (NCBI taxonomy): domain Eukaryota; kingdom Metazoa; phylum Arthropoda; class Insecta; order Coleoptera; family Lycidae; genus Platerodrilus; species Platerodrilus igneus. The sequence continues at coordinate 2,934,954 of JARFIW010001130.1, forward strand.
TTAGTGAAAGAATAGCCTTGGGTTTAGAGGAAACTTACAAAACCATTGAAGAAATGAAATTTGAAGATAGAGGAAAAGTAGTGCGGATTTTAGAAGATATGGATGATGTTAAAGAAGAAATTGTTCAAACAAAGTCTAATCAGGATATACGTGAAAGAGAAACTAATGAGAAAATTAAGACTTTAGATCAAAAAGTAAATAAAATAGAAGGAAGTTCTCAAACGGGTTTTAAAATATTTAGAAATGGTTTGGGCAATCTTAAAACAGACTTAGGGAATAAGTTTAAGAATTTAGAAGATAGGGTTAAAAATATTCATGTTCCGTTGGAACAACGTTCGAAATTTTATGGAGATAATAAACTTAACCCTAAAATATTTCTAAATATCTTAAAAACTTTATTACAAGGTAGCTGGAATGAACAAACAAGTTAAATATTGTAAGGTCCATGTTGAAGGTTAGTGCCGAAATTTGGTTTGGAATGATTGAATGTGAGTTGAATTTGTTTAAAGACTTCTAGATTAAATTTTTAAAGCATCGGTGTTTTCCCAAAATCAAATGACTTCCAAATAGCCAAATAGATGAGTAGAACCGTAACATAATCGATGTATAAGGATATATTCGCAGAATTTCTGACCATCTTGCATAATAACAAAGGGTAGGAAATTTTGTATACTTTATAAAATGCAGATTTCCTGAATTGCTAACGCAGAAGACAAATAGGTACAGTATAAGTAGCTAAATATTGAATATATTAGAGTAATACTTAGCCAGAAGTCAAGTAATTAACGCAGTGAATCACTGAATGCTGCACCATTACATGGCCGAATTGGTATTTTTTTAATAGTTATTATAGTCATCTAGAAAGTTTTGAGATGCTTAAACCCAACACTATCTCACCAGAAGGGTTGTGTTGATGATTTGAATTAAATTGATTTCAATGCGTGTTTACTAGAGCACTAGTAAAACTTGCTTGCTAGGACGAACTTAAACATTTTGTGTTACTACACGAAGTGATTTTTATATTTAAGAAAATCGCAGAAGAATTTAAAAATTAAAAAATAACGTTGATTTAATTTCATAAGATAAATACAGGTACCTCGTCTACAATTCCTGTTTAAATTAACGTCGCAGTTACTAAAGATTTTTGGGAGAATTTCCGAGCTTATGAAATGTTTCCGTTGTAGATATTATTACCAAATTTCCCTTGGGGTAGATAGCGTATAAAGAAAAAATAAAAACCTTACAGTTCTTTTTCCTGCATTTTAAATAATCTTTTAGGGAAAACTTTAACGCGACATTTATTGTGCGCTTCAAGTATATAATAGCAAATAAAATTGCATCAGGGCGTCGGCAGCAATTCGAATGATATAAACAAAATATACGTTATTCTTTTATGATATGCTATTGGATAATCATTTCCTGCCACTACATGAATAATTGCTTAGAATATCTTTTAACGGGAATAAACTTCCTAGTAACAATTAACTTTTAGGCATTGATTGATTTGTGTAATAGTTTCATCATGAAAGTCATTATGGGTTATAATTATTTGCAATATTGTTATATTTTTTCTTTCAATGCATCGAAATTTTTGAGAATGGACTTTGTTAAAGATGTGTCAGGGGCGGAAGGCGTTGCGAAGAAAAAATATTGCGCCCTCGGTCTAAACTCGGGGTCTAGCCTGCGGAGGTTACATTATACATAACAAATTTAAAAATATTTAATACTAAGCAAGGTGTCATTTAAACTTAATTTAAATACAAAGTTATACACAGAAGACAGTCCTTTCATTATGTTTGTTTGGAGTGGTTTTAATTTATCTAATTTTCTTCGCAGCATATAGTTTAAATCGACACCCAAGTCTTCTATTTTCTTTTCTAGCCAATAGTTTGATACATAGAGACCGTCTAGGTTTTCGAATTGTAAAATATACCGAAGTTTGCTTCTATATTTAAAGTCTTTGATTCCACTGACAACCAGATCCATTCCTTCGTGTAATTCTTGCAGCTTGTGATAATCTTTTAATCGCAGCTTTCCCACTATATCCTGCATGCGTATCTTGTTAGCTTGATCGACTTCTTCTTGTCGGTATTGGAGGAAATCCTTATTCTCCCACACACTGTTGCGTAGTTGCATGTCCACCACTTTTGGGAATATATGGTTGTTATAGGTTGTAAGACCCTCGGTTTTAAATTATCCGAAAGGTTCTTTACTAGGCAAATATACAATGTTTAGCGGGAACCCCGTTACGTGTGGTGTACGCCAAGGTTACGAAACCCGCATTCCTTAGTTCGTCTTTTTTATCTGCCATTTTGATAAATACGTTTTTAGAATAACCTTTTAAAAAGTATACGGATTTAGTACCATTCCTTTCCGCAAGAACACCTACATAACTAAAAGAGTCTTTCTTACTAACCGCAAATGCATACAGCTTGTAGAACCCGGATGTATTTAAGTCACTCCATCGGCACATAAAATAATCTTTTAATTCTTCCACATTTTCTCTAATAAGATGTTCTTTGTCTAACACATCTTTGTATTGTTCGCGTATTATCGCAGTGTATTCCATGTAGTCTAATTTTCGCCTTTTTGCATCCATTTCCTCTAATTCCAGTTGTCTTTTCCTTTCACTTACAGCGTATGGTATGCATAATGGGGCAATTTCCTTTAGCGTAAACGGATAGAATTTACTACCAATATTTACGCGTTGTCGTACAACCTCTGGGCGAATGTTAGGTGTATTTATTAATCCCAATTCCGAAATGACTATTTCTTTTGGAATTGTAGAATATGTTGTTGCAGATTGTGTAAAATATGTACTACCTGCTTTAATGTAGCACTTGTGTAAGATTTTTATTTTATCTGGGCTGTCTTCCTGCTCTACTATCTCCAAATAATTTACAGGTAAATAGTTAAAACTAAAAGCCGAAAGCACATACTTTATCAATTTTTCCCTTTCCTTTGGTTTTTCGGACAACTTAATCTGCAAGCCTGTCAATTTCTTTGTGTTAGCATTCCCCCAATACACGTACTGTAGTAGGTTATTAAACACTAAACAGCAGCTATTTGGTAGCTTGTCCGATAGCTTACTCCACATTTTGGCAAGTGGTACCGAGTACATTGGCGCCTTTAGGAAGTATAACTTACTATCTTCCAATAACGTTAAACAGTCTTTTAAGGGATTATACACCCGTTCCGCACTGACATAGCTTCCAATTGCACAGTTGTATATTGTCGCTTCCAATCGCGTAATACCATGTTCTTTGGCCAAAGTAGACGCAAATGTTTCCTTAAACGTACATCTGGACAACGTAAAAAATCTAGTATATGATTACCAAGTTGTTTATTAACACCAGGACTTGTTATCTGACACACAAATTTGTTGTATATCTTAATTCTTGCATTAGTTGTTAGCCATGTTAAACAATCAATTCCCACAGTTTTATCGTTGTCAACTATAATATTGCACTTTTCTTCGTATTCGCCCTTATAGCAAAAGTTATGGTTTGTAGTTAAATAATTACACATCTCCATCTTGCTAAATATGCCCGCAAAATCTTGGGTTACATCCATGTCAAAAAGATAGTAATAATCTTTTTTGAGTTCGTCTAATATATCTGGTAGTTCCTACAATAAAGTTTCCAACTTAACATCTGCTAGTTCCAGGTTGTATGGAACACATATAGGATTTTGGAATTTTTTTATTAATGCTTTTGAGGTCTTCTTTTCCGATAATTTCTTTTACTCCCAGACCCATCTTGTTAGTGCTTTCCAGAGAAAACGGAAGCTTAGCTTAAACACCATGCCTAGCAGAAACAAACCGGTCGAACTTTCTTCGTAGATAGCTGTTAAATGCAACACAAATTTCTTTTTTAGGATAAACATCCTTTTGTTTGCACATGTTTGCTCGGCGTCAGAAAGGTTGCAAATTTTAACCAACATTATATTGCCACAAAATGGTTCTGTAATTGGTGTGTGTAGTCCACCAGTCAGCATCTGCTCGCATTCGACATAACAAATATTACCATAGCTTGATGCACTCGTACGCAGGTAGCACAACAACATTTCTATCTTTCGTAATTGAATACGAAAATTGCCGTTATGTACCCTACAGAGTGGGGGCGAATATTGCCGAAGATAGCCGAATATGTCGGGCACCGTCATATCGCTTACATTCTCTTGTTTAGGAACAGTTTTGTTATCCGACCTAGGTCGGATTTAATCCGACCTAGGTCAAACTGGGCAGGGGTGCGCATCGACATATGTCCGGAAATATGTAGGAGGTTAGGTTAGGATGAAATTACTCCATAGGATGAAATTGTCCCATAGGGTGAAATTACCCCATAGAGTAAAATTGACTCCGTCCTAGGTTGGATGTGGAGCTGTCGGGGGATAGGTTAGCTAGTGTTGTCCGGAGTTAGGTTAGGTTAGCTGGGCTTGTGTGGACTTAGGTTAGATAAAAGTAAAAATTGATAGGTTAGACCGTTTTTAATGAGTTTTCTCATTAAAAAACCCATTAGCACTAATTGCTTTTTTAACGAGTTTTCTCATTAAAACCCATTAGCACTAATTGCTTTTTAATGGGTTTCTCATTAAAAACACATTAGCACTAATTCCTTTTTAATGAGTTTTTCTATTAAAAACCAAGTGTGGACCTAGGTTAGATAAAAAGAAAAATTAATAATAATTAATAATAATAGGTTAGTTCAGCGCCGCGGCGCTGACCTAACCTATTATTATTAATTATTATTATTATTATTATTATTATTATTATTATTATTATTATTATTATTATTATTAATTATTAATTAATTATTATTAATTAATTTATTAAGTTATTGTTTATAGTAGCTCTGCATCTTCTACTGCACGACTTGTAACCAATTTGTGTGCGTGTGCTACCACCCTTTTGGATTTTTAATATGCTCGCGATGCGATTGCCGACCTGTATAACATGGAAGACGTTTTCCGGTGTTTCTACTAACTGCATTCGCAGCATGGACATCGTTCATGTGTCTTCGGAAACCTTCGGTTTGCATTCTATAGGGTACATAGAGCAGGTACGCAAGAGTAAACCCTTTAGTTATAAGTTAGTTCGCTTACAAGTTTAACCAAACTACTATAGTGCGGATTTTGTTTTGTACTAAAATGGTACCTGCAAACGTTTTTAAGTGCGAGCCCTGTCACGTCTACTTTACCAGGAGGGATGCTCTCAAACGATACCAAAACAAATGTCGTGGTGTAACATCGTCCAGGGTTAAGCATCCGTCAGCAGCAAAGTACTTTAACTGCATGTCTTGCGGTATCGCTTTTACGAGAATGGATAGCTTACAGAAAAGAATACCTATGCCGCACACTTGAGAAGCAACAGACATAAAAATGCCACAGTTACCGCTACTGGCGAAGATGGTGTAGAAATGGTTAGCACAGCGTTTAACAACCGTATGGCTAGCTATCGCGTAAATAACGCCAGTGTCGACGATGGAGTGTCCGGGTTTCTTTGGAAGCAGAAAGAGCGGTTTATTCGTCTACTTAATGAAAAAAAAACACAACATACAGCAATAAAAGTCTATTGCGAACTCTACGGCGTTTACACCAAAATGGGAGAAGAGACTACCAATGTGAAATCCTTTAACACAAAAAATATGGTTATAACGTCTTCTAGTAATCTGGAAAATATCTACGAGGTCTTAAGCGAAACCATGAGAACAAAATCAGAGGAATTTGAAACATGTGGATCCGGTTGGTCTTTGGAAAAGGTGCTCTATTTAGAAATAAATATTAATAAGTATACGCCGACATGAGAAGTTCTAGGTTAAGAATAAAAATTGTGAATATGTATTTAGAAATGTGGTTTACAAAATTTAAACTGTATTAGTAAAAATTGTCTGTAATAAAAAGTTTTAAGAATGGTTTTTAGATTTTTTTTTAGGTATGAGCTGCAGGAAAGTTATAATTTAGAAGGTCTGTGTAAAACGGTAAGGGTTAGTTCGATTTTAAATCTGTTTACAGATTCGGATTCTGCGTAAAATTCTAGACTAGCAAGATGTGTCGCATGGCTAAAAAATTTATAAGGACGGTCAGAAATCTCTACCGGTAAAAAATCTTAAAATGAGAGTAGCTCCCTTGGGGGTGATGCTATCTAAAAAATTCCTAGAGATTCGGGTAGCTGAGAAAATTCTAATATTAATTGATACCAAACAATGTAACTTTATCTCGAAAAATGCAATGGCTAGTCGAAGAAAACTATTTAGTTCAGAATGTTAGCAGTAAAAGATCTTAAAATTAGGGTAGCTCTCTGGGGAATAATGCAATCTAAGAAATTCATAGAAATTCGGGTAGCTGAGAAAAATCTAATATTAATTGATACCAAACAATGTAACTTTATCTCGTGGGTAAAAATGGCTAGTCGAAGAAAGCTATTTGATTCAGAATGTTGGCTATAAAATAAATCTTAAAATTGGGGTAGCTCTCTGAGGGGATGATGCAATCTAAGAAATTTATAGAAATTCGGGTAGCTGAGAAAAATCTAATATTAATTGATACCAAACAATGTAACTTTATCTCGTGGGTAAAAATGACTAGTCGAAGAAAACTATTTGATTCAGAATGTTGGCTATAAAAAAATCTTAAAATTGGGGTAGCTCTCTAGGGGGATGATGCAATCTAAGAAATTCCTGGAGATTCGGGTAGCTAAGAAAATTCTAATATTAATTGATACCAACAAGATAGGTTTATAGGTTTATCTCGAAAGATGAAAAATGGTTAGTCGAAGAAAACTATTTGGTCCAGATGTGGGAGGAAATGAGGGATTCTCCTCATTTCCACAAGGCGGTCCACAAGGCGGAGAGTCTCTTAAAATAAGACTTTATAGTGCGAGTTTACATGTAAATTTGGGAAGAAATGAGGGAATCGGGTGGAAAAGAGGGCCCAGAACGTCACTAAATACCCTACTGAGAAGATGTGCGTTTGTGTGTAGACTATCAAAAGTTAAATTCGATCACAGGGAATGAATATTATTTGTTACCAGGCGTAGACGATTTATTAAATGCTACTAAGCGAACATTTTTCATTTCAACTATTGACTTACATTCTGGTTATCACCAAATCGCCGTTAAAGATAGTGTTCGGGATAAGACCAGTTTTGTAACTACTTTCGAGACGTATCGGTTCCTACGTCTCCCGTTCGGGCTAAAAACTGCTCCGATTAATAAACCAGTTCCATCGAGGACTGGCTGGTATTTTAGAGTTGGCATACTTGGACGACCTTATCGTGCTATCTAGCACTTTTGACAATCATCTAGAGGACTTGAAATTAATATTTGACCGGTTAGACCAGTTCAAACTGGGTGCAAAGAGGGAAAAATGAGTTTTCGCTAGTGTTCAAGTCAAATATTTAGGTCATTTTATTACGCCCTTTGGTACTTCTGTGGATCCTGGAAAAACGGCAGCTATGGTTGATAGGCTTGTCCAACAAAATGTACAGGAAGTTCAATCCTTTTGCAAGCCGCTAGTTAGTATAGACGGTTTATTGAGAATTTTGTTACACTATCTCGACTGTTAAGAGATTTAACAAAGAAAAAAGCTATTTGTAAATGGGAAGAAACCCATGTGTTAAAACAATCATTAGTTTCAGCTCCGGTCTTGGAACTGTGTGACGAATCAAGACCGTATTTGATAAGTACGGACGCTAGTAATTATGCGTTAGGGGCAGTGCTATTACAAGGCGAAAGCGCTAAAGAGCACCCTATAGAATACCCCAATCGATTTTTGACTAGCGCCGAGAGAAGCTATGCCACGTCGTAGCGATAAACCCTGTGGTGGTATGGGCTTTGAATAAATTTAGGGGATACATTGAATGCTGTTCTGTTACTGTCCAAATGGATCATCAACCTTTGCGATGGTTAATGAGCCATAAGAGTCCCACTCAAAGGCTCGCCTGGTGGGCCTTGTTAATACAAAGTTTCGATGTAATAGTTATGTATTTGCCAAGAAAACAAAATGTAGTCTTGAATACATTATCACTTGTGGTGTATGTCAAATAACAGTAGAATTGCCTCATCGTTTGGCAGACGAAATTCGACGTGAACAACTCGAGGATCCGGACCTTGAAAAAATAATTCGCAGTTTTGAAATTCGACCAATAATGAATTTTCTAAGTGGACGGATCGTGGGTATTTATTTTTTCAAGGCATGATGGCGAAGAAGCACAACTCGTTGCTTCAGTTCATGAACGGGAACGAGTTCTACAGGAGCTGCATGATGCAGCCACCGCCGCTAATTATGGTATGGAGCGCACTTATCTTCGTATTACTGAAAAATATTACTTTACTGGTATGAGAAAGTACATTAGTGATTATGTAAGCAAGTGTTCCGATTGTCAAAGGTACATGGCTACGAATTCAAAGCCTTCAGGAACATTGCTTACTCCCGTTTATGCTCAACGCTTCGAAGTTCTTACAATTGATTTATTTGGGCCACTGGCTGAGAACCCAAAAGGAGAAATGTGGATTTTTATTGTGGAGGATACCGCTACAAAATGAATAGAATTGTTTGCTCTGGTTAGAGCGATAGCAGAAGAGTGTGCTATTACTCTTGTAGACGAAATAATTCTTCGTTATTGCCTACTTCGAAAGATTATTTCGGATAATTGGGTACAGTTTGTATCTGCTGTGATGTAGCAGATTTGTTTTATTTTGGATATTAAGGAATCGTTTACTCCTTCATATCACTTATCAGCGAATAAGGTAGAATGCAATAATAAGGATTTGAAGCCAAGATTTGCGATGCTTGTGAGTACGAATCACAAAAATTGGCCTGTAAAGTTGCCCTCTTTCGGTTTCGATATGAATTCGGTTTGGTGTGAAACAACTGGTTATACCACCACGTATTTGTGATTCAGAAGAGAAATTCGAACCCTGGATGATGTTAAAAATTACATAAAAGTTGTATTGGAAAGTGACACAGATATGAGGTTTTCGTTCAGGAAACATTTATTGACAACTAAATTTACAAATAATTACCACTATGATTAAGGCACATATCCCATTGTTTCGTCAACCTATGTAAACCCTGCCTAAAGAAATCTTGTGGCTGCTGCTCGAAGAATTCTTTCACGGCATTTTGTACTTCTTCGTCTGACTGAAAACGGTTACCTTTTTTTGCTTTTTCAGTGGTCCAAAGTAGTGAAAATCTCAAGGCGATAAATAGGGACTATATGGTGGATGCGCTAATATCCTCCATTTCCTTCGCTGTAGATTTTCTTTCACTACGTTAGCAACATGAGGTCGAGCATTGTCGTGAAGCAGAATGACACCACGTGAAAGCTTCCCTCGATGTTTTCGTCCTATTGCTTGATGGAGCTTGTTCAAAGTTTCATTATACAGGTTTGCGTTGATATACACCCGAGGTTCTGTAAATTCTATCAACAAGGGTCCTTCATGGTCGAAATAAAATGTCAACATGACCTTACCGGCAGAAAGTTGAACTTTAAACTTCTTTGGTGGCGGAGAATTTGTGTCTCCATTGCATCGACGACAGCTTACTGGATGCTTCAAAATAATGACACCAAAATTCGTCGCCAGCAATTATTGACGAGAAAAAATCGTTACCATTTTGTCTGTATTCCGTGAGATATTGCAAAGATAAGCCCATTTGTAACCTTTTTTGGTTCTCTGACAAAAGGCGAGGAACCCATTGCCCACAAATCTTGCTGTAGCCTAGTTTGTGTACGATGCGATGAACAGATCCGATATTCACACCAACATTTTCTGTCTGTTGACGCAGTACACATTGGACCTGGTCGCGGCTTATCATTCGTCCCTTCGCGTCCATTCTTAGATTTTCGACACCATTCCTTCACAGTTGGATACGCCAAACATGCGTTTTCATACACTGCTTGCATTCGTGTATGAATTTCCAATGGTTACAAACCTTCAGCACACAGAAACTGAATGACCGCACGCTGATCACATTTGGTCGGATTATTAACAACAAACGTCATTTCAAAGTCACAATACTTAAAATCGCTGTTAAATATATACGAGAGAAACTGACTAGTGGGAAGTTTACAAACACCACTAACGTTGCAAAACGTCAGTTGAGTGATTACAATTGTTTCAAGGCTAACCTGCCCAAAGATGGGTTTCAATTGAACAGGCCTTGTAACTCATTATTTAAAGAAAATGGTCGAAACTTGGCGTAAAGCGAAATTCTGCACAGAAACGAAGCAAAATAAGAGAAATGTCTATGCTAACGCCAAACGACGCCAAGTAGAAACCTACAAGGTTGAAACTTTAGTGTGGGTTACCACTTATGCTACGAGCAATTCGGCGAAGAAACAAATGGCGAAGTTTTATCCTAAAAGAGATGGTCCTTACCAGATTTTGAGAGTTGTCTCACCCGTAAGTTATGAAGTCGGAAAGGTGGTTCTGGAGTTATACCCCTTGGAATTTATCAGGTGTCTTCTTTGACCCTCGCTAACATTGACCCTTCAAAGAAACCCATTGTTGAGTTGCGTTTACGAGGTAGACCAAAAAGGAAAGTTGTTAATATACCGGTCACTTCTCGGGACGAGTGTGCGACCGGGAGGGGAGACTGTAACAAATACAATACGTCCGCTTCTGCGCATAGTGTACGTTCCAGACGGATTAAGGTCAAGTGCGCCTTACCAACAGTCAGTCGGTCAAGTCCATCAATATATGCCGGTCGGTTAAGAATGCGCCGTGTACAAATTTAGTTTCATAACCAGAATTCAAGTAACCGTGTGATAAGGGTTTTTAAAACTTACCACAATAACACAGAACTGTCTTTCAGAATTAGCAACTCTCTTAGCTTACACCAAGGACGTGTTTGGTAATTTACTTAAAAGTGAAGTTATACATCGTTTGTGGGAGATATACGAAACCATTCATTCCTCATCAATATGAGCCCTTTTGGTAACATTTTCTCAACGTATAATCTTACTATTTAATCAGCGACTCAATCATAAATTGCCCGTTTGTCTAAAACCCCATAAACAAATTATTTAAATTGTTTCTTATCGTTTTCGGGATATTGTATAAAAATACCTACAATGTAGTAGTACACGAAGTAAATATAAATTGGTTTGGTTTGATGGGTTGAAGCGAAAAACAAAAATTTTACGCTAATTACGTTCCAAACGTTATGTTAATTAAAACAAAGGTAATATTTACGAATTCTAACACCGCAAATGACAAAACTATTTATTGATGAGTCGTCATTAAAATAATGTTCCGCGCAGGCGGGCTAAATAGGGAGGGAGTTGATACTATATACGATACGAACAAAATTGGTTTGTTTAGGCTAATTAATATTGTAAATTTTACAATTGAACGGCATTTTCATTTTATGGATATGTTTTACGCTAGTGTTGTTCAGCTAATACTATTTGTTCCTAAATTTATATAAGTTTATAAAGAGTGCTATTCGGAAAACATCTTCCATATATCACTAGCCCTAAATGCGATTTTGAAGCGCCGTCATGTGCGCTCTTTATTATGTAAAGTACTATTACTTTGCATACGTCATGAACGCTTATCGATAGTGTAACGTGTTTGTGCTTCATATGCGCTATACTGTCATGTAGTACGCCAAGTGTGTTTGGCATCGCATTGACGGTGTCTCAATATACGCTCCGTCAGCTTACATTAAGATCTAAAGGAATAATGTGTTCTTCTGCACTCCTTCCCCTCCCGCAAAGGCTGCTCCTATTTAAAAGCTGCGACTGAAAACTAAAAGTATCTACTTATGGACCAATGAGTATTAAAACAGTTATTGAAACACTACAAAAGCCTTTCCCTTCCTTTTCATATATTAATTTAAAGATAACTAACGTCGTAGCGAATTGCGGAATTCCTGAATCTCTTTAACAAGTAGAAACCTACAATATAACTACTATACGGGGTGTTTAATACGTCAAATGTTGATAATAAATTAACTATCAAATGCACGCAGGACTGTATATTCTTATTTATAAGAGCTTGAATATATTTACCAATGAGGAGCAAACACGAGGGTGTCTGTGTACTAATGATACCCGCGAACGAACGAATATATGGTTGAACACACCTGCTCCACAAATAGAGGGTAAACGTGATGCAGTCTTACAAAAGTAACACATAACGTAAATACAAATTAAAAATACAATATTGAACATAAAGGCCCTCAAAAAGAGGAAAGCCAAATGTCGATTTTGTATGTAATATTAAGTAGACAAACAAAGGCGTGTAAAATAAACAAAGAAAAGAAATACTCTAATGCACTAGCGCAAAATAATAAAATATCAAATAATCACATTCAATACACGCTCTCAGGCAACGGACAAAGCATCAGAAAAAAGCGACGCACAAGCCCATTTGAGGTTTTCAATGTAGCGACGCGGATGACTCGATGCATTTCAGCATGAATGTTCCGTCCAACCCTGTATATATTCATTTAGTTTCTTTATTTTATTACTATAAGATTTAAGTTTATTTGTTAATGGTAATATCTGCTCTTTTATTTAAATTTGATAAGCACGGTCGCGTTTCACCTTCAGTGTTCTATCTTGTTTGCCATATGTTTTGGTGATTGCGTTGCCTAACACAACCTATTGTCGCCACTTGCACAATAAATTTCTGTTTCGGAGGTCAGTCCTCGTATAGGACTACCTCACCGCTTTATATTAATTTTCGAGCGTAGTAATAAGTGTTCTGGATCCAAGAATCTTTACCGCTCTAACCGGACATCAGGTAAGAATATTGAAGACTGCATTTGTTTAATATCTGTTTAGTTATACTCCCACTTTTCTCTCCTGAGCATCTTTTTATGTACTCAACATTCAATTTTGATCCTTGTCGAGTCGGATATTACCAATAGCAGATATTAGTACTATAATCTAAAACATAATCATTAATCATTTACCTTAGGTCAAGTTTGTGTTATCAAACATATTGTCTTGATAATACAAATGTTATATTAGTTGAATTGCATTCATTCCCATTAGTTATCGTGTTTGATACAAAGTTCATTACTTTGTTTGTATTTACATCTATTTACATTTACCTACGATTATTTAATTTGTGCCTAAATTGATTAAGCTTAAAAACATTTGCAGTACTAATTTTCTATAAAATTTTTAAGAAAATTTGTGCCTTAGTTATTATTTAAAATGGCAGAGAAACTTAAAAGTTGAAATTTTTACGATACACGCAGATTCAAAGTTTACAAGAGATACAAGAAATCGCGTAATTTGCCGTTTCTAATGCCGAATTTCATAATTCATTTAAATCGCACCTTGAGCATATGGTTAAATTAGAAGAAGCCTTCAACCAAAGTCAAAATAAGATAATCTCCTTGATCGCCACGGACAAAAATGCGGAAGATTTGTTTGAGGTTGAAGATAAAATCAGAAAAACGTTTGACCGTTCTTTTTATTTAATCAAGTTATTCAAAATGAAACTTTTGAATCTAAACCGCCAGAACCTAGCGCTGTTATTTCTGTCGCTCACCCAAAATCAAAAATAAATTTACCTTCGTTGCAGGTTCCCTCTTTTAAGGGCGAATTTTCCATGTTCAGAGATCTCATTGATTTATACGACTGCCTCATATATACTAACCGGGAATTGTCGCCAATAGACAAATTCACGTATTTAAAATCACTTCTGCAAAGTCCGGCTTTACTCGCCATTAAAAATTTTAGTTTAACTGATAATCACTATACAATCGCGTACATTAAACTGCGCAGTAAATTTTAAAATATCCGCCAAATTACGAGTGCGTATTGGGCAAATTTGGACAATTTTCCCAAACTGCACTTTGATAACCCCTCTGGTTTACAAAAATTAGTCGACGTTTTTACAGATAATTTGGAAGCCTTAAAAAAATTTGATCTTCCCGTTGAGGAGTGGAGCTTTATTTTAGATCAAATGCTCTTAAATCGACTGGACGTACACACAACCCGAGGTTTGAGTAGCAGCATGATCCCTCCACCATTTCTATTTGTACTGAAATCATTACATTTCTAGACAAAACATGTCAATCCCTGAGCAACTTATCTTTAAATCACAAATTAGATAAGAACAAAATTGTTCACGCGCAGAGCTAAACAGGTTCACGTCGCAGCGTTTCGATATTAGTCCGCACTGCCAATCGTGTTGCTATGTGCCCACATTGCAAAGTTGACCATCCGTTATATAAATGCTTCGCCTGTTTAGAATTAACCCCTAACAACCGCTCTAATTTTGTAAAAGAACGCAAACCTTGCATCAACTGTCTAAGCAGTTCGCATAGTTTTCCAAGTGTAAATCGATTATAACTTGTCGCACTTGTCGCCAGCGGCATCATACCTCGTTACACTTTAACTACCCCATTAAAATCCCTTTCAATAAGTAGTGTTTCTACTAGACTTTATACCGCCTCGTGTGATAGCGCCGAACAAGATATTTGCAAGTCATCTGTTCCCCCCGCTTTGTGTACCTGCGAATCACCACCAGTAAGTCTTTTCTATGCAACCAATAATTCCAATGTTGTATTACTTAACACGAATTTCCAAATTGGTTGTTTTTTTTTTATCTACTGCGCAAATTGAAGTTCGTGATTGTTTCGGTAATTTTCAAAAGTTTTGCTGCTTGTTGCATACCGGTAGCATGAATTCATTTATTACTCAACAATGTATTAAGCGCTTAGGTTTAAAACCTACCCCGTTACCTCTTACCCTTAACGAGCTTGGCTCTATGCGGACTGTGGCTACTCACGGCGCCCTTTCTGTCTTTATTAAACCAGTGAACAAAACGAATCATTTTTAACATTGACGCAAAAGTCGTACCTAAGGTTTGTGAAAACCTGCTTACTACTTGCGTCAACATTAATGATTTACCGTCATTACATAACATTCAGTTAGCCGACCCACAGTTTTCAGAACCCGGTCCTATAGATTTATTACTTGGAACCGATACATTTCCACAAATTCTAATAAATGATCGTGTTCTTGTTGAACACCATACACCCATAGGCATGAATACTGTTTTCGGATATATGTTAATGTGTTTGATTCCCGCGTCAAGCATCCCGCAGGTTACCGCTTTATTTTTTTCTTCGGACCAAGTACACTTCCTGGAAAAAGTTGTTTCCAAAATTTGGGAGGTTGAATCACATCCCGACGTCGAAATCTTTCAGTAGCGGAAAAGGAAGCTGAAATGATTTTCAAAGAAGGGACCGCAACAGATACTAAGTGAAGAACGGTCCGTTACACTCACTACTACTTTGTCCTGTAATGTATTGGATGCTCTACTTAAGAATCAGTCTTTTTTTTTCTGTTGTTTGTATAACCGCTTATATCTTCCGCTTTATTAATAGTGTCAGGCATTCTTTAACTAAGTGCACTAAATCTGTATCCGCTTATAAATTTGAGCTTGCTTTGGAATACCTTGTTAAACATACCCAACAAGCATCTTTTACGGTTGAGATCAGGGTTCATCAATTCGGGACCCCACTTGCTAAAAGGTTCCAAAAATTATTCCCCTTTCTTTTAAATGGCGTGCTTCGTGTAGGTGGCCGGTTAAGTTACGCCCCTGTTCCTTACGATAAACGATTCCCCGCTTTATTGTCCAGTAAGAGCCGCTTCACGGATCTGTATATTCAGTACATTCATCACAAATATTTTGGATAGTTTCTGCGAGAAGATCAATTCGCCGAGTACTCGCTTTTGTATTCCTTGTTGGAAAACACATCCCAAGTCATTTCAGCCCCCCATGGGCAATCTTCCATCTGCTCCATCTGCTCAAGGTAAACCATTTTTGCATACCGGCGTGGATATTTTGTGCCCTTTTACAATAGCCATGAACCGAATCTGCGGCGTCAAAACATTAAAAGCCTACCTCTGCATTTTTATATTGTTAGTGTATCAAAGCTCTTCACCTGGAGCTAGTTTCCAATTTAACCGCTGACGCTTTTTTAACCGCGTTTTGTCGGTTTTATGCTCGTCGTGGTGGGTGTGAACATCTGCACGGCGACTGCGGTACAAGCTTTGTCGGTGCCCACCGCCAACTGGTTTCCTTTGCTAAAGCCGCAGCTTCCCAAAAACTAATTACTTGGCATTCTAACCCACCTTCCGTATCCCATTTTGGTGGTCTTTGGGAAGCTGGCGTCAAACCGTCAAGATCCTGCTACTTTGTGTTGTAGAAGAGCAGGTTCTAACCTTTGAAGAGTTGTTAACCGTTTTCGTCCAAATGGAAGCTGTCCTTAATTCGCGCCCTCTAACACCAGTTAGTAATGATCCTAACGACCTTAGTTGCTTAACACTAGGTCATTTTTTGACCCTTTCCGCTCTTTCCGTCCCGCTTGGTCTTGCACTGACGGTACTGCCTTTAAACCGTTTGTCTCGATGGCATTTATTGCATTTTGGGCGCGCTGGTCCCAGGTATACTTGTGTTCCCTTCAAGTAAAATCCAAATGGCATGTAGTCAAAAATAATATTCAGCCGGGAAACTTAGTTCTAATTACAGCCGATTCTCATCCTCCTCTTCAGTGGTCATTTGGGCGTATTATCTCCGTGCATCCTGGCGCTGACGGGATTGTCCACTTTGCTACCGTTAGAACAGCGCGTGGTAAGTTTAGGCGTTCTATGGTTAAACTCTGCCACCTCCCTTTAGATGAAAATCAAAATGTTTTCATTTTGGTGGGCGGTATGTTCCGTCCAACCCTGTATATATTCATTTAGTTTCTTTATATTATTACTATAAGATTTAGGTTTATAATGGTAATATCTGCACTTTTATTTAAATTTGATAAAGCCGGTCGAGTTTCACCTTCAATGTTATATCTTGTTTGCCATACGTTTTGGTGACTGCGCGGCCTAACACAGTCTATTTTCACCGCTTGGACAATAAGTTTCTGTTCTCGAGGTCAGTCCCCGTATAGGACTACTTCATCGCTTTATATTATTTTTCGAGTGTAGTCATAAGTGTGCTGGATCTAATAATCTTCACCTCTCAAAGTGGACATCAACTAAGAATATTGAAGGCCGCATTTGTTTAATATCGGTTTGGTCATACTCCCGCTTTTCTCTCTTGTGTATCTTATGTACTCAACAATGAACGTCTATGATACGCCCGAGTCGCCAAGATGCAACTGCAGTATTGTTATGCATTCTTAATGACAACCAATTGACCGAATTTAAGCATGTCGTGATTAGATTGCCATTTGGCACGACACTGTAGTTCCAGCAATGTATTATAGCCTCCATCTTTTCCAAAATGACTGCTGTAATTGTTGTATTCGAGAAAAGTTCTTGAGTCGATTTGGAGCAGTATTGGTAACGTCTGGATGAGGTATCGTACTCAAATGCCCATCGATAAAAAATAAGCGAGAGCTAAAGGGTTTAGGTCTTATTGGTCATGGAACAGCGGGCAAAGTGGTCTGGAATTAAGAGCGGACTCGATTTGTAACAAAAGAGTATACAGCTTTTCAAACTAAGTCGAAAACTGCTAATAGAACGCTTTAAGTGATGTTTCATGCGCTTAATGCCGGCCTCCTAAAGGCTCCCAAAGTGAGGTGATTGAGGAGGTATAAAGTGCCACTCAATACCTTTCTCAAAAGTCGCAACAATCAATGCATCTTTATTAATTTTAACAAAACTATGTAGTTCCTTTAGCCTAGAGTTTATACGGACAAAATTGGTGGCATTGTCTGAGTATATTGTATAGGTCTTGCCACGGCGAGCAATACATCTTTTCAGACGCATTATGAACGCTTGAGTTGATAAGTCACTGACAATCTCAAGGTGTACAGCTTTGGAAACGAAACAAATATAGATACAAATATAGCTCTTAATAGTTATATCTCGATGGCCACTTTTAGTTTTCACTAGCATCGGTCATAGATCGAAATGTAAATAAAGATGATTTTAAAAATATCAGTGGTATAATTCCCAAAGAAGATTAAGAAAAAAGGCATTAGATAATAAAATCAAAGAGATAGTTATAGGAGGGAACATAGAAAATAAATAAAGAGAAATAAAAAAGGCAGTACATAATACAGCAACACAGGCTATAGCTAAGAAAAATGTTGAAGCGAGAAAACCCTGGGTAACAAAGGAGATATTAGATTTAATAGAGAATAGAAGAAAGCTTAAACCTTTCAGAAAATTGGATAGTGAAAGTAAGCAAAAATGTAATAGAGTTAGAAATAAAATAGTACATGAGTATAGAAAAGCTAGAAATTAATGGATAGAGGAGAATTGTAGAGGAATACAAGATGATTTGAGAGTAGGTGAGACGGCAGGGCTTACAAGACAGTTAAAAGTTTTTCGAGGAAGATAGGAAAAAATATAATGGTATTATAGATGAGAATAATGAGCTTCTAATAAATATAGTTGAGGTAGCAGATAGAAGCAGCTTTTTCTTTTTAAAAACCATTGCTAAAACTTTGCATTTTAATAATAAGAGAGAAAAGAGTGCTATTGTCTATATTTACATATTCTGATAAATATAAAATTTATAATTCCAATTTAAAATATATAGTTAGGTTGTTTGATCATTAGTTATATCTGTAATGTATAATACTTCATGCATGTCAATTCGGCTTTAAGTCATTAAACTATGAAGGTTTATTATTGTACATATTTGTATCGTATTGTGTATATTTTGCTTTTTGTTCCATAAAATAAATGCATTTCCAGTTTATAAATTAATGAACCTAGCTATTTAGTGTGGCTTTAACTAATGGTTGAAATTTTATATACAATAAATTTTTATTGAAAGCCATTTTGTGTTTTTTTCTGGTTTTGTTAAATCATTTATAAGCATTCATGTATATGATACCGTAAAAACCCGAAATCCGTTAGCTCGCAAAATAAATAATAAGAACGCGAAATCTCCACCAGCAACAGTATATTCTCGTTTTTACTAGTACCAACGCGAAATCACTAACGTTATTAGCAAAATGCCGTATAAAACGTTCACAATGGGTATATACTGTTGTATTTAGTCAAAACCAGTTCTCACTGGAGACGAAACATTAAAATGCCGTACTAATGTATTCTACCCAAACAGCGCACTACAATAGGTTAATATAATTATGTGACATTTTACTAGGAGCATTATGCGATGTAGCTATACAATTGGAATGTTTTTGGGTGCCTAAGAGTGAAGTTGAGAGTACTTATGACACGTGTTGTGAAATTGTTTTGAATGTAAAAGCTTTGTTAGTGTCTCAAAATGAATCGCTCTTCGTCTATTGTGTGGAAAGAGAAATTTATAAATGATTTATTAACTTGTGATGAAGCCAAGTTTTCAAAGTACACTATTTTAACGAACGAGCAGTATCGAGAATTTTAAACGAAATTAAACAAGCAAAATTGACTTCTTAAAGGACCTCGTTGCAATACAGACGTCCGAAAAGATTCAATGTATTGAAATTCGGAGGTATTCATCGAATAATCGCAAAATCGAACATGGACCGATACTTACCTGTTGAAGAAATATTCAAGGTATTGAAGGAGCTCTCATATCAGTTCGGTATGGCGGTCGAGATTGATTGTGATCAGAACTGGTAAAAAATATGCCAATATTACTACAAGGATGATTAATATAGTAAAAAATGTAAAAAGATCAAAGGATTTGTATCAAAACCCATTTTACATAACGAACTCAATAGCCGGTGCCAAGTTGACCTTATTGACTTTCAAGGTCAAGTTGGCAGACAGTGTAAGTCCATAATGGTCTACCAAGATCACTTGACGAAATTAGTGTTACTTCGGGCTTTGACATCGAAACAAGCAGTTGAGATAGCTTACAAACTGAATGAAATATTTTTGACGATTGGTGCTCCGTGCATTTTTCACAGTGATAACGGTAGAGAATTTACCAATTCTATTATAGAAAAATTTAAAACATTATGGCCAGAACTTAAAATTGTCCACGATAAGCCCGGTCACAGTCAAAGTCAAGGCTCTGTAGAAAGGGCAAATCAGGATCTTGAGAACGTGATTGCTGCTTAGATGACGGATAATAATACTGTGCTATAAGCAGAAGGTCTTCCTTATGTGCAGTTCATGAAGTATCGGGCATATCATTCAGGCATAAAACAAAGTCCATATAAAGTTATGTTCGGTGTGGATGCAAGAGTTGGCTTAGCGACGACTTCTTTACCATCCGAAGTAATTGCGACGCTACAACAAAGAAGAAGATTTGGAAAATGTTTTATCTCTAGAAAAAGGAAACAACGAACTACAAAATGATTTTTCAGACACAGAACGTGATAATTCACATGAACCGGGCGATGCACAAGCCTCTTGCAAGGTTAAAACAATGCTCCAAATGCAGCAAAATTTTATTTTCAAACGATGGTGACTGTTGTAGAAATTGTACTAATGCATACAGTATCAAATCAGCAGAGCAGATGCAGCTCATGCTCTAATTGACGAACAAGATGAAATGTATATCTGATAAAACACACCCTTCAGCCGATGTCGGTGAAAATGTAACTGTACCTATTCTTGATGTTGATAAACCAATAGGTTCGTTCCGAAATATTATAGCTGTGGTTGTGTTTAAAACTCATTATAACATGTATCAATTAGCTACTAGAGTAGGTGTCATAAATCAGTTATCTGCTAGATCGGAATTTGATATTTGTAAAGAGAAATTTATTGATATCACTAAAGTGGAAAAGATAAACAATTGTCTGCGTCACGCAACTTCTTTTTCTGTAACAGGTTTCAGCCAAGGTTTCACAACGTTCAAGTGCACAAAGAAATGTACAACAAAGTTATGCAAATGCAAGAAACATAATGTTTTGTGTAACTCTAAATGCCACAATACTGGAATATGTAATAATAAGTAAATTATGCTACAAATAAATAATTTTTTGTATTTCATTTTAGTTCACCAAACGAGCTCTACCCTATTGAAACCAGTTCGGTTTTTTTACTAATTAGCATTCACTGAGAACTGATTTTGACTTAAATTAACAATAAATACTCGTTGTGTACATTTTATTCGGCATTTTGCTAAGATCATTAGAAATTTCGCGTTATCTCCAAACAACTTCAATCACGCCTCTCGTGTGCGCGTACATACTACTATCGCACTTTTGCTTTCATAATAGTATCTCCTAGCTTTGTCTTAATATCCTACCTAAAGTGTCTACGTTATTTCTACATTTCTGGTATCTTTGTCTGTCCCATGTTTTCTGTCTTTATTCTCGTCCCTCTATTACTATATTGTTAAACGTTATTTCTCTTTTCCTTTAAGTGCGCCTTGAAAAATCGATACCTTCTGCAAACATGTTGCCTCTTCGTCCCGCTTATCGGCTTTTAAAATATACTCGTATTACAGACGTTTGAAAGTCATTGTCACTTAACCACCTGATATCTTCCATCTGTCTCTATTAAATATTAAATATCGTCTGTCGCCTAATTTTATCGATCTGTTTTCAACTAGTCGACCGTTGCTGTTAGACTTGTGTTTTCCGTTAACACATTTTACGTAGAACATTTTCTCAACGTATCCCAGCTTTTATAGGGATTGTTTATTTACGCACGTCCGTTCCATAACACACTTGTTTCCAACTACTAAACCTTGTAACGTTCATCGAATGCTTTAACTTATGCTACATTCAATAAATGTACCTTGCTTAAATTATCGATTTTTTACACTGAAAAGCTTTTACCCTAATAATATCTGTGCAAGATTTTTGACTTTGCCATCGATTTTATTCATAATTAATTGTTGTCCTTATTCTAAATTAACGTATAAAAATTAAACCTACATTATCTTATCTAACCTTACTCCAATCTAATTCTATTGAAGCGTATTACATAAATTATTGTATTCTATGTACAGGGTACCTACAAATAAATAGATGCTGGCTTATTTACACATATCTAAGCTTACCAAACTACAGTAATATATATATATATATATATATATATCTTTTGTTGAACACAAATTTTTCAGATAGCGGACTGCAAATATCTTGTCTGTATTTAATATGAATTGCCTTTGGGGCGAAGAACGGGCGACGCCACGAAGAAATTTGATATTTAGTACAAATATATTTTGCTATAGCATTCAACAAATCTCAAAGGCAGAACATACTAGTGTAGTCATCTATGAAACTACTATTTAGTTTCGAATTACCGTTTGTACTTCCACGTTTAGTAGTGTTGGAGTTTTCCACCTGATGGCGTATTGTTTATTCTTGCCATAGTACAAAGGTTCTTTCGAACTCATATCATTATTATAGCTTCGATTACTTCATAAGGTTGTTAAAAACTAGTCTACTCTGACGAGGCTCTAAAAAAGCCGAAACCGGTCAGTAGGTGTTTCTTTCCCTTATGAAGTAATAAAGTTATTATTTTGTTAACGACTATACAACTTTTAACTCGATTTGTATAGGTAAA
The DNA here is from genome assembly GCA_036346225.1 of Platerodrilus igneus. NCBI lineage: Eukaryota > Metazoa > Arthropoda > Insecta > Coleoptera > Lycidae > Platerodrilus > Platerodrilus igneus. The sequence goes on from JARFIW010001130.1 coordinate 2,957,359, forward strand.
TATGCTTTATTATTTCCATAAAAGATTATTTACAGATACATCTTAGTAATCTTTTGTCGGTCACAAATCTTTCAGATTTCCGACTGCAAATATATTGTTAATCTGACGAGGCTCCTAATATATAGCTGAAACACTTATAAAATTCAAAAAAACAAATAATGAACATAACGTGGGCAGAGATCTCGCAAGAACTAAATCGAATATTGACTCTTCAAACCCAGTTTATGGCCGACCGTTTAAAAGTTTTTTGCCTAGTGAAATAAAGTTTAATAATATTGGACACGTTATAGCTGAACAAAAAAATAAAGCCAGAAGAAGATGTAGACAATGCAAAAGCATAACAATATATATGTGCATAAAGTGCCAAGTGCATCTTCACCCAGATTGTTTTCAAGATTCCCACACACCTTGATCTTTGTATAATTCAGTTCCTAATCCCAAAGTTGCGTAAACGCAACATTTTGTAACGCCATATATAATTACAATTTTGAGTTGTCTTTTTTATAGTTGTTTATTTGCATTATTTCTGTTCATATTAAAGCAAATTTTCTCTAAAATTTCTTTATTCCAATGCTTGGGAATTAATGGGTTAAGGTAATTCTTCTTGCGAAAAAGTTTGGCCCTAACTGGTTTAAATACCCAATTTCGTCTAAAACAGTGAAACAATTCACCAGAAAATTGTGCTCGACTTCTTGAGGACGAAAAGTGAAAGATAAGAAATTCAAATTTGGCAAGCAGCAACCTTGTATAATAAGCGATATCAGAAGGATATAAAAAAGATCTCGTGGTACCTACACTAAATTAAGAATAACATAAATATATAACCAATATTTATCCAAATCAGTAAACAAGGATAACATCTTGCACTTAACTCCGATAATTCCCATTATAATTAATGTAGAAAACATAATTCAATAATATGATTATTATGATCTATCAAAATACATCGACAAAACGGTTTAGCTCCCAAAGTAACTAGATGAAAAGAACTCAGAATATTCCTGTACACAGAAACGATTTAGCGATGGACTTGGAAAGGGTAAGAAATGAACCGTTACGATTTGTATTTTCCTCTTTTCGAAGAAAAAGTTTTTTTGAGGTTTTTGCTTCATACATCGCTTTCAACTTATGTTGTTTTGTGCCGCTCTAAGGAATTGCGCTCCACAGGTTGGGAAGTACTAGCACAATGTATAATTTAAGTACAATTTACCATTTGCTAACAGAAATTGCTAAAGTATTTAATTTGTTGCACAAAATTTTGACGGTCATGGTTAGTTAACAGTCTTTTTATGTGGTGCGCTAATATTAACTCAGTTTAGTCGCTAGTATTTGTAATGGAAGTCACAGAAGCTACTTAGCGTTTAAATTGTTGTCCATTTTAAGAAATACCACCATAGCATTTTAGTTTATCTCTTTATAAAGAAGCAACCTTTATTAATAAATCGTCATTGCACCTTTACTATGGGTATTTTGGTGGAACGAACGTTGTGCATTTGGATCATTTTGCGGTTCCAAATACATCATACAATTTATATAACTTTTGTTACATGTTTACAGTATGGGTCCCTGACCTTATTAAAGTATACCACCATAAATTGTCGTACAAGGAGTAAATAAAGTGCCCTTGAAAAGGAATCGTTGCGGTGGTTAATCTGCTTTTATGTCATCAAAATTATAGCAAAATCTGCTTTAAAGAAGGAATTACAATGCAAGTGTAAAATGCAGCTACACTAAAAGTTACATCTTTTTAGGATAAAGTCAAATATTGAATAAATGATCAATTATATATGTGTTAGAAATGATTCTACATAATTGTAGTGTTTCCTATAGGACGTTATTATTCAATAAAACTGCGTATATAGTGGAGTGTGATAAAAATTACTGTTCAAAGAGATTATATTTTACTGCTTTGTACGACATACAAATTTATTCGTAACGTCCTTTTTGAAATACAAATTCCGTTAAAAGCGCGGAAACTTAGTTTCGCAGTTCCGTCTAATGTGGAGCTGCAAACAAGGTTGTCCCAAAACTTAAATTTAGTTTCATTTTGTTATTCAAGGTGTATGTTCTGTAAATGTTAAACGATTCCGACCATAATATAACGAAAAGTAGGTCGCCATGAAAAACATAAGTAATTGAAGACTTTTAAAGTATAATTCAGATTAGTCCCTCTTCAACTGCTGTTGCCAAAATTATTATATGAAAATAGAAATCAGAATTAAGAAATAAGATCCGAATATTTTAAGTGGTTATCTGAGTTAACAATAAAATAACCCAAATTTCAACTAGCTCTCAAATAAAATGCAATATACAGTTTTCAATGCTTCTAATAAATTGCGTCACAGTCGTTTTACAAAAGCTGGGTTTTATTTTAAGGTTGTCGTAAATACTGAACAGAAATAAAAACATCAATGTAGCAGGAATTTTCAGCTACATAAGTTGATGTGAATTTCTGAATCCACGTATAAAAATCTAAAAAACGTATTTGTGTTGTTCGATTTATTGTTTTAGTCATTATACTCCGCTGCGAGTTGCTTCCACAGCGGTTTGGAGTTATTGATCCTTAAGTATTTTGTTTACTGATTTGGTATAACTCATTCGCACGAATATTGGCGCGTATGCGTGTAATGGCAATTTTCCAAGCTGTGCGTAATACTCAAACGTCACCTCTTGTGTTCTGACCGAATTGTGTCTTTTCAATTTCTTTGGCTACGGATTTGGTGTTCTTAAAGTTTGCGTTATGCACTTTAAATTTTCAACTACTGCACTAAACACGAAAGTCACATACCTCATGGGTTTAAAGTGCATTTTTGCCAACTCCTTTCCATTATATACTCGAATATTTTTAGTAGTAGCATAGGCATGGCATTTCGTAAACTCTTTGATTTAGTAATGGAATTTCATCATTAGGATATTTTAAGAACGCTTTTGTTGAGATGTGTTTATGTTTGTGTGTGTGTGTTTGTGTGCGAGCGCGAGCGGCTGGGTGGGGTCAAGCACTAGTACGTGCAAACGTGCGCATGTATGCGTGCCTGCTTGTCTGGGTGCCTATGAGCATGTATAGCGAATGCCATTATTCTACTTCTCGGTAAATAAATCACTACTGATGAGTGTAAAATCTGCAGCACATGCGTGTGCGAGGAGTACAAATGTGTGTGCGCGCCACCTAGGTACGTGATGATCTGCGTATATGCGCGTGTGCCGTTTGTACATGAGTGAATGGGCAGTCATTATTTTGTTTCTCAGAAAGTGAAATTTACCGAGGGCACAAAATCAGTAGTCGTAAAATGTCTTAAACGCGTTCATATTCGCATACATGTAGGTAGATGCGTGCGTTAGTGCTTACGTGTCTGTGTGCGCAAGCGCACACTTCTGTGCTTTCACACGTGCTTGTGCGTGCTGCAGTGCACTAGCATCCCTAAGTAGGTGAGTTCGGGCATGCACGATTTTGAGCGTGCATTCATACACACATCAATGGGTGCGTACGTGCGTGTATATGTGTGTTTGCGTACGTACGAGCGCACGTGCATGCGTGCGTTTGTGTAAGCACATGATTGCCGTATTTTATTACTCTGTAAAAACCTAGAACTATATAAGCACGAGCATATTTGTGTGTGTGTGTGTGTGCGTGCGTGCGTGCGTAGACGGTGACGTGCTTGGGTACATACATGCAGGTGTGCATAAGTGAGTGCTTGCGTACACGCGTGATTACGACCGTGCGCACTTAAGGCGGATGACTTCACGCACACATGCACGTATGAGCGGATGTCTGCCTGTCTACGTGCGTTTATGTCTACATATTTGCGCGCGTGCGTGTGTCCGTCTGTGTCTGTCTGGCTACGTGTGTGTGAAATACCATTATTTTTTACCTTAGTAAGAAGCCTCTACTGATATGAATAAAATCAAGAACGTCGTAGAATCTGAAATCTGAAAAAGTTATTCATCACGTATGGGGTTTGTTGCTTTTAAAAATTATTCTGTTAGGCGCCCAGAAGAATTTGTAAGTCTGTCCAACCCATATTTTTAGAATTTAATTTGTTGCGTAGTGATATAACCAAGATTAGGCTGTATGTTTTTTATAGATTTGTTCGTGAAAGACAGAAAATATCTATTCCTGGTCAAATTGTTGTTTGTCTTGGAAATAGCCGTTCCGTGAAATAAACGTAGATATTACATTCCTCTTATTGAAATTCAATCTTAACACTTCTCCAAGATTTCTAAACTTTATGCGTATTATATGCAACACTCTACAATGTGATACGTTTCAATTTTGTCTTAAAAATTTTTCCCTTGTTAATTCATTACTCGTTCGAATAAATTCCGTTTCAATTCTTAAATTCTTCAACAACCTTCTATATAGTTTACTTGTTACTTCATAAGCCCGTTTTACCATAAATATGTCAAATCCTTCAACCTAATTCATAGTAAACACGCTCCTCAACTCAAACCCCTTTGTGCTTTTAAAACGAAAATTTATTCTATAAATTAAATAGTTATATCCTGTTTTTAAGTACCCGCTTTCTTGATATATCTTACGATCGCCGTACAATGGTTTTCTCTAGTGTTTCAACGTCTTGTTGAAATAAGGTCGCGAACGATCCGATATTAACCCGGGTTTTCCAATTTTAAGTTGGGAATTGGCAGTTCGCATTCGTGTTGTTTGAACCATTGTTGAGTCTGATCCTGCAGCGTGTTAGTCGAAGGGTCTTCTACATTTTACTGGTCTCTGTATTTCAAAATACGATGCACGACTTTATGCTCAACAACTAGAAAGTGTACCCATTCTAATCAGATGCTCTTTTTAGCTTTTTAGCTGGAGGCCAAATGGGTTCTTTCGTTATGTAAAACAACTTCTTTCGATATGTAAAACAACTTCGTTCGTTATACTGCTGCTGCAATTATGGTAGCGGAGAAAATGTAGGCCGACGACCATAGCGTTTCTATGCTGACTCAACCCCGACGGGTTGCGAGCTAAGTATCAGGATACCTACAGGTATGCAACGTGTTTCCTTTTGTGTGCGTCAAGGGCATACGTGACCACAAACGTCACATTGTAGAACTATTATTTGTTGCTGCGTTCCGATATTATCAATCTAGAGGTGCGATGTACTATTTTTAAAGATGCGTGACAAAAGAACGCACAAGTTTATTTGCTTTATTAATTAGTTACTTTACAAAAATTATTAGGTAAAAATTTAAAAGCCCTTGACAAAAACTCTCACAGTTTTTATTTGATACTGATTAATTTTATTTTGTGTAAATACAGATGTGCACTTCGTAGCTATATTTCTAAATTGTCCGTAGAATATAATTGTTGGCTGTAAAATAGTAACACTGAATTTATTTTCCTTTTGCTTATTTGTACAGAATCCTTGATTTATTTTTATGTGTTAATAGATAATCGTGGGCGATGTAAATTTTTTTTGTTTTTTGTATGTAGGCAAATCCCCCCACTCTCCGCGGTTGGTAGTTAGCCTGGTGCCTACTTTTTTCTGGCTACACCATTGTACGTAGCAAATACATGGAGTAAGCTGTTATTAATATAGTAGTCGGTGCTCTGGACATGTAGTTTTGTACTGTCTTTCCGATGTGATTTCCCACCACGCCTTTGGTTGTAATTTTTTTAGTATACGAAACATAGTTTGTTACGTGCCAAATTTGGTACTAAACATTCCTTGGTTTAACTTTGATGTGCGGGAGTTTCGCGCCTTAAATTCAAAAGACTTGGCGTGTATTTCCGTCACGTCATAGTGCGTTTGCGCCAGATCGTGCGGACGCGAGTGGCGGGAGAACAAAAGTGGGAAGTTTCCGAGAGACGCTTAAACATGGATTTTTGCCTTTGAACTTCGAGTGCAGTGGTCGTGTCTGGTATCGTATCTTCTTTTTTATTATGAAGATTTCCTTTGTTTATCTTTGATTGTCGACCCTATAAACCTGTTCCTTATCGTTCCGCCCTGCAATAGCTAGTCGAAGCCATTGGGAAGGACGCTAGGCATACCATCCGTAAATTATCCTGAAGGGGACCATGAGCAGCCCTGATGGACGTTGCAGACGCCATCTTTAACTTATCCCGTAGGAAGCTGGACCTATTCATGTGAGTATTTAATTTTTACGAACTGTTTGCGAATTTGATATATTCCGTCAGTTGCGCGTTTAAATTTGCATATTGTGTGACGTCATTGACAGATGGGCGCGCTAAAATCTGTATAAAGATTAGTGTCACCAACTGCCGTTGCGTCTAGTATACCGCGCTTGCGGGATTGTAATTTGAACTTTTAAATGTAAGAATTGGCGCCTTTAACGTTTTTTAGGTTGAATGATTTCTTTTTATGATTATATAATATATTAAACAATGTTATTTATAGCTTTTTCACTAAAAAAAATAAATTATCTAATATTTGTTGACCTTAAAATTTTATGTTGGTGTTTCGGTACCCACCAGTTTGCTTGAGATGTCAAAAAACGGTTGATATAGTAACTGAAGGTAGACGGCCATTTTGATATTGAAATACAGCTTCTGTTTATAAAATATGTTTTAATTTAATGTTCTTCCAATTTTAAATATGGTGTGCTTTTGTTAACTTCAATTATAATATTTAAGTAAATAGTTGCTTTTTACACAGATTTACAAGTTTTTAGGAGGGTTTAACATGTTAACCCTACTTTTAAATTATACGGGTGAGTACATCATATATTTATATAAATAAACAAACAATCAATTAATAAATAATTAAGTAATGCATGCCTTAAACACTGTTTATTAGGAAAATTATCTATTTATATTAGATTAAAACATAACCCTTGCTTGTTTTTCGACTTTAAAAACTGTTTTAAAGATCGTAAATAAACACTGTCTTGTGTGTTAACATTTTGGAGGTATCTTTTAGTAATCTAGCTATTTAATTATGATTTTCGGATTACTTTTAAAGAAACCGTATATTGAAAAACATTTAACGCAATGAATTGCCCTTTTAAAATATCTTTTAAAAACGTTAAAGTAACGGGATCTTGTTGTATTTGTTAAATAACACATATTATGTACCTTTTTATAATTTGGAGTGTCTTTTTGTAACTTAACCGTGATATATTTCTTTTATTAAACACTATCCTGCCCTTTTATAGTTCTAAACGTGGTTCCTTACTGATTTAAAATAGTTACCGTAATTAAATTTAAATACTGTAACTTACGAATGCCTTTTTAAAAGAAGTTTTTACCTTTAAATACATTTATCGTACAAAATTGAAGTTAGTTGTACCATTTGTTGTCGTGTAAATTACTATAGTATCGTATATCTTGTATACTGTTGTCTCAAATATTAATTCAAAATGAACATTACACATCTTAAGTCTTTGGAGCTGATTTACGAGATTGAGTGTAGAAACATTACGCCTGCCACTAACCAAAATGATAGACGATTACAACTTACAACCATTCTAGCCCAGGAGACGAAAGGCGTACCTATTTCCAAAAAAATTGTTTCGGATTTGGCTTAAAACGTATCTGAAATCAAGCTGTCTCTTGACGATATAACTAATATAATAAATAAAATAGACCCCGGCCCAAGTAATATCGAGTTAAAACGCTTAGTTTCGCGAATCATTCATCTTAAACAGCGCATAGAATTATTGTGCTTATATGACAATGAACAAGCGAACCAAGCTAAACAAACTTTTCTATCAGATATTTTATTACTTGAAGGGATAGTTCTTGAGAGACTCAATCCAAACACAGACACGGATATATCTTCACCGTTATCAAATCTCGTAATTTCTCCACCTCAACCATTAGGGAAATCTATACCTGTTTATAAATGGGGTTTAACTTTTCAAGGTTCGACCCTCAAAACTCTATAATGTCTTTTCTCTACAGAATTAACGATTTTAGAATTTCTCGAAACTGTACCGATCAGGATATATTTGTTTCAGCGGGTGAATTGTTTTCTAATTCTGCGTTAATCTGGTACCGGAACATTAGGGACCAAATTTCTACCTGGGAGGAGTTAGTTGAATGTTTAAAACGAGACTTCCTACCTCATGGTTATATTACTGACCTTTGGAACGAGATACGAGATCGAACCCAAGGACCTGACAAAATGTTATTTCCTTCATTACCTCAATAGAAGCTTTATATAGTAGACTTGATAATAAACCTTCAGAATCTGAAATTATCGATCAGTTACTTAGAAATTTAAATCCTTATTTTTCCGAACGTCTAGCGTTACAACACATTCTTCCTTAGCTCACTTCAAAGATTTATGTCGTTCGCTTCAAGAAATAAGGCTGCGAGTTGATAAATACCGCCCCCCTTCAGAAAAACAATCTGGCCTTTTAGAACCCGATTTAGCATGTCAAGTTCGAACTTCTCATAAAGTATCTACTCTTAATGTTCCTTCTACCGCAACAAATAACTCACTTACCTGTTGAAACTGTAAGAAAAGTGGACATAACTATAATGTTTGTACATACCCCAAAAATATTTTTTGTTATGGCTGTGGTCGCTCAAATATCTATAAATCTAACTGTACGAATTGTAATCCTAACGTATCGGGAAACTCTCGTCGAGATATTCCTACTCAGGGCGTGAATATCTCAAGGAATCAAAATCGTCCTCAACACCAATCATTCAGCGGACCCAGACGTCAATAAATTTAAACCATAAAACTACCTCTAACGCTGTATCGTTATTAAATTTATCTAACAATAATATCGCTACTGTCAATGTACAAAATGCCTTACCTTCATTAGAAGAATTATGTTATACCAACCCGTTTGAATGGTCTAATTGGCTAACAAACCGTTAATTCCTTTTACCATAAAAAGTCTGCCGCTTTACAACTTATTAATAAACCCTTTGATAATCGTCCACACTTACCCATCTCGATAGGTTCCTTAAATGTAATAGCTTTATTGGACACAGGTTCCTCATGCTCCCTTATAAAAAACGAAGGTTTACAACAATTATCTAAACAAAATATTAAAATTCAAATTGCTCCCGAAAAGACTTCCATAAATTTAGCAGAATAGTAAACAATGATGGTACGCGTCTAAGCAGTTTCAGGACTGAAGACCCAATGATGATGATGATGAAATTTAGCTGACGATAATCAAATATATGTAACGGGTTCCCTTAAATTAAAAATTCAAGTAGAATCACTTGAACGTGAGGTTCCATTTTTGATTGTCCATACATTAGCTTATCTTTTCCTATTAGGTGTGAACTTTTGCAAACTTTTTAATTTGTCACTTTACTTCCAGGATTTTTCTTGGCAAACTTCTCTTAAAACAAATTCCTGTGCATCTGCAGGAATATCTAATAAAATTTCTCTTACTGATTCCCAAAATGTAATTCTTAACTCTACAATTGACAAATTTCGTAAACTTTATACCTCTGAACTTGGTTGCGTTACTACCGCAACACATGTTATCTCTACAGGTGATGCCCTCCCTTTTAAGCAATGTTAATACCCGTTATCGCCTGCATTACAAAAGCATTTGCATGCCGAAATAGATAAAATGTTAGAATCTGGTGTTATGTCTCCCTCAAATTCACCCTGGATGTCTCCCGTATTATTAGTTCGTAAGAAGAATGACGATTGGCGTGTTTGTTTTGATGGCAGAAAGTTGAATTCTGTAACTGTTTCTGATGCTTATTCTCTACCAAGAACTGACTCTATTTTAAACCGGCTTCGAAACGCAAAATTTATCTCATCTATCGATCTTAGACAAGCTTTTTATCAGATACCTCTCGACCTATCTTCTCGTCAAAAAACTGCTTTTTGTGTTCCAGGCCGAGGTCTTTTCGAATATAATTTTTTGCCATTTGGTCTCTGTAACGCACCACAAACCCTACAACGCACTATGGATCAAACCTTAGGTCCTATCTTACATCAGGAACGTGCCTTTGTATTTTTGGATGATATTTTAGTTATCTCAAGTTCCTTTGATGAACATATCGCCACATTAAATAAGGTTGCGGAACGCTTAAATGCAGCAGGTTTTAAGATAAACTGGGAAGTGTCAATTTTGTTGTTCGTCGCTTACATTTCATGGTTTTGGCACTAAACATTCCTTGGTTTAATTTTGATGTGCGGGAGTTTCGAGCCTTAAATTGTAAAGACTTGGCGTGTATTTCCGTCACGTCAAAGTGCGTTTGCTCCAGATCGCGCTGACGCGAGTGGCGGGAAAACAAAAGTGGGAAGTTTCCGAGAGACGCTGAAACGTGGATTTTTGCCTTTAAACTTCGAGTGCAGTGGTAGTGTCTGGTATTGTATCTTCTTTTTTATTATGTAGATTTCCTTTGTTTATCTTTGATTGTCGACTCTATAAACCTGTTCTTTATCGTTCCGCTACATAGGTAAAGGAAGACGTAATTTGGATACGACCTGGGAGCAGTCCACGACCCTAGAACGAACGAGTCCAGGGAGCCCTGCAGTAGCTAGTCGCAGCCATTCGGAAGGACGCTAGGCGTACCATCCGTAAATTATCTTAAAGGGGGCCATCAGCAGCCCTGATGGACGTTGCAGACGCCATCTTTAACTTATCCCGTAGGAAGCTGGACCTATTCATGTGAGTATTTAATTTTTACGAACTGTTTGCGAATTTGATATATTCCGTCAATTGCGCGTTTAAATTTGCATATTGTGTGACGTCATTGACAGATGGGTGCGCTAAAATCTGTATAAAGATTAGTGTTACCAATTGCCGTTGCGTCTAGTATACCGCGCTTACGGGATTGTAATTCGAACTTTTAAATGTAAGAAGTTATTTTTGATGGTATTTCCAATATGTTAGAGCGTCGTACTAGAGTAGCAGCACACAATAGTATTCCGCAAAGCGATTTCAGTTTGCTAGCGCTGCACTAAAATTTGAAAAATATCTTTATGCCTAAAAAAGTGTAGTAAAACTTAGATATTCTAGAAAATAAACAATTAACTGACGAACTCATTGCCTTCACGTTTCTACATTTTATTACAGCTTTATATTATTCTATTTGATGAAAAATATATATGTTAGTGTTGGAAACTAAATTTTTCATAAGCAAACTGAATCTGTTTTCTTTATATACCTGCTACAGATTAGAAAACGATGGAGGTACGCGTCTAACTAGTACCAGGATTGAAGACCTAATGATGATAATGCTCCACAGAGACACATAGTAAGTAGTGTAATAGTATTGGACACCACTAATATACAACGCTATGCGGTTTATGGATTTGGAGGATTTGACACCATTCGTCGGTACCACCTGTAGATTGAAGGAAAATATACCTGCAATATTGTATTAAATTTCACATTTAACACATGTAAAGTTATAAATAGTCCCCATTGTAATAACAATCGCACCTCCTAAAGATAGCCATAAAGTAATTAGAATTTGCGCAACCTAAGGGCTCTACTTCGATCAGCTTTAGTGGAGCACATACATCACAAAAAGGTAATTGTCATATACTTCACACAAAATTGCCAAAAACAGAATTCTTTGAACTGCATTATAAGTCGAATATATAAACACTAAAGATTGCAGGATTTTATAGATTAATAAAGAGACCGCACGTTATTCCAAAGCATCCATTATTTATTCAGTTGTCACTCTCTATATCATCTCTTAAATACTGTTGATGTGTCTTTATGGATTTTTTTCTAAATATACTACTGGAGTTTAATCAAATATTTGAAGATTAATTGCAATTCAGAGTCGAAGCATACTGCATAAATGTTTCGGAATTGACTTATCAGCAAATTTGAATCTTTGAAAGGTGCACTCTGGTATCGTTAATGCGAACCATAAAAAACCCTAAAGGAGAGCTCTTGGCTGCATCGAGGTCAGATGTATAAAGTGCTTTGTCTCAAAGGAGTGATTTTACAAAAGACTATTTTTAGAATAAATAATTTAAGATCTTCATAGAAGATTTGTGTACAAGGCGTTTTAATAATTTTTGAGATTGCAAATTCGCGTAAAGAATTTGTGATGATATAGGTAATATAATAGATAGATTGAATATTCAGCACGTTTATACGAAAATGGTGGGAAGAACATTAAATTAGATGACTATCCACGGGCTTGAAGATTTATAAGGGATGTAAATAGCAAATAACTAGTGTAAACGCAACTCTAATAAAAATATTTAATTAAGGATTTATTGAAGAATATTTCTCAAACGTTTAACAACTTGCTTATTATGGTAGTAGCGTAGAGAATAATTGAGAACTGTGTATTTAGAATATTGTTTGTGAGAAGAATAATTGTGAAATGTGTATTTGAAATATTGTTAGTGAGAAAGATATTTTAGACTTATTATACTTGTAGCTGTTTGATAGTTGGAATTTAATTTTGATTTAATTTAGCCCAGAAGGAAGCAGCACAGCATTTCTGTCCCAAAAACTTTTTAAGAGACATGATGAAATATCCTGCAACATAAGCAACCGGCACCTACAGTATAGTCCGATTACTAGTTTTAAGAAAAACGTTAAAACGCATAATTGCCTCACGGCGTATGCCGTTGTACAAAACATAAGCTTGGCTAAAATCAGTGTGCTTTCATTGGCCGTACATCGGACACAAACTAGTTAGATTTTATGGAAGAGAAACTAGAACAAGGACACTAAGATGAAAACATGCACAATCTAACGAAGGGACTGCTCCAGTAATTCAGGGACTTGATTTTAAGGTATTTTAGGGCTACCAGCAAGGGCCATACACTTATCCTAAGTTCTGTTCGTTTTGGTTTGAGAGCACATTTGGCTGTCGAAACCAAAAATTAACAACCTAGTGAACTCCACTGACAATGGTTGTTAATAGTCAGATTTGAATATGCGACGTAGACTAATAATTAGATTATGTAAAGCACTGTAGAAATTGCCTAAGCAATCGACCAATATAAATCTAGACTGCTCGTCGGATGTTATAAAATAGTCATTTTATCCAAAGTGATACCTGCAAACGCACGATCTAAAATATATAACTAACTACATGAAAACAGCGTTGCAAAAAGTAAACAGTAAAGGTACTGAAATTCTTAGTACAATTATGGTAAATGATTAATTGACAAAGTCAAAAAAGTTGAGTTTGGATACTTCCAAAAGCAGCTAAAAAATTTGTGTTAATATTAATTTTTGAATTCTGAATTTGAGTTCTTAGACGAAAACTACTCAAAGCTTTTAGCTTCTTCACTTGCAATCCTCATGTAAATTTTTCGTCACCATAATGTTAAAAGTTTCGCTTATAATCATATACTTTAGTTCTGAAGTTTGTAATTGTCACTGATAATGAAATACACATACACACACGCACAAGCACGTACGCTCAACCATAACTCCACTCTGTTCGATCAGTTTTCGTACTGACGTAGTTTGTTCTCTTGACGTAGTTTGTTCTTTACATTCTTCCTATGATATGTGCTTTTCCTGCCTTATTTGTTTTTTCAGAAACTACGACTTAGTCGTCTCTTCGACCTATTTAGTTCTTTTTTCTCGATTATCCTTTTTGTACTAGTCACAGTTACCTCAGCTTGAATTACCTACGTGTTTTTTCGGCTCATTTCCAGCTCTATTGTCGTTCCTTAGCACACCTGGAGGGTCGACAGTTTTGCCTTGTTTGGCTATTACCGCTGTTTTTTTCCTTGTTCCTTTTCTTTTTTTTTACTTTATCGCGAGAAACCAATTCTTTTTGAAGGTTTTGAAACTATACTGCTTTTTTATTAGAGATATCCGTCTCCTGACAATTTTTGTGGTGTTTATGCCGTTCTACCTCGGTCCTAGTTGATTGCTCACCATATACTTTCCGTTTGTTATCATTTTAAATTTTTGAAGGTGTCCACTAGTTTTGGTATTCAAGTCGGATGATTTTTTTTGGGTTGCGCCTATAAGAATTTTTTCGGATCGTTCAGTAATTTGATTGGTGACCTGATTTTGTTTCCTAACATAACCTTTTAATTTACCGGAGGGTATTTGTTACATTGATTTTTCTATTATAAAATAGTCCGGCGTCATATTAACTAAATCTCACTTTGGTTTTGTTCTCGAAAACACAGTTGACTTAGCAAGGTTTTTAATATTTAGAGCGAGCAGGTACATATTTAAAACTTCCTTATGCGGCTAGCCACGTCAGTGTATTTTTGTGCGTATCTTTGCAGTGTTCATTTACTAATTTTATGTATGTGTGACATCCCAGGATCAACAACTAGACTAAGTTATTGTAAACGACGGGTATTGCTTGTAAATTAACATCGTGTTCGTTTGTTGTTCTTCCAAAAATTAGCAAACAGTGATACTGCAGGTTGCAGGTCACATACGGTTTAGATCCGTGATTACTTAGAAAGTAAGATTGTTACATTGCTACATGAGCTTTGAAAGTTCCCACAGGTATGTGAGGGGTAGGGACAACATAAATACCCCGGGAGCCCCAAGACAATCAGTCAGTCAGTCATAAGTATTTCAGCTTTAACATTGCAGTTTGCTTAAGGCTACTCACTCATATTAATTTAATTATTAATTATTTTTCGACTTAGAGTATTTTAAATCAAGTTTGTTAAAATTACATATTAATATCTGTTTAAACCAAATAAATTGTTACGAAGTTTTGGAAGAAGTTTTTAAAAACACCGCTCCGAAACGTAGCTCGCGTGGTAACGATTAACAGCTGCCGAGCTATCGCGCGAGCATGAACACTACTACAGACAGAAACTGCAACTAAATGAAAACTAAGGTGAATGTTTTTAGCAAGCATTTACTACGAGTTCAAGTTCAAATGACGCATTATGTGATCCCCTAGCCTCGTGTTCCGGAGGTCTTCTCGTCGCGCACGGACTATAATTATTATTGACAGCTACGTGTATGATCACTTTTAAATTTACTATGTTTTATTCACATAATTTAATATAGCTTTTTTAAGTCCAATATCTAAAATTTCGTGTAGTGATCCTTCCATTTATCTACAAAATGCTTCCTAGATAGCTTTTCGCAAAATTATAGACATCTCTCTAGTCATCTTTGTTAAGCTCATGCAGCACGTGATATTCGAATATCAGCAACACCTCTAGTTTTTTAAACTTTCTTTTAATTTACTTACAGTGGACTGCACAATGTGCATATCTGAATATTTTTGGTTAAATATATCACATATTCGCCTCTCGAACCTGGTCCTGCTCCATACTCATTCGCAATACTTTGTTTCTCATTAAAACAAATAATTCAACAAAATTTGCTTACAGCACTACTGTCATGTAATTCATTTTTAACGTTTAACCAGCTAAATTTACGCTTGTAAAGTTTTTCCTCTATTTGACTAGCTCACGTAATTGAATAAGTAACAATATATAAAGTATAAAAAAAATCTATACTACTAAACATACAATTAAATTTCCTATTATATGAAGTATCGCAAGTCACCCATTTCTATTTAAAAATAATGATGGGGTAGCTACCCATTTGCGGGAGTTTGCGTAAGCGCTGAGATTGTTACGTCAAATGGTTTTATACTAAAAGGATAGTTAATCCGTTTGGTTTTTATAAATGAAATATCAAAAATATACTAATTCCTTACTTATACCGTTCACTTTATCTATACATGACATTTCTTACATTATACCCAGCGAGAAAACAAACTACGACGTCCATGAACAACTTTACTAGTGCCGTCACTGCAGCTAATTGTGAGTGACAAATAGTGGCAATAAAAATAAATGAAGCTGTTTAAGCCCAGCGCGAGTTAGTGAATAACGAAAATCAGCCTGACTAGATGTGCGAGGATATAAATATTTTCTTTTTGGCTAGTAGTCATTCTCGTTTCGCCTCAGACAAACTTTATATGTATATATTCTTAAAGTTTAACTCCCTTAAAATCACTTTTGGAAACACGGCGAAAACGTGTGCGCTGAAATTCATTTGTAAGATTCTCTATTTGGATCAGTTATTGCTCTTTTTAATTAGCCGTGTTCTGTCAAGACTATTTGATGTGTTCCTTATTAATTCTACACAGATGTGGTTTTATTTACACATCTATTCTAAAATAAAACTGTTTTCACAAAAGCTTGACGCCACGACAGTGCATTAAATAGAACCCCCTCTAGAGAAGCATGGTATCTTTTTTAGTACATGTAAATGGAAACAACAAAGTATTTCAAATTGACATTTTTATTAATAGATAGTCTATCACTGCAACAAATCTCTGCTGAAATCCCTCAGTTTTACTAGGGTGTGATAAAAAAGCGAATACGTTTCCAATGCATTATATACAGTCGCCTAACATACTGTAAATCTCAGAATTACTGCTGCAATCTCTTCAACGCCCTGTTATTCACTGACCAATTTTGCCACAGATGTATGACATGCTGATGTTAAATACGTTTCTATAGCTTACAAGGCGCAAAGCGCACGAAGGCTTGTAACTTGTACTAGCAGAATCTCAAAAATCAGTCTTAAAGTATACGGAAACCATCATTAGTTTAAAGAAAGAAAATTTTAGATGCTCAAGAAACTCCTGTTCTGTATAGCTTGGAAGATATTAAAAATCTATTAATCTTAATACTTGATTTATAGCTTTTATATCAGAGTATTTGTCAAATATAAAGCAAAATCTATCAAATATAAATGTTAAATTTGATCTAAGAGATTGACTTTTAAGAGATTACTCTTTAAAAATATTGGAGCTCAAACATTTATTAAGGACACAACTATAATCGACAGCTAAGCGATATCAAATCACTGTCATGCAATAAATAATAAAATATGTTTTCAAAAGTAGGATCAAAATGAAATAGCAATAAGTCGTTTATTAATGTTAAATAATTAAGTGGTTTAATTTAGGAAACCCACCTGGCTACGGAAAGCTTTTAGTGGGGTTATATAGGTTGTGAGAATGCTTTGTGAGTAAGGAATCATCAGATAATGTTTTCGGACTAGTTGGTGCTTTACCCTAGAGAAGAGCATGAGATTGGCCGTAAGTAAAGTTCCCAAATCGAATGGTTGTGGACGTTGTCGCATTTTAAAACGTAAGTAAAACAAACTAAAGGGATTACATAATGAAGAAACTTCAAAAATATTATAAACGTAAGTGATAATTGGGTGGGATGTGAAAACCGTTTTGGATGCAACCTAGATGTTCAAAAACATTAATGCGTCGCAGCATCATACTAGACAAAATCTTGCTTACTTATTAGAATTTTTATAAGGTCAACATTCATTTCTGCATTTTTATACATTCAATACCATAATAACACATTTCTGAAAAACTTTACAAATATGTAATAGAGTTACAGTCTGGGACTAGAATACTGGTTTTAGTTTAGTCTTGAGCACGCGAGTTTCGGTTACCTACGAGGATTCTTTTTAGGTTCTGCTTAGAGCCGGAATAAAGCAGTAGATAACTATTAAAGAGTTTATTGTTATATGAAGTATTCTCGAAAAAGATAAATGCACCATTGTATGCATCTAAACTCACTCTGGAAGGATTTATTCCCCTCGCTTGTTGATACAGTCGAAATTGCTTGTTTGAAGGTATCGACTGCATCTTATGACGATCGAAACCTTTGACCACATAGTCCGTTCTTGATTTTCGAAATGGTATAAAAATCGTTGTGCCTTAGGTTGGGACTGTACGGAGGATGGTCTAACAATTCGAGCTTCTGTTGCATTAAAAATTCAATTGTTTTGCGAGCTGTGTGCGAACTTCCATTGTCTTGGTAGATAATGATTCGTCGTATGGGGTAGATTTTTCGAAGCTTCGCGATGAGTTGCAAACAAACAACTGGTTGTATACCAATCGGCATTAACAATTCTTCGATTTTTAGGGGAATTTCTACTACACGACCCGCTTTCGAGAAAAATGTTGCAATTATCTTTTTGGAGACACTTCGAGAACGGCTTTTCTTTACTTTGGAACACTCAAACATACAGCTGGTGTTAATCTCTGGCTTGTAAGAGTAAATCCAAGATTCGTAACCATTCACGTTGTTTTCTGTTTTCTGTTTTCTGCGTTGAAGTGGTCTAGAGATTCTTAAAACCAATTCACCCTACCTGCTTTCTGTTCTTCGGTCAACACCTGCGGTATCCAACGGGACACCAACTTTTTACAAACAATTGATTCTTCATGTGTCAATTTCGCGGTATGTTACATTGCGGTCTTCGCTGATGAGCTTGCGTACAGAATCGACGTTTTCCTGAGTGAATTCTGTTTTATTGCACCTGCCTTGGATCGTCGCTAAGACTAATCCGTCAAAGTTTGGATCAGGAAGCCCTAATAAGAAACAGCAGGAGGAGTATCAGGTCAGAACTATCTTTTCAATTCATAGTACGTTACATTGATTATTTTAAATATTTGATGAACTTAAAACTTGCATGTAATTTAAATATTTGTGTAAAAGGTCAACAAAATTTTGGTCGTTACTCAAAAGTACTTTTTAAAAAGGGAAATAAATCTTTGAACGTTTAACCAAACATTCATGGTAAATTATAATTTTTTTTGCTGGCTTTAATTAACACAAAAAGGTGTAAAAAGGGTTAAGATCTTCGTAATGAACAAATTTGATAGAATATTTATTTTTATTTAAAAATTCTGTAAATAGTATTGTAGATTCTCTTTGTTTATTATACGAATTTTGGTGAATTTTGCTTGCATTGTTCAGGTATGTGGAGTGTTAGAACGAAGTGGGTAAAAATTATGTTATCATATCGTCGTTCACTCTGTGCGGGATATTACTGAGCTAGTCGGGGCATAAAATTAATTGTGTCAAATTTAAATTATTTTAAAGACACAAAAAGGTGTGAATCATCAGACAATCGGTCGTTATTCATCTGGCGAGCGGCGACATCGTAGCAATATATATATATATATATATATATATATATATATAAAGTAAGATGTATCTGTAAACAAACTCTTATGAAAATAGTAAGAGCTATTGACAAATACAAATCGGGCTAGTAGTTATATAGCCATTAACAAAACATTAACTTTATTACTTCACTTCTTCCCATGTGAAGTAATAAAGCTAATGTTTTGTTAATGGTTATATAACTACTAGCCCGATTTGTATTTGTCAATAGCTCTTATTATTTTCATAAGAGTTTGTTTACAGGTACATCTTACTTAATATACTATTTCTTATTGCGGACTGCAAATAACTTGTCTTATATATATATATATATATATATATCATATATATATTATCGTGTAAATTATATGTATAGTGGAATAGATAAGTCCAGAGAGTAATTTTGTAAGGACCGTGTTCCGTGTATGTGGAAAACAGGAATAATTTATTTACGCTTAAAACTAATTAGTTTTGACCTTAAAACAAACGGATAATAGCATACATTTGATTTAATCAATCGTTATTTCAATTTGCATAGTGTGAAAGCTGTGTAGTACGCAAAAACGCAAGGAGAATATGAATATAATTAGCTTTAATATTTGAAGGTTGTAAATCAAGCACATCAAGTAATCAGAGAAAGCTTTTGTATATAAAATCGATAATGTAAACGCATATTTTTATTTAAACTAACAAAGCGTTCGTTAAAAATAAATCTTAAGAAATCTACTGGTTAAATAACATGAAAAAGTATAATTTCAAACTGGCAAACAGTTCATAGAAAAATTGACAGACAAATAAACAAATTCATGAAACCAAAATGTACGTTAGAACACAATTCTTTAGAAATTTGGGTTAACGGTCGAATCAAAGACTGCAAAATAGCAGGTGATCTGAAAACAAATAGAGAAGGGATATCTATAGCATAGGGTAAACAAGAATGACAAATAGCAGACGTTGGATAAAATAGCCATTTAAAGCGCGCGATAATTTGTAGAGGCTAACCATAATATCGATTTTATGTTACTGTAGTGGGATGTTAATAAAAACGGTAAATATGAGTTAGACGAGGATAACATAGTTGGATGATAGACCTACGACAAGGGAAATGGTCTGGATTGGCTTATTACAAGTGGAGTGAGAGAAATTTTTAGAAGTTTGCGACCGTTGCGTTTGTTAGGCAGTGTATTCGGAATAAAGCTAAGTGGACTGAGAAATTCTGAGTTTAAAAGATTGTTGCATGTTTAGATTTTCAGAATCGGTGACAGTGGTGGTGTTTTTTGATGAAAATGGGGACAGGAGGTAGGTTTTCAACGATTATAAATACACTAAAAGACGTAGTGGGGCACTCTTACTTCAGACTTATATGGTAACATCTAAGTTAAAATTTTTTAAATCGGTGATAGTGCAGTTCGTTTTAATTTAAATTAAAGGTGTGAAAGCACGAGTAGGTGCTAAGTTGTAAACGGTGCTGAAAGTACATACAAATAACCAACAAAAGATGTTACTGAGGTAAGCGGGACTAGTTTATTTTTCAGAACGAGGATGCTGGGTGTATGGTCCATTCAGAAGCCGATCAATTTATTTTAGACAATTATATGGGTAGATGTATTGATGTCGTCTGCAGAGAATTGGATAACGTGTGGAAATGAGTTTGATGTACATATAGCAGAGAGAAGTTGGATGAAATGCAACGACGAGGTTTGGTTGGACGACATCTTCAGAAGTGACGGTGCAAAAGCTTACACTAGGTAACGAAATTTGTTTCTTTAGTTATTGCTTGAACATTTTGTGCTGTTATTTTATGCTAGAGTGATTTGACTTATTGGGTGTGTATTTTATGAACATAAAATTTAATTTGAAAGTTATATGAAAAAGATATTTTGAATTTATTATTTGAAGGTGTAAATAAATGACGTAAAATTTTGATGTAAAGAGTAAACGGGTTTTTAGAGTTGTTGAAAACAAAGATGCGATTTATTTATGCATTTAGAGTAACAGGGTTTATACTGAGCTCACCATGGACCAGGGTAAATTTCAATTTGGGATTTCAAGATAGGCTCATCTACTTGAATAAATATGTTGAAATAAATTAAATTCATTAAATTGAAAATGATTTAATGGTTGATATTGTAAAACGTTATGAAGATGTTTATATCTGATGTAGTAAATATTGAGCTGGTGGCGTAAATTTTTTATTTGTATGAATAAAAGGTTGTATGTTTCGTTGAACTATTTGATTGATAATTTTAGTTGGTAGTCTAAGTGAGAGAGAGTAGGCATAGGATAAGTAAGTATTTCTGAAGAAGCTGGAAGCAGAGCTAGCCGTGGAATGCTGATTTTGGGGAGCTTTTTTGGAGATATTGTAACGGTTTTTTTTTAAATTTTTGTAGGTATTAACTTTATTTTACAGCGTTAAGTACACTGCAAATTTATGCAGCTCGATTTTAGGGCTTCTTTCCAGAACTCCACTGCAATTTTATGACGGCCCAACACTGGGGCTCGATTGTTCAAGCAAACTCCACTGCATATTTATGGTGCCCAATTCGTGGGGCGAGAATAAAAGGGTTTATTTCCTGAGCATCCACTGATATATATGTTACGGTAAAAGTAGATATTGCGGCAAATGTACACATTTTCCGGTAAATGTGCACATTTGCCTCCTCGTTTGGGTAATGTGCATTCAACTAACATTTACAACTTCAAATAAGGGAAATGTACATTGAATTCACAATGACCATGTCGTATTGGTAAATGTGAGCATACAAAATACGAAATCGCAAGTGCTAGTAATGTGGCGTGCATGCGCACTTGTAGTGGTACGCGAACTACCGTTTCGGCTGGCTAGTTCAGTAAGCGCTGCTATTTCACGTTACACATTCCGTGAAGTACTCTATCTATAATATTAATGTTATTATGTATATGTACCCTACAATAACTACATTACAAATTAATGCCATAGTACTGAAGATTTTTGGATGTAATTTAAGATATTTAGAGAAATAAGACTCAGGTAAGTTAAAATTATCATAATTATAGATTTAAAATTTTAATTTTACTACAAAAAAAATATTTTTTTAGTTAGAATTTTTGAAAAATAATGGAACAAAAAGAAAAATTTAAAAACCAACTAGAACAGATTGTATCACACAAAAACAAAAATAATATTTATTTAAACCAACATCAGTATGAAAAAATATTATTTGAAGTAAAGGCAGCAAAATTAAAAGAAAAGAATAAAAGTGATGTAGATTACCGCCGGCTAAAAAGATACGATATAATAGTGGTAGGGAAGGAAGAAAAATTAATAAGTCCATTAAAAGAAGGGGGTAGCATAAAATATTTTGCAACAATTGAAGAAACTTATGGAATTATACACGATGCTCATTTGGCAATTGGCCATAGTGGCCGAAACAGATTAGTGAAAGATATTAATAACAAATATAACAAAATTACTACTGAAGCAGTTATGTTGTATTTATCTTTATGTGAAGCATGTCAAAAAAAGGCAAAGAGCAAGAAAAAAGGACTTGTGATAAAACCAATTTTGACGAGTGCAATGAATTCTAGGTGTCAAGTGAATCTTATAGATTTACAGACACAACCAGATAATGAATTTAAATTTATTTTAAATTATCAAGATCATTGAACCAAATTTGTTGTACTGCGCCCACTAAAAACAAAAACTGCGTCAGAAGTAGCAAAACAACTTATGGACATTTTCACTCTTTTGGGAGCCCCATCCATTCTTCAATGTGATAATGGTAAGGAGTTTGCAAATAAAATTATCCAAGAATTAGTAAATATGTGGGATGGTGTGAAAATAATACACGGGAAGCCTCGCCATTCCCAAAGCCAGGGCTCGATAGAGCGAGCGAATCAAGATGTTCAAAATATGCTTACAACCTGGCTTATCACTAACCAAACAACCAAGTGGTCAGAAGGTTTAAAATATGTCCAACTGATGAAAAATAGAGCTTTTCGTGAGGGTATAAAGCAAATTCCCTATGAAGCTTTATTCGGAACAAGAATGAAATTGAGTTTGAAAACATCAAATTTACCTATGGAATCTGTTCAACAACTGGAAACAGAAGAAGAGTTAGAGCAATTACTAGAAGTAGTACACACAGCCAATTCACCACATAGCAAAGTCGCAGAAAACGATGAATTTTCCATTGAAACGTTAGACATAATTTTGGATGATGGTTTATTATGCAACCAAATTGAAGACAAAGATGGAAGTTTTGAGTTAAATTCTGTTTTAAACGAGAAAAAAATTTTAATTGATAATGCTCGAAAGAAAGCAAGGGAAAATTTAGAAAATCAAGCTATCAAAATGTGTAATCTTTCGAAAGAAAAATTTCCTGCTGCTGTGATTGGTGACAATGTTAGAGTTTCCATTCCAGACGTAGATCGTGGTAAAACGAATCCAAAAAATTTGATTTGCGTTGTTTTGTCTAGAGATGACGATAAAAATTTATATAAATTAGGAACTAAACAGGGAGTTTTAAAACAATCTTATTCTAGGCATGAATTCGCCATTTGCGAACAAAAGTTTATATCATACGAAGATGTTCCTCAAGATGTTGAGAAATCGGTAAGAGAAATTATAGGAATGCAGTCCCTTACTGGTGGACAAGGTTTTAAAAGATGCATCTGTAAAGGAACATGTACCTCAAAAAAATGCAGTTGTAAAAATGCTGAAATATTATGTAATTCCAAGTGCCACAATAACAATTCTTGCTCAAATAAATAAAACTTTTTTCATTATGAAATTTCTAGATGTTCCTTTATAGTTTTATAAAATTTAACTGTTATAATAAAGAAAAGTATGTTGTTATTATTATTTGTTTGATTCCCATCGTATTGGTCCTGAAAAACTAGGACGAAAATTGTATTTATGAATATTGGGATCATAACCTACGACATATTATATAATATGCAAAGAAAAGTATGTTTTGTTTGTTATTTACATTTTTTAATTAAAATAATTTTCGTTATTAAAGCCTTTTGTTTTATGTTTATTTAAATAAATATTTTTTTACTGCAACAACATTTTTAATTTATTTGTATTCCAACTTTTCTTAAAACATGAAGGTAAGAGTATACATTTACCAAAACGTGAACGCAAGAGTTCACATTTGCCGGGAAATGTACATATACTTTATATTCAGTTCACATATACCTAACTTTTTGGGAAATGTACACATTTTACGGTAAAAGTGTACATTTCCCAAGAGTGTACATTTACCGTAACATATATATATACATATATATATATATATACATATATATACATATATATATACATATATATATATATATATTATATACATATATACATATATATATATATACTAATACACATATATATATATATATATATAAATATTTTAGGTAGTTAATTACACAAGATAAGTTGATAAATACTATCGTATTATGGTGAATAAGATGAAATAATAACTTAGACTTTTATACAAAGCCTAAATGATCATTTCAAATCGAGCTAGTAATTGAAAGATAGAAAATATAAGGTCTATGACAGGACTTGAACCTGTATCCTGGTTTTGCAGGAACCATGCGTTTACCAATTACGCCACGGAGACCGATGACGACAATTGGGAAATATATATATATATATATATATATATACATATGTATTTATATACATATATATTGCTGTGATAAGTGGTTGTTTAGGGGTGAATTGAGTAGTAAGGGTCGTGTAGTAACAATAAATAGCAATAGGAATCAGAAAACTGTATTTATTTAGCACAAAAGTAGGTAATTTGTACATCATGTAAATAGCAAGCATTTAACACCCTGTATATAGACCGTTATTAATTTTAGGTAATGCCAGTAAGCACATCTTTCAACAATAGAACGCGTGTTCAGCAGAGAAATAATCATACATGTAATTTAACACGCGTTGAAAAGTGTACTACAATTTATAAAATAAATACGCAGTAGAGTAGATAAAACCTAAGACTTTATGCAATTAGGCCGGAACGATGAGCATTTTGATAAGAAAATGCAGTTTCAAAGACGCATAAACACATAAACGAAGACAACATTAGAGTTACATTATTTATTTTGTACAATTATCCAAAAGGCGATATCTACACAAACAACGTATGGCAAAGATAACGAATAATAAAGTATCAATAGCAAATAAACACCATTACACGGAAATCCAAATTAATTACATCAGAAACAGCTTCAAAATACAGGAAATATTAAAGACAAAACCTGGTTGGTTGAGATAATCTGCAGAACTGCTTGAAAACCCAGCCCAGAAGTAGTGGGAAAAAGCTATTTAACACCCATTCTGTGATAAGATGACTCAGTTCACACTGATGCACGTCGAAGCTGCTACACTATTAACCAGAAAGCCACGCATAAAATAAATAAAGTATAGTAGAATGTCAAGTTTATGTTACAGTGAAAATAGTGCAACAATTACGTAAAGTTTTTGCCGTTTTTTTTTATAGAAAACGGCTTCAAGTCTGTAGCGACCATAATATTTAAAGTCTGTGTCGACATTAATATTTCAAATCTGTGGTATATTTCTGGACATTTTAAGTCTGTGTTGACAATAATACTTCTGGATTCTAAGGGAACAATTCCATTCGAATTTTGGTACAATTGTGGTACAATTCTAAGCCGCGTCGAAAGCATTTAAAAGAAGAAATTCAAAGCATTTGCAGACAAATATAAAATATAGAAGCACGAAGTAATTTTTTGAAAACAAGTGGTAACTGTACTCAAATACTGGTTCAACTAAGCGGAGCATTGGTAGACGATTGAAAACAACAAAGGGGTGTTGATCCACAACACGAACAACATATCACAGGTCAGATCTATTTAATTTTAAGATATTTTTCAATTTAAATTTTAATACTGAATTTATTCAATTTATCCAAACTTGTAATGAAGTCAACAAGAAACATTTGCATATGTTAAACTTACGTAGTAAATCATAAAGAGGTCTAGAACGTTCCAGATTTTTTTATAAAGAGGGTGTAGTTTTTGGTGACTTTATATTGAATTCAAAGTATATAAATTTTGGGATAAATGATGCATATGATATGAATTGATTGAAGGGCGTATTTAAAGAATTTCAAAAATTGTAAATAATATTTTTTTTCATTATATGAAAATAATTGACTTTGTTTTATTAATTCAAATAGGTAATCATAAAAAGGTGAAAAGAGAAAATTAATCATCGTAACGTTGTGCACTCTGTGTAGATTAAAAAGGGCTAGCCGTGGCACAATAATAAAATTAGTAAGATTAAATTTGAAGTGAGAACACAGAGCGGTGGCGTTAAGTAGAACGTTCATAACACCGAGTACGGCGTCATCAAATCAATATATACATATATATATATATATATATATATATATATATAGCTTTACGTTTGTGCAACAATTCAAGGGTTTTCACCTACCTGAAGATCATATTCTCATTTCACTGGATGTAGCTTCTCTTTTTACTAATATTCCTTTATCTATGGTTATTAACATCATTAAAGAAAATTGGAATAAGATCAAGCCCTTCTGTAATATGTCTGAAGATATGTTCTTGACAACTGTCAATTTGGTCTTTAACAATACTTACTTTGTTTTCCAAGAGAAGTTCTACTTACAATTATTTGGAACTCCAATGGGGTCACCTCTATCACCCATAATCGCTCAAATGGTTATGGATAATTTACTGTCGAGTATTCTACCTAGATTACCATATGAGATGTCTTTCTTGGTAAAGTATGTGTATGATAGCATTTGTTTGTTGCCAGTCCAATATGTTGACCAAACGTTAACAGCATTTAATGATATTAATGATCACCTTCAGTTCACTTTTGAAATTGAAGTGGATGTGAAATTACCTTTTTTGGATGTGTTGGTCATCAGAGATAGTTCTAATCATTTATTATTTGATTGGTACACTAAACCAACTAACTCGGGCAGATATCTAAATTTCCACTCGAACCATTCTTTTCAACATAAGGTAAACACGGTGAAGGCCCTACGATATCGAATAGAACATATTTCAAACCCACAGTTCATGGATAAAAATAAGAAATTATTGATTAACACTTTGGCTAACAACGGTTATCCAAAGAGAATGTTGCATAGATTGATATATGGCAACTTCTTAAAAATAAACCCTTCAGAAACTGATATTACGTACAAGAAGCTTCCGTTTATACAGAAGTTATCTCCACTTTTAGTACGATTACTTAGACAACCTAAGATCGCCATTGTTTATGAATACAATTTTTCTATCCAGAAGTTGTTTAATTAAAGGATCGTACTCCGAAATTGTTAAACAGCAACGTTGTCTACAAGATCACGTGTAGTTGCAACAATAGTTACATTGGTCAGACTAGCCAGTGGCTGAAAAGTCGTTTAACCCAGCACAGGAGTGATTGTAGGATTAACTCCACTAAATGTGCATTGTCTGCTCATGTTGCGGCAACCAGTCATACACCACTTTTCGATGACACCGCCATTTTGGTGAACGAAGCCAATTACAAGACGAGGCTTTTTATCGAGTCTTTTTATTTTAATAGTGAAATTAATCCTATCAATAATAAGATTGATATTGATAGGGTGCATAACGTTTACTCTGCTTTATATAGTAAGGACATTTTTAAACAACGTTAGGTATCTTCTTTCAGGTTATGTAATCATTGCTATTTTCGGAACGTGTCCTGTCACTCTTATAGAATTTGTCATTATCAACTTTGTCTTTACTTTTTAACCGCCATCGTGGCATGACGTTGCCCTTCAGGCAATTTTAATTTTAATATTTTGACCCACAGTTATAATGTGAATCGTGCAGTAATTTGTTTTCAATTTCCTTAATATAATTTTGTCAATGTAAGTAGTTAGCGACAGGTTATGTATTTTTGCTAATTTCGAATTTTCTGTTTCCATTTTAGCCTTTGAAAAAGGTACAAAAGGAATGTACCGAAACGTTAGGTGTTGATTAAATTTTCAATCAGTTTCTGTTGTTTGATTTGGACTACTTCTCATGATAATATGTACATGTATATTATACTATATATATATATATATATATATATATATATATATATATATATATATATTATATATATTATTGTTTGAGAAGTTTTAATCAATTCTTAACGTTTTGGTAAATTAAAGCTAAAATGAAAAAAAAAACAACAAGAGGATGAATACCCAAGACGTAAATTACTTACTATGATCTCTCTAAATTTGTAAAATTTAACTAAGAAAATCTAAAAAATTTACATAATAAATATGGGTCAATTTATAGAATTAAAATGTGCTATAAGAGCATGCCTTACACTAATGGCGGTTAAAACGGAAAGAACGAATTTAACAAAATTATTTGACGTGGATAGGGGAACGTTCCAAAAAATGATAGCAGTTACACTACAATGAAAATTAACTCCTTTAATGATGTTTTAAAATATCATTATTATATAGAGCCAAGTAATCGTTTAGTACTTTATCAACATCCATTTTGTTATCAATAGGACTGGTTTCTTTGTTGATATAAAAAGACTCAATGAACAACCTAGTTCTAGAAGTAGGTTCATTGTCCGAATTGATGATATCATCGAATAAAGGTGTATGTTTGGTGGAAGAAACATGTGAAGACAATAGCAGAGTTTTTTCGAGAGTCACTCCTCTGCTGGGTTGAACGACTTTTCAGCCATTGACTCGTCTGTCCAATGTTGCAATTGTTGTAGCTGCAGGTGATTTTGTAGACGATGTTACTGGTTAATAGCTTTGGAGTACGATTCTTTACTTAGTGAATAAACTTTGAATGGAATGGTTGTATTCGTAGATGATAGCCACCTTAGTTTGTTTAAGTAATCTTACCAACAACGGAGACAACATTTGTATATAAAAAAGCTTTTTATATGTCATATTTGTTATAGTAGTGTTCAGATTTAGGAAATTACTGTAAATCAGCTTATGTAACATTCCTTTTGGGTAATCACTGTTTAATAAAGTATTTACCAATATTTTCTTGTTTTTCTTGATAAACTGAGGATATAATATATGCTCTATGCGATAACTTAAGGCCTTCACAGTGTTGACTTTATGTTGTATAGAGTGATTAGAATGAAAATTCAAATACCTGCCAGAATTAGTTGGTTTAATGTACTAATCAAAAATTAGACAATTGTCATCAGAGGTACAGACAATATTCTATAAAATATCTAGGAGCATCAAAGGCTCTAATAGAGCACCACTATGTGTACGATTGGTTAAACAATTTCGATGATGAAAACGAAACTATAGCAACTGCACTAGATGTAAAATTTGTACACTCAACAGTAGTTTTCATATACGAAACTGGATATTTAATTCCAAACGTAGATTGACTGAATTCGGAGAAGAAAAAACTCAAAAATCAAAAAACCTTGTTTCTACAAAGCTTCTATGCATGTGCTGGATCCTATTTTAGATAAGTTCTATAACAGGATTGGATATAACGTAACAGATGTCTCTGTTCTATATCAACAACGAAAACCGGCAATAAAGAGGTATTAAGAACTGGTATGTTAATTTTCGATCTATTAGGTCTCACTACTTTCTTTTTACTGTATAAAAAAATCTTACTAAGAGAAAATTGGAAATCATATGTCAATTGACATGAACCGAATCGAGATAAGCAGTATAGTACATACAGTGAGCTGAATTATTACCAAACTTTGAAAAAGTTAGAATACTACGATTTTATATTTTGACTAACTCTTTACCTAAAGCCAATGCTATTGAATTGCACATCTTCGTGGATGCAAGTGACAACGCATTTGCAACTGTTGATTATTTTCCAATTTTTGGTGGATCTTCAGCTACTGCAAGATTAGTAGCTGCAGAACCAAGGGCTGAACCCAAGAATCCTATGTCCATTCAATGGTTGGAACTACAAGCAGCGGTACTGGAGGCACGTAGGGAAAATAACCAGACAGCTGGTCGTTCCACTAAAACAACAGCAAAGGCGTTTTGGACAGCTTCGATGAATGTTTTGTATTGGTTGAGATATGATAATCAAATATTCCAACAGTCTGTAACTTATATATTGGAAGATACCTTGAAAATTCTAAATATGTCTGTATGACGTTGATCTCCAACAAAACATAATGAAACCGATGAAGCAACGGAACGGAAACGTATTCCAGATATCTTGTTCATGAATAGATGGTTTTTAGATAAAAATTTTCTGTGCCAACGCAAATCTGAGCGGTCGACTTAGAAACCAAAGTATACGCTAACCATCAGCCAAAGAACAAAATGGTACCAACAAATAGAACCTATTGATGCAGATCACATAGTGATGCTAATAGATCACACTTAAGCAAATTTAGTGCAAAAGGGTGCCGTGAAAGACGTTAAAACATCTAAGGATGAGCAAATGAAGTGCTGAAAGTGTTAGTACGCACGGGTGGTAGTAATGTTTGGAGACCAGTAGTGAAAGTAGCGGTCTTAAATGTTCAAGACTGTAGTAAGAAGCATTTTTCTAATAGAAAGACTGTCACTAATGGGGAGTTTTAGCAAAACTACATCTGATTTTCCAATACTCCACCAGAAGGTACTATATTGGTCAGAAAGACTGTTTTTTTTTAAATAGATATCTTTCAATTTTGTAGAACCATTGATATTCCAATCAAGGTAGGACTTTTTAATAGGGGTGACAACACTCACATTTGGACTTTCATCTAACCTCTCATCCGAATGAGAGCGGATTTTTTTGTGAAAAATGTTTGCCCAACATTTTTTCAAGCGGCCCGTGGCAGGAATCGAATCTGGGACCTTGAAATCAGCAGTCATACGTGAACCTATATGATCCACAAAGCCGTCTAGTTTAGTGACTGTATAATTTGAGAAAGAACCTCTACACTTGCGGCCACGTTCTTAATGCTTTACCCGAAGGTGCTATATTGGGTTTAATCACGAATAATTACGTGCTTCGTAAATCTGACTTCAAATTTAATTAATCGTGAAATATAATTTATACCTTAAAACTAAGGTTAGGGTTTAAATAATGGTACTTATCGCGTTAACTTTGGAATGTTCCTGATCTACAGGACACTAGCAAAAAGAAAAGTGGGAGGGATTCGTAATACCCAATATCAACCGCCGGCTCTGCTTACCGATACGACCTGAAGGGTCGACTTAAAATTATTCAAATCTGGCTAAATTAGTGTTTACTAATGAATTCTAATCTCTAAACATACGTCAAATTTGTTAATTGCGAATCCAGCTATTTGTTTCTTCTACATAAATTTACAATATCGTCTGCCCTGGTCTAAATAGGTTATTCTAACTTCAGTCCAAATTCGACTTCAACGTACACTATCGTTGCCTAACTGACTTATTATAGTTTCAATCTTTCTTTCTATCAATACTAGACCAAAAACAGGTGAAACGCCAAACAAAACAAATCACGCAACAAATGATAAAATATGTAAATGCACAATAGAGGTATGAAAAATAAATATACATATTTAAATAAAGCTTTAAGTATGTAAGCATATAACAGTGCATAGCATAGCACAGAAGAGTCCTTTAAATTATCAGATGCACTCGCATAAGCATTATGGCGGCTAGCGGCATTACACTGAACTAGTGTTACCAACCGCAGTAGTTAATGAGTTCAGTTTGTTAAATATTGAATTCAGTGTTCAAGTATAGTTTGTTTTGGAAGATGACATATTGTCAAACATCAATATGTAATTTGCATTGATTTGATAGGAAATTGAATTATCCCTACCTACGAAAGGAAGGTGTACTATATAGCTAGGTACAACTTGTAAATAGAACTTCAGACTGTGATGGATTAGTACTAGCATTATATTTTAGGAATTCCAGTCTTAGCTTTGTGGTTGGTGTAAGAACACTGCAACATTGTAATAAATAATCAGCATATTTATAGTATCTTTACACACAACTACGCTAAGATACTCTTGTGTTATTTGAGCTCAGTGGCTAGTGGCTAGTGGCTCTCTGTAGAGACTCAAACACCGACCCTCGCATTTGATATCTTATCTGGATTTTCAATCAAGGACTTTAGATACTGTTCTCACTATCTTAACACTATGAAAGGAAAGCAACTTCAAAAACGAGTTAGTGCTGATGCTCTCATAGTGCTTTACGGCAACCAATTTTTCAAAATGTAGAAGATACCACTATCTTTTGATAATATAGTTCACCAACAAGTTTTCTGAGAGCAATATTTGGCAATTATTGCTTTCTAGCTGCTGTAATACAAAAATCTTATTTTCTGTATTTAAGCTAAAAAAATTTTCGGTTTCCTAACCTTACTTAGCAGTAGCAGTAGTTCTGTTTTAAAATGTAAGGTACGTGCAAGCTAGAAGTATAAGATTAATGTTTCTTTGTATTCTACTCACGACTTTTTTGCTAGTCCATAAAGGTAAATGACACCACGCAAATGCATGTCTGGTGACCAATTGCAACCACGCGTACTATATTAATGAATAATGTGTGCGTTTTCTAATACCCATCGGTTCGTACCTAGCTCAGGCAATTTGATTCCTACCATCCCTTTAATTACCTAGAAAAATAAAAACCAACCTAACCAACAAGCACATTTACCTTTGAATTTCTGTAACGTTATGCATTTGACGCTCAGGCTTTGATTGCGTATTGGGTGCTTAATCAATCCCGTTTTCATAAAATTTCGTTTCTATGGCATATTATTGTCCAAAATTACAAATAAAATAATCCTAATACCAAACGATGTAGAAGTTACTCGTTGACAATGTGGAACAAGAAAGACGGTTTAGAAACAAAATGGCACTCATTATAGATACAAAACAAGATAAATCTGTGGCTACATAAAAATAAAAGTGCGTAAGCCCAGTTTACGCACGAATTTGTTGTACAACAAAACAAAATTGTGGAAAATTTGATTTCTAATGTGATCATAAAGCTGTCTTTCATCGCATCGGGTCGATGCATGCCGCTAAACAATGAAATGTACTATGACATCCATTAACGCAAGTGGATTGCAAAACAATTGTGTTAAGGTGAAAACCGGATGCAACAAATAATGGACACAGTAATTGCACTACAAAGAAACTCAGTTCAGACGCCGAACGGTGGTAAACGTAACAATCAAATTAGTCGAGAAACTGTTGAACGATATCTTGAATTAATACATCTGTCATATTATCACAAAATCCGTGAAATCGAAATTAAACAAAGAAGATTGCTGGTTTTTCCGATTTACTTCCGTGAATGGAACAAATATGATCTTTTGCACGTTGCGTCAAGCGGGATTCGCCAGTATTGTAGAGTTATCAAAGGACGAGTTACCAAAGACCTATCTGTTAAAATAGTAACATTAAATAATGTTTTTAAGCTATATTTGGGACGATCAATATTGTCCAGAGTTGTCGAGAGAAGCATACTTTATCTGAATTTCTATTCGTTTCACATCGAAAAGAATATGTGAGTTACTAAAAAAGAAGATCCGCCGGTGCATCACGAATATTGCAGATTATTTCTTAGCAATCCCAGCAAAATTCCCCATGCTTGTGAGGTGTGCTTTCTACACGATAAAGTTTCATGCTGTAACACAAACGTATTGCAACAAATAATGTGTATTTATAACATTTCACTTCCTTGTGAACTCTGGTGGATCAACAAATCTTAGTGGATTTATCCACGTTTTAGCAATATTAAATAATGTTATAAAAACTCACATTATTCAAAAAGGACAACAGAGGTGTTTCCGTGCTACACAAGCGGCACTCCTCGGCAGCTTTTAAAAATAGGAATTGTGAAATAGATTTTTCTCGCACTACTTTAAGCCGTTATTCCAAAAGGTTGTGTGCCGCCGGGAATGTAAATGGTTGACATATAGAAATCTAATATTGAATGAGTCAACGCAGAAAAATCATATGATTAAAAATTGTAATAGTCATGTATTCTTTTACGCGCTGGACTTTAGGCAGAAATTTTAACTAACCAATACTACATAAGTAATAAAATTGGATGTTGTTGATAGTGGTTCCCCCACTGGTTCTTTGAGCAAACGCGTTTTTCAAATTCAGATTTAACCGCATGTTTTCTGCCCAAGTTTACAATATTGTAGATTAACAAACCGAAGTACAAAAAAAGTATATAGTGCCACCAAGCAAACAAGGACTTCGGAGGTGTGTCGTTGGTGTTGCTGCCTGCTAAGAAGTAGACTCAAAGTAATTGTCAAATTAAAATATCTGTAAGGTTAGGTTATTAATGTTCAACATTAATGGCATTCGTGTAGTTTTTAATCTTTAAAATTTTTAGAAGATTTGATTAACAATGGCATGACATAACACACGCCATGAAATTTTTAATTTGCTTAAAAATGCTTTGTTCCCGCAGTGTACTTTGAAAGAAATCGCTTTCTGATTGGTTCCCTATGTTCTTGTCAAATTTTATTTCACATATCTTCCGGGTCCTATGCTTGCTTGGTGGCACTGTAGTTTCTAACGATAAAATGCAAAAGATGTGATTAATTGCTATAGTAGATTTTCTGGTTCCAGTGCTCGTGCAAACCATAAAAAATAGATCAGCTATAAAACAAAAGGAAAGATGTTTTCTATCCATCCACTCTCTATCACATCTTGAGGGCAAATTGCTCAATTGACATTGCTAGGTTAGTCTATATACTTCATATATGTCACCTGTTAGAGGCACATTCTACATTAACGACTACGCAAAGAAATTAAAATTTTATAATAAAAAGAATGCATTTTTTGTTTGTAGCCATTTGTTGCATATATGCGTTTATCTAATAGAATATTTATTTTGGTGCTAGGCTTACTAAAGTTTCTGTACAAGAACCACTGCCTGCACAAAACCGCATCTTTGGAATTGCACTATCTCAACTTGGGAGGACGATGATTACTTCTTTTGAAATTAATAAAGTTGTATACATGAGTTTTCAAACCCCACAGTTAACGAACGAAGAACAGATGTAATATGTAATGATACACTAATCCTGTAACTTGCCGTAAAAGTATTCAATAGAGGTGAAAATAAAATTAAAAAATCTAAGTTCTCATGTGCAGAACTTCTAACCAAACTTACAGATATGTTGTTATCAAAAATATAAATATTACATATACATTAAAAACAAGATGTCGAATAACTCGAAAACCTTTCGACTTAGAGCATTGGTGCTTTGAGAAAATATGTTCAGGAGGTATGGAGCTATGAGAGCTATAAGAAAATATGCTCAAGAGGTCGATATTAACCTAAAACTTTATTTATTTTTTGCTGGAGTGAAGTTTATCATAGTCAAAATCTCGACTTTAAAGTCGAATAACTCGAAAACTAAATGAGATATCGAAAAATGGATAGCATATTCTTAATCAGCGTAAAAAATTGAACAAGATCCATATATCAAATGTTTGTAAAACGAAAAAAACGTGCAACAGACGACGGCTGCGACGACGGCGACGTAGCGATCTTATTAACCTAACTTACTTCGTAAGTTTGGTTGATAACTAGTCTGTCGGGAACCACCGGCGGATAGTTATTTATTAAATAGTACTCCTACAATATTCCTACAATTTTGATGCAGTTGTCTCGTCGACGGCTCCATATATTGTACATTACACGAGACACATTGTTAATCCATCTTCGTCACTGAATTTTTTTCGATAGTTTAAAGGAATCAACGTTGAGTGTAAATATATTTTAAATATAGTTTGTATATAGTGCCAGGCTGTACCTATTTTCATAAACCAGATTCTCGATTTGAAATTAATAGAAGTAATATATGGACATACTAACAAGATATTCACATACAAAGTCAGATCTTAAAATTAACTGCAGCCCGCATAAGTTTTGCTGAATTCTTTGAAATAGTTTACCTCACAGAAAAAATTAACTTTTTGGCTAGGAATGAATTTTGCTTTCAATTTTGTCCACACTATTACTCTGGCAACTATATCTACAGAGCCTTTGTTTTGATAAGTTGGCTTCTAGGAGAAACGTTAAATAGATGTTCAGAAAACTTGGTTATAATCTTTGGGAACAAATCCAAAGAAACTTGACCATAATTGTAGGTCGCGGTTGTTTGAACAGCAAATATTAGATACTTTTTTCATCAACACTCTTCTACCCGTTGCGTTATCAAACATTTATCTCAAGTAGAATTTATTTTCAATCGTAAATATGTATTTCAAAACATGCCTAAAACGTTTTCCAATAATTATTGTATAGATTAGTGTCTATATTAAAGCAAAATAAGTTGAAGTTTATTGCCATGCAATCACTTCATTTAGCTATACGTCATTAACATTCAGTAAGTGTAAGATTATATTCGCCAGTATTATCAAAATTTGATATTGAGAATAAACTATGATGTGCTCAAAATAAACTTACTTTAGCCTTATAGAATTCGATTAAAGTTAAAAACAGTACAGGATGGGAAAAACAAGTGAGTAAGTAACTAAAAGTTTTAAATATTTTACACGGCAGCTATAGCTAAGTAAATTCGGAAAAAAAACTTACTCACTAGCGCACTCTTGTATAGTTAGTTTGAGCGTAATCTACTATAAAAAATTATGAAAAGTTCAGCCTGTTCTATTAGCAAACGTTTGTCTTAACTTCAAAAGCACAAGTATTCTTTTAACACAAAAAGAAAAGTCTGTGTATTTTACGACAAAGTTCATTTTTCACTAACTACTTAAATTTTTTTTAAAATTCACATTTCTGTATGACTGCACAAGGTTATCACACAAAACAATAACTTGTTTTTTAGACCCTACTTTGGCAATTTTTTTGCTAACTGACTCCTAGACCTATAAATAATTAAATATCTTCAACAGCACTTTACGAACAACACTAAATACATAATGTAATTCGACCCTCATAATCCAGACAATATCATACCGAAATGGATATTTTGCACCTATTTTATAATGTATGGTTTTTGTCTGCCAGTGGTAGCAAATAACACCCATACCGTACGTTATTATCTTTACATTTAAATTTAATTAAACGTAAAAATACACTTGCTCATTTGAAATAACCATTAACGTTTTAGTTACCTAACTTAAAACAACTGCATATTTTATTCCGCAACTGCCAGGGCTTTTTAGTGTTTTTTTAACTCTTGACCTTTCTTTCGTATGGTTGATTATTTTACCTAGCCTGGAGTTCTTTGCGAACACGAGGAAGGTTTTTTCTTGAGACTGTCGCAAGAATTCTGAAAGTTATGAGCAAAACTATGTAGAAGTTAGTAATTGCTTATTTAAGGAAACTTCAAGAGAGTGAATCCGATAGAAATTTAAGATTTAGTTGAATCGTCTCTTGCGGTTTTTGCTTGACTACTATCTACGTAATCTGGGACTGTCGTCACTAAATCATGCACTTCCTGGAATTTTCACTTTTACTCTTAAAGTTTCGTCTACGCACACCAGAGAAGTATACACAGATTTATCATATATTCTTTAGTAATTTCGATAAAAATAAAGACATTTTCTTATAAATATTCAAAACTGTGATTAATATATCTGATCAACAGCAACAGCCTATTTGCATTATAAATGATAATCAAATGCTCTCAGCAGCTATACTGATCCACGCGATAAACTTCTGCAATATATATCTACATACCTGAGCATGTTACGTGAAGGAGAAGACAAAACTGTAAGATCCAAATAGCCATTTCTGGTTGTAACTAATAATCTTTGAGCACATCACATATTATCCTTAAGAAAAGTCACAAAGCACATCCTTTATAGAACAAGTTGGTTAAGAATTCTAAAAGCTATATAATTATTATTAAACTAGTAGAAAAAAATCAGTTACGTCATTTTCCTTTTCAAACATAAACTCCTATTTAGATAAAACTCGCGACACGCTAAACTTTACGCTTAGTTTAAAAACTCATCCCACATCACGTTTCAGTAAACTATGCTAAATCTGAAAGTAACCCTCAAACTGACTGAAACGCCACCCTGAAAATTGTGGAGACCCGGTAAAATAAAGCGTTGCGAGTGCGCATACTATGAAATCTATACTTGCTCATCTGTGGACACCGTAATATATTAAAATGCGAAAGTGTCTCTAAAGATTACAAAGGTGATTTGTCCTTACTATTGTCGACACCTTATTTATGCCCTATGCTACAGCATAACAAACATATCTTTCATCAGTCGGAAACCTGGACCTATTCGGTTCATTCAAATCGTAAAATTGGGTATTATGTGAGTGAATTGGATACACGGGGTTACTCTCATTTTCGCGAATTTGCTTCTAAATGAAATCGATTTGGATTGAAAGGAAATCATAAACACCTTAAACTGCCGAAATTGGGAATTTGTTCATAATTGTTTTTCCATGTTATTTTCTGGGTTAACTTTGCAAGCCTCGAGCTTGGATTTTATAAATTTAGTATAAGAATAACAGTACAATATCATTAAAGGTGGGTCACGATGTATCTGTTTGAATGAAATAACTGAAGCTAAATGTAACAACCCCAAGCAGTTTGGAAAGGAAAACCTTTCAAAATGAAAATATTGTTTGGGTAAGATAATTAACTCCACATCGGGCTGTATATAATGTGACAGGTAAGCATAGGGTTGTTTTATAATTATCACAAAATGATGCACCAGCAATTTCACAGCTTAAACAAAAGGGTTTTATAAATTCGATCGTTCCGTGCAGTCTTATGTTTGTTTGCTCAACCTTTATATTAAAGCTGGAACGTAAACAATATCTTGCTACATGCAGTTTAACTATTATACACAATTAAAATAAAAATAGACCAGAATAGCGCATATAAACACGATTATAGGAAAAGAGTCGTAAACATTTTGCGAGTCGGAGCGTGGAATGTCAGAAGTATGAAGCAAATAGGTAAGCTAGATAACTTGAAAATTGAAATGAATAGGTTAGCACTATATGGTAGACATTAGCGATTAGTAAAGTTTGGTGGCCAGAGACTGGGAATTTTTGGAGTAGAGACTTTAGGGTAATACATACAGGATCAGACGCAGGAAATTCAGGGGTGAGGATAGTTATGCGAAAAAGAATAGAACACGGTGTAGAAAACTACTTACAAAAAAATGAAAGTACCTACGGTTAGATTAGAAACTAAACCGGTAAATACAGTGTTAATACAATTATACATGCCCACCTCCACCTACAATGAGGAGGAGGTAAAACGATCTGCAAAGATATCGAAGACATACTAAGATACGCAAAAAGAGATGAAAATTTAACAATTACGGGGGGGTTTTAATGCAGTGGTAGGTGAGGCTAGAGAAGGAGTGGGAGTAGATTTATTTGGTATAGGCACGAGAAACGATAGGAAAATAGGCTGATACAATTTTGCGACCAAAACAATTTAACCATCACAAACACATTATTTCAACAGCATGCTAGAAGGCGAAATACGTGGCAGATGCCAGGGAATATAGGAAGATATCAAATAGATTACATTCTCGTTAGACAACGGTTTAGGAATCAATTAAAAATTTGTAGAAGCAGATATATACACTGATCACAACATCGCAATTATGAAGACCGCTCTTAAATTAAAAAGTTTCTAAAAAAAAAGGACGGAAAAAGCACTTTGACTTTGAGAAACTAAAAGATAAAGATATCCACGAAAGATTTGAACAAAGTCAAATGAATTGCTGAAAGATATTGAGAAAATTTCTTATACTAAGAAAATAGAAACAGAATGGGGTAACATTAAATCCAGCTGAGACATGGCGGCCAGAATATTATGGGATATACACAAAAAGAAAGTACGAAACCATGGATAACAAAGGACATTCTAAAAGCCACTGGACAAGCAGTAAGAGAACGTTTCTTCCAACTTACAGGCTACATTTATGAGACAGACAGACAGATTGCAATCGTAACATTATAGTCACTATACCAAAAAAGAGTGGCTTGGATAGGTGTGAAAATTTTCGAACGATAAGTTTGACACGTGTTAAAAATATTAACTAGCATTGTACAAAGACGAATGGAAAAACGAGCTGAATGGAGAATTACTAGCAGAAAATCAGTTTAGGTTGGGCGAAACAGGGGAACACGGGAGGCTATTTTAGCGCTGAAGGTTGTAACAATTTTATTTTCGCATTAAAAATCTCTTCATTAAAGGTACAACGAATGTTAAAACACCTTTATTAACTAAAGTAATAATACGTGTAACAATCAAATTTTTGCATTAATACAGTATCTAGAGTCGTTAGTCTATTTGTTTCGGAGGTCGGTGTATTCCACAGCCACAGGCACGCGCGTGAGAGGATTGACAACCCCCCTCGGGACCCTCCCACCATGCAAGAACGCGGCAGGGGCACTCGTCGATAGGTAAAAGCAGCGACAGCATGCATTCGAAGAGAATGGCGAGTGACCTCCGGGTCGCATTAATTGTGTGACACACTTCCTGAGTAACGGTTGGTATTGTATATTCGTTATCATAGTATCTAATTTAAAAATTTGTTTAGCGCAACTACGACTTACAAACTACGACTTACAAACTACGCAACGAAAATTATATTTATAACTAAAATTAGACCATGGAAGATGACGCTACAAAATTTATGCAACTTTGAATCAATGTAAGAAACCCACTTCGCTTCAACACCTGTATTTAAAGCATGGAAAGCAGGAATAATTAGCTGCAGACTCCGCACGGCAATGCAGTTCCCAATCTGGCCAAGGACAGCAGCCCGGGGTTTGGTTCGTAATAGCTTTAAGATTTCCTCAGTGCTTCCTTCTAAAAGCACGTTATTTCGTTTTGTTTTATAGAAGCACAAATTTGTTATTCAGTTTATCTGTAGCTAAGCTGGTTTTCTCCAGTATCAAATTTAAATTTCACTTAGTTTCGTAGATATGTGACTACACGTGGCTTCAGCATAAATTAACAGCTGCGGCTACGTCACTTGTTTGTTTGAAATAGGCCGTCAACAATTGCACAATTGCAAGCAGATGTTTAGTATTACATTACTACCACCTTTGATAAAATTAGAGAATATCTTTGTGAATATTTTGACTTCAAATCGATTTTAATACTGTTAACTTAAAAAGAAAGTTTTGTATATTAATTTGTAAATGACCTACACAGATCTGATTGGGTTAGAAAACCTTAGTATAACCAGTCACACTGGGTTGTAATATATTTGAGTAAGAATCAAGTTGATAAACTTTACATTAATTTTCAAGTAATTCAATTATTCATTTTATTTTATTGCATTAAATTTTTTTTCAGAAACAGAAAAATTCTTTCTAGTAAATTTATAATCCACGCTTAAAGTCTTTTTATTCTGATCTAGTTTGATCAGACCTGATAAACAAAAACAATAAGAGTTAAATTTTTATGGTACCCTTATGTAGGAAACATTCTTTTGCATTTTTAGATATATTTGAGGGACACAAATAGTGTTCCCATTTTTATGTGACTTAATTATTATTTTTCCTTACAGGAACAGCGTCTTATTCTGTTAAGACAGGTTTTGTCAGCGAAGGCGATCTTTTTTCTTTGGGTCTCCACGTCCGCCCTTAGAAATTAGCCATGCCATTTACATGAATCAATCTGGACTTGGTGGCGCCTGTTTGTTTTAGTTTGAGTGTGACCCCCACAGATTTTGACTTACCCCCATTGCTCATAGCTCTACCCAAGGAATAGACCCCTAGTTACGTCGGAAGACTTTGTTTTGCAGACACCTAACTTGGAGCATGGTGATTATAAAGTAGTGTCGGCCAGAAGTATAGAAAAGCGTTTCACTAGCGCCCATGCGTGAGGCTAGCGGAGCCAATTAGAAAAAAAAAAATAGTTACACTGGCGCCGGCAACGTTTGGGACCTCGAAATTTGTTTGTTCATAATTTGATTTACCTCGAAATTTGTTTGTTCATAATTTGATTTACCTCGAAATTTGTTTGTTCATAATTTGATTTGCTCCGAAATTTGTTAGCTCAAAATTTAATTTGCTTTGAAATCTATTTGTCCAAAAATTATTTTGCGTCGAAATTTGTTTGCTTAAAGTCGATTTGACATTTAGATTTGTTTGTTTGCTTTTGATAAAAGATTGGTTGTAACATTAACCCTCATACAGTCAAATGATTAACTTGGTCAAATTTATTTTTGACTTTCGTTCTATTTTGACCCCATATAATTTTTTTGATATTGTTTTGGCAAAAATTATTTTACCAAAAACACCTTTTGATTTTTACCTTTAGTAGTACAAATTTGTTTTGATAATTTTGTAAGGTTCAAATCATTTAGATTTACCAGTTTGATTTCATTGAAACATTAGGCTTTTGTAATCATGTCGGATATTCCGAATTGTTTGTCTGCTTAAAGAAGAACGGGAGTAGTGAGTGAGAAGCCTGGAGTTTGATTTGTTTGAGTCAATAAAGAACATTTTTGTCCAAATTTGATTATAAGGCTAGAGATTCTATTCTTGAAGGTACATTGGAGTGAGCTGTCGTTATGTCATTTGAAAATTGCTCTTTGTGCATAAGCACGTTTTTGATTTTGTTA
This sequence comes from Platerodrilus igneus, assembly GCA_036346225.1. Classification (NCBI taxonomy): domain Eukaryota; kingdom Metazoa; phylum Arthropoda; class Insecta; order Coleoptera; family Lycidae; genus Platerodrilus; species Platerodrilus igneus. The sequence continues at coordinate 2,999,695 of JARFIW010001130.1, forward strand.
GCAGATTTTGTTTAGATCGGCATTGCAACGCAATTTAGTCTAGGCGGAACTTGTCGTCGTGGTTGGTCGCTCAGCAGTATGTCAGTCCAGACGAGACTCAGGAAGAGTTGGTCGCTCGGCATTGCGTAAGTCTAGACGAGACTCGAGGTGAGTTAGGCGCTCTAGAATTTTTTTTGCATCTTTTTTTTGGTTTGATGTAAATTTTTGGTATTGTTAGTCTAGGTGAGACTCGTAGAGGGTTTGTCACTCTAGCATATTTAGGCGTTGTGAAGCGTTGTAGTTGTTTCGACAGTTCGGTTGGTAGTAGGATGAGAGTGTACCTGAACACTGATTTTTTTGTTAGCTATCGTCGTGATTAGTTTTTATTGATAACTCATAAGCAGGTGGATGGCTTTTAGTTGTTGGTGATTGGTTTTCGAAATATTCGATTTTGCAACCTTTGCGAAGTGCCACGGCACATTTGATTGAGAAATTTTTGGAGGAAAAAGTATTTCTTGTCTACGGAGTACCACAGTTTGTTATTTGTGATAATGGTCCACAATTAATTGGACGTATTTTTAAAGCTTTGTGTGCAAGTTACGAAATTCAAAAGATTTGGTATAATGCTGTTTATGCCCCCCAATGCAATTTTGTGGAAAGAATCAATAAGACAGTTGGAACAGCTATCCGTTCATACGTAGAAGGACATGATACGTGGGATAGTGAGATATCAAAGATCCAATACGCAATCAACTCAGCAAAACATGAGTCCACCAACTATTCTCCAAATTTTTTAGTCTTTGGTCGTCAGGTACCCTTAAGTGGAAAAGCTTATAATGATGATTTTAAACCTGGTGAGAATGTTGATGTCGTCTCCAGTAGTAGACCTTCTTATGTTTTGGATCGTCAACTTTTATTTGATATTTTTGGGAATGTCCGTGAAAATTTGCATGTAGCTTATCAACGTTCGAGTAAACGCTACAATCTTAGGAGAAGAGACATTTCGTTCCAAATCGGAGAAAGTGTTTGGAGAGCTAATAAGGTCCTCTCGAGTGCTAGTGATAAGTTTTCCGCTAAGTTAGCTCCAAAGTTCATTATGAATAAAGTTCGAAAAAAACATTCCAATTTAGTGTATGAGTTAGAGAACGAAGATGGAACAAGAGCAGGAAATGGCACGTAAAGGACTTGAAACCAGTTGAAGCGTCGTATCCAAATGAAAATGATGATCCTGACGATTAGTTCCGGTCCGGTCATCTCTTTGATGTTAAGTAATGCAGTAGTGGTTTGCTTTGTTTTGTTCCGATTTTTGATTTAGTGTCGGTTCATTAATTTTGAGTATTTTGTTTGAGAAGTGAAATAAGTGGTTAGAGATTTTGTAGATTTTGTAGATTTTGTAGATTTTGTAAGTTTGAGGTGTGCCTTGGTGTGCACGCTGGTCGTTTTGCTCGCGCGTTATTCGGAGATGTGTTTAGAAGATGTCTTTAACAGATATCTTTACAATGTAGAAGTAAGTGGGCTATTTAATTGTTAGTCCTGATTTCTACTTATCTAGGTAGAGAATATTAGTTTATTCTTTCCTTGTTTTTGACCGTTCGAAATTCTTTGGTTTGATAAGGTCAAGGTTGCTTGGTGAGTCTCACCATTTGGTCCATCACTAATGAGATCTGTTGTTTGTTGGAACTTAGTGATAGGATAATCAGTAGGGTGTAGGATAATACAGCCCTAACTGGTTCGATTTTGTATTTGAATTTGTTAAGTAACCTTATGGTTAGGTTACCTTCGTTTTGATTATCTCTTTGTAATAAAGTGATAATATTTTGTATTTGAATTTGTTAAGTAACCTTATGGTTAGGTTACCTTCGTTTTGATTATCTCTTTGTAATAAAGTGATAATATTTTGTATTTGAATTTGTTAAGTAACCTTATGGTTAGGTTACTTTTGTTTTGATTATCACTTTGTGATAATAGTGTTTTAAATTTAGACCTATTAGTAGGGTCTTCCTTTTGATTGTCACCTTATAGTGATAATACTTTGAATAGTTATGCTGTTTTGATGAGGAAGCATTCCTTTTTAGAGAGAGCTAATTGAGCTCCAGGAAGTGAAGTTTTTGTGGAATTTGAAATAAATTGTAAAATGTTTGGTTACAGGTAGTAAATATTAGCCTTGTTAGAAGTAAGAACCTCAAGTTAAAGAATTATCGTGAATTTGATTTTTGTCCCGTGGAGTGTTTGACTTTCTAATTTGACCCCTCCCAATTTTGATTAATACCGATTGTGACTCCCCGATTTTGTCTCCCGATGGACGTCAGGTACACGTAGTTACCAACACACTCGCATTTGTAAATATTTGTCTCCCCCATTTGAATAAATTCATAAAAATTGCATAGTTAATTAGGAAGGTAGAAAAGGCTAGTATTATTATAATAAAAATTTTTTTGTATTTGTTATATTTGAAGTTGTTCCTTAAAGGAAAAAAACTTTTTCTTTTAGGAAAGGGTAGTGTAACAATTTTATTTTCGCATTAAAAATCTCTTCATTAAAGGTACAACGAATGTTAAAACACCTTTATTAACTAAAGTAATAATACGTGTAACAATCAAATTTTTGCATTAATACAGTGTCTAGAGTCGTTAGTCTATTTGTTTCGGAGGTCGGTGTATTCCACAGCCACAGGCACGCGCGTGAGAGGACTGACAACCCCCCTCGGGACCCTCCCACCATGCAAGAACGCGGCAGGGGCACTCGTCGATAGGTAAAAGCAGCGACAGCATGCATTCGAAAAGAATGGCGAGTGACCTCTGGGTCGCATTAATTGTGTGACACACTTCCTGAGTAACGGTTGGTATTGTATATTCGTTATCATAGTATCTAATTTAAAAATTTGTTTAGCGCAACTACGACTTACAAACTACGACTTACAAACTACGCAACGAAAATTATATTTATAACTAAGATTAGACCATGAAAGATGACGCTACAAAATTTATGCAACTTTGAATCAATGTAAGAAACCCACTTCGCTTCAACACCTGTATTTAAAGCATGGAAAGCAGGAATAATTAGCTGCAGACTCCGCACGGCGATGCAGTTCCCAATCTGGCCAAGGACAGCAGCCCGGGGTTTGGTTCGTAATAGCTTTAAGATTTCCTCAGTGCTTCCTTCTAAAAGCACGTTATTTCGTTTTGTTTTATAGAAGCACAAATTTGTTATTCAGTTTATCTGTAGCTAAGCTGGTTTTCTCCAGTATCAAATTTAAATTTCACTTAGTTTCGTAGATATGTGACTACACGTGGCTTCAGCATAAATTAACAGCTGCGGCTACGTCACTTGTTTGTTTGAAATAGGCCGTCAACAATTGCACAATTGCAAGCAGATGTTTAGTATTACATTACTACCACCTTTGATAAAATTAGAGAATATCTTTGTGAATATTTTGACTTCAAATCGATTTTAATACTGTTAACTTAAAAAGAAAGTTTTGTATATTAATTTGTAAATGACCTACACAGATCTGATTGGGTTAGAAAACCTTAGTATAACCAGTCACACTGGGTTGTAATATATTTGAGTAAGAATCAAGTTGATAAACTTTACATTAATTTTTCAAGTAATTTAATTATTCATTTTATTTTATTGCATTAAATTTTATTTACAGAAACAGAAAAATTCTTTCTAGTAAATTTATAATCCCGCTTAAAGTCTTTTATTCTGATCTAGTTTGATCAGACCTGATAAACAAAAACAATAAGAGTTAAATTTTTATGGTTCCCTTATGTAGGAAACATTCTTTTGCATTTTAGATATATTTGAGGGACACAAATAGTGTTTACATTTTTATGTGACTTAATTATTATTTTTCCTTACAGGAACAGCGTCTTATTCTGTTAAGACAGGTTTTTGTCAGCGAAGGCGATCTTTTTCTTTGGGTCTCCACGTCCGCCCTTAGAAATTAGCCATGCCATTTACATGAATCAATCTGGACTTCGTGGCGCCTGTTTGTTTTAGTTTGAGTGTGACCCCCACAGATTTCGACTTACCCCCATTGCTCATAGCTCTACCCAAGGAATAGACCCTAGTTACGTCGGAAGACTTTGTTTTGCAGACACCTAACTTGGAGCATGGTGATTATAAAGTAGTGTCGGCCAGAAGTATAGAAAAACGTTTCACTAGCGCCCATGCGTGAGGCTAGCGGAGCCAAAGAGAGAGAAAAAATAGTTACAAGGTGATAATGGATAACAATAGAAAAGAGGAAAGCGTGTATATAGAGTTTCTAGATCTGGAAAATGCATTCCACAATGTAAAATGAAAAAAAAATGTTCGAAATACTCCAAAAAGGGATAGACAGATAGTACACGGCTTATACAAAGAGTAAACAGCGCTAATAGAATTAGAGGCGTCGCCGTGGATCAATGTAGTAAGCGTAAGACTACGGATCCCAAGGTCCCGGGTTCAAATCCCGACACGGCCGACTGCTTGAAAAATGGTAGGTGAGCATTTTTCACAAATATTACGCCCTCGTTCGGATGAGAGGTTAAATGGAGGTCACGTGTGTGAGTGTTGTCACGCACGTTAAAGATCCCTACCTTGCCTGGAACGGCAAGGGTTCAGCAAAATTCTAAATTTCCAGGCAACAAAAAACCCGTCTCCTGGCCAATGTAGTACCTTCGGGTGGAGCATTGGAAATGTAAATGAACGGTAATAGAATTAGAGCAGGAACGTAGAGTAGTAAATATTAGAAAAGGGGTGAGACAGGGGTGTCCCCTATCCCCATTAATCTTTAACATGTACATCGAAGGGGAGATGAGCACTGTCAAATTCAGGAAAACATTTGAAATTATTATGCAAGGACAAAAGATTGAAATGCTTACATTTGCAGATGATATAGGGGTATTAGCATCTAGCAAGGAAGAGTTAATAGTTGCTCTTAATGAAATGGAAACGGTTCAAACAGAGAGATACGGTATGAAAATTAACAAAAATAAAACTATGGTACTAATATGCAAAGGCGGGGAGAAAAAATTTAAAACTAGAATACAAATAGGTAACGAGGACTTCCAAGAGGTTAATGGTTTCTGCTACTTGGGCAGCAAAATAACGCAAGATGGGAAAAGCACAAATGGTATAAAACACAGATTAGCTATTCCGTAAAAGGTATAAAACGAAAAGTAGCACAAGGTCATGCTACATTTAACAAGAAAAAACAACTACTGGGTTCAAAGACAAACAAAGTAAAGAATAATGAAGTACTAGAAATGGTAGAGAAAAAAAGAAATATGTGGAAAACCGTAAGAAATGGGAGAGCTAGGATGATTAGACCACATACTAGGGTACGAGGAAATAGTGCGGAATATATTAGAAACAGCAATAGGAATATAAAAAGATAGAGGTAGATTTAGGTTAAACTATTGCGCTCAGATAGTGAAAGATGTAGGATGTGAGAATTTCAGCGAAATTTGTAGGTTATCTCAGAATAGAAATCAATGGAAAGTACGCATCCAACCAATTCCAGGATAGAAAACCTAGTGACAAAAAAATAACGAAACTTGAGCCTGATGATTGTTAAAAGCAACTACAGGTAGTGGTTTTGCAATATTCTCAACTAATGTTAATTCTACGAAAGAATTTACTGAAATCTATTAATTTGGCAAATGTCTATGTGTTGGAAGATCTTGTTAGCCACAAGCTACTTAACCTCCTTCACATACCACCGAATCTCGGCGAAATAGGGCATATAATTAGGACACTAGAGAAGGGGAACCGGGCTGTATGTAGGCTGCGGGAATTTCAGGGTACTGTGTTGTTACGTATTTCTAGTAGACGCCACGTTGTGCGTCAAAGTTATGTCACGTTGGCTCGTAGCCGTGCGTAACAAAAGAAAATTCAAGAAAAAAACAGTGACCGGGCTCAATCGGAGAGTAGGGGGGGGGGTGTAGAAAGCAGACCAACCTATAAGGGACGCGGCTGTCAGGAGTTAGTACCAGTACCTGCCATAGAGAAATTAGAATAGTAAACCTGAAAGAAAAACAAATTAGTCCTGCAAACCTGAAACAGAGAAAAAGCATAGCCTATGGATCAAGTATAAATGGTTTAGTACTTTATAGAATCAATAAGAGCAACTGTTTAGATAAACTCTATAATCTAACAACAGTAATAGCAGTACAGAAAAATTCTGAGTACAAGGTGAGGCCATATTGGGGAGTAGCAGAAACGTTTCATCGCACACCAATTAAACATAATTCAGGTAAAATGTAACAAAAAAAATATAAATAGGTAAGACATAATTACTCTAAGACATAAATAAGTAGATAAGCACAATTGTTCTGAGTCATTCAGTATGGTTGATTGTTCTTTATAAATAGGTAAGACATAATTAATCTAAGTAATTTAGTAAAATTTTTAGCAAAGACATAAATAAGTAGATAAGCACAATTGCTCTGAGTCATTCAGTAGGGTTGATTGTTCTTTTTTTTTGTTATTAAATAGCGGGCAAGTCTATGGAAAAGGTATCAGAACGACAAGGAATATTGCAAAAACAACGGGTAGATATTTACAGTAAGAACAAATAGGAAATAGTGCAACTTACACAAAGTCCTTCAGTACCGCTTCCTTGCCATTGCAGTGTGGGATCCACGATGTCTGACACTAACGAAGCACTGCACCCTAGACTGCGAGGGTGTTGATGGAACTTATCACCACTTACCCTAATCACACTGACTGATTTCACTGGGGTTATCAGCGGACCTTATGACGCGAAGGAACTAGGTATATTAGTTGCATAACCATACACAAAGCAGCGAGGAACTTCAACCACTACTTTTGTATACCGGTAGTCGGTCACAGTTTAAATATCACCAGACCAAGCAAGCAACAAAAGCCATAATAAGTAAAGCACATGTATCACTAAAGGGAGTCCGTAACCATGTCCTTAAAACCCGCGTGCATCGAGTTAAAAGCAGAACGAAACAGTATCGTTAACGTAATTCCTATATCGGAACCCAAAGACCAACTACGACTCCGCGACAGTTAGTTCTACGGCTTTTTTTCCCATAAGAAAGACGACTAAAAACGTTTAGTAGACACGCGTAAGCACTAAAGCCGTACGTCGAAAGTTCTTCAAACACACGTGCGTCGAGTTTCACCAACTCCAACAGTTTCTAGTTCAACCAGAAAAACCGTATCTTACACTTAATTTTTGACATTTCGCAAGCAAGAACAAAACACGACCCTTTTTTGTTTATATCTAATCCTACTAGTACAACTTCTGATCGCCTACCTAGACTGTATATCCACCTATTAGTTACAGCGGGATTATTTATTAATGACAAGTGGAAAGTAATTTTACGAGTATTCCAATTTACAACTAAACCCTCTTTTATAATTAATACCGGCGAGGCAACTTGCATATCAATCTGAAAACTAGGCGGAAGTATTTACTTTATACAAACCGCGATCCAAAAACGATGTATTTTAAGAATTAAGTAGACTAAAAATCTTAGGCCACCAAAAATTCACGTTACAGTGTAGACTAGCTCAGAATAGAAATTAGTGGAGGTACGCACCAACTAGTTTCAAGATGGAAAACCTAATGACGAAAAAATAATTGCACGTAAATCTGATAATTATTATAAACAACTACAGGTGTTAGATTTGAAATATTTTCAGCTAATGTTGATTGCATGAAAGGATATATTGGAAAACTATTAATTCGGCAAATGTTCAAGCGTTGGAGGATCTTGATAGCCACAAGCTGCTTAACCCCCTTCACATACCACTGAATATTGTGGAAGTAGAGCATATATTTGTAAAACAATAGAAGGGTAATCAAACTGTATCTAACTAGAAAAAACGGCGGCTATATTCAAAGACAACAAACACAGGAACGCCAAGAAAATGATTGAAAGCATATGAGCACAGCACAGTATTTCTAAATACATGGCAAGTTACGTAACTTGTATATGTAAAAATACGTAATTGTAAGATACCGTAAAACGCATTCAATGCGAATGCAAATCGATCGCTTTAAGATAAATACAAAGCCATTTGTTTTCACTCATTAGTTATCAACACATTTTTGATAAAAAATACTTTTCATTTGCTGGAATATCAAAGAATAGTACTAGCTTTATGCATTTAGTTTAAAAAACTACAATCAACGTGTATTTTAAACTCCAGTTTTAATAATTTTTATGCACTGAAACACGAAAGCATATATTTTTTATAAAATGCAACCCCTTTTACATTAAAAAGCAAATAAAATTTAAATTATTTACTTTGTAGATTACAAAAACTTATTTTAAATAAAGAATTTTCTAAAATATTAGGAATATAAAAAGATGAGTTATCGGTATTTAGAACTACGTAAATATTTAATTAATAAATGAAACATTTTATTCCAATAAGTGGCCCGATCATTGAAAAACCTACAAAATCCAAGAATAGCCGATAAAATTGATTACCTTTCGCATTAGTATGCGACGCCACAATAATAGTATGTGTTAAACAAGAAGAGGCAGCGTGTATCACGAATAACTGGAACCAGAAAAAGTTCAACAATTTTGAACACTAACGAGGATTTTCATGAAAATTGCGTAAGACAGGCGTTTTTATTTAAAATGAAATCGCGTTAATTCTACAACATTCTGGAAACAGATAAGGTCGTGTACATAAAGAAGCGTTTATTAAAAACAGGGGATCACTCATTAATTTCATTGAAGGCATTTGATTTATAAATTCCATTGCAAAATGCTATTTTAAGTCGCGAGCTGTTGCTTTGCAAAGATTATATTTGAAGTTTGCAGTAAGTATTCCCTAATTTGATAATTGCATTGTTGCAATGAGTATAGAGGTGGTGTTTTAAACGCAAATTACATAAAAAAAAGAAAATTATTAATTACAATAAACTGGGAAAATTCTTCAAGATAACGCTATTTTAAAATTTTATTAAATAAGGGAAAGAAAGATTTAACCAAAAATGTACTTTGGAAACTGCTGTTTGAAACGAGGATTTTAAATATGGAAAATCCTGTAAACTGATTTGGGCATCAATTTAAAATAAGAAGATATTTAATTACAAGGAACGTTTTTGTGGGTTCTGCAAGTAGTACTTTTAGATTTGTATTTAACAGGTAAAATAATAAGTGTTAATCATATAATATTTTTTTTTGTAGGGAATTTTTACCAGGAAAATTTATGATTGGAGTTTAGAACACTCTGACCTTTTAATAGATTATCTATCAAGAATTATTTAGCCAAACAAACCTCAGAAGCGCGACAATAAACATAACCAGGTAAACTTTCCATAAAAAAGGAATTTAGTACTGTAAATTTAAAATAAGGTAAGGAACAATTTATTTATAACAAGTACTTCTTAGAAATTATTTTGTGTTTGAAAGAAATGATGTTATAAATGCTTTTGTATGAGAGAAAAGATTTGCACGCATGTTTAAAATGGTTTTACTGTGAGCTCATATTAAGTCAGGGGTTAAAGTCAGGTAAAAGTTAAGCCCAGTTACTTTAAATAGTGTATTTGTACGATGAGTAAAATTTTATATAACAATATTTTGAAAATGGATTGATTTCTAAACGAGGATATATGTAATTAAAAAGTTTTGGATGTAAGATTTTTTTTGTGTAAATAGGATGTGATGAACTTTTGTAGTTGAGTTTCTTGGAAAGAATAGTAGAAAAGTATTTTACAGATGGTAGCATAGTTGCAGTTAAGGTATAGTTTTATTTTCAGCATCCTAGGTAATTTCGCAAAATTTATGGTGTCTCAACAGTGGAGTTTGAATTAGATTTTCAGCAGGACAGCCGAAAAAATTTCGAGAATTAATAACGCTTAATTTGTGGGGCACGAGGTATCTAGGTAAACTACAGAACATTTTGGCGGCCCATAGGGGGCTCGAATTAGCGATTCGGCCCAATCCAGAGCGACTTTATAACATTATGGCGACCCTAACGTGAGGGGCTCGAATTCAAATAAATTAAATTTTATTTCAGGAAACTGGCAACTGCGATTAGGGTTAATTGTGTGGTAGATTTTTGTAAATATTAATTTTGTGTGTATGCGGAGAGTTGTGAACGTATGTTGAGGAAGGAGTGGTTTAGAAGCTAAGGGGTTGAAATTGGAAGCAACGATAATGCTTTGTTTGACAAACCAGGACAAGAAATTGAGGAAGCAAGAGGTAGTAGGGATCAGTCCAGCACAGAGTCGGGTGAACAAGGAAATGAGTTAATCATGAGAATGCTAGAGAGGTTGAGTGAGGAATCGAATAAGAAATTTGAACAAATAAAAGAAACCTTAAGTGGAGTTAGGGAAACGTTGGGGAAAAAAACAGAACAGTCAGCTAGAAAGTTTAATGAGTTTAAAAATAGTTTAACAGTAAAAATGGGAGAGGTTGAAACGAAAGTAGAAAGGAATGAAAGAAATATAGCAGGTATTAGGCAGGAAATAGGACAATTAAAAACTGAAGTAAGAATTTTCTGTGAAGAGGAAATATATTGGAAAATGACAAAGGTGAGTGATTCGTGTAGGGATCAGTTAGGTAGGTTTGAAAGAAAAGTCGCCGGAATAAAACAAAATATAACTGCTTTAACGGGGATTAGTCCAAGAGTTTTTACAGGTAATATGTCTCTAGAACAACAAATGAAATTTTATGGAGACAATCGGTGAATCTTCAGATTTTTATAAACAATAATAGGACCTTGCTCTGCAATTTATTATGATGAATAGGCCAAATTAAATGTTGTGAAAGCTTTGTTAAAGGATATTGCAGAGGCCTGGTACAATTTAGTAGAGCGACTTCATAACAATATATATATATATATATATATATATATATATATATATATATATTGCCGTGGAACTTACTAAAAAACATTCAAACCCCACGGATTGGGCGTCATAATGTGCCGTGATTTTAGCTTAGTCCTGGACCTCTCCAGTTTTCAAAAACATTAATTTCAAAAATATAAAATTTTCACAAAAATTTTCTTACCCGGATTCTGCTTCATCAAGTTAATTTCTTCAGCAGCTTCCCTGGCTAGTTCAGCTGTGCCTCTTCTCGGATACCTAAATTTACTATCATTCTCTTTACCATTCGCACACCATTCAATAAAATCACAAATTAATACAACAATCAAACAATATTTATTGACCGCTATTTACAACCAATAATTTCTAGTTACGTACAGTTTGGTGCTCTAGTTACACCTCAATAAATACTATCTTTGTAAAGTCCTTGTTTTTAAAATTGTAATTTCAAACACATTTAATGCAACGGGAGTAAATGGGCCCCAAATAATACCTTATCTTTATTTATTACTACACACTGGAGTATGGTGAGCTCATGATAACCCAGTTAATTAATGTATGCTTTCCACTTTGCATACTAATACTACAAACTCAATAAACCCATGTACTCTTAACAATTAAATTTAAATTCATCAAGAAATTTAAAAAGCTTTACAAACACTTTTTGTGTTATATTCAAAATACCATAATAGTAGTCAGTTATACGTATCTTTTTCAATACGTAAATAACGAAAAATAATTATCAAAGTTCACTCACACATCACAACTAATTTCAACAGTTTATCAAAAAAACAGCAAATTCAAATGAGTTACCTGGAAAAGCTTCAAGGCTCCATCTCCATTGATGATGCTTTATATTCCTGAACCCCTCGGCTTTATGATTATGCGCGCTGCTCCACCAGCTATTTATAGATGAAAACTCAGTCTAAGCTGAGCTTCGTGTTACCAATTAACATCCAAATCGATTTACATTACATTACATTTACGAGCTTGTTACGGTATTCGAGGACCTCAGTTAATTAAAACTCACTCGCCACTACTTGCATTACTAACTATAACGCCCCAAATAATCTAATACTATTTTACTGAATTTTACAAATTTTAATACTCACAAGCCTCGTCAGTTGATTATTATACGTTGTTAAGCGATGCAAAATTAAAGAGAGCTCTATATATATATATTATATAATATATATATATATATATATATATATATATATATATATATATATATATATATATATATATATATATATATATGTATATGATGAAGATGGCAACGCCTCAAACCCGAGCAATTTAAGAAATACTTAAATAAAGCTCATATTAGGTAGACATTAATTTGTTTGTATAAAGATGTAAAACACCCAGTATATGAATTATTCATGCAAAAAGCCCGTGATTGAAATGCTTTGTCATTCCTGTTGCATAACTTAATCATGTTCTAAGACAATAATGTCGGTATTTACTATATTCTGTGCGTAGGAGGCATTTTTCAATGAGTTTCACCGTTAGGTAGACAATTGAAAACGTGGTTATATATAATGGCATTTATTAGGCGTAAACAAGTGCATTAAAAGAATTTTAATTGAGTAGTCAATAAATTTTTCATTCATATCTCGTAATTAAAGTACCCAACTGTGTATAATATTTAATTGCATTTTCCTCTTAATACCAAACATACGTTGGTAGTTAGATAAAAGGATATTTATTTACAATATTAGCCGATATACAAAGAAAAAGTTACTAGTGTATTTCAATTGAAAAGGTAGTATTTTGTAACTAATGAAGAACGTGTTTATTGACCTACAATGATCATGTACTAAAGTAGAATAAAAAGGTAGACGACATCGTTCAATTAAGACGAATTTAACGATACACTCGTAAGCATAAAATTCCGCATAGGTTAACGGTATTGATTATATCATAGCTCGAGGCTGTTAGAGAATAACAAATTTATGAATATTGCCTCATACCTTGGACAAACAGCCAATAAACAACGACTAAGGTTAACGCGACTGTTCTTGATGCATACGTAAAAAGGCAAGAACACTTTTAGTATCAATCCAGACATAGAAACAACAACTATGCTTTGCTAGAAGGATCTAAATGCAAGACGGCTATATAACCCAATAGAAGTCAAATATGAAAGTCAACACTCATTCCAACTTTATAATGCTACATTATATGATACGTTAGTAGTTAGAATTCGATCTAACACGTGGAAATTACTTGTTTAAATATCGTCGAAAAAGTGTTTTAAATAATCAGAATCAAGTAAGATTATTCGAAGTACGTAAAATGGTTTCAAAAATAGAGAATGAATAAATATTTAATGATTGACTACCGCGAGATCAAGTTTTTTAATTTGAATCAAAGCATATATGGGATTTGAATCGTAATTATGGTATTTATTGATATTTCAAAACGAGTAAAAACGATTTTGGAACATGAATATATAATTAAGCTTTAGACAAAAGCGACGACTGTCAGACTTTTTATACGGTGAACTAAAATTACATTGTTCGACATTTAAAAAAAGGACATCTATTGACTAGCTAAGGTATACTGTATGACTATTTTAATATTTGAATTTAGAATAAAATACAAGTAGGTAATTTAATCTGAAGGGTGGTAGATAGCCTACGGTAAGGCTTTGCCAGTATATAAAAAAATTATTGAACTAATCAGGTACGTTTAAATCCGGTTTTAAAGAGTTGGATAGTGAGTTATCTGACATTTTGACAATTTTGTATATACTAAGATATAATTAAGGCGTTATTGGCGATTGACATTAAGCATAGAATGTGCACATCCTAATAATAAAAAGTTTTAGACCTCTATTTTAGTACAACACAATAAGATAAAATGATAACTTATACTTTTATGCAAAGCCCAAATGATCATTTCAAATCGAGCTAGTAATTGAAAGAAACAAAATATAGGGTCTTGGACAGGATTTGAACCTGTATCTTAGTCTTATTATGATATTACATTAGTATTTATCAACATACCTTGTGCAAAAAACTACCTAAAATTTTTATATATTTAATACCTGGCTTATAGCCGTAATTTTGAGCATTGCTTCCTGCATATAACTGACATAAGTAAAAAACTTGACAATGTCAGATATGATTCATAAAAATGCTAAACGTAATTGAACATTAGGTTTATGTATAGTTGTGTACACGATTTTGATTTGTAGATTTTTTAATTATAGTCATCGGTCTCGGCAGCGTAATTGGTAAACGCATAGTCCAGGAAAGACCTTAAATTTTCCTTCTTTCAATTACTAGCTCGATTTGAAATGATCATTTGGGCTTTGCATGGAAGTATAGCTATTATTTCATCTTATTAATTGTAATACATTAGTATTTATCACCTTACCTTGTGTAAAAAAATACCTAAAATATTTATATATACAGGGTGAGTTTTTAGTGTGGCAACGGTTGACAACTCCGTTATTATAAAAGCTACGTAAACCAAATTTGGAGGCATATTAGGCATGCCTAAAGTGCACATTTTAAAAATATTTGGAAGCATACAGGGTGTTTCATTATTTCAGGGCATATTAAACTTATATTTTTTTTAATGGAACACCCTATATATTATTACATTTTTGAAAAGCCCATAAAAAGAGCTTTAATTTTATATTAAATTGTATCTGTCTATTCCTTTTAGTTTTTGAGATATTCAATTGTTTTTAGAAAAAATGACCCTGATTAGATACATTGCCACTGCACTAATACACAACTTATGTTAATTTTCAAGATGCAGAAAATTTTACTATATACCATAGTATATTTGTAATTATTACTTTTTCGAAATTTCTTTACAGTATACAGGGTGTGTCAGATTTCGCAAAATGCAATTTTTAAATTTTTTTTTAAATGGCATCCTACCAACTTTATTGCAACAATGGATAGTTCATTAAGTGTTCTTTCATTTTTGTTAAGCATTCCCTATACCTAAATCCATTACTTTCTGAGATATTTTTGATTTTCTTCAAATTTTAAGAATGTTTTTAATTTACATAACTAAAAATAACTTACTATTGGAGAATATTATAAAACAATTAATACATTTTGATTAACAATCAACTACACTTATCCAATAACAATTTTCACTAAAAATATAACAACCTACAATAATACGCTATCAACGGAATTCTGCCAGATCAACAATATGCGTTTTATAGAAAATGTTCAAACAGGAAATCAGGCAGGGTTTGAAAAAAATAACAATTACAATCAAAATGTCATTTAGGTTTATTAATTGTAGATTGTTGTCATTTAACACATTATCAGTTCTGTTTTAAATGTAATCTTTGAAGGAGTTTTCAAAATGAATTTTACAGTGGAAGAACAAATAAATATGATTTGGGTATTGGGAGCAAGTTTAAGAAATTTCCTACTTGCATCAAGAATATACCAAGAGAGATATCCTGTTAAATAACAACACACTACAATTAATAAACCTAAATGACACTATACATGTAATAGTTATTTTTTTCAAAGCCTGCCTGATTTCCTGCTTGAACATTTTCTATAAAATGCATATTGTTGATCTGGCAGAATTCTGTTGATAGCGTATTATTGTAGGTTGTTATATCTTTAGTGAAAATTGTTATTGGATAAGTGTAGTTGATTGTTAATCATAATGTATTAATTGTTTTATAATATTCTCCAATAGTAAGTTATTTTTAGTTATGTAAATTAAAAACATTCTTAAAATTTGAAGAAAATCAAAAATATCTCAGAAAGTAATGGATTTAGGTATAGGGAATGCTTAACAAAAATGAAAGAACACTTAATGAACTACCCATTGTAGCAATAAAATTGGTAGGGTGCCATTTAAAAAAAAATTTAAAAATTGCGTTTTGCGAAATCTGACACACCCTGTATACTGTACAGAAATTTCGAAAAAGTAATAATTACAAATATACTATGGTATATAGTAAAATTTTCTGCATCTTGAAAATTAACATAAGTTGTGTATTAGTACAGTGGCAATGTATCTAATCAGGGTCATTTTTTCTAAAAACAATTGAATATCTCAAAAACTAAAAGGAATAGACAGATACAATTCAATATCATATTAAAGCTCTTTTTATGGGCTTTTCAAAAATGTAATAATATATAGTGTGTTCCGTTTAAAAAAATATAAGTTTAATATGCCCTGGAATTATGAAACACCTTGTATGCTTCCAAATATTTTTAAAATGTGCACCTTTAGCATGCCTAATATGCCTCTAAATTTGGTTTACGTAGCTTTTATAATAACGGAGTTATCGACCGTTGCCACACTAAAAACTCACCCTGTATATATATATATATATATTGTAGTGGATTTAAAGGGTTAAATTTGGGGGGTAAACAAAGCAATTTCAAAACACTCTGTATAGAGAGAGGAACACAATATTTACGTACAAAATTTATTTCATTTATTTAATTTGAATTAACCAGGATTGGCGTATTGTTATAATTAGGGATTAAAAAGTAATAAGTTTATAAAGAAAATCAGTTTTATAAGCCAATAGAACGCATAAATAATTTAATTTAGTTTAATTTAACGGGCTATAACGTCAGAAAACGCATCAAAGACGCGTCAAGGACGAGGCTTGTGAGTATTAAAAATTTATAAAATTCAGTAAAATAGTATTAGATTATTTGGGTCCTTATAGTTAGTAATGCAAGTAGCGGCGAGTGAGTTTTAATTAACTGAGGTCCTCAAATACAATAAAATTTTAGCAACCATGTATATAGAAAAGAGCAAATTATTTACGCGACAAATTATTTTAATTCATATAGTGAGAACGAACTAGTTTAAGGTATTTTTATATATAATAATTGGAATGTTAGAATTACATAAAGGAAGAAAGCTTTAAAGTACACAGAAGCTCAAGGTTATGCATAATTAATCATAATTTCTTTTAAATCAAACGCACGAAAGCAAAAAAAGGAGCGTGCTTGCTTAAGAAAATCAATAATTTGCTAACGCAAATATATTCGTTAAAGCCAACGTTCATTTATACAGATAGAGAATCTAGGAATTGTTATTTTCAAACGGTCGATAATTACAAAAAAATACCTGTTTGTTAAATGCTACGTTCAGAGAATTTGAACGGACGTTAATATAGAATTCCATAGAAATTATTTTCAACGGTCAATTTGTATAAACAGCTAGGGTAACAAATATCCTGAGGAGTGAGTGGAATGAACAATCGATAATATACAACAAATATAAATATAAATTGAAAGTCACGTAAGATATACACTTGGAGTTGATGAAGGACGTCGACAATATCGATTTTCTGTAATTCAAGCGGGGTTTGAAAGGAGACGACGAACATGCATAGAGCAAAGATGAATAGCGGTTAGGTGGAGCTTTGTGACGACAGAGAATTTTGTCATTGATTGAGAGCCAACAGTTTTTCGAAAAGAACGCACACGGGAAGGTAGAAAACAAATTCTATATAAATAGCACGTAGGTCGGGAGAAATTTCCCAAATTTAGCAACGGTTATGCTCAAAATTTTAAGAAGCCGCTTTGGAAAATAAGGTTTTCAAATGAAACGGGTCCAATAGGGGGATTGAATAATAATATAAATACCGGAGCGAAGATATTAAAGCTCTCTTCTCTTTTACTTCCATCAAGATCTGAATACGGATTCAGACCAACATAATAATAAAGCTTTTGGTTAGAATTTGTGTGTGTAATAAAGTTATATTTAACATCTTAGTGAAAGTATAAAACTGTAGTAGCGGACCTCAAGTTATTAACGTGATGCACAAGTTAGTGCTTATATAAATAAAAGGTCCGGCTATTACGACAAAATTATTAAATGGATGTATGATATATGGGGTAAGCAGAACTGGAAATCAACTTTGTATGCGTGAAATATCTAGTATGGAATGATACTGTGAGACGAAGCGTATATTATGCGGAGAACAGGACTGGTAGCGGAGATATCAGCTGGTAGAGGTTTGTGGATCCGGCAATCAGCGTAGTAAATGGAAACAACGCCGAGAGGTTTCTGGTATCCATCTCCCGCGGGAATGAAGAGTGATTAATTAGTGAGTAATTAGTGAGTAATTAATTTGAAATTTCTGTTTTTATATAAACATTTGTGGATATTTTGTGTTGTGACTTTTTGGTGCCATATTTATTGTTTTAAAAACTTGTTTAAAAAGATACATGTACAGGACATTTTAATAATTTTGAGTATTGAAAAAGGGTTTATTTAGGATATATTAAAAATTTATTCAGGCTATAAATTGTGTTGTAAAGGGTAAACGGTTCTGTAAATTTGTTTTCATTAATGCAAGGTTTAAAAAGCATATATAAATAAAACTGGGTTATAATGAGCTCACAATTCACCAGTGTGAAGTCAAATTAGGGTTATATGTGGGGCCCATCTACTCATATCTACTCGAATTTGTTTAAAATCATTTTAAAAATCAAGGACTTTAATACATTCAATAAATTGAGCTGGTAATTATTGTACCAAACTGTTTGGACACATGTGTAAATATATTTTATCTGTTAATATGTGTAAATAAAAGGTTGTATGGTTGTCGTATTATTTTGGTAATTTCATTTGATGGTGTGTGAGTGTGAAAGAAGTATGTATGTAAAATTAGGTATTCAAGAAGAGGCCGATTACTGAGCTAGCCAGGGTGATCTGAGATATTCGACGGCGTCCGAAATAAAAGGGTAAGAAATTTTTATTTAAATTTTTTTGGAAAATTTTGCGTTGGCCCAAGGAGAGGCACGAATTTTACTGACTTTCCACGGCAATTTTATGACGCCCAATTCGTGGGGCTCAATGTTAAAGCTAAATCCCGACTTCCACGGCACTTTTATATTGGCCCAAGGAGGGGCACGTATAAAACTGCAATTACACGGCAATATATATATATATATATATATATATATATATATATATATATACACTGCAATGAGAAAAAATTCTGAATGTGATAACACAATCATCATGCAGTCTAGTTCTTAGTTAAAACGGTCGTATGGTACACAATATCAACTGACTATTTGGCATGCTGCTTACTCAATCTCCAACTCGATACTGAGTGACTGCTCATTCTATAGAGAATGCTAAATTACTTAACATCACAACATGAAAGCTAAAGTTTTTATGTGTTACCGGGTCGGAGCTGTTATTTTGGTGAACCCTTGCTAGGGGTATCCGCTACAATGTTGAATTATTAAACAACTGAACTTCGATTAATGGTCGTTATATCTGAATTACAGTTTCATGTTAGGCTTTCCGGTAACGTCTTCCTAAATACTAAAGCACTGAAGTATTTAAAGTTCATATAGCATGCTTATTAACTACGAACTCTCTAGCTACGTAGAAGAAACGCAAGAGAGTAATGGTGTTTGCTTACTGGGTCAATGCTGTCCAGTCCATGATACTGTAAAATTCATGCAACCCTTGTTTAAATAATTATATTGGCATACCCGGCTAATGCTGATATTACCAGGAAATGCTTACAGAGGACGTGGCTTCTTATCGATCCTTTGTTTAACCAGAAAGACTATTTAAAATTCACTTATGGGATATTTGCATACCTAAATGTACTTTAGTGTTTTGGTCCTACTTTGTGGTATATAAAACTAGAACCTTCGGAATGCTTTGAATGTTGCAATTTTTTTTTAATTAAGTGGCTCAGCTTTAATACTTTAACCTAACTGTTTCAAATGGCTGTTTTAACTGGACATTAGGGGCAAAACACATAACTGTTTTTAAAATTCTTTTTAATTCAAATCCAATACCGCCTTCTATGTATTACATCCATGATTATTTTTCTAGAATTATCGTTAATGACCAAAGGCCAATGTTATTTTTTATACCTCGAAGCATTCAAACAATACTAGTACAAAAATGTATGCAATTTTCACCTACAATAGCAGTTTTTGATAAATGTTATACGTTGTAAATTCAGAATAACCACTCTTTCTCTGAAAGAGTACATACTGACTGTATAATGCTTCATCCGTTAAAAAATTATAGCGGATTTGCAAAAGTAACCCACTCGGGAATGTTTAGTCCAATCGTTTACTAGTTGCATGTGATTCATAGCTTACTAGTAACGTACGATAAACTTCATTCTAAAAAAACGACTTTGCAGACTGCGAACTGAGAGCATTTCTCGATAGCTAACTGAAGCTTGCTTATTTAAAGGAAACCTACAAATTCAATTTTCAATTAATCTACTAATAAATAAAGTCGATTTAAGCAATCGCTGACAGACATGTCATCGCATCTTTGTCAATTTTAGTTAATCTTAAAATGAACGTCACGATACTTAAATAAAGAATGCAAGTCAATACTCTTCGTTGGTGCACAAAATTGTAAAATATGTTGCCGACTTGTACAGACCTATTGACTCATCAGTTGTTTTTATTATATCTGAAAATTAGTGTGATGTTAATCAATATCTAAAGTGAAGTCGAAAATGAAAAATTAAAAATGACAAGCTGTGAAAAAGCAGTTAATGGTAATGAAATCCATGAGATAACATGAGATAAAATTGTGTACACGTTCTCCATCCTATGTCACCGTTTGTTATTGGAAAATGAATTTAGGCCATGTGGACTAAAATTGAAGAAGCTGCTTGTAGATGACGACCAAAATGAATTTCTACTACTGATATTGTCAAAAAAATGCATAAAATTTTTTACACTAACACCAAGCCGTTTGAGAATTCCTTTTCAAATGAGAAGACTAAACTTAATTAACCGAACAAAAACAGTGATTAACCATGACAAGAGGAAATTAGAAAATTTTTATAGAATGAATACATGTGATATGCTACGTATGTGCTTTATAAGTATATATAGGTATCAAAACCTTTTCGGTAGCGGCCGTCCTGCAAATCATCATCTTTATTGATCACCAAGCACCCATACCGATCTCGTCAGCATACGCCACATAATTCTTTAAACCGGTCGAACGACATATCCGAGTTTACATGGTCGGCGTATACGTGTTTTATATGGAGTTCGTCTTGTTTGAATAGCACTAGGACATTATCACTGTCTGTAATCAACTATTTAGATATTTTGAAATAGGTCTGACAAAAGTAAAAACAATCAATGGCCTTATGTCAACCCAAAGAAAAATAATCTCGCGTTACATTTTATTTATCGCACGACACGTAATCGAAAATAAATAAAATTAGGTTTTGGATCCGCCGGGGTAACAACTGCATCCATTTGTTAAACGCAAAATATTATAGTTTTTTTATTGGTTGTAATAAGTTGTCTAGCTACTGATACTTTGGTTGATACAAGAATTTTGAGTAGAAATAAACGTTTTCAAAGCGTACACCATTCGGATGTTTCAAGAGACCAATGACTACATTAGTTTTACTATAATTGGATGGACCTGTCATGATACACCGTATTGTTGACGGTAACAGTAGCCCATGCTTTTTCACGTTAGTGCTGTTGCTGCAATTGTGGTCGGTAATTGGCAACGTAATTGCAATATGGTTAGCAACTAAGCGAACAATTCAACTCGTATGAGCAGCGTCCTTTCAACTTTTGACTGACTAGATTAATAAAACCCTATCATTGCTACGGGTTACTCAACAGTGCTATCAGTCGGTAGACATATTTACCAGACTATCGCTTCTGTGGACCGGGTACTAAACTTCACAAACGACTCGAGGGTGGTGATATAGGTTCTAATCTCTTAGACCAAGTCTACAACCTACACGACATTGCCTACAATCGTTCCACAGACTTAGCAACCTGACACCGAGTGAATAAACGTCTTGCCGAAACAGCACAAAGACGTAGTACGGCACCTGACGTTTCGTTAGGTGAAAAACTTGCTGCTTTTGCAGTTGGTTATGTAATGAATGCCAAAGTTAAATTTGATATGGGTTGTTGCAAAAAAACGATAAGGTGTAAGGGAAGACGACGTGGTCAGTGTCTACGTACAGGAAGCAGTATACCACTCAAGCGTTTAATTTGCACCATATGGAAACTCACCAAAACTGTTTGTCCAACCGATCTTATTGAAACCACTAAACTTGCAATGACACCAATCAAAGACACAGCAGATGAGATTCGTGGTATCCCCGTGTAATTTCCGTACCCAAACTGGTGGTTTCCTACCTTTGATACCTATTTTTGCAGTCCTCTCCGCAATTGGAGCGTTGTCGGTGGAGCAGCTAGAATTGCAAAAGCTGTCAACAATGCTAAACTTGGACAACAACAATTGGAGGAAGCAAAACGACATAATATGGCACAAAAGACTGTGACACTTGGAAAAGGTTTCTATTTGAAACCTTATCGCCGTGGACATGGATTGTACCTAAAGCCTTATCTTACATATGGGCAAGCTTTGCGTAAACGAAGCCAACAACAAAAAATACTCAACGCACTCGCTAAACCTACCTATGCGAGCGTTAACCAATGCTGACTAGTACAAATACATACAACGTTTACAAATATGCCACTTTCGAGGAATTTTTATACGCATTTCATTCCCAAACACAATTTATTGACGCGAATATGGTGTTCTTAATCATGATACTACACGAGGTGCGGGAACTCATTGGACTGCGCACAAAAAAAGATGATTCAAGGGCAGTCTATTATGATAGCATTGGTAATCTACGACCACCTAGGGAACTTGTAAAGTACTTAATCTTATCAGGACCATGCACTCTCTATTATAATTATGAGCAATTTCAATCGCTGTCACTTGTGAAGACTTGGTATTGAAACTTTTGCTGGAAAAAAATGCTCCGTTATGTTTGTAACAACGCTTTATATATTATTTGATTGTTGTTTAATTTTTAAGTGTTTTGTGTAAAAATGTGTTTAATTAAAAACCATACATTGCAAGTGTTTCAGGAATTTGCTTTTAAGCCCCCCATCCCAACGATCAATACGATTAGTTGTTAGTTTATCGTCAACCGCTCAACATGTACACATTCACTTTAACTGGAACTGAATCTCGCTCACAGCCACCATCAGCCCACCAATTGTTCTCGACGTTGACCATGAATATGTTATCAGACTTACAAACTTTGATACATATTTTGCAATTCCCAATGTAACGAAAGCAAACAATAAATTGTACATTGATGACATCGTTCTTACTTTACCAAAAAAAAACTTATGAAGTGGCAGATATTAATAAGTTCGTACTACGTAATCTGAACGATCCCCGTGAACGCACTTCATCCAAACGTTATCTCATTGATATTTGAGCCAATTTTACTTATTCTGAATTTTAACGTTTCACTAATTAATTTCATCTCGTAACTTTCTACTGCATTTGAGCATAGTTTGTGCTTGGTTGAATATGAACTAAACTCTTTATTCATTTCCTATTGTATTTATAAGCCCTTTATACCAATCGTTTTCAATGGCGTGTTTATTTATCTAGACTTGTACTTTGCTTTATTTCTGGCAGAACTTGGTATTTTCTCAAAATCCCTGTCGAATTCTTGGTGACAATGCTTAATCAGTCACGTAAGCGTTCTGTATTATATGGTTATTTCTCAGGATTTCTAATTATTACCCACATTCAATCACGTAATTTTATGTTTGTAGTTTATAGGTTCAAAACTTATCATATAATGAACGGCCTGGTGTTTATTTGTTTGTTACAGAATATTGGTTTTCTGAACAAATGCATTCTTCGTAATCACGTATCCATTTTCTAATAATGACGTATTAAGGTGCGTGTGCATAGATGCGTTGATATTTTCGACGTAATTATTAAATATTTGGAATGCCAATTTAGCTGTTTCCTGATAATTTATTTTGATGCAATTAGTTGCTTCTAAAACCTTATTTTTCCTCGTAAATTGTACTTAAACATATTATACGACGCACACATTACTATTCTAATTAAATGGTATCGGATTATTACTAAATGAGCTTCTTTCTCATGCATTTCATCAAATATCCTGTATATACAGTGTCCTCGCAATTGACTTTTTGTAGAATAGTCGATTTACTCCTATAATTGATGGAATTATTTGATTTTCTTAAAGTTAAAGCTATTTATGTCTATCCTACGTCCCCTATGACTTAATCTACCCTTAAACTACCCTCTTATCATAGCAATATATATATATATATATATATAGATATAAATAAATTATTGGTTGTGGGTTTCAGGTCAGCTGGCAAGTTCAGTAATACTCTTTTTTATTGCCTAAATTTTCGAATTATTTTAATTCTTGATCACAGGCACTACAAATGGTAAATTTTAAAAAACTGGTACAATTTGGTGTTAAAGTTACATACTAAATCGAGGTTTGTATAAATAATTAGCAACAATGTAAAAAATAACAGGAAATATAACGTAACATAACTAAAAATAATATAAAATGTATAATTTAATAAATGACACCATTTCAAATAAATTTGTCACATTGTTCTTTTATTTTTGTGTGACGGTATGACAAAATTGAATGCATGCATGTATGTATGCATGTAACGCTTTAATGAATTAAGTGGGTGTTAATCTGAGTATGTGTGTGTTAATTTTTATTTTGTATGTTTGGTTGTGTTTTGTGTGTCTGTGTGTATATATATTTTTTATATTTTATAAATATTTTTATGGTGTATGTTTATAACATCTCACTGTAATAACTGTAAAAATTACTTTGATCCAATACGTAGTATCTTATTTAAAGTATCTAATTTTTAAAATTTAATAAATAGGTATATATAGAGCTCAAGTTGTTTATGTCCGTCTTTTGTTCATTGTACAAGAATTTTGATAAATATAACACATTTCTAAAAATAGTCTTTTGGATTCTGTTTTTGAATTTGAATAATTTTGGGTTTTGAAAGTCCATTATGTGATTATTTTCTAAAATATGTTTAGTTAAAGCGCATGCATTAGGTTTATGTTTAACATCACTTTTATGTTGAATTATCCTTTGTTTTAAGTTTTGTGAAGTTTGACCAATATAGATTTGCTTACAATTAGTACAGTTAATTTGGTAAATTAAGTTTCTTTGTTGTAGTTTAGGTGTTTGGTCTTTTAATTTGGAATGTAATTTATTTAAGGTAAATATATTTCGTTTGGCAATTTTGAATTTTACATTTTTAAATATTTTGGTTAGTTTTGTTGTTAAATTTTTAATGAAAGGAAGTGATCTGTAAATTATTTGGTTTTGTAAGTTTATGTTTTCATCATTGGTGGTATTATTGATTTGATTGCTGTTTGTTTTTATATTATATAGTTTATGGTTGGTATTAATGTTGCCGTTATTATATAAAAGTTGTTGAATAAGATTTAATGGATAATTATTTTCTTTTAAAATTTTTGAAAGTTTGTTTATGTTTTATTGTATAATGATGTATGTGAAATTCTTTTAATTCGGTGTTTTCATTCTAAAATAAAGTTTATTTTAATTTTGTATGAGTGGTATGAATGATAGTTTATATATCTATTCGAATTTATAGGTTTTTGATACCAGTCCAAGATTATTTTATTCCTATCATTTCTAATTAGTAGGGTATCTAAAAATGGAACTGATCTATTTTGTTCAGTTTCTACAGTAAATTGTATTTTCTGAATTCATTAATGATTTCCAAATTCCAGAAGGTTATGTACTTATAAGTTTAGATGTCGTGTCTCTTTTCACAAATATTCCAAAGGAATTAGTACTCACTGATATTAAATTAATTTGGAATAAAATAGAAGAAAATTGTATAATACCACAAAAGTTATTTTTGGATATTATATCATTCATTTTTGACAGCAGCTATTATTCTTTCAAAGAAAATTTCTTTTACAAATCTCGGCTGCCCAATGGGTTCGAATCTAAGCCCTATTATGGCAGAAATAATAATGAATTCTTTATTAAAAATGTTTTACCTTTACTTTCTTTCAATGTACCTTTTATTAAAAGTTTGTTGATGACATCATCACCTGTGTTCCTTATGACAAAATTAACGAAACTCTTATTAAATATAACAGTTATAATGCAAAATACAATTTACTGTAGAAACTGAACAAAATAGATCAGTTCCATTTTAGATACCCTACTAATTAGAAATGATAGGAATAAAATAATCTTGGACTGGTATCAAAAACCTACAAATTCGAATAGATATATAAACTATCATTCATACCACTCATACAAAATTAAAATAAACTTTATTTTAGAATTAAAACACCGAATTAAAAGAATTTCACATACATCATTATACAATAAAAACATAAACAAACTTTCAAAAATTTTAAAAGAAAATAATTATCCATTAAATCTTATTCAACAACTTTTATATAATAACGGCAACATTAATACCAACCATAAACTATATAATATAAAAACAAACAGCAATCAAATCAATAATACCACCAATGATGAAAACATAAACTTACAAAACCAAATAATTTACAGATCACTTCCTTTCATTAAAAATTTAACAACAAAACTAACCAAAATATTTAAAAATGTAAAATTCAAAATTGCCAAACGAAATATATTTACCTTAAATAAATTACATTCCAAATTAAAAGACCAAACACCTAAACTACAACAAAGAAACTTAATTTACCAAATTAACTGTACTAATTGTAAGCAAATCTATATTGGTCAAACTTCACAAAACTTAAAACAAAGGATAATTCAACATAAAAGTGATGTTAAACATAAACCTAATGCATGCGCTTTAACTAAACATATTTTAGAAAATAATCACATAATGGACTTTCAAACCCAAAATTATTCAAATTTAAAAACAGAATCCAAAAGACTATTTTTAGAAATGTGTTATATTTATCAAAATTCTTGTACAATGAACAAAAGACGGACATAAACAACTTGAGCTCTATATATACCTATTTATTAAATTTTAAAATTAGATACTTTAAATAAGATACTACGTATTGGATCAAAGTAATTTTTTACAGTTATTACAGTGAGATGTTATAAACATACACCATAAAAATATTTATAAAATATAAAAAAAATATATATATACACACAGACACACAAAACACAACCAAACATTCAAAAATAAAAAATTAACACACACACATACTCAGATTAACACCCACTTAATTCATTAAAAGCGCTACATGCATACATACATGCATGCATTCAATTTTGTCATACCGTCACACAAAAATAAAAGAACAATGTGACAAATTTATTTGAAATGGTGTCATTTTATTAAATTATACATTTTATATTATTTTTAGTTATGTTACGTTATATTTCCTGTTATTTTTTACATTGTTGCTAATTATTTATACAAATCTCGATTTAGTATGTAACTTTAACACCAAATTGTACCAGTTTTTTAAAATTTATCATTTGTAGTGCCTGTAATCAAGAATTAAAATAATTCGAAAATTTAGGCAATAAAAAAGAGTATTACTGAACTTGCCAGCTGACCTGAAACCCACAACCAATAATTTATTTATATCTATATAAAGCAAGGTCGTTAAACAGTAAAATAATTATTATATATATATATATATATATATATATATATATAAAAATTATATATTTTTTTCAAAATCGCAAATAATTTTCACACAATAGACAATTTTAATAAAAACATTAATCTCTTACCCTGATTCCTCTCTTCATCACCTTAATTCTTCTTCAGTTACCAGGCTAGCTTAGTTGGGCCTCATCTTGGATACCTAGATTCACTATTATACTCTGTATCATTCACGCACACTCTCAAATAAAACCACAAAATAATACAACCATCATACAATATTTATTTAACACTATTTACACATAAAGTTCAAGATTATCCACATTTCAGAGATCAAGTTACCTCAATAAATCCTATTTTTTGTACTGTCCTGGATTTTAATTTAAAATATCAAACACATTGAATATACCCGGAGTAAATGGGCCCTGAATAATACCTTATTTTCTTTTTTTATTTATAATTTATTTTGAATTTGTATACTCTGGAGTATGGTGAGCTCATGATAACCTAGTTAATTATGAATAATGTATGCTTTTGTACTTCGCATACTCTTACAACCAACAAAAAAACAAACCCATGTACTCTTCACAATACAAATTTTAAATTCCTGATGGAACGTTAATAAGCTTTATATACACCTTTAGATTTCTATTTAAATACCTTAATAAAGTTAGTCATACGTATTATTTTCAATACGCAAAATAATGCACAATCCCTTCAAAATTTACTATCACACGTCACACAATTTTCATAGTTTCATAGTTTATAACAACAACAATTTTAAAGCGTTACCTGGAAATTCTTGAAGACCGCTACTCCGTTGACGATGCGGTAAAGTTGTTTCGCTCTGCTCGGCTGTCCGCCTCTAGCTATTTGTAGAAGAACCCCATTTAAGTTGTGCTGCTTGCGCTCCTTCACGGTGTATCCAATTCCAGATCCAAATTAATTACACTTCTTTCATACTTGCGTACTTTCGTTTAATTAAATTTTAAATTTACGTTACTTCACGTCACTTTCCGAGCTTGTTTAAAATAAATGTTGCACCTCAAATTAGAATTTAGACTCGCCACTTATTCGCGTAGCAAATTATGAGGCCAACACTGTACTATTTAAAATAAAATAATTTTATATACTTACAAGCTTGTTCGTAGTCTGAAGCGATCAAAGTACCAAAAGAACAAAGTTAAAAGAGAGAGCCGTGCTAATTCGCCTCGAGTATTTAAATGCTTTGACTGTAACCTCTCCAGACCCTTTTACCGTGAAAAATCTAATTTAAAATAACACTTCCTCAAATTTTGTTTCAACCGTTTTCGAAATCCTCGAAATTTAGCTAGTCGTTACGATATTTTCCAATAAACCCGATTTCAAATATCCCCGTGTTTGTCTGTTTTAAAACTAACGTTATCGACCAATAGTATATGCATTGACGTCTTCGAAATCCCGCCTATCTTAACGCTGTCCCTTTTTTATGCATATTATATGTTTCCTTCTAACCTTGTTTGAGTGGTAGAGAATCGATATTTCTGCCCGCGTTCTATTTACCCCATGTGGACTGAATACGTGCTTTTTGAAATGCGCTGTTACTCTGCCTGTCTCAGTCCGAAGCATTTCATTGACAGTCTGGCCTTTCTGCACTTTAAAGAAATTTTTAGTTAACATTTACGCGAACCCTCCAACCGTTTACTTGATACTCTTTGAAACTTGTTTGTTATCTATAAAAATAAGGGGGATCTGACATTTAGAAACATGCAGGTGTTTAATTAACCGACGATTTAACACAATATTTCTAGGAGCTTTGTTTCATGGTATTTCAACCCAACCGATATATTTGTTTGTTACCAACGAACGCTATTCGCCTTGGATTTATTGATTTTTTTATGCTTTTATGCGTATTAGACGTAATTAAACTCCATTAAATTTATTTTCTTTGCGAACCTACTAAATTTTAATCACTATTTGTAAAATTGTTGTTAACACTTGTTACATTAAACTGAACTAAATGAAATAAATTTCGCACGTAAATTCGGGTTGTTTCCTATATACAGGGTGTTTCAAATTGCTTTGTTTATAGTTAATTTAACCTTTTAAAACCACTACAATACATATATATATATATATATATATATATATATATATATATACTAGGCTTCTTCAATTAAAAACCATCTTTGGTTTAGGAAAAACTTATTGACAACTAAATTTACAAATAATTACCACTACGATTAAGGCACATATCTCATTGTTTCGTCAACCTATGTATACCTTGCCTAAAGAAATCTTGTGGCACCTGCTCGAAGAATTCTTTCACGGCGTTTTGTAATTCTTTGTCCGACAGAAAACGATTACCTTTTAACGCTTTTTTCAGTAGGCCAAAGATGTGAAAATCGCAGGACAATAAATTGGGATTATAAAGTGGATGCTCTAATATCATCCACTTCTTTCGCTATAGATTTCTTTTCACTACGTTGGCAATATGAGGTCGAGCATTGCACCTGGTCGCGGCTTATCATTCGTCCATTCGCGTCCATTCTTAAATTTTCGACACCATTCCTTGACAGTTGGATACACAAAACATGCGTCTTCATACACTGCTTGCATTCGTGTATGAATTGCCAATGGTTGCAAACCTTCAGCACACAGAAATTGAGTGACCGCACGTTGATCACATTTGGTCGAATTGTTAACAACAAACGTCATTTCAAAGTCACAATACTTAAAATCGCTGTCAAATATATACGAGAAAAACTGACCAGTGGGAGGTTTACAAACACCACTAACGTTGCAAAACGTCAGTCGAGTGAATACAATTGTTTCCAAGACTAACCTAACCAATTGAACAAGCCTCGTATATATCACCACAACAAAGAATTTTGTGTCTCATAGAAAGTCGGTAGACGCTAGTTTGCTTCAATCAATTTTTGAAGGCTTTATAATCAAAACTCGGATTCGGTTTACCAACAGCCGTATCAATATTATCAAATTTGGTTTGTATTACAAGTTGCTCAATTGTACTTGATGTAAGAATGCGTTTGCATTATAACTTTGACTTTAAATACATACACACCCCCTCCATTTCTGCCATTTCAATCAAAACGCATAATATTGTAGCCATCAATATTTACAAAGATAGCATCAGTACTAGACCTAAGCCAAGTTTCACAGATTCCAAAAATGTCAAAGTTTTCAGAGAGTATAAACTGCTGCAGTATATGAAGTTTATGTATTAAAGACGGTATATCAGTGTGATAATAATTTTAAAGAGTGTCTTGCTAACTTTTATATAGCAACTTGTCGAAGTAAGTGAAAAAGGCCTTTCACTATGCACTATTCACTATGCACCACAATTTTGAACGAGCGTCTCGCGGCAGTAATGACATGACTGCAATGACAGTTTAGGTTACTGTTAGAAATAGATATTATTATTAAAAAACACAAATTAGATATTATTATAAAAAAACAAACAAAACAAATCACTTAATGCGCATATCAAAACAGTTTGCAATAGTTTTAGAACAACTATTCTGATATGCGTGTTAAGTGATTTGTGTTTTTTTATAATAATATCCATTTATAACAGTAACCTAACCTATCCTATCATTGCAGCCATGTCATTACTGCCGCGAGACGCTCGTAAATTTTGATCAAACCTAACCATAGCAATTCAGATTCAAATCTTAAATCTTAAATTAAATATACTGCTTATACTAGACTATTTTATGAGTAATGTATACTTAGTATTTAATTCTAGTATAAGGAAAGGCACGTTTTTGAATGATGTACACAACAAACGACCTTAACTTTTATTTGAAAGATTTTTAATGTATATGGTATTAAATGATATACTGGAATTCTTCATACTAATGGGCTGTTTTATTTATATATTATATATATATATATATATATATATATATATATATATATATAACTTTCTTTATATGGAAAATAGTAAAATATTAGCCAAAAGCTCTTCGTATAGGATTGTGTATAGCGAGCAATTACCTCATAGTTTCTAACCGAAAATCCATGGTCTGTAGTATGTTATACACAATGTTTCAAAGCAAAATTATAAATAAAACTATTAGTACAAATGACTAGTAGATGATATAGGTCAACGTAACATAAGTAAATAATTAATTTTACTTTAGAAATGATATTTAATCCTTCAGACATGTAATAAAACCCAATACAGAATTTCGAGCATTTCATAAATCATCTTTAGCCTTAGTATGATATAATGCTGTATAGAATTAAATAGTATGGGTTTCGCTGTCTGAAACTACATTTGAGTTCATGTCGCAGAGCGCATTTTGCGGTTTTCTTCTAGTAAAATTACTTAACGATAGCATTAATGTAATCTACTGTGATATGTGTCCCATGTAACAGCAATAGCACATTCATAATATCACTTCAGGGTTCTCTCAACTGCATTAGCATGAAACCGATTTCGATTGTAAAAAGTGGTTTGGGGTAATACTGCAGAGCTATTATAATTTTCTTAAAACTGTACCATAAGCACTTTTGAAAAATTTGAGTGGCAGAGCTCATTAGCGATTCCGTTCCAAACTATTACTATATCTAGTAAATAAGATACTATTATTGGTGATCCTGATCAAAATATCGTAGCCGATTTTTCAAGTCTATGCAACCAAACACGGTGCTCAAGTTCCGCGAAGAATATCTCAGTAAAAGCACGCCGTATTATTCAAGTCACCCTAGAAAAGTTATTTGATATAGTATATCATCTCTTGTATATGAACGTAAACAATACAATCATTTTCATACTGTAGTAATCCATCATTTTAAACGTTGAACACGTTAATAAAACCCATACTATACCAAGTGGAGTCGTAATAGCACAGTACATAATTTATGCCTTAGCACAACCAGTCCGTTTAAATAGTACGGTTTAAAATGAATACTTCTGCATTGTCTTGTAACCAGAGTTATTTATAAACGTTTACAATGCATTTGTCTTAAAGCAGTCTACACAATTTTTTTTGTAGCTTCATTCATTTCTTTTGGATTAGGTCAATTAACAAGTAAAAAATCTAAAGCCAACTCCACTGGAATTTTACGCCAGGCTTCCAATAAAAAGAAACCGGGCTGAACCCCAACATACGATATAGTTGAATAACTATACTCTCTGTGGATTTGTAAGACTTCCGAATTACAACCACTCCAGTAGTTATCAAGATCAATGTTTGTTTGACCGATTGTAAAGGATTTTGCTATCTCCTCATGTATTTAAAGGTAAGTTTCCCAATTTATTGCTACAATAGCTATAAAACTAGCACCTGTGTGTAGATTTTAGAGCACATAGTTTGTGTCGACATAACATACGGCACTTTCAACTAGTAATTATGTTCTAAATAATTTTGCAACTCGACAACTTCTTCTAATTGTAATTATTGTAATTATTTACAAAACTAGACATAAAAAGTACATTTTAAGCAACATTTTTATACCACAAACTGTTTTTAAAATTCAATAACATCTATCTAATGCTAGTAATTTCCATTTCACTCACGGACAGACCTTGTTAGTCAAATTTTCGTGAAAGGTAAGACCTAACTCATAAATTAATTAAAGTATTTAAAAATTACAATTTCAAATACGCTAAAAAAACATTTTAACATTAAGAAGCATATTTTCAAAATTAAAAGATAAGACACTAGATTTATTTCAAAAAAACCTTGTATACCAAATTAATTGTATAGATTGTGATAATCCTTACATTGGGCAAACGTCACAAACTTTAAAACAACGTATAACCCAACACAAAAGTGACATTAGAATCAAACCAAATTTCTGTGCTTTATCAAAACACTCAATTGATTTAGATCACAAAATTGATTTTAAACATCCTAAAATTTTAGAACTAGAAAGAGATACACAAAAAGACTATTTCTGGAAATGTATCATATATTTCGCCAAAAAATTGTATAAATAAAACAGATATTGGTGGTCTAAGTTCGATTTACACATACATACTTAGTCTTCAGAAGTAACATATACCTAATGCAATAATCGATATTGTAGTGATTAGCATTACATACATACACATCCTATCACATTCATACATACACGTACTAACAAACAAACAGATTAATATACATAATCACAAATATTCATAGACACTCACATAAATATAACATGTACACGCACCCACACTCATACACACACAAACACATACACACATGCATACATGCACACATAGGCATTCTATATTTAAATCGTCAAATAATAAAAAAGTGAAACTGAAAGGTTTCAAAATTTGACATTTTCATTTTTATTTTTATTTTTATACAAGTTATACGATTTTCTTATAACAAATTGAAGCAAAAATCATTTAAAATAAGATTTCGATTTAATTTTCATGTTAATTTAATGTTTAACCTCGTCTTGTAAGTTATTATCAATTCATTTATATGTTAGCCTGTTAATTGTAAAATTTTAGAGAGCCTGTGATCAAGAATTTAAATAAAATTCGAAAATTTAGGCCTTAAAAAAGAGTTTACTTTCCTACAGCTGACCTCAAACCCATTAATAATATATCATCATATTTATACAAGGTCATTATCTCTAAACTATATTATATATATATATATATATATATATATATATATATATATATATATATATATATATATATTACCTTGTGTAAAAACTACTTATAATATTTATATATTTATACTTGACTTATAGCCGTGATTTTGAGCGTTGCTTCCTGTCTATATCTGACATAAGTCAAAAACTTGACAATTTCAGATATGATTGACAAAAATGCTAAACGTAATTGAAAGTTAGGTTTATATATGGTGCTGTACACGATTTAGATTTGTAAATTTCCCAATTATAGCCATCGGCCTCGGTAGCGTAATTGGTAAACGCACAGTTCCGGCAAAACTGAGATGCAGGTTCAAATCCTGTCCAAGGCCTTATATTTTCCTTCTTTCAATTACTAGCTCGATTTGAAATGATCATTTGGGCTTTACTTAAAAGTCTAAGTTATTATTTCATCTTATTAATTGCAATACGTTAGTATTTATCAACATACCTTGTGTAAAACTACTTATAATATATATATATATATATATATATATATATATAAAATATATATATATATATATATATATATATAAAATATTATATATATATATATATATACAGGGTGTTTTTAAGTGGGAGGTCACCTGTATATGGAAGACCAATGGTAGGACGAAGCTGAAAATTTGTACTAGGAGGTTTTCAACTGTGCCCTACACGTCTAAAATAGTTTCGATACGTTAGAACTTCCGGTTATACCGGAAGTCGGTATTACTATCGTTATTTTAAATAGAATACCCTATATATTTATGTATTTTCGAATTCCTTGTCGAATTTAATGTAAACTTTTATAACACAACTATACTTTTATCTAATACCGTTTTCGAGATATTTTGACTTTTAATAGATTTTTGACATTTGCACGCAGTCACATAAATTGGAATAACTAGAAAGTGAACGAACTTACAAAATTGTTTTTTTGCAATCGCATTAATAATACTTGATATTATTTTCACGTGCAAAGAATATCTGGTTGCAATGTACAGGGTGCTAGAAAATTCATTTTATAATTTAACAATTAAAATGTCAAATAATCCGTTTTTTTTAAATGAAACCTACCATATTTTGTTATATTAATCGATTCTATGGAAAAAAATACTTTAAGTATGTAATTACAACAATTTTTTTTTTGTAAGCCGTTTTTTAGTTATTTGCACTATAAGAGAAAGTGCGCTAGTTCAGTAACATAATAACATTTGCTACTATCAAGTAGCTTTTGCCCGATACATTAACAAAAGGATAATTGATTATTTTTACGAAACATCAAATGTAGATAATTCTACGCAGGTTGCAATTCCTGTACTCTAGTTATTTGTAATGGCTAATCGAAACTTTACAAATCAAGATTATCTCGAAATGATAATTATTTATGGCGAATGCAACAGAATTCTTCAAAGAACTTGCGATGTCTTTCATCAAAAATTTCCTGAAAAGCCAGCGCCGAATGTTAGGCTTCTTAAAACTATTCTTGAAGACTGTGCACATAATGGATCCTTTATTACAAAGAACGGAACCAGCACCGTGACGGAGGAAGTAATTGGAGTTACTAATGCATTGGCATATTTTCATGCAGCAGAGCTTCAGTAAATAGTGCTGTGCAGGATATAGGAATGAGCCATAGTTCCAAATACAATATTTTGAAGGCAAATAATTTTAAAAGTTGATCACTTTATCCTGTTCAGCACCTTAAGGAAACCGATTTCGAAAGAAGGATGTTATTTTGCAAATTTGTATGACTTAGAACGCAAGAGGATGAACAGTTTTTGAAAAATATTATTTGGAGCGATGAAGCAAAGTTTACGAAAAACGGAGTGTTTAACCGACATAATTCACACCATTGTTCCACAGAAAATCCTCCTCAAGCATACATAACAAATTTTCAGGGAAGATGGTCTTTTAATGTTTATTGTGCTATTAGAGATTCGCGAATCGTATGTGTAGTGTTTTACCAGGAAAATTAAAACGGTAAAGTACATATTGTTTTAGTAATTCTGTTTCTTCTCGATGAACACTTTTTACAGGGGAACGATATTTAAAAATTGTGCGTGGAGAAATTTTAGCATATTTAAACAACCTCTTACCTAATGAAGTACGCAAAATATTCTACCAGCACGACGGTGTTCCTGCGCACAATGGAAACGTTGTACCCGAGTACTTACATGTCTTGTTTGAAAACCAATTTATAGCTACTATCGGACCTCACTTATGGCCACCCCGAGCACCCGATCTCACTCCTTGGATTTTTTTCTATGGGGTATGTAAAGGATACGGTCTTCTCCTATGCTTCTACTACTGAGGAAGATTGCAAAAGACGAGTATTAAATGCTCTAAATTCTTCAACTCCAGAACAAATACAAAAGGCAGCAAATGAAGAGTTTAAAAGACGCATTTTAAAATGCCTGGATCAAAATGGCCGCCAAATAGAACGTTTATAAACAACCTCTTATGTTTTTATTTATTTTTCTTTAGGTAAAATATTGTTAGATAAAATACATTGTTCCATGTTTGTGTAACTTTTACACAATATTTTTCAAAAAATGTTTTTGCGCTGCCATTTTTGGCAACTAAAATGTGCAAAAGCTTATCCTGCTTTCTAAGTACAAAGATATTAATTCCATAGAATTGATTAATATAACAAAATATTTGATGAAAAATATCGCCAGTTCTTCGAAGAATTCTGTTGCGTTCGCCATAAATAATTATCATTTCGAGATCATCTTGATTTGTAAAGTTTCGATTAACCCTCATAAATAACTACAGTACAGGAATTGCAACCTGCGTAGAATTATCTACATTTGACGTTTCGTAAAAATAACCAATTATTCTTTTGTTAATGTATCGGACAAAAGCTACTTGATAGTAGCAAATGTTATTATGCTACTGAACTAGCGCATTTTCTCTTATAATGCAAATAACTCAAAAACGGCTTACAATAAATGGATTGTTGTAATTACATACCTAAGGTATTTTTTTTTCATAGAATCGATTAATATAACAAAATATGGTAGATTCTATTTAAAAACACGGAATATTTGACATTTTAATAGTCAAATTATAAAATGAATTTTCTAGCACCCTGTACATTGCAATCAGATTTTCTTTTCACGTAGAAATAATATCAAGTATTATTAATATGATTGCAAAAAAAACAATTTTGTAAGTTCGTTCACTTTCTAGTTATTCCAATTTATGTGACTGCGTGCGAATGTCAAAAATCTACTAAAAGTCAAAATATCTCGAAAACGGCATTAGATAGAGGTATGGATGTGTTATAAAAGTTCACATAAAATTCGACAAGAAATTCGAAAATGCATAAATATACAGGGTGTTCTATTTAAAATAACGATTGTAATACCGACTTCCGGGATAACCGGAAGTGCTAACGTATTGAAACTATTTTAGACGTGCAGGGCATGTTCGAAAACCTCCTAGTACAAATTGTCAGCTTCGTTCTACCATTGGTCTTCCATATACAGGTGACCTCCCACTTAAAAAAAACACTCTGTATATATATATATATATATATATATATATTGCTGTGTTAAACTCGCCCCACGGATTGGGCGCACATTAAAATGCCGTGATATACTTGTTAACCCCACGATTGGGACGATAAAAATGCTCAAGCACTTGTGAAAATGTTAATTTATAATTTTCTTTGCCTCGACTAGCTGGTTCAACTAAATAAAGCAATTCCACAATACACAGTATAATGATTAAATATTTACAACTTTTTCCCTTTTTAAATATCTTCTCCCTTTCTGAATTATTTACATCTATTAGATTTTTAGAGAATGAAGCCAGCGAAACGAGCTTTTATTACATTTAGAGACCTGTTGAAACGTTTCAAAATGTCTATAACTTTTCATAGATTTATACAAGAAACCCTAATTTGTCGGCTCTTACACTTTAAATTATTATTGAGATTAAAACAGTTTTTAGAAATAAATCACATCAAAAATATCTAACCTGAAGTGGTTTTGTAGGTGCTCTGCATTCCAAGAATTGAAGTTGACATCCAACCAAAATTTAGTATCCAAATCGTTATTCCAATGGAAGGTTTTTCATTTCCGTAATATAATATTTACCATTTTCAGAGATTATTAAATTGTTAGAACAGACAGCATTTTCTAGAGTTTCGTATCCAAAATTGTATTTAAGATCGTAGTGGATCGTTATTCAAAGTTTTAACACAAATAGTAACGTTATTTCGTTTGTAATTTAGAACGTGGTTCAAAATGTAATTTAGAACGTAGTTCTTCAGAACGTATTTATATTATATCTATTGCCTTACCTTCGGCATTTATTTTTACCAACTTATCTATTATGTCCATACCAAATATTGCATCTACTCTTAACCCCGTCACTATTATAAATTCATTCTCAAACTTTATCTTACCCATTTTGCATTCCAGAACTATTATTTTGCTCACACTTGCAAATCTCTTGCTGTTTGGTGCTATTAAATTAAATTTCCTTAGGGGCATCATGCTCCCTATTAATTTTTCCCGTTTAACAAAGTCCTCGCGGACGAATCACGACAGAAATATAAATCAGTGTACGCTACAAAAACAACATCGGAAACAAGCAGCACAACCTACAAGAATGAACCGTACCTATGCAGAAGTTACGAGTCAGGCAAGACTATCTACGTCGAATCAGGATTTTTGAAAGAGGACAAACCAAGTACTCTGCTTCTCTTCTTGGAGTATCTTTCGTGTTCCAGTTGCTTCTAAAATTATTATTATAGTAGTTATTGTGGTTGTTTCCATAAAATTGTCCCCCATAATTTCCCCTATTATTTGATCTATTGTTTTCTGTGTTTCTCTGCACTCTACCTAGATTTTCTCGCTGTCTTGGTGCCATTCTACCTTCCACTACACGACTTTGTCCTAACTCATCACAACGTTGTAAATATTCCAAGAAAATCTCCCTGTTTACTATATTTTGAATCATTACATAATGTCTCATTTCTTCGCCAAAATGTCCCGCTAAGTATTTTATGATCTGAGTTTCTTCCATAGGCGAATCTAATTGCTTCAATTGACTGAATTTTTGTATAGCGTATATTTCTCTGGTCATCCCTAAATTTTGATTATATTTCCCCGTAATTAAATTATCTCGCGCCTTGTATTGTTAATTATCCCCCCAAAATTTTCTCAAAAACCTACTTTCAAACTCCTGAAATATCCGGATTTTGTTTTCTACTAAATAAAACCATATCTCCGCGCTTCCTTTCAACATTGATCTGACGAAGTTTAAATTGTACCTTTCATCCGTTGAACCCTGTATTAGTTTTCTTATATTATTTAAAAAATACTTTAGGAATTATCTTGCTGTCTCCATAAAATTTGGAATACTGTTCTACTGAAATTTCCGGTCTATTAATCCTAGTGTGTTGCAATCCCTGATTTCTACCCACATTTTCAAATTCTGATTTTAAAGTACCTAACTCTTTATTTACATCATTAAGTCTTAATTCACAGTTTCCCTGAATTTCCCGCATTTTTTTACCTAAATCTGTAATTCGGTCATTTGTTTCTTTTTCAGATGTTTCTTGATCTAGTTTTACTTTCCAAACTTCGTCTCTAACTTTATCTACATCATCCATCATTCTAGCGAATTTATTTTCAAAGTGTAGTTGCATTTCCGCGATTGTTTAGTTACTTTCCTTTAATCCGTCGCTTATAATTTTTATTTCGACCCCGAGCTTTTCACCATTTTCTTTAATATTTTTTATGGTCTCTTCGTTTTTATCTATTTTTTTGTTTAAGGCTAAAAGAATAGACATGATTTCAGATTGTTGTGAAATCTGTTGTTCTTCGCTTTGGCTCCGCGTCAATCGTTGTCCTTGCATTTCTATTGATGTATCTTGTAGAATTACGCTTTCTTGCGACCCTATTTCAACCCCCTGCTTCCTCAATGCCCCTCTGGTCTCCTTAATTTGTTTATCCATTTTTTAAATTTTGATTATTATTAAGATTTCAAATTCCTTCAGTTTTTAAATCCCTAACCCTTTTAAATTAAATAACCATTCGTATTTTTACAAACTTAAATTTTAAATTTCTCACTCTTACAAATTTTTAAATTCTTAATTATTTTTTCTATTTTTAATTTAGTTTTAGTGGTAATCTCGGGCACGTTGGGCGCCATAAAATGCTGTGTTAAACTCGCCCTACGGATTGGGCGCACATTAAAATGCTGTGATATACTTGTTAACCCAACGATTGGGTCGATATAAAATGCTGTGTTAACCCTTATATCACTCAAGCACTTGTGAAAATGTTAATTTATAATTTTCTTTGCCTCGACCAGCTGATTCAATTAAATAAAGCAATTCCACAATACACAGTATAATGATTAAATATTTACAACTTTTTCCCTTTTTAAATATCTTCTCCCTTTTTGAATTATTTACATCTATTAGATTGTTAGAAAATGAAGCCAGCAAAACGAGCTTTTATTACATTTAGAGACCTGTTGAAACGTTTGAAGATGACTATAACTTTTCATAGATTTATACAAGCAACCCCAATTAGTCGGCTCTTACACTTTAAATTATTATTGAGATTAAAACAATTTGTAGAAATAAATCACATGAGAAATATCTAACCTGAAGTGGTTTTGTAGGTGCTCTGCATTCCAAGAATTGAAGTCGACATCCAACCAAAATTTAGTATCTAAATCGTTATTCCAATGAAAGATTTTTCATTTCCGTAATAGAATATTTACCATTTTCAGAGATTATTAAATTGTTTAAACAAACAGCATTTTCCAGAGTTTCGTGTCCAAAATTGTATTTAAGATCGTAATGGATCGTTGTTCAAAGTTTTAACAGGAATCGTAAAGTTTTTTTGTT
Organism: Platerodrilus igneus; assembly: GCA_036346225.1. NCBI lineage: Eukaryota > Metazoa > Arthropoda > Insecta > Coleoptera > Lycidae > Platerodrilus > Platerodrilus igneus. The sequence goes on from JARFIW010001130.1 coordinate 3,040,415, forward strand.
TGTAATTTAGAACGTGGTTCAAAATGTAATTTAGAACGTAGTTCTTCAGAACGTATTTAATCAGATCGTAATTATTCAGAGCCCTGTTTTATTTATTACTAGAAATGATATAATTTCATTAAATCTTATCTACTTACGTCTTTTAGAGGTACGGCTCTCTTTGCACAATTATACACCCTTTAAAATAATTTTCACTTAACTTTTCACGTAAATGTTTATCACTTTCAAGTATAGTGACTGCCCAGTTTCAAAAGTATACTAACTCAATATTCAATGGAAATGATATTTATAGGATTGGCCTCCTTTTGTTTTTCATTCGTTGACTCCACGTGCTGGGCGAATCCAAGTGTATTATCACTTGTTATTTTGGGAATTTTACCAGTTGTCTAGTTCAACAGCATGACGCGATGCTCACTTTGTCACGTAACTTCTTATTATACCTTGCATTTACTTCAGAAATCCCAGGAATCTTCATTCAATAGATCACGTAGTATTGTTTGTTGGCCTTATTCTAATCTGGATTGAATAAATTTGGTGTTTGTTTATTTCCTAATAAATTGGATTTTTGAGCAAATGTGATACTTTTAAATCACGTACGCTTTTCAAATAATGCATAATTTCTAAGTGCGTTTAAGATGATATATCCACGCACTTTTTGAATATTTGTCTAGCCAATTCATGCAAGTTTTTCACTGATTTAATTTCAATGCGTTTCGTTACCTTTTCAAATTCTTATCTTTGCTCATAGCTACTCTTAAATATCTGTTTAATCGCTTGTACTGCTATATACAGTGTGCTCTCAACTAATAATATTTATAATAACCTATTTACTCTACTAATATTTGTACTTATGTGGTTTTGTTACTTGGACGTTTCTTCTGTTTGTTCTACGACCCCTATGACTTAACCTACCCCTAAATTAACCCTATAATTACAGCATTAAATATTGCCGTGGAATCGTAGAAAAATTCGAAGCTCTACTAAAAAAAATTTCTTTCCCTTTTATTTCTGCTTCAAAAATTTTCAGCAGCTTCTTTGACTAGCTCAGCTGTGCCTCTTCTCGGATACTTAAATTTACAACCATTCTTCCTTCACACTCGCACACCATTAAATAAAATCACCAAGTAATACATCAATCATACAACCTTTTATTTACAGCTATTTACACACAAATTATTCACATGTATAAAAAACAGTTTGATATACTAATTACAAAACTCAAGCTGTTTTATGTTTTTAAAGTCCTTGATTTTCTAATTATTTTCAAACAAATTAAATAAGATATGAGTAGTTGGGCCCCCCATATAACCCTAAATTGACTGTACACTGAAGTACGGTGAGCTCATTATAACCCAGTTTATTTTGTATATGCCTTTTACCTTGCATAAATTAATACATAATTTATAGACCCGTTTACCCTTTACAATCGAATTTATATCCAAAATAAGCTTTTGTAAGTTTTAAATACACCCCTTTTCAATATTTAACCTCAATAAATTGTCCAGTACATGTATCTTTTCCAATAAGTTTTTACAACCATAAATAAACCCCAAAATTCACTCACATCGTTTAGCACAACAATTCTTAGACTCTATATTTCTTCGTATTTGTATAAAACGAACTATATTTACCTTGGAATTATTGATTTTGTTACGCAAGCACGTTCTCTTATGCTTATATGTGTTGAATTGAAATAAATTAGCATTAATTATGAACTACTATTTGCTTTAAAACTGTTTTTTCTTTATGTAATTTCTAACATACTATTATTAATTATAAAAATACGTGAATACGTGTCCGTTTACTTTAAATGATTCACATTAATTTTGCTCGTACATAATTCGTTCTTTTCTATATACAGGGTGGTTGAAATGTTATTGTTTACCCCTAATTTAACCCTTTGAATCCACAACATAATCCCCCTATTTCAATTCAAAAAACTTACCAACGTTTTCATGAATTTAAATATATTCATTCGTACCACCTAATCGTACATGCTATTTCTATACATCTATCTATCCAACCTACCCCTACTTATCTACCTATTTCTATCTATCTCTAATTATTTCTACCTATCTACACCTATCTTTATTTATAACTATCTATTCACACCTATCACTACCTTCTACCTAACTATTTCTATCTATTACTAACTCTTCACCCTCTATTTCTGTCTATTTCCCTTTTTTATTTTACTCTTTCGTCATTTATTGACTCTTTAAGTATCTCACTTTTATACTTTTCCCCTTACCTACTATCACTATCTATTTCTTATCCTATCTATACACACTTAACTCTATATCTACATCTAACTATCTTTCCATATTTATGCTATACCTAATTTTATTTTTCTATATACACCTATCTCTATCTCTAATTGTCTTCCCTTATTTATCCTATTCCTACTTCTACTTTTCTATATACACCTATCTCTATCTCTACCTATTCAAATTCTACACTACCATTCACCTAACTCTATATTTTTATCTATTAAGTTTCATTTCCCTCATTCTGTCTCTCCTCCGTAGTATAGGGAAATAACAGGCTTACGTGAAAGTTTCCCCTTTCCGCCTGTGTCTCCATATCTCTCAAAACATAGGTACACTCCCCTACGATTTCCCCAATTTGAAATGGTCCTTCGTAGGGCAAGTGTAGCTTAGCACACATCATCAATTCACGCCTGCCTACCCTTAGACTCCTTACTATTACCAGATTTTCAATTTTGAATTTTACTCTGTTTCTAATTTTTGCATTCATTTTACGGGTATATTTCTCTGCTCTTCTTCTTAGCTTCTCCCTGACAACAAACAAAACTGCTGAAATTCATCCGCTCTAGGCACAATCTGCCAAGGTTTCTCAGGGTATTGCTCTTTCATCAGCATTATGGGGCTGTTTTCAGTAACCATGCTCGGGGTTTCATTTATAAAAGATTCGACCTTAGACAGATTGTCCTCCCATAGTCGATGGTCTCTGTATGATGCCAGACGTAAGAATTTTACGGTTTCCTGTATGTATCGCTCAGCTGGGTTCGCTTGAGGATGCCTTATGCTGCAGAACACTACCTTCACATTTTGATTGTTAAAGTATGTGGCATTATCTGCCAGCACACGTTTAAATTTTCCAACCTCTCTACAATATAACTCTAATTTTCTATTAGTCTCTACCGTACTACACTCTTTAGTTGGGTATAATTTAGTAAATTTAGAAAAAATATCTATGATTATTAGTACACGTTGATGCCCTTTTCTACTTCTTACTAAGTTACCTAAGTAATCAATTGCAATTAAGTCCAATGGGTTTTCTACTTGTATGCTCTGTATCACATCCTGACTCGTGTGATTTTTATACTTCCCCAATATACACAGATGACACAATTTGATCACTGATTTCACAATACTAATATCTTTCATGGAGAAAAAGTTTTCACTAAATATGAGCCAAAGTTTCCTCACGCCTATGTGTCCATACTTAACATGAAGATCCTTCACAATCAACTCCGCTTGCACCCTATCTACTACATATAGCTCCAGATCATGTACCCTCTTGCGCAGAAATCCCTCTACCATCCGATAATTTTTAAACCCTGATTCAGTTTCTAACCGTCTTTTGATACGTAGTAGTTCTTCACCCTGCTCCTGATTCCTCAGTACCTCTTCTTGTCCATATATGGAGCCATCTTGTCGCAAAATATTTATAGCAATCATAATGTCGCAAGGCCTTTTATTTACATTATTTTTGCTCCGATTGAACGCATCCGCTATAAAATTATTTTCTCCCTTTATATATTTTATCTCTAAATCAAATTCCTGTAGCAATAAACCCTACCGATATACCCTATTATTGGAGAATTGAGTATTCATCAGGGCACACAACGCTGAATGGTCTGTCTCAATGACGAAATACCGACCTATGAGATAAAACTTTAGTTTGCTCACGCCAAAAACCACCGCTGCCATCTCCTTTTCACTAATCGTGTAATTCAACTCATGCGGCTTCAGTGTCCGTGAAACAAACGATATTGGAACTTCCTCGCCATCTTGAATCTGGTAGAGCTAAGCCGCTAAGGCACTATCCGATGCATCCATCCTTAAGATAAACCCTACATCAAATCTGGGATACTTCAAAATTAGTTGTCTCGTGAAACTGCTCCAATAGGGTTAACTACGCTGCCTCTTGGCTCTCCGACCACTTCTATTTGACTCCTTTCTTCAAGAGTTTGAACAGTGGCCCTGTCTTCTCTGAAAATGCTGGTACAAATTTCTTATAAAAACTGAGAACTCCCAAAAATGCTCTTAATTTTCTGATATTATTTGGTATCGGATAGTTCAAAATTTCAGACAATCTTTCTTTGTCTATGCACATACCCTCATGATTCACTACACATCCCAAAAATTTCACGGTTTTCGAAAAAAACTCACACTTGTCAATATTCAATCTTAAACCTGCTAACTTTAGCTCTAATAAAACTTTCTCTAAATGAATATAATGTTCCTTTTCAGTTTCGCTAAAAATCAAAATATCGTCCACAAAGTGTATGCAAAACTGCTCATACGCTCCTAAAATTGCCTGCATGGCTTTAATTAATGCTGCACTCGATGTCGACAAACCATACGGGCCTACCTTAAAGCTGTACACTTTTCCTTCTACGGAAAACCCCCTATACCTTCTAGACTCATTGTGTAATGGAATTAGCCAGAAAGAATTCCTTAAATCTAACTTGCTGAATATAAATTTGCCACTTAATCTGGTCAAAAGTGTGTCCATGGACGGTGGACAATGGAATTGTGGTTTTGTCCTCTGATTAATCTTCTTCGCATCCAAACATAAACGAATACTGTTGTCCGTTTTCTTAACTACAACTAATCGATTTATAAAATGTGTATTCGACAACTCAATTATGCCATCATTCAACATTCTCAACTCCTGATTCACCTGCTCCCTATATGCTGCCGGTATTGGATATACTCTTGCATTGAATGGTTCAGAATTGTCTACTTCTAAAACATGCTCATAGTTTAACGCTGTGCTTGCCTCTACTCCTACTAACTCTGAATGCTTTTGTAGTAACTCTTGTACCTCCCCTAAATATTTTCCTCTCCATATCTATTACCACTCCTAGCTTCATCATACAATCGACCCCTAATATCCCTTTAAACTTTAACCCAGGTACAATTATAAATTCCTGTTCACAGCTAACTGAACATAACTCTACTTTTAAAATAACTACACTATTTACAACAGCAAATCGCTTTTTATTCGACGTAACCAGGCGACTTCTTTTTATTGGCATTATCCTGTCACACACTTTATCCTGAATTTCATTGACGAATTCCTCCGATACTAAACTCGCCTCAGCTCTTGAATCTAATAACGCTCCTAATTTTTTTTCAAAAATTTTAATATCAATTATGGGCAAACAAAAATTTTCTGTTGTTCGTCATTGTCCCCCTCATGTGCGGTGAACTGTTTTGTCTTGTCACCCCTTGTCTAGGTGCAGGTTCCCTACCTACACTGTTACTCCTGAAGAACGTCCGTCTATGTTCCCAATTTTGTCTTTTGTATACAAAATTTGTCCCCCGTCTTGTGTAGTTGTTCCGTCTCGAATCGTACTGCGTTCACTTGTCGTTCCCTGTGTTGCCGAGGTTGTCCACTGCTCACATCGTCATACCTTTGCAGGTACTCCAAAAACATCTCCCTGTCGACAATGTTTTGCAACGCTACATGTTGCCTTACCGCAACCTCGAAATGTCGTGATAAATACTTGATTATTTGTCTGTCCGTCAGTGGTGGATTTAATTGTTTTGCTATGCTATACTTTCGTATAGCATATTGCTCCCTACTTCCTGCAAACTTCCCTTTGAATTTTCCTGTGATTAGATCGTCTCGTACTTGGGAATGTCGATGGTCAATCCAATAATGTTTAAGAAATCTGTCCTTGAAGTCATTATACGTGTAAATTTCCTAATGTTATTGATAAATATCTGAGGATTTACCCTACTATCCCCATAAAATTTCATTTGTTGATCGAGCGACATATTCCTTGTTATGAATCTGGAACCATCCCCCATCAAAGTTGCTACGTTTTGTTTAATTCCGGTCACTTCCCTCTCGACCCTACCTAACTGATTTCTACATGAGTCCGTTACCTCAGTCATGTTAACGTTAATTTCGTCCTCACAGAAGATCCTTACTTCTGTACTTAATTGTCCCATTTCCTGACTTAAACCTCTAATATCACGCTCATTTTTATCTACCCTATTTTCTACTTCCGCCATTTCTACTGTCAAGCTATTTTTAAAATCCTAAACTTCTTTATTTGTCTTATCTATTTTTCTATTTATTTATCTACCCTATTTTCTACTTCCGCCATTTCTACTGTCAAGCTATTTTTAAAATCCTAAACTTCTTTATTTGTCTTATCTATTTTTCTATTTCTATTTTATCAAATTTCCGGTTAGATTCTGCATTCATCCTTTCTAGCATTCTCAAAATTAATTCATTTCCAGCTTCTCCCGACTCTGTCCTCGACTGATCCCTACTACCTCCAGCTTCCACCATTTCTCCTACTTTAGCAAATAAGGCACTATCGTCACTTCCAATTTCCACTCCTTGGCTTCTTAACCACTCCTTTCTCTGCATACGTTCAAATCACTCCCTCACACACTCACAATTATTTCTGACTTTATACAAGACAGACTCTCTCTCTCAGATCGCCAGTTTCCTGGAATAAAATGTTCAAATTTTATTTGGAGCTCGTGCCTCACGTTCGAGTCGCCATAAGATTGCCGTGGAATCGGGGATTAAGGTTTTGAACATCGAGCCCTCACCGTCTTCATTCGAGCCCCACAAATTGGGCGTCACAAGATTGCCGTGGAATCGTAAAAAAATTTGAAGCTTCACCAGAGTCAACAGACAATTTTCAAAAATGCAAAAATTTCTTTAAAAAATTTATAAGTAACAATATCTTTAATTTTTAAAATTTTATTTTCTTATATGTAATCAACACTTCTGTAATTTTTAGTATTAATAACGTAGTTAGTAACACAAAACAAAACCAATACAAATTACATTCAACTCAAAATTCCATAAAAACCAACAGTTTAATAAATGTAAGTATAGATTTAAGAAATTCTCCAAAGTTGTTAACGGTTTAATTATAGAACTAAGTGTAAGGAAACATTTTCCCAAACGTCAGTTATTAATAAATGACTTTGGCATTTTGAATAATTTATGACATTTGGACGAAGTAAAACCCAAAATCTAATCTTAAGTGAATATTAATAACGTCCAGAGACAAAAATCTATTACATATATATATATATATATATATATATATATATATATATATATATATATATATTGGAAGGTTGTTGTTGAGGACATTTAAACAGTAAAAAAAATGACATTTTGTTGATATTCATAATATTAACCACTCAGTCAGTTAAACATTTATTACTGATCTTCTATATTTTACATATAACAAAAAACTCCCTGCATATGGACATGTTAGTTGTAGCGTTAAATATACTTTAAAACCGGTCCTGTTAACAACCTACATGACTTGTAAGAAGAAAACTAAAAAAAAACATTAGCGCAAAATCGTCGCACATCACTCCTTGAGAAGCCAATTTGTGTTTATTTTTTTAAATTATCTGTTTTAAAATGTAAAACAAGTACTTCTCACTTAGAACTTCCTTTGAAAAGTGAGTAAAAGCTAATACAGCCAAAGAGTTTTGGAACTATCGCTTTGCGCTTTATACGAAGTGCGATGCTGGGACATACAATGAATCTCTTAAACGTAATACAAGTGTGCCGAAAAACATTTAGGTTAAATAATCGGAAATAAGAAATACTGTGTAAAACCTCAAATAACTGGATGTAACCTAGATTGTTCTGCATCTTCTAATTTAACTTTTGGTCCTGGATATAGAATTAGTCAGCTTAACTGCTTGTTGGAAACGGATTTCCTGTATAATAAATATTTCAGGGTTCTTTTTCAGTTAAACCTATCCTTTTTCAGCAACTAACAAAAAACTTTGAAGGATAGAGTAAAATACAAAATGTAGGTGGTTTATATTAAAAACAAAAAATACTAATATCACCGTAATTTATATACGGTGGTATTTATGAGGAACTTAAGCTCTCAACAAAACATCCAGTTTATTGACAGTGATTGGCATAAAATCCAAGAGTTTCCAATTGCAAATGAATAAAGCCAAGCTTTCATTATTAATTTGGTTTTGAAGGGTAAATTCAAATATTTCATGAATGCCAAGCCCACATATCACCATATTAACGTCAGAAGTTGGGGAATTTTCAATACGCTCCCCCAGATCTTATTAAACAGAAAATTAATTAGAAATCTTGAACTCCTTAGAATCTTTTCTATTAAACGGGTAAAATATGTGCCCTAGAAGAGCACTTATCGATTTCTAATTTAAGCTGTGTAATGCAGTGATGGTCGTTAGTACAACACGAGGTTCGTTATCTTGTCACGCAATTCCTCTTTTGAAATAACCCGCAAAGCGGTTTCTTGAAATATTTTTCTTTAGGGTAAGAGTGTATAACTACCTACACATCTACGAAGCTCATTATGTGCTTGTATAGTATTACTAAGGGCTTAAGATTAATGTATTTTACGGTAAACATAATCAAGTTAAAGGTAAACCCGGCTGCTCTTATGCAAGCAAATTAGAATTTAACGAAGCTTCGAGACATATCTGTTTACACTATGTCGACTGCACAAAATATACACCAACTACTATGCATACCATGAAGGCTATATAAAACCGTTAGCAATTATTCAACATAATTATTACGCTTATAGCTAAGAAGCTGCTACCCTAAGTACAGGGTTTCATATGCCCTAGTTAGTAGTTTGTCCATACGAAACGACTACGCAGGTAACATGAAATATATCAAGTTTAACGATGATGTTAGTGCTTTACGGGTTACAGTCTGCTTTGGAGTCGAAAGAACAGCAAGCGTGTCCCATGTTTTTCGCTAGCGTTATATAAGGTGTTCCGCATAGATTTCATAATAACGAGTAGGCGGGTTCTTCAGTCACAAGGTGGCAGCCTGTCGAGTAACGGAGGTGAAGCGTTGCTTGACATTGGTTTAAAAATTTAAAACACAAAATAGAGATTTACTAGGTTGCATATTCTTTTAGAAATAAACAACTGCAATTATTAAATTATTATAACTGTTACTGCAGGAATTCCTTCATATGACGAAGTCGTCAAGGAATTGCATCTTCTAGTAAATAGAGGTATACGTTTGTCAAAAAAATCTTTTACTCTACTGTCTTGCAAACAAAGAGTTTTTCTAATTGTATTATAAATATGTCTAACAACTTTAATCAAGTTATAAAAACTAAACTGCAATTTGGGTTCAAAATTTAGACTTAACTACTAAATTGATTGGTGTTATGCAATAGGGATCCAACACACATGACCAATATTTTGACAAAATGGCGGTTAATTTTTGGATTTTTCCTTTACTGCTAAGAGCACTATTTTTGAACGTTTGTAATATTTTTTATGTCTAATATAGGTCCAATTGTATTTGTTTACATATTTGTGATTTGATCTCTACTATTTACATTACTATAAGATAAAAATGAGGGTTGGATCTTTATTGCAAAATAAATAACCACCTATAAAAATTTATCTATGGTAATTATCGATATCGAAATGTATTGTTAAGGGAGTATTTTTTTGGGATGTATATAACTTATAATTAATGTGTGAAAGAAGAGTTTAATTTTGATTTCAGTGTACATTCTTTCTGGTATGTTAATAAATGTAGGTTATTCATCGTTGCGGCGTTTTATTGTCTAGTAGTTAGTTTTGTATTTCAGGAAGCAGCTGAGCAGCCATGGAAAACTTCATTAAGCAATAGTAGTAGAATTTTAACAGGTAAGACAGGAGCTCGTAGCAATTAATGGCAACCCCAAATGTGTTTTTTTTTTGTATTTTAAGGGCACATCGTAGCAATTAATGATGCCCAGAACTTGAGGCTGGTGTAGTAGCAGAAACATCGCAGTATTAATAGACGCCCAAGTCGTGGGGCTTTTAAGCACATATCTTCAGGTAGTCAGATCTCAGTATTTATGGGCACCCAAAACGTGGGGCTATACCTTTAGATGAGATCGTGGTATTTTATATATATGTATATATATATATATATATATATATATATATATAAATGAGACTTCCTGTTATTCATTCATTTTATTCCTGCATAATACATTTCTGGATACATGCACTTTTTAAACGTAATGCTTATATAATAAAACAATCATAATAAACACGGCGTGCGGTTTTGTTTTCAGAATTTCGATTTGGCTAGGAAAACTCAGTAATAGTTAAACCACGTTTAAAACTCAAGGAAACATACTATTGGGGGTATTATTTACATATATTTACATATAAACTGATACTTTCTCCAACGTCTAATTATACTACTTACATTATTTTCAATTATTACAATTCATCATCATCATCATTGGGTCTTCAGTCCTGAAACTGGTTAGACGCGTACCATCATTGTTTCCTACTCTGAACTAACCTACAGATTTCCCCGAAATTTGCACAGTCTGCATCTATCACTATCTGATCTAGGTCTACATCTACCTCGTTTTTCCTATCTCTGCTTGTCATATATCCAATACTATTCCCCGAAAATGGCTTAGAACGTATTCTGCCCTTCTATTTCTCATATTTTTTCCCAAAGATATCCTTGTTCCTTACTGCTTCTATAACCTATTTGTTATTACTTTTGTCTGTCCATCCTCATACATCTGAAGCACGGCATTTCAAAGTCTGCTACTGTTCTTCTGTCTGCTTCTCAGACTGCTCGTATTTCGTAGGCATACTGTCTGTGCTGTGCTCCACACATACGCTTTCAACAATTTTTTGTTCTATGTTTGTTGTCTTTCATCATAGGCGCCGTTCTTTCTTGTTAGATGCAGTTCGGTCCCCTTCTATTGTTTTACAATTATATACCCTATTTCTCAGACATTCAGTGCTTGCGAAGGGGCCTGTGGCTGCCAAGTTACCCCAGCACTTGAACATTTACTGATTTAATATTTTTTCCAATATATCTTTTCGCACAGTCAAAATTAGTTGCAGATATTTCACAACAAACAACTAGTCGTTTATAATAATCAGCAGATTTATTGCGCTTATTTTTTCGTCATTGGGTTTCCCGTCTCAAAACTGGTCGGACCTGTTCCTGCACTTATTTATTTTCTAAACTAACCTACATAGTTCGCTGAAATTCTCACACAGCAATACAGCTCGGTTCCCCTTATATTGTTTTCTAATATTATGCCCTATTTCACTGAGATTTATTGAAGGGGGTTAAGCAATCTGTGACTGCCAAGATCCCCCAACACTTAGACATTTGCCGAAATAATGGTATTCTAGTAAATGCTTTCACGCAATTACCATAATTCGAGAATATTGCCCATCCAATGCTTGTAGTTGCTTATAATAAATATCATGATTCTTCTATTGTTTTCTAATATTATGACCTATATCACTGACATTTATTGAAGGGGGTTAAGCAACCTGTGGCTGCCAAGATTCCCCAATACTTAGACATTTGCCAAAATAATAGTTTTCCAGTAAATGCTTTTACGCAATTACCATTATTCGAGAATATTACCCATCCAATGCTTGTAGTTGCTTATAATAAATATCATGTTTAAGTGCAGTTACTTTCTTCGTCATTAATTTATCCATCTTGGGACTGGTTGGATGCGTACCTCCATTGATTTCTATTCTGAGCTAGCCTACATATTTCTCTGAAACTCCTACAGCATACATCTTTCACTATCTGTGTGCAATAGTCTAACCTAGGTCTACCTCTTCTTCTCTTTTTTCCTATTTCTGCTACTAGTATATTCCGCAATATTCCCTTATGCCGTAGTATGTGGCCTATCATCCTATATCTCCTATTTTTTACCGTTTTCCACATATTTCTTTCTTCCCCTACCATTTTTAGTACCTCTTCGTTCTTAACTTTGTCTGTCCATGATATCTTCATCAATCGCCTGTAGCACTACATTTCAAAGGCATCATATTTTTCTTGTCTGCTTCTCCAATTGTCCAGGCTTCACAGCCGTACAGTGCTGTGCCCCATACATATGTTTTAAGCAATCTTTTCCTTGTTTCTATGTTTGTTGTCATTGAACACAGTAGTTGCTTTTTCTTGTTAAATGTAGCACGACCTTGTGCTAATCTTTGTTTTATATCTTTTGTGCTTTTCCCATTTTGCGTTATTTGGCTTCCTAGGTAGCAGAATTCCTTAACTTCTTGTAAGTTCGTGTTACATATTTGTATTCTTGTTTTTGATTTATTTTTCCCTCCTTTACATACTAGTGCTTTAGTTTTACTTTTGTTAATTTTCATACTGTATCTCTCGGTTAGAATCGTTTCCATTTTATTGAGAGCAGCTACTAACTATTCCTTGATAGATGCTAATACCGCTATATCATCTGCAAATCTAAGCATACCAATTTTTTGTCCCTGCATAGTAACTCCAAATGTCTTCCTGCATTTGACAGTATTCGTTGCTTCTTCAATGTACAAGTTAAAAATTAATGGGGATAGGGAACATCCCTTTCCCACCCCTTTCCGGATGTTTACTTCTCTACGTTCCTGCTCCTGTTTGCTCTTGGTATAAGCTATGTACTATCCGTCTATCCCTATAACTCATTCTAATCTTTTTGAGTATTTCGAACATTTTTTTCCATTTTACATTGTCAAATGCTTTTTCCAGATCTACAAACCCTATATACACGCTTTCCCCTTTTTCTATTGTTTTCTCCATTATCTCCTTCAGAGCAATAATAGCCTCCCGTGTTCCCCTGTTTCGCCTAAACCCAAATTGGTCTTCACCTAGTGTTTCTTCAGCCCGTTTTTCCATTCGTCTTTGTACAATTCTAGTTAATATTTTTGATACGTGTGCTGTCAAACTTATTGTTCGAAAATTTTTACATCTATCTGCGCCTTAGTTTTTTGGTATAGTTACTATGATGTTATGTTTGAAATCTTTGGGTATCTCGCCCGTCTCATACATATAGCTTACAAGTTGGAAGAGACGTTCTGTTACTGCTTGACCGGGGGCTTTTAGAGTCTCCGCTTGCACCTTATCTATACCCGGCGCCTTACCATTTTTCAGACCCTTTAATGCTAATTCAAATTCATCTCTAAGTATAAGATATCCCAAGTCATCATTTTCAATGTCTGATTCCTTTTCTAATGCAGTTAGTTCTTCTCCTGCATATAAATTCTCTATATATTCTTGCCATCTACCCACTTTCTCTACATTTTCTATAATGACATTTCCTCCCGCGTCCCTTATATTTTTGCTATACGGTTTTATATCCCTAAAATTGATTCTAATTAGTTTGTATGCTTCATCTGTCTTTCCTATTTCCATCTTAGTTTGCACCTTTTTGCACTTTTTATCAATCCATTGTTCTTTAGCTTTCCTGCATTTGTGAATAATTTCCCATTTTATGGCTTTGTATCTCTGTTTTCCTGTTTCGTCTGATTAATTTTTGTATTTTCGTCTTTCTTCTATTAAATTCAGGATGTCATTTGTTATACATGGTTTCTTATTTTCTTTTTGTGTATACCCCAGAATATCTCTGGCCGCCATGTCGAGGCTGGATTTAATGTTATTCCATTCTGTTTCTACTTCCTTAGTATCAGATATTTTCAAGATATCTTTGAGCAATTCATTTGACTTTTTTTCGAATCTTTCTTGAGTATCTTTCTCTTTTAGTTTCTGTAGTTCCAAGTGCCTTTTTCCGTTTCTTTTTTTCAAATTTTTAAATTTAAGTGCGGCCTTCATAATTGCGATGCTGTGGTCAGTGTCTATATCTGCGTCTGGGTAGCTTCTACAGTCTTTTACTTGATTCCTAAGCCGTTGTCTAACAAGAATGTAATCTATTTGATATCTTCCTATATCTCCTGGCATCTTCCACGTATATCGTCATCCTAGCATGATGTTGAAATAATGTGTTTGTAATGATTAAATTGTTCTTGTCGCAAAATTCTACCAGCCTATTTCCTCTGTCGTTTCTAGTGCCTAAACCAAATAAACCTACTATCGCTCCTTCCCTACCCTCACCTACCACTGCATTAAAATCCCCCGTAATTATTAAATTTTTATGTCCTTTTACGTGTCTTAATATGTCTTCGATATCTTTGTAGATCGCTTCTACCTCTTCGTCACTGTAGCTAGAGGTGGGCATGTATACTTGTATTATTACTGTGTTTACCGGTTTAGATTCTAATCTAACCATGAGTACTCTTTCATTCTTTTGTAAGTAATTTTCTACACAGTATCCTATCTTTTTCCGCATAACTACCCCCACACCCAAATTTCCCTCCTCTGCTCCTGTATGAATTACCCTGAAGTCACCACTCCAAAAAATCCCCCGCCTCTGGCCACCGAACTTCGCTGATCCCTACTATGTCTAGTGATAACCTATTCATTTCGATTTTTAGGTTCTCTAGCTTACCCACTTGCTTTATAGTTCTAACATTCCACGCTCCGACTCGCAAAATGTTCCCGACTCTTATTCTTAACTTTCCGATGGCATCCCCCAAAGTAGTCCCTTCCCGGAGATCCGAATGGGGGACTATTTTAACTTCGGAATATTTTACCTCAGAGAATGCCATCATTTTATTATAATTCAGGTACGCTGTGTACTTAGGAGGTAATGTGGTGGTTTCCCGTTGCCATCCACATCGCGGTAGTGTGTCTTAGACTGCCATACCGACCCCTATGGCCTCTGCCAATCTAAGTACCGAAAGAGCCGCTGCCCTCTTTCGGGGACCTATCTTCGTCTGGTTCCTCACTAACGACCCTACTACTTTGGTTGGACCTGTAGTTTGACTCATTAGCTCATTAGAACACGCAAGTCATTTCACCTGTTCTAGTAATCTAGAACTTCGGCAAGGTGCAGGTCCATTCGAAATGGATATCACATTTATTGAAACAATTATCATACCCAAATATTTTGATATATTTCCATGTATATTCCTTGCACACGTATTAAACAAATGCATTCAACTGTTTTTTTATTTCAATAACTTCAACAAACCCAGGTTCTTTCAGTAACATGTTTGAAGTTGTTATGTACTGTTGATCAAGAATTCAGCGACCTTTGCTTATGTTAGGGGTGTATTTTTTTACAAATGAAAATAATATCTTTTGTCGAAGTGTAACTATAACGTAAAACCATAACATACGACCATAGCGTATAACTATAACATAAACCATAACATGAAACTATAGCGTACAACAATAACGTAAAGTTATAACGTAATACGGTATCGTAATACTGTAATGTTATACTGTAATGTTATACTGTAACGTAATATTGTAACGTAATGGTGTAACGTGATACTGTAACGTAATACTATAATGCAATAGGTATAACTTCAAACTATATTGCATAAACTATCTCATACAAACAATACCATATACACTCTAACGTAAGAACTATAACGTATAATGTATAAACTATAGATAGAACGCAATATCGTAAACGCTGTAACGTATGCTCTATAAGTAATCGTTTTATCGCAGTGACTAACGTCAAGAGTATCGTAAAGACTAACGTAGAAAATATAACGTAAGACAAAATTGTATGAACAATGCCGTAAAAACTTTCGACTATACTGTCGGCTTCTTCCTAGACTTTTCTTTAGGCTTTTCTCTCAGCTTCTCTCTAGGCTTTTCTCTCGACCTTTTTCTCAACTTTTCTCTCGTTTTTCTCCAGGTTTATTATCTCGCATTGTCTCTCGGCCTGTTTCTTGGCTTTTCTCACGGTTTTTCGAGGCTTTTCGAGATTTTTCACGGCTTATCGCGACTTATAACGGCTTTTTACCAGGTTTAGCGGCATTTCGCAACTTTAACGGCTTCCTTAGGGTTTTCTCGGCTTTCCTTGTGTTTTCTCGGGTTTACTCAAACTTTTTTCGACTTTTATCGGGTTTACGCCACTTTCATTGAGCTTATTCGAGTTTTTTCACTTTTTCGACTTTTCTCGGGTTTTCTCGACTCTTCACGGTTTTTATCGACTTTACTCGAGTTATTTCGAGTTTTCTCGGGTTTTCTGCGGTTTTCTACGGGGTTCTCAGGTTGTCCTGGGCGATCTCGCGATTTTGCGAATTTTATCAGGTATTCTCGGGACTTCGCGGGTTTTCGCGGGTTTACACGGGTTTTCGTTATTTTCTCGGATTTTATCTTGTTTTCTCGGGGTTTCTCATGGTATCTAGGGTTTTCTTGGATTTCACGGATACTCTAAAGTGTTCTGGGCTGTTTTTCGCTTTTCTTGATTGTTCTTGATTGTTTCCAATTGTTCTCAAATATTCTCGATTGTATTCGATTGTTCTCGATTGTTCTCGATTGTTCTCGATTGTTCTCGATTGTTCTCGATTGTTCTCGATTGTTCTCGATTGTTCTCGATTGTTCTCGATTGTTCTCGATTGTTCTCGATTGTTCTCGATTGTTCTCGATTGTTCTCGATTGTTCTCGATTGTTCTCGATTGTTCTCGATTGTTCTCGATTGTTCTCGATTGTTCTCGATTGTTCTCGATTGTTCTCGATTGTTCTCGATTGTTCTCGATTGTTCTCGATTGTTCTCGATTGTTCTCGATTGTTCTCGATTGTTCTCGATTGTTCTCGATTGTTCTCGATTGTTCTCGATTGTTCTCGATTGTTCTCGATTGTTCTCGATTGTTCTCGATTGTTCTCGATTGTTCTCGATTGTTCTCGATTGTTCTCGATTGTTCTCGATTGTTCTCGATTGTTCTCGATTGTTCTCGATTGTTCTCGATTGTTCTCAATTGTTCTCGATTGTACTCGTTTGTTCTCGATTATGCTCGATTGTTCTCGAATGTTCTCGATCGTTCTCGATTGTTCTCGATTGTTCTCAATTGTTCTCGATTGTTCTCGATTGTTCTCGATTGTTCTCGATTGTTCTCGATTGTTCTCGATTGTTCACGATTGTTCTCGATTGTTCTCGATTGTTCTGGATTGTTTTCGATTGTTTTCGATTGTTCTCGATTGTTCTCGATTGTTCTCGATTGTTCTCGATTGTTCTCGATTGTTCTCGATTGTTCTCGATTGTTCTCGATTGTTCTCGATTGTTCTCGATTGTTCTCGACTGTTCTTGATTGTTCTCGATTATTCTCGATTATTCTCAATTGTTCTCGATTGTCGATTGTTCTCGATTGTTCTCGATTGTTCTCGATTGATCTCGATTATTCTCGATTGGTCTAGATTTGTCTCGATCTTCTCGATTTTCGCGATTTTCTCGATTTTCTCGATTTTCTTGATTTTCTCGATTGTTCTTGATTGTTCTCGAATGTTCTCGATTGATTTCGATTGTTCTCGATTGTTCTCGATTGTTCTCGATTGTTCTCGATTGTTCTCGATTGTTCTCGATTGTTCTCGATTGTTCTCGATTGTTCCCTATTGTTCTCGATTGTTCTCGATTGTTATCGATTGTTATCGATTGTAATCGATTGTTCTCGATTGTTCTCGATTGTTCTCGATTGTTTTCGATTGTTTTCGATTGTTCTCGATTGTTCTCGATTGTTCTCGATTGTTCTCGATTGTTCTCGACTGTTCTCGATTGGTCTAGATTGTTCTCGATCTTCTCAATTTTCGCGATTTTCTAGATTATCTCGATTTTCTTGATTTTCTCGATTTTTCTTTTTAGTTCTCGAATGTTCTCGATTGATTTCGATTGTTCTCGATTATTCTCGATTGTTCTCGATTGTTCTCAATTGTATTCGATTGTTTTTCATTGTTCTTGATTGTTTTCGATTGTTTTTCATTGTTCTCGATTGTTTTTCATTGTTCTCGATTGTTTTCGTTTGTTTTTTATTGTTCTCGATTGTTTTTCATTGTTATCGATTATATTCGATTGTTTGGATTGTTCTTGATTTTCCGAGATGGTTCTCGATTGTTCTTGATTGCTACCAATTGTTCTTGATTGCTATCAATTGTTCTCGATTGTTATCAATTGATCTCAACTGCTCTCAACTGTTCTCGAACGTTCTCAATTGTTCTGTTCTCAATTGTTCTCGATTGTATTAGACTGTTCTCAATTGTTCTCGATTGTTCTCGATTGTTCTCGATTGTTCTCGATTGTTCTCAATTGTTCTCGATTGTTCTCGATTGTTCTCGATTGTTCTCGATTGTTCTCGATTGTTCTCGACTGTTCTCGATTGGTCTAGATTGTTCTCGATCTTCTCAATTTTCGCGATTTTCTAGATTATCTCGATTTTCTTGATTTTCTCGATTTTTCTTGATAGTTCTCTAATGTTCTCGATTGATTTCGATTGTTCTCGATTATTCTCGATTGTTCTCGATTGTTCTCGATTGTTCTCAATTGTATTCGATGGTTTTCTCGGGTTTTCTGCGGTTTTCTACGGGGTTCTCAGGTTGTCCTGGGCGATCTCGCGATTTTGCGAATTTTATCAGGTATTCTCGGGACTTCGCGGGTTTTCGCGGGTTTACACGGGTTTTCGTTATTTTCTCGGATTTTATCTTGTTTTCTCGGGGTTTCTCATGGTATCTAGGGTTTTCTTGGATTTCACGGATTCTCTAAAGTGTTCTGGGCTGTTTTTCGCTTTTCTTGATTGTTCTTGATTGTTTCCAATTGTTCTCAAATATTCTCGATTGTATTCGATTCCTAACAATTGTTCTCGATTGTTCTCGATTGTTCTCGATTGTTCTCGATTGTTCTCGATTGTTCTCGATTGTTCTCGATTGTTCTCGATTGTTCTCGATTGTTCTCGATTGTTCTCGATTGTTCTCGATTGTTCTCGATTGTTCTCGATTGTTCTCGATTGTTCTCGATTGTTCTCGATTGTTCTCGATTGTTCTCGATTGTTCTCGATTGTTCTCGATTGTTCTCGATTGTTCTCGATTGTTCTCGATTGTTCTCGATTG
This sequence comes from Platerodrilus igneus, assembly GCA_036346225.1. Taxonomy (NCBI): domain Eukaryota; kingdom Metazoa; phylum Arthropoda; class Insecta; order Coleoptera; family Lycidae; genus Platerodrilus; species Platerodrilus igneus. The sequence goes on from JARFIW010001130.1 coordinate 3,059,402, forward strand.
TTCTCGACTGTTCTTGATTGTTCTCGATTATTCTCGATTATTCTCAATTGTTCTCGATTGTCGATTGTTCTCGATTGTTCTCGATTGTTCTCGATTGTTCTCGATTGTTCTCGATTGATCTCGATTATTCTCGATTGGTCTAGATTTGTCTCGATCTTCTCGATTTTCGCGATTATCTCGATTTTCTCGATTTTCTTGATTTTCTCGATTGTTCTTGATTGTTCTCGAATGTTCTCGATTGATTTCGATTGTTCTCGATTGTTCTCGATTGTTCTCGATTGTTCTCGATTGTTCTCGATTGTTCTCGATTGTTCTCGATTGTTCTTGATTGTTCTCGATTGTTCCCTATTGTTCTCGATTGTTCTCGATTGTTATCGATTGTAATCGATTGTTCTCGATTGTTCTCGATTGTTCTCGATTGTTTTCGATTGTTTTCGATTGTTCTCGATTGTTCTCGATTGTTCTCGATTGTTCTCGATTGTTCTCAACTGTTCTCGATTGGTCTAGATTGTTCTCGATCTTCTCAATTTTCGCGATTTTCTAGATTATCTCGATTTTCTTGATTTTCTCGATTTTTCTTATTAGTTCTCGAATGTTCTCGATTGATTTCGATTGTTCTCGATTATTCTCGATTGTTCTCGATTGTTCTCGATTGTTCTCAATTGTATTCGATTGTTTTTCATTGTTCTTGATTGTTTTCGATTGTTTTTCATTGTTCTCGATTGTTTTTCATTGTTCTCGATTGTTTTCGTTTGTTTTTTATTGTTCTCGATTGTTTTTCATTGTTATCGATTATATTCGATTGTTTGGATTGTTCTTGATTTTCCGAGATGGTTCTCGATTGTTCTTGATTGCTACCAATTGTTCTTGATTGCTATCAATTGTTCTCGATTGTTATCAATTGATCTCAACTGCTCTCAACTGTTCTCGAACGTTCTCAATTGTTCTGTTCTCAATTGTTCTCGATTGTATTAGACTGTTCTCAATTGTTCTCGATTGTTCTCGATTGTTCTCGATTGTTCTCGATTGTTCTCGATTGTTCTCGATTGTTCTCGATAGTTCTCGATTGTTCTCGATTGTTCTCGATTGTTCTCGATTGTTCTCGACTGTTCTCGATTGGTCTAGATTGTTCTCGATCTTCTCAATTTTCGCGATTTTCTAGATTATCTCGATTTTCTTGATTTTCTCGATTTTTCTTGATAGTTCTCGAATGTTCTCGATTGATTTCGATTGTTCTCGATTATTCTCGATTGTTCTCGATTGTTCTCGATTGTTCTCAATTGTATTCGATGGTTTTCTCGGGTTTTCTGCGGTTTTCTACGGGGTTCTCAGGTTGTCCTGGGCGATCTCGCGATTTTGCGAATTTTATCAGGTATTCTCGGGACTTCGCGCGTTTTCGCGGGTTTACACGGGTTTTCGTTATTTTCTCGGATTTTATCTTGTTTTCTCGGGGTTTCTCATGGTATCTAGGGTTTTCTTGGATTTCACGGATTCTCTAAAGTGTTCTGGGCTGTTTTCGCTTTTCTTGATTGTTCTTGATTGTTTCAATTGTTCTCAAATATTCTCGATTGTATTCGATTCCTAACAATTGTTCTCGATTGTTCTCGATTGTTCTCGATTGTTCTCGATTGTTCTCGATTGTTCTCGATTGTTCTCGATTGTTCTCGATTGTTCTCGATTGTTCTCGATTGTTCTCGATTGTTCTCGATTGTTATCGATTGTTCTCGATTGTTCTCGATTGTTCTCGATTGTTCTCGATTGTTCTCGATTGTTCTCGATTGTTCTCGATTGTTCTCGATTGTTCTCGATTGTTCTCGATTGTTCTCGATTGTTCTCGATTGTTCTCAATTGTTCTCGATTGTTCTCGATTGTTCTCGATTGTTCTCGATTGTTCTCGATTGTTCTCGATTGTTCTCGATTGTTCTCGATTGTTCTCGATTGTTCTCGATTGTTCTCGATTGTTCTCGATTGTTCTCAATTGTTCTCAATTGTTCTCGATTGTACTCGTTTGTTCTCGATTATGCTCGATTGTTCTCGAATGTTCTCGATCGTTCTCGATTGTTCTCGAATGTTCTCGATTGTTCTCGATTGTTCTCGATTGTTCTCGATTGTTCTCGATTGTTCTCGATTGTTCTCGATTGTTCTCGATTGTTCTCGATTGTTCTCGATTGTTCTCGATTGTTCTCGATTGTTCTCGATTGTTCTCGATTGTTCACGATTGTTCTCGATTGTTCTCGATTGTTATCGATTGTTATCGATTGTTATCGATTGTTATCGATTGTTATCGATTGTTATCGACTGTAATCGATTGTTCTCGATTGTTCTGGATTGTTTTCGATTGTTTTCGATTGTTCTCGATTGTTCTCGATTGTTCTCGATTGTTCTCGATTGTTCTCGATTGTTCTCGATTGTTCTCGATTATTCTCGATTGTTCTCGATTGTTCTCGATTGTTCTCGATTGTTCTCGATTGTTCTCGATTGTTCTCGATTGTTCTCGATTGTTCTCGATTGTTCTCGACTGTTCTTGATTGTTCTCGATTATTCTCGATTATTCTCAATTGTTCTCGATTGTCGATTGTTCTCGATTGTTCTCGATTGTTCTCGATTGTTCTCGATTGTTCTCGATTGATCTCGATTATTCTCGATTGGTCTAGATTGTTCTCGATCTTCTCGATTTTCGCAATTTTCGCGATTTTCTCGATTTTCTCGATTTTCTCGATTTTCTCGATTTTCTCGATTGTTCTTGATTGTTCTCGAATGTTCTCGATTGATTTCGATTGTTCTCGATTGTTCTCGATTGTTCTCGATTGTTCTCGATTGTTCTCGATTGTTCTCAATTGTTCTCGATTGTTCTCGATTGTTCTCGATTGTTCTCGATTGTTCTCGATTGTTCTCGATTGTTATCGATTGTAATCGATTGTTCTCGATTGTTCTCGATTGTTCTCGATTGTTCTCGATTGTTTTCGATTGTTTTCGATTGTTCTCGATTGTTCTCGATTGTTCTCGATTGTTCTCGATTGTTCTCGACTGTTCTCGATTGGTCTAGATTGTTCTCGATCTTCTCAATTTTCGCGATTTTCTAGATTATCTCGATTTTCTTGATTTTCTCGATTTTTCTTGATAGTTCTCGAATGTTCTCGATTGATTTCGATTGTTCTCGATTATTCTCGATTGTTCTCGATTGTTCTCGATTGTTCTCAATTGTATTGGATTGTTTTTCATTGTTCTTGATTGTTTTCGATTGTTTTTCATTGTTCTCGATTGTTTTTCATTGTTCTCGATTGTTTTCGTTTGTTTTTTATTGTTCTCGATTGTTTTTCATTATTATCGATTATATTCGATTGTTTGGATTGTTCTTGATTTTCCGAGATTGTTCTCGATTGTTCTTGATTGCTACCAATTGTTCTTGATTGCTATCAATTGTTCTAGATTGTTATCAATTGATCTCAACTGCTCTCAACTGTTCTCGAACGTTCTCAATTGTTCTGTTCTCAATTGTTCTCGATTGTATTAGACTGTTCTCAATTGTTCTCGATTGTTCTCGATTGTTCTCGATTGTTCTCGATTGTTCTCGATCGTTCTCGATTGTTTTCGATCATTCTAGATTGTTCTCGATTGTGCTCGATTGCGCTCGATTGTGCTTGATTGTACTCGACTGTTCCCGATTGTTCTGGATTGTTCTCGCTTGTTTTTTATTACTATCGATTGATCTCGATTGTACTTGATTATTCTCGATTGTTCTCGATTGTTCTTTATTGTTCTCGATCGTTCTCGATTGTTTTCGGTTGTTCACAATTGTTCTCGATCGTTCTCGATCGCTTTTGACCGTTCTCGATCGTTTTCGATCGTTCTCGATCGTTCTCGATCGTTCTACATCGTTCTAGACCGTTCTCAATTGTTCTCGGTTGTACTCATTTGTGTTCGATTGTTCTGAAGTTTTCTTGAATTACCTCCAAGTTTTGTTGACGATGTCTACTAGGGCGAAGTGATTGTGATACGAAACAACTTCCCACAGTTGTTTGCACGAGGTCTACTCGGGCGACGCGATCTTGATGTTAACAACTTCTCACAGATGCTTTCACAAAGTCTACTAGGGCGAAGTGGTCTTGATCCAATCAACTTAGCGAAGACGTTTTAACGAAGTCTACAATGGCGAAGTCCTTTAGGTAGCAAGTGATCTAAATGTTGCAACGTTTAGAATTAATGATTATTGACAATGACTAAGTTCTAATGCACCAAAAAATATATTTCTTTAACTTACTGTATCTGTTTCTAACACTAGCATTCGAGTGAGTAATGCTTTCTGTAAAATATTTAGAAGTTAATATTGATCTACTCAAACTAATTGATTGATTTTTAGTGATAGATATTTGTATTGCAGATGTAATATAGATTATGTTGTTTCATAACTACCGGGATAAAAGTACCTTTCTCCAATGACCAGAAGTGCATTAATATCACTTCCCATTGATTACTCGAAACCATTAAATAAATGTACCAAACGTATATTTGAACACTTCGCAGTGATGTACACCTACATTAAGATATGCCGAGTTCTTTATTTTTCAATATTTTTCCTTTTTTTCATTGTCCGATAATCCTTTTAAAAAGTAGTGACTGACGAACACTCCGCTTTATCAAAATCTATCTTTTTTAAAATTTTATCTTAGCTCAACGTTGGTTATCTAACTCTGAGAACGTGTCAATAAAACATAAGTTGAAACCGTTGCGTCTATGTTAAATTTTGTCTTTTATTAACGTTCCACGCTAACTATACACGGTGTAAATCTGTTTAGTATACATAAGGAAATCACATGCAAAATGAAACTTTGGAAGATTATGGCTTTCCTAATTATTTTATAAAGAAATGGTAAAGGGATAATTTATTAAGAATGAAATGCTGTTTCTGTTGCTATAGTTACATTTTAAGTCCACTAAGTTGTTTTAGAGAAATTCTGAAAAACTTCTATCCTTGATTAATTATTATTATTGGATCACCAAAGTTAAGCAACGTTCAGCGTTGTCACAAAATTGGATGGGAGACTGCTTATTCATATTTCCCAGCTTCTTGGGGTGTGCCCATGGTGACCCCTATCAAAATAATACATTCAAATATGCATCCATTGCAACTTGTGTACCAAAATTTGAAACTCCTATCCCACAAGAAAGTCTCAAGTTACGTTAGAGGAAGGTATTTAAAAATAGAAAGCTTTTCCGAAGTTTCTCTAAAAATTGCTTAATGGACTTAAAATATATCTATAGCAACACAAGCAGCATTTCATTCTTAACAAATTATCCTTTTACCATTTCTCATTAAAATAATTAGAGGAGACAATGTTTCCCAAAGTTTGATTTTGCATGTGTATCCCTATGTATACAAAACAGATTTACACCCTGTATATCAATAACTTCTTCTCCCTCCGGGGTATTTTACGTATGCACTGCACTATTTCCATGTGTAACTATCTAAACCAATGCACATCATGTTTTTTTATTACAGATATACTTGCGGACATTACCAACGTTACAGAAACTAAAAAAGCATTTAATATCATAATGCAGTGCTTTTAAGCAAGAGGATGTTAAGAAGTTGAAAATACCAATCTTGCATTTAAAAAAATTCACGATTTAACTACAAATTCTTTAGTTCGATGTGGTGATTGTACACAATGTTTTCAAAACCTGAGCAGTTTTAAGAGACACGTAAATCGTCAACACATAAACAATAACAACGATACACTGAAAAGATATTTGATGTACACAACAAAAATCGGAGTCAGGCTCACTTTCTATGACAAATTCGAAGTAAGATTCAATGTCACTTTCTAATTCATCATTATCTGGTGAAGTTCTGTCGTCAACCCCTTCAAACCATTTCATAACCGTTAGGAAACGGAATTGATGAATATCTTGACAAATAACACCAACACACAACAGCGCGTATATGTAGAATGACATTCAAAATATAACAAAATACACCGACGGGTGAATGCGCCACTAGAGAATTAACCGCGTTATTTAAATTTGAAATAGTACAATGGTCAAATTGACCGGAGAACAGTAGTTACGGGTTAAATTGTGTTCCTAGGACTTTAATATATTGTACATTGTATCAACGTGGCAATCTATTTATTTATGGTGTATTTCGTTTATTCCATGCACACTGCTACTACTATGCCTTTTCTTATTTTCAAAAAGACTAAGGCAGTTTTTATACGTCTTCTTCTGCTCATTTTGATGATCGAAGAGGATTTAATCGAATAAAAGTTGAATAATATTATTTAGTTTTGGTACCTGTAAGAACGCTGTCCATATCACATAAATAAAGCTGCATTTCCAGATTAGCCTAAAAACGTCTTAATAGAGTTGAAGTACACTATTGCGCAGCAGAAATGTAGCTAAAGAATATTTGTCAAAATATTTAGATCAGCTTTCTTTATGTAGATGTATTAATGAATCTAGCAAACATTTACGAGCAGTGTAAAAGTCTAAAACGTAGAACTTTTAAATGGGGCTTTGTGTCTCATATGCACGTTAAAGCTTTTTAAATACTACGCCAATTATTCATAAAGCAAATCGATTGCGCTGTCATTTTCAAAACTAGAAGAGCGAATTACGTTTTGTACATTGACGTGAACAAAGGGACGTAAAGCGTATTAGAAATCTGCTGGTGTAAGCGTGTTATTACTAGAGATCCTAATGGAGGTGAAAAAGTGCATATATTAGCAAGATTCTGATAGAATGACGTTTATTAGTACAGATCGATAGGACATGGGACATACTTAATATAAAGCTTCTTGGTAATTTGTTGTGACAACGTAAAGTGGATGTTGTAGCAGTTTTGCAAGTTGTAATTTCCTTTGGGTCTCAGTGATTGCTTGGTTGATAGACCTATAAAATCGATTCATCCTGGTTACATTTTTTGCGGTATTATGATATTGAATGTAAAGCTGTGTCGACGTGACTATTCCAATAAATAGAAATATCAATACGAAATATGAAAATTAACTACTGAACTAGTTGTAATTTTGTATTTCGCATTAACATGAAATGCTAGGAGTAGATATTTCTTATACATCAGAGAACACCTTAGTGTTCACACTCGGAATCAAAAAATTTTCTTTTAAAAGCATGTCGTTGGAAATGAGGATTGTACTTATATTGTGTACCTACATCGAAATGTCTCGTTTACAATGTTTTGCTTATATAACTATACTCATACAATATATTCACAGGTCTATCAAACGCAATTTTATTTTCTTAACTTCCTTGTTCGTCCGCTATAGTTGGTTTCAAGATTCTTACCTCGCGTCATTGGCTAAATTTAGTTCAAACTTTATCTGTCTGTACTATAACGGTGTAGTCCCAATGTTTATTTCTAACTTATAGTTATTGTAACGAGCAAAGTGTAGCTCTTCCTTAATAGGTGTAGACGTTTAATAATGGGGTTAAGTTAAATAGGAAATTATTTAGTAAACAGTTTCTAAGTTAATGATAAAGCAACAAAGTTAAACCGGGTCGGTAGAATATGAAAATAACGGCATATAAGGTAGATGACAACTGACATGTAAATCTTAAGGGCAATAACTAAAAACCTAATCTTGTGTTGCTCGTAAGACGAGCGGGTCAGTAAGGAAAGAACGAAATGAGTAACGGAATGCTCGTCCGAATCATAGAAAATGGAAGGGAAAGAAAGAAAAAGAATACGTCGCTTACATAATTAGAGATTGGGAGGTCTAAAGAACGAAACAACAGAACATACTACGAAATCCACAAAATACAAAATACAAAATACATCTAAAATATAACTCTAATAAGCAGCTTCTACAAATTTAAACTGCAGATTTAAAGACGAAATTTTGAATTCTGCATTTCTCACGTACTAATATTAAGTACTAATCGTATCTAAGTAATAATCAAACTTACGCTTACAGATAATCAGACCGTTAAAAAAACGCAACAAAACATCCTGCGCCAAATCGGTCCCTCAACCGCTTCCATCGCAACAAACGCGTTTAAGAGAACGTCTACTGTCTTCTCCAACAGCACAAGAATCTGACTTTCCAATACTCCACCCGAAATTAATACATTGACCAGGAAGCAAGGTTTTTCCTGGAAATTACGAATTTTGACGAGCTGCTGCTGTTTCAAGGAGGGTAGAAAGCATTAACGTTCACTCACGGGACATACTTCCTACCTCACATACGAACGAAGGCGTATTCTTGTGACAAATGCTCGCCTAACATTTTTCAAGCGGTACATGTAGGGAATCGAACCTGGGATCTTGCGATTAGTAGTCATACGCGAACCTATTTAACCTGCGGAGCACCCTTAGCACAAGGATACTGCCGAGTTATATAGAGAGATTTCCTTACTTTGCACAACACGCCAGAATACTCGCACCGTTAATAAAGGACATCGTTGACATTAGAGCATCAGGAGCAGGTGTTTGTATCTACGCCCCCGACAGCGAACTTCGATTTATTTGGGACTGCTTGAAAAGGAAAGCCGTCGAGTTCCACACCTTCTAATTGAAAACCGTTGTCAAAGACGAACTGACCAACAGTTGTTTCTAGAAACATTTACAACCTTCTAAAGCTTCAGCACTAACACGGTGTGAGGGCATTAGAATCACACGTGGTGATTCGGCAATGCTTCGCGTGTCAACGCTATAGACATTTCAGCAATCGCAGTGGCCGCAAACCAAAATGCGCAAAATGCAGAATATAGCATGCAAAGAAGCCAGAAGAAATTCCAACCAGCTGCAACGGTAAACACATAGCTGACTTCCGAGAATGCACGATATGCTAAGGGAACATGCTTATTAGAAACCGAAACAAATAACAGCACCTCTTCTGCAGACGGAATACGACGAGTACTAATAGAGCTTCATCAAGGTCTCTTACTAATGCAATTTTCTACAAAAATACCAAACACATCACTGCACAGAAACCAAATCAAGGTTTTCAGTGATTAGCGTACCTGGTGATACCTATATGGCAAAGGACACAATCTCATACGGACGAAGCAGCAGTAGCATCAACTCCACGCCGGAGAGTAGGAAACCAAAAGCTAAAGCTATCGACAACACACAGAAACCATCATGCGCAGAGCCAACTTCTGCCCAAGACCATTTGTTGCACCGCAACTACAGTGTTAGAAAAACTCCGTAACGGACAACGCAGATAATCGCACCACCAGCAAAACGCCACACTACTACGTAAAGTACTCGAATAGCTACAAAAGATATCCATGTACGGAGAGCAATACAACCTTTAATATAGACCGCATTCATAAATCTTTTCACCCCCTTTAATGGATAATACAAACCGCACACAACTATGAATCCTATCATGGAATGCCAACGGCCTCTCAAATAACCACAATCTTAAAACACTTCCTAAAAGAATTGGACATCACGCTGAAGACCGTCAGCTACATCACATACAGACACGACAGACCGACCGAACAAGGACTTTAACAGCCGGAGGCGTGGCTGTCCTTGTCCACCAGCGACTTATGCACCACACCACGGATCTTGCGCATCTCCATATGGGCGCCGTAGCGAGTACTTTGCAGATAGTGTCTGCATACCGCAGTCCGATAGACTAGCATCAGCAATTAGAAGACATCATGAATCTATTACTCGACGATTATCGCTAGAAACCTTAACGACAAGTACAAATCTCGGGAATCCATCAAAAATTAAAATGGAGGCGCTAACTACACGCCACGCCTCAGGAAGGAATTCCAGCTTCATAGAATCAGACTCGCCTACGAAAATTCTGCCAAACCCACACCACCACTCAAACGTCCTTGTCATTATCATAGCGAGAAGCTTTTCCTACAACAGCATGACGGATATGGTAGAAGACATAAGTTCTGACCACCTGCGGATCATCATCACCCTACTTATGGATCCGCAACCAACTCGTAGAGCAATTCCTGAGAGACGTACCGAAACACCAGATGCTCTTCATCACTTGAAGATTACCCTAGGAAACTAACCTGCGTTAAGGAAAACAAAAGACACCCAGGAAAGGCGGATTCGCCTACTTTACACTGAGAAACATAATGAAATGCACATTAGTGTGCATCACCAGACTCTTCAACGGGATCCTTGCAGAAACAAATTTCCCCAAATCCTTGAAAATTGCAATAATTATGACGATTCCAAAACCGGGTAAAACAGTATCCAACACCAACCATTACCGACCAATGTCTTTTCTAAGTTGTCAGTCAAAGGTTTTAGAAAAACTGTTTCTCGAACGACTACAGGGCCACCTAAACGACAAACCGCAATAATTCAAATTCAAGAAAGAACACTTGATAACACTATAATTAATACGATTCCTTGATTAGGTAGCAGAAAACTTCAGCAAGAGCCGAGTCACCGTTACTGCTTAACAAGACATCGAACACGCTTTCAACAAGGTATTGCATACGGGATTCTTATACAAACTAGACGCAACCACCAGGTTCCAACATCGTACATACAGCTCCTTAACAGTTGACTCGAGGATCGACAGCTTGTTACGGTACATTTTTTATTTGTAAATTTACTGTCTCCTTAATTCAAAATCCATTTTAATTTCTAATTTCTACACTTTTATTAAGTCAATCCTGATCTAGGCATCAAACGTTACTGGTTTCTTAGTTAACTCACAATCCATCTGTTTATATTTCAATTTCTGGTACCTTCCCTAAGCATACGGTTGACAAAAATTCTCGGCATGTTGCTAATTTAATTGTAATTAGTTAAAGCGGCATTGTTATCTTTGCAAGATAGAGATATGCTCAAATATATTTATATTATATATGAAATTTTCGTGATGATTCTACAGAAAACAACGTTATAAATAAATTGGTTAAATGCGTTCACTATATTTCTAGCGTTAGTTCGCTTTGTTCCTACTAAGATAAATAGTATAAACCGAATCAGTCAGTTGAAAATACTTATAGTAAAAAAGTTATTTTCTGCAAAGGTGATGTTTCTTTAATAGAAATTTTGATATTTTCAGCCCCATTTGTAACCAACATTTTTCGGATTTTAACGCTCATTCTGAGTCGTGTACTTTATTTCCACATTATTAGGTTATTTGAACTGATGCTTACTTAATCGTACCACAGAGTCCATATTGTCGTTACCATACATTTTGTTAGACTGCCGTTGCGGTTACCTAGGACCCTCAAAAACCTACGTAAACGAACCATGTTAAATTTCAACAGATACGATTACTTTATTCACTTACAATTTCTGAATTTGACGGTAGTACCTAAACATTTAGGGAAAATTAACAACACACTGCTGTCTACCTAACAGTGTTATTATTAGAATAAGGATTTACTGTAGTTTGGTATGATAATGTCTTTATATTGATGGCTAAATGTGTTAATTTGTTTCGCAATTGTAGAGAGGCTTGATAATTGTTCACCAGTTGTCAAGTGTCTAATTATTATCTGTTACTGTACATTGTGCCTAAAGGCATTATAGGAAATATGTACTTTGTTTCTTAGGTGTTAGTAGGTTCAATTTAAGGCGAGCTGGTAATGGTCAAAGTAGGTAAGATTCTTGTTAAATTTATATATGATATTTTTTATTCTGATCATTTACAGTAGTTAAATACCGCTTAGTTTTGTTATCCTAAATTATGCGGCAATATTTATGGGGTGTATATTGGAGTGGTGCTTCTTATTAGATATAACGAATATTTTATACTAGTACGTGAAGGGTGAAGAATTCAGATGTTTGTCTTCAAACCGGCAATTTCGTTTGCTATTTAAGTTCATATAAGGTAATTTACAAAGGTTATATACGAAGGCGTAGAAGGGCCACCAAAAAATCGCTCTACTTATTTTGGTTAAATTTCGACTTCGATGTCGAAATTTAGTTAAATTTCGACTTCGATATTGAAATTTAATTAAATTTCGACTTCGATCTCAAAATTTAGTTAAATTTCGACTTTGATGTCGAAATTTAGTTAAATCTCGATTTGGATCTCGAAATTTAGTTAAATTTCGACTTCGATCTCAAAATTTAGTTAAATTTCGACTGCTATGTCGAAATTTAGTTAAATTTCAACTGCGATGTCGAAATTTAGTTAAATTTCGACTTCGATCTCGAAATTTATTAAATTTCGACTTCGATGTCGAAATTTAGTTAAATTTCGACTTTGACCTCGAGATTTAGTTAAATTTCGACTTCGATCTCGAAATGTAGTTAAATTTCGACTTTGATCTCGAAATACCAACAAGAATAAACTTTTCACCGTAAGTTAAAAATTCAGGAAAATTTCGAGATAGAAGTTAAAATTTAAGTAAATTTCGACATCGAAGTAGAAATTTAATAAATTTCGAGGTCGAAGTCGGAATTTAACAAAATTTCGACGTCGAAGTCGAAATTTAACTAAAATAAGTGAGCGATTTTTTGTGGCCCTTCTACGCCTTCGTAGTTATATATGTAACGTTATTCTTTCAGATACATATGTTGTATAAAATTCGAATTGGGTCGTCTATGTTTTTTCGATTCTTTAGACCCCACCTCATCTCCATGCCCGGCTTTGTTTAGCGCGGAATTCTATTTGTTTTTTTTTCTTTCACTTCCTTTGTTACACGTAATTCGAGCAAGCATTCCGTTACTAATTTCGTTCTTTTCCTACTGGTCGGCTCGTCTTACCGCAAATAAACTGCAGGTCAGAGTTGACGAGGAATTTTCCAAAACAGTGACCTTAATTTCTGGGGTACTGCAGGATAGATAGATTTTGCTTGCACATTTTAACGCATACGTACACGATATTCCTACCATGCTATAACGGAAAATTTTTGATATTGGTGATATAATGCGTTTTTTAGGGGTATGGTGAGAATGAAGTGCTCCGGTACTGATCAGATAGCTTCAAGGTGTAGGTTTAATACGGTCGTTAATCAAAATATAAAAATCGGTTGAAAGATTCGTAATAAGGGTAGAATATAAGTCCGTCAGGCACCTGCGCTAACAACAACAACGAGAATTGTTCCAAGTCCTCAGATAAAATTAAAAGGAACATAATTTATCAAGCAAAATCTTAAGTTCCAATGCGCAAGAATTTATTGAATTATCATTTAATTCTCCAACAAATTCACAAAATACAATCACCGAAATATATGGCAATGGAGGTTAGCCCTCCACATTGACAATGATAAATAATTGAATTTAGTTACTAACACAAGTATGATTAATCAACAATAATCTTGAAGAGTCGAGAAACATACGTAATACACACAACTAGGGCACGAGCCAGCAGGATATAAGCACATAGTTCTGTAAATATTATATAAATAAATAAAGCATACAAGTTTATGGCCACAAAATTGCAGTATAGCTGGTATCGTTAGTACCAAATAATATGTTAGAGTAGAATCTATTTAAGAATAGTCTGTACGTCATCATGCGCACACCGCCAAAACGGTGTCAGATTAATCCATTGTTTATAAATAGGTGTGTTCATTCAGCATTTAAGCGGTGTAGATATTTTGCTGTTAAATGTCAATTGTCATTTGTGACTTTGACATTCTATACTTATTTCTTATGCTTTCGTAGTTTAAATTGAATAATGTACAACAGCTAGCAGTAAAATTCAATTAGTGCTTCTGAATGGAACGTGATTGATTGCGGGCTCACACCCCCACGATTTGTAATGGCGGTTAGAGGCTAAAATGCGTAATGCGTGAATATGTGAAAAAATATAATATATTTTGGTAATTTTAAATGTAATGTAAATAACTAAGAATTTATATAAACGGTTAATATAAGGATGCACCACAGATGATTCTGATGCAAATAAGTATAATATATAACAGTAAACAGCAAATAATGTACTTACAGTTTCTGCGTGAATTACTTTGAAAACACGTCTGCGGACGTTCGTGGTGGACAATGTTTGTTGCTCAATGTTTACAACCCGACTGGTCCTTTTATCTGTTTATTGTAACAATTTAACATTTGTGCGATGCGATAATTTGTCCTTGTGATAACACATATTTGCATCGGGGTTATGAAAGGAATGAAAAAAAACTGAAAATAAGGACGAAACATTCAGCTCGCCAAAATTATCAACTGTGGGGAAATTTTCAAAAAAAAGAGAAACAAACTACGTAGTATTCATAAAAATAGTTGAATACTAATGCTTTAAGAAAAGTTCTATGTACAGATGTAACATGCAAATGATACGTAAAATAATTATTGCGATTGTAAAGGACCCAACTTTACCGTAGGTCATTGAGCAGACGAGAACTGTCGCAACCAGGATGTACTGCGGTGATTCTCCCCAACCGGCAGGGCAAGGGTGAGGCATTAGCATCACCTACTGCTACTAATGTCCCAACATCTGCCGGGTTGGCTGACTGAGATATTGCCCAATTACCCCGCTGGTAAAGAGTGTGAAGGTATTCTTGTCTTTAACGCTTCCAAAAATCGTGTTGCAAACGTTGCACTGACTGCCAACGAGATAGTCGGAATGCGCTTAAATGCGACAGATCCTGATCGGGGGGGTATGGTTAAAGGCTCAAGTGTCAGAAAGTGATCTGGCGAAAGACCACTTAAATCATTTGGTTCAATCGAAATGGTGCATAGGGGGGCGTGAGTTGAATAATGCTTTAACTTACACGCAAAGTGTCGCTAACTATCTGAGAGCAACGACCACGACGGGCGGTAAAACGACGCAACGCATCAAGAAATACTTCTCCCGTTAAATCTGAGGAAAGTTATATGTAAATGGCTTTTGCTGCAAACCATACAAAGATACTAATGTACGCTTTCTGCGTTTTAGCTCAACGACGTCGAGATAAAAAATATGGTACATCGTACGCCATAATCAACATCTGCCACGCTAAAGAGTTTTATTTGAAACGCGAACTGAAGATCAATCATCCATGAGAGGGGTATTATGTATTGGTCGTAACTGGAAACAACGATTACATTACAATAAATGATGCCTAATTGTGCGTCTGGCTGATAATATCCAAAAATTTTATTCAACGAGATATAGAGTGGTATTGACACCAAGGTGCGAATGTTCCAAATCAACTTGATGAACTACGAGTTCCATTAAGTGATGCTAGCTGGGAAGAAGTGCCGGGTGTTTGGTTTTGAACGGTAACAAAAAATGCATCAGACGACTAACGACCCTAGGTCTAAAAAAGAGAAAAGCTTTTGAAATGATTTAGAACAAACAATTCTGTTTGATGCAGTCAATTTCACTGCTGAATGCGAAAGCTTGAATCTCGTTGACAATAATCATCAGTACGCGATAAAGAGCATGTGCGGCTAAGGCATTTAGAGTCTTCGACTATTGTCGCAGATTACAAATAAAGCGGAAACAGTATACTAATATGTGTTGGATTTTTTCGCAATGACAAAAAACGAATGAGGAGGCAACTGATGATTGATTGTGCGAATTCTATTACCAATGTGACAGTTTTTCTTCTCCAAAGAGATCATTACTTGCGTGCGAATAAGATAACCATGAGTCTGTGATAAGTTGAAGCCAAGGCGGTTTCGCCCACCAAATGCTACATGCGAGAAGTTCCTCTAGA
Organism: Platerodrilus igneus; assembly: GCA_036346225.1. Taxonomy (NCBI): domain Eukaryota; kingdom Metazoa; phylum Arthropoda; class Insecta; order Coleoptera; family Lycidae; genus Platerodrilus; species Platerodrilus igneus. The sequence continues at coordinate 3,074,975 of JARFIW010001130.1, forward strand.
AGCAATCTTCTAGACGCCGGTTCTGCAGGATTGTCTGCATAACGAATGTGAAGCCAATTGTTGGGAGGAATTATTTTCCGTATGTGAGCAACTCTGTTTGCCATAAATGTTTTCCACTTATGTGGTGTAAAGCAAATCCAAGATAGAGCACAGTAGAGTCACTCCAAGCGAAGACCTCATCGCTGAGAGAATGCTGTTGACAGTTTTGCAAAATAAAAGAAAGCAATACTGGGGCGCATAATTCCAAGTGGGGAGTTGAAAGTCGCTTGAGAGGTGCGATATTAGACTTGGCCAAGACAAATGCGGTAGATATGTTGCCATCATTAGTAATAAATCTGAATTAAACAACTCGAGCGTATCTCAAATTAAAAGCGTCGCAAAATGCGTGAAGTTGACCTGAAACAAATGCAGTCGGTTTGAGACAGCGAGGTACATTAACCCAAGCCCTGTGCGCGAGAGAGTGCTTGAATTGTTGCCACCGTGAAAAAACATTGTCGGGAGGTACCATATCCCATCCTAACCCTAATGTTCATAAATGTTGATTGAGATGCTTTGCAAAAGTGTCAACGGTGCTAAAAATCCCAAGAGATCGTAAATTCATGCTACTGCCGTAAGGATAGAGCGCATGGTACATGAGGGATCATCAGGTTTGATTTGAAAATACATCTGAAGATTAATGCCATTGAAGGCCTAAAATTTTGACAACCGAATCGATATCAAACTTTGCGGGATGAATTTGTGCATGCTCTACTGGAATGCCTTCTAAAATCGAATTGTCATTGGATGCCTATTTTTTCAGTATTACTCATACTTTATATAACCAAAAAAAGTATCCATAAATTGGGTACAGTCCGGAGAATTGATTATCCAATTGTAAACTTCCAACAGAGGCACTCATGATGAATGAAGGTCACGTCACTAGTAAAAGCTTTGTGACGACAACAATAGACAGAATTGCAATGTCAGCGCTACTATGAAATGACAGTATGTATGTAACTCGTTTATCATCACTTGCGAGAAGCAAACTCCAAACCTTTGTGTAGTGATTCGATCGAAACGAGGAAAAAAATCAAGATATAAATTGTTCGCATATAGTCCAAGAACATAACGACACATAAGATGTGTAGATTTCTTAGATAGTTTAATGCGTCGCTAAAAGATCAAGGTGAAAAGTATATTAAACCTTTCTACCACTAAGTAGACAAAACCGTGGTGAATATATGGTTGGCATACAAGGGGTATATCAACAAAATAGAACACTGGTTTCGAAGACTGTGGGGATGCATAATTCAGCGCCGAAGTTGCTTATTGTCTAATAAAAATAAACACATCTGTATCAGGAACACCAAAACGAAGTAGAACGTCCTCGAGGGTAGGCTAAAAAAGAAAAGAACCAGCACAGTACTATCTATCTTAATATCTACGTCAAGGTAAATTTCGGCATTGGCCCATATCTGTGAATACGAAACTGCGATGGAAAGACCCGAATTGCAAAGGTTTTCCGATTTCCAAGTGCAAAAAATGGGGAGTTGGTCTTTGTTTGAATAAGAATGCTGAAAGTTTCTAAATTTTTCACTTGAAGTAATTCCCCATGTACTACAATTATAGCGGATTGTACAATGTAGGTATTTTGCAATATATAATTGTTTTGCAATAAATATAACATTTTCAAGTTTTTGAATATTTTCATTATTCCTCTATTGATATTTGCACCTTTCAGAGTAATATTTGATAACAAAAAATAAAATAAATAATCGTGCATTTAATGCTTTAGGCAATGCTTAATGAATTTTTTTACCTGAGCGTGTAATAGTCTTCATTGAACGTAATTGCTTACACTCCAGCTTCTGACAAACAAAAAATTGTACTATTTATTTATTTGTCACTGTAACTGAAAAGGCGATGCTTTCCTACATCATTATTTTGTAGAAAGTTTTAGTACCAGAACATTTTTTGACTTATTGATAGCTTGGTCCAAACGCCTCAGTTCTACACAGCTGCACACTAGTAACTCAGAAGTTGCTAAATAAATATCTATTCAAATTCATGTATATCCTCATATCCTTCTGAGACATATTATAATGAAATAGGAACGAACGTCAGTTGGCAACATTATAACCATAGAATGAAAACAAACTTTGCTAAACTTCAACTATTACTTAATACAAGCAGATAAACTTTGTTGCAGACTTAATTACGACAGCTCAAGTAAGGGCTTATGCCCTATGTTGTTATTGTATACAGAAACAGTTATTTCTCCTTCATCTGATATAGACTTCATTAAGTATTTACTTAATACTGAAACTTTTACTGCGATTACAGTTGCCATCATGGTTTTAGTGTATTGATATTTTGAATTGCTTTGTAGTTTGAGCAAACGCCTGATATATGTGAGAGAGTACACCAATATTCGTCCAAGACAAAGTATACAATAGTTTCATGCTTAAAAAATATTTTGCATCAATATGTGTAGGTAGATAGATAATTACTACAAAATAATCTTTAGTTTAAAGGAAATCCCATCTGATTAATGTAAGAAACTTTTAATAAGTATTAGAAGTGTATTATTACAGACTGCAGAAGAGGCCATAAAGCAATTTTTCGACTGGCTATTTCAATTTGTGACGTGGATATTTAAAATTAAGAACTTATCAGCTGTCGAACCTAGCGCTCTCAAAGTCATTTTTCTATGTCAGCGTTTAATCGTGAGATCCTTGCCGTTTGTAGTTGTTGTTACTGGGGCTAAGTCGTTCAATAAGCCTCTAAGCCTTTTCTTTTTTCGTTGTTGGGTTCTTGCTAGCGGATCTATGGCTGTTGTAGACGGATGCGAAATTTGTGTCGATGATGTGAAACATTTTTTTAGCCAGTGTTGTGCAGTATCCTGTGCTTGTCTCTATCTGTAAGTCGTGACTGATGTTCTCGTTTCTGACGTGCCATGGTGCTCCTGTGATCAGACATAAAACGATGTATTGTAATGCTTCAATCATACGTGGGTTACGCTTGCTGAGGGATATCGATCATTTCAGCTGATGTCTAGGCGATTATTGCTCTTAGGTATGTTTTGTAGCTTCATAAACTGGTTACTGTCAGAAGTCTGTTATTGTGTGTGATCAAGAAGGAGGTGTAGATCGACTTCGGTTTGTCTTGTCCTATTAACTACGGACATGATGTGTGTTGAAGCTCAGTTTGCTATCGATCTTATTCCTAAGCATTTTATGCTGTTGATCCAAGTGAAACATCTGTAGAGTAGAGTTTGCCGGATATAGGTGTACTCTGTATTAGGAGAACATGATGCCTTGGGTATTCTCTACGTTGAGTCCTAAGTTAGTTATTGCTGATTCAAGGTTTCGTCCTCTTGCGAGGTAGTTGGTGTCATCGGCGTATTATCAGCATTCTACGTTTTATATTGTAACGCCTCGTTTTTCTTATTTACATTGTTAGCCTGTTCTGAGTTTGCAGCCTCCAATTCTCTCCTTTAGTTAATACTTTTCTGAACTGTCATTTTTAAATTGATAAGTGCCGTGCTCTTGACTCTGAACCTGCACGTCTAACCTTGTAGTTGTAATTCCCACCTTTTGTTTATAAAAAATTGTTTGATTTGTTATTCTACGATGTTACCAGTACTTCGCTTTGCGATGAGTACAGTTTTGTTACACATTCTACTGTTTACCTTCTTCACGAACGACATTCTTGTGAATATATTTTATTATATTGAAACGCATGCTTTATGTAGGGGAATTTTAGCAATCGTTTGGAATTTATTATTATTATCGTCCGGGTTTGGTAAGAAGAAAAGTATTTATGCTTTTAGCGGATTGAAGTCGTTATTGCTGCCGGACTGCTTTGATATTAATTAGCGTACCCGCCTGTTTAATCTCCCGTATTTAAAATTAAATTGTTCCTAACCTTCAGTGGTAAGTATAATTTTTGTAGCAGGAACCAGGAACCAGTAGGAAAACAACGAAATCAGTAGCGGAATGCTTGTCCAAATTACGTATAATAAAGGAAGTGAAAGAAATGGGAAGAAATAGAATGCCGCTCCAAACAAATTCGGATGGGGGGGGGGGGTCTAAAGAATGAAACAACAGGACAATCGACTCAATTTGTATTTTGTACAACATCGGCATCTGAAAGAATAATTACACACAAAAGTCCATGAAAAATAACCTTAGTGAGCAACCTCTATTATTTTAAATAGCAAACGATATTGCTTGTTTAAAGACAAACAGCTACAGTCTTCACTCCTTACGTACTAATATAAACTATTAATTATATCTAGAAACATTCTACTGTTTACCTTCCTCACGAACGACATTCTTGTGAATATATTTTATTATATTGAAACGCATGCTTTATGTAGGGGAATTTTAGCAATCGTTTGGAATTTATTATTATTATCGTCTGGGTTTGGTAAGAAGAAAAATATTTATGCTTTTAGCGGATTGAAGTCGTTATTGCTGACGAACTGCTTTGATATTAATTAGCGTACCCGTCTGTTTAATCTCCCGTGTTTAAAATTAAATTGTTCCTAACCTTCAGTGGTAAGTATAATTTTTGTAGCAGGAACCAGGAACCAGTAGGGAAACAACGAAATCAGTAGCGGAATGCTTGTCCAAATTACGTGTAATAAAGGAAGTAAAAGAAATGGGAAGAAATAGAATGCCGCTCCAAACAAATTCGGATGGGGGGGGTTTCTAAAGAATGAAACAACAGGACAATCGACTCAATTTGTATTTTGTACAACATCGGCATCTGAAAGAATAATTACACACAAAAGTCCATGAAAAATAACCTTAGTAAGCAACCTCTATTATTTTAATTAGCAAACGATATTGCTGGTTTAAAGACAAACAGCTACAGTCTTCACTCCTTACGTACTAATATAAACTATTAATTATATCTAGAAACAATCAAGCTGAAGGGTGTTCCGTAAACAAAGAACTACTCCATTATACACCCGTTAAATATTGCCGAATAATTTAAGATATCTAAACAAAGTGGTGTTTAACTACTATACTTAATAACAAAAAAAAATATCATATATAATTTTAACAAGAACCTTACCTGCTTTGACCATGACGAGCTCGTCTCTAATTAAATCTACTATCACCTAAGAAACAAAGTACATATGTACAATAATGCCTTTGGACACAATCAACATTAATAACGAATAATAAAACACTATGATAAATTCTGGATAATTATTAAGTTTCTCTACAATTGCGAAAGCTATTAACACAGTAATCCATTAATATAAAAACATTATAATACCAAACTGCAGCAAATCCTCGTTTGAATAATAACGATATAAGTTAGACAACAATGTGTTGCTTACTCTCTCTAAACGTTTACCTACTACCACCAAATTCACAAATTGTAAGTAAATAAAACAATCGTAACTGCTAGCATTCAGTAATGTTTGTTCTCGTTGATGGCCTCTCGTATGTGTTGTAGTGACTTCGGTTATAGGGTGTTACGGCTGAGTGGTGGCGCTTTGCTGCAGTGCGTCCTGTATGGCTTTTGTGATATGTTCGGTGACTATTAACGTTCGGATTGCCGTTTGTGATTTTTCTCTAAAAAAATTCGATAAATTTTTTTCAGTTCACGTTTGTTGATGTTTTCGGTTGTTGGTGCATTTTAAGTGGATATAATATATATATATCTATATATTGCTGTGATATTTCCTTTGAATGCGGGAACTGGATCCTTTCAACAAAAAAATTCTAGTCCCACAGATTGGGCGTCATAAACGGCTGTGATCCTCTTTTCGCCTCGGCTGCTCACCTAATGTTATAAACCTCCTCATTCATAAAAAACAACACATTCCTACCAAAAACATCAACGTTAACTCTATTTACATCAATATTCAGAATACATTAAAATTTCAAAATTAAAACTCAGCATAAATTTCAGTTTTAAAAAGAATTTCAAGATTAATTTTATTATCATTTTAATGTGCATCCAAAATTAAAGTCCTTGTTGGATGCCTACTAATTAATATAACGATATAAGCAGACCGGAGTCTGAGTATAAAGGGAGCATCTACCACCCCTTTACCTTAATTAACCAGGTTCGTCTAATTGAGCTCAAAGACATACCCAAATTTTCATCATATTACCGAACATCAAAACTAAATACTCCTTTCTACTTCAACAAGCAAATTTCATCTTAAAATTAAAATTTTATGGTTAGTACAATTTCACTAATGTCCATTTAAAGTAAATCAATTATAAAGTTATTCAACACACACAAAAATGTCAAACAAAATAGTATACTGTCCTCGTAGCTTCAAAGTACATCGTCCCTTTAGTTAATCACACCATTCCAACAGGATTATATTTACGGCTTCTAATTCTCAACGCTTTTAAAATTTTCTCCATCACCATTTATTTAAAGTTGTTTCTGGGCTTTTCCGGAACTCATCTATGTATATCTGACCCTTGTTTCGTGGATCCAGACACGTATTTGAACCATTTAATTATTAACACCCCGAAAAATAGCAAATAACTTCATACTTCTTTCACCAATATACGCCAAAACTGCCTACTTTTGTGTATACATTTGTCGTTGTAAATTTTGCTAATTGGTACAGTGAAACTAAATTTTATTACCTTGTATCTAAGTGCACTGAAGTACATTCATGTTAGCACGTAAATAACCAACTATTTTGAATCACTAAAATATACGAGCAAAATTTTAAATTATTTTATCAAACTAAAATGCACTGTTTAACATCTTCAATCAAGTCGCGGATGTAAGAGCTTTTAACGCATCGAATAGTCAAAAGTCTAAGAGTCTAAGAGGGCTTGTTTATATTCATCTCGGTATATATAGCAAAAGCCGGCACGTCGCTTTTGTCCTCAAAACGGGTAATTCTAAAGAATTCCTCATTCTATGTTCCCAGTCTGTCGCTCGCGCGTCGATTTTACGAATTTTCACTCGTCCCATTTAAATCTCAGAAATTTCAACACACGGCACGCAAGCATGTCCGAGAAAAACTAATTAATTTTGTACAGAAATTGTTGTTTCTACCTCTGATATTTGCATCCTATTTTCAACCAATTGTGACCCTCGTGACGTTGCTTAAATCCCGCTTTTACTATATGTGTCTTTGCTTGACGCATTTTCTCTTTCCTTTTCTAACCTGTTCGTATTGGTGCAAATTGATATTCTTTATTATCGATTATATTTTAGTCCATGTGGACTGTTATCTGGGTTTAATAACCCCGTATCGCACATTCTCGTGAATATTAAGCCCCGGTTTCTCCAAGATTCTTTGAAACTATTAATTATCTACAAAATTTACGCCGTATGTGATATTTAAACTACGCAGGTGTTCAAAATAATATTAATTCTCAGAGCTTTATTTTCTGGTATTATAATCTTGGGTTTTTACAAGTTTCTATAGATATTATCTGTTACTAACGATTCAATTAACTTCAATTAAAATAATAGCCTTTAATTTTTAGTGAATCCTAACTAAATATTAATTATTATCTGTACGCTTTGTCTACTACTTGTTACTTAAAATAGGGTTAATTAATATAAATTTTGCACGTAATTTCCATTTGTTTAGGAATAATTACATTACACGCAGAGCTTTTTAATACTGTTTCTTTTGATATAAAGCGTCTTGTACATGATTTTAAATCTCTTATTTTTACTGAAACGACCGAATTTATTTATGCTTCATGGTTTTAATAAAGCGTATTATTTAATAAAATTCCTTATACACGGTGATTAAAATTATTTGATGTGATTATTTAATTTTCTACCCTGGTCTAAATATGAGTATTTTCCCCCTATTTGAATACAAATAATCCCACTTATTTGAATGCAAATATAAAGCATTTAGACAAAAAAAATTACAAAAAAACTGCCTATCTCTCTCTACCCTTATCTATCTAACTTACCTACTTTGTCTCCAATCGAAAAAAAAATATTTACACCTATCCTATATCCCTATCCTATTCCTAACTTTCACCTAATTCTATAAACTGAAATTATCCCTAACTTCATCCTACTCATCCATCTAATCCTATATACATCCTATATACCTATCCTATTCCTAACTTTTAACTAATCTTCACTATACTTTACTTCATCCTACCTAATCCTATATACCTATCCTATTTCTAACTTTATTCCTAACTCTCCACTAATCTTATATGAAAAATCTATACTTAACCTATCTTATTTTCTTCCTACCTTTACTCTTTATTCTCATCCTAAACCTATTCCTAATTATCTCCCATATTTATCCTATACCTAGCTTTATTTTCTATAAACACTTACTTCTACTCTTCTATCTACACCTATTCTATCCCTATCCTATTTAAATCTAACTCTCTTCTTGACCCTCCAAGTCTTTCTTCTCACCATCCTAATACTCTTCATCCCTATTTCTCCCCCTTCTATATCTATACTTAACATCCCTATTATCTCACATACAATAAACTTATCATCCCTATTATCCTGACTCTTAAATATTACTTCTTCTTCAGTCCCTACACTTGTCTGTTTCTTATTTATTCTTATTTCCCTTTCTGCCGACAAACCAAACGATACTACTTTACAATTATCGATTTTTCCCTCTATGGAAAACCCTACGTACCTTCTAGAATTTTTGTGTAATGGAATCCGCCAGAATGAATCCCTTAAATCTACTTTATTAAAAACAATCTTGCCATCTTTACTTAATTTCGCCTTCACCTGCTCCTGATATGCTGCTTCTACCCCCACTACTTCTGCATGTTTTTGTATTAAAGCTTGAACCTCTACTTTCCTTTCCTCGGGACATCTTATCGTGTTGATCTGTTTACCTTCATCATCTTCTACCTCTACTACATTAATACTAAACCCCGTGTCATCCTCTGTCACTTCATAACTGCCCTTCCATGGCACTACCCTATCCTTAATCCTTATTACCTTCCTTTCCATATCTATCAAAACCCCTAACTTCATCATACAGTCAACATCTAAAATGCTCTGAAACTTCAGTCCAGGTACAATTACAAACTCCTGTTCACAGCTAAAACCTCCTATATCTATCCTAAGCACCACAACACTATTTACTACAGCAAACTTCTTTTTATTTGGAGCTACTAAATGGCTACGTTTTATAGGCATAATTCTATCACAAACCTTATCCCTAATTTTGCTGACGAATTCCTCCGATATTAAACTCGCCTCTGCCCCTGTATCAAGTAATACTTCTACATTATTCTCAAAAATTTCTAAATTAATAATTGGCAAACATAATTTTTCTACAGTTTCTGGCTCTACTTCCTCCTCAATTTTGAAAAATTCACGTGGATGTTCATATACATTCACACTGAAATCTAGTGGTCTGTCGCGTTCTAAAAATCCTGTCTCATCCTGTTTTCCGTGCTTGGTCCTGGTTGTCCTTCTACAACCTGTGCGTACGTCCTCCTCGTGTTAATATCCGTGTCCCTGTCTCTATTCGGCGTGCTGGTCACAGTCCTGTTTATCTCCGGTAAACTGTTCTGTCGCGTGTAACTAGGTCTTGGCGTCGGTCCCCTAGTCGCACTATTGCTCCTGTATTCCTGTCCTCGTCGTTCCCAATTCGGTCGAAAATTTCTGTTGTAGTCAGACCGTCTCGGATAATTCGGTGTCCTGTTGTCAAACCTAACTGTGTTAACGTTTCGTTCTCGTATATCTCTTGTCCGTCCAACACATACATCGTCATATCTCTGTAAGTATTCCAAAACGTCTCCCGTTCTGTGATGTTTTGTAAGGCCACGTGTTGTCTAATTTCCAGTTCAAAATGTCGTGATAGGTACTTGATTATCTGTCTGTCCGTCAATGGTGGATTCAGTTGTTTGGCCACACTGTATTTGCGGATGGCATATTGCTCCTAGAACCTGCAAACTCTCCCTTAAATTTTCCTGTAATCAAGTCGTCCCTAATCTGATCCTGTTTGTGATCACTCCAGTAATGTTGTAAAAATTTGTTTTCAAAGTCCTGATACGTGTCTATGTCCTGTCCTACTAAATTGTACCATGCCTCCGCATTGTCCTTTAATAAAGCCTTTATCGTATTTAGTTTAGTCTGTTCGTCAAATAAATTTCCCACTAGATTTCTTACACTATTAATAAAAATTTGTGGATTTACCCTGTTATCGCCATAAAACTTCATGTGTTGGTCCAATGATACTCCACCTGTAGAAAATCTGGGACCATCCCCGTTAAATTTGACATGTTGTATTTGATACTACTAACTTCGCGTTCTACCCTGCCTAACTGATCCCTACATGAGTCCGTCACTTCAGTCATTTTATATTAATCTCTTCTTCACAAAAATGCGTACTTCGGACCTTAAATGTCCCATTTCCTGTCGAAGACCTGTAATATCACGCTCATTTTTTCAACCCTATTTTCAACTTCCCCATCTTTACGGTAAGACTATTTTAAATTCTGAAACTTCTTTATTCGTCTTATCTATTTTCTCACTTAGGGTTTCCTAACTCCTGTTAATGTCTCATTCATTCGGTCAAATTTCTTATTCGATTCTTCACTCATCTGCTCAAATTTTCGATTTGAGTCCTCTCTAACCCCACTTAACGTCTCATTCATTCTTTCAAGCATCCTCATTATCATCTCGTTTCCTTGATCCCTGATTCCGTTCTCGACTGATCTCTACTGCCTCCAGCTTCTTCCATTTTCGAATTTTTTCACCCAATGCACTATCGTTACTTCCAATTTCCACTCCTTGACTCCTTAACCACTCTTTTCTCTGCATACGTTCTAATCACTCACACACACTCTAAAATACTCTTAAATTTATACACACAGAAACTCTCTCTCAGATCGCCAGTTTCCTGGAATAAAATCACAAAATTTTATTTGGAACTCGAGCCCTCACGTTGTGGTCGCCAAAATTTGCTGTGATATTTCCTTTGAATGCGGGAACTGGGTCCTTTCAACAAAAAAATTCTAGTCCCACAGATTGGGTGTCATAAACGGCTGTGATCCTCTTTTCGCCTCGGCTGCTCACCTAATGTTATAAACCTCCTCATTCATAAAAAAACAACACATTCCTACCAAAAACATCAACGTTAACTCTATTTACATCAATATTCAGAATACATTAAAATTTCAAAATTAAAACTCAGCATAAATTTCAGTTTTAAAAGAATTTCAAGATTAATTTTATTATCATTTTAATGTGCATCCAAAATTAAAGTCCTTGTTGGATGCCTACTAATTAATATAACAATATAAGCAGACCGGAGTCTGAGTATAAAGGAGCATCTACCACCCCTTTACGTTAATTAACCAGGTTCGTCTAATTGAGCTCAAAGACATACCCAAATTTTCATCATATTACCGAACATCAAAACTAAATACTCCTTTCTACTTCAACAAGCAAATTTCATCTTAAAATTAAAATTTTATGGTTAGTACAATTTCACTAATGTCCATTTAAAGTAAATCAATTATAAAGTTATTCAACACACACAAAATGTCAAACAAAATAGTATAATTTACCTGAAGGTTACTGTCCTCGTAGCTTCAAAGTACATCGTCCCTTTAGTTAATCACACCATTCCAACAGGATTATATTTACGGCTTCTAATTCTCAACGCTTTTAAAATTTTCTCCATCACCATTTATTTAAAGTTGTTTCTGGGCTTTTCCGGAACTCATCTATGTATATCTGACCCTTGTTTCGTGGATCCAGACACGTATTTGAACCATTTAATTATTAACACCCCGAAAAATAGCAAATAACTTCATACTTCTTTCACCAATATACGCCAAAACTGCCTACTTTTGTGTATACATTTGTCGTTGTAAATTTTGCTAATTGGTACAGTGAAACTAAATTTTATTACCTTGTATCTAAGTGCACTGAAGTACATTCATGTTAGCACGTAAATAACCAACTATTTTGAATCACTAAAATATACGAGCAAAATTTTAAATTATTTTATCAAACTAAAATGCACTGTTTAACATCTTCAATCAAGTCGCGGATGTAAGAGCTTTTAACGCATCGAATAGTCAAAAGTCTAAGAGTCTAAGAGGGCTTGTTTATATTCATCTCGGTATATATAGCAAAAAGCCGGCACGTCGCTTTTGTCCTCAAAACGGGTAATTCTAAAGAATTCCTCATTCTATGTTCCCAGTCTGTCGCTCGCGCGTCGATTTTACGAATTTTCACTCGTCCCATTTAAATCTCAGAAATTTCAACACACGGCACGCAAGCATGTCCGAGAAAAACTAATTAATTTTGTACAGAAATTGTTGTTTCTACCTCTGATATTTGCATCCTATTTTCAACCAATTGTGACCCTCGTGACGTTGCTTAAATCCCGCCTTTTACTATACGTGTCTTTGCTTGACGCATTTCTCTTTCCTTTTCTAACCTGTTCGTATTGGTGCAAATTGATATTCTTTATTATCGATTATATTTTAGTCCATGTGGACTGTTATCTGGGTTTAATAACCCCGTATCGCACATTCTCGTGAATATTAAGCCCCGGTTTCTCCAAGATTCTTTGAAACTATTAATTATCTACAAAATTTACGCCGTATGTGATATTTAAACTACGCAGGTGTTCAAAATAATATTAATTCTCAGAGCTTTATTTTCTGGTATTATAATCTTGGGTTTTTACAAGTTTCTATAGATATTATCTGTTACTAACGATTCAATTAACTTCAATTAAAAATAATAGCCTTTAATTTTTAGTGAATCCTAACTAAATATTAATTATTATCTGTACGCTTTGTCTACTACTTGTTACTTAAAATAGGGTTAATTAATATAAATTTTGCACGTAATTTCCATTTGTTTAGGAATAATTACATTACACGCAGAGCTTTTTAATACTGTTTCTTTTGATATAAAGCGTCTTGTACATGATTTTAAATCTCTTATTTTTACTGAAACGACCGAATTTATTTATGCTTCATGGTTTTAATAAAGCGTATTATTTAATAAAATTCCTTATACACGGTGATTAAAGTTATTTGATGTGATTATTTAATTTTCTACCCTGGTCTAAATATGAATAATATATACATAGTCGTGGAACCTTTGATTAATTTCGTGCCCACTCCTAGGTCAACATAAAATTTTCAAAAAAATTTTTATTAAAAAAAATTTTTTACCATTTATTAGACGCCTACAGATTTCTCTGCTCACCCTGGCTAGCTTAGCAATCGGCCTCTTCTTGAATACCTATCTTTAAATATATACCTCTCTCTCACACACACACACCATCAAATGAAATTACCAAAATAATACAACAGCCATACAACCTTTTATTTACACATGTTAACAGATAAAATATTTACACTTGGGTACAAACAATTTGGTACAATTGTTGCCAGCTCAATTATTAAACGCATTACAGTCCTTAGTTTTTAAAATTAATTTTTACAAAAATCCTTCATGATATGAGTAGATGGACCCCACATGTAACTCTAGTTTGACTTCATACTGGTCTATTATGAGCTCATTATAACCTTACATTTTATTGAAAACAAATTTACAGACCCATTTACTCCTTACAACCACAATTTATAGCCTGAATAAACCGTTATATATCATCAATAAACCCCTTTTTACTAATCAAAATTAATTGTCCTGCACATGTACCTTTTTAAACAAGTTTCAAAAATAATAAATACGCCACCAATAAGTCAAACACCAAAATATTAACACAAATGTTTATACAAAGACAGAAATTTAAAGTTCGTTACCTGGAGTCACCTACGTTCCTCGTCACAGCTGCAGATGGCTACCAGAAACCCCCGTCGATGTGTGTATCTACTACGAGGAAGCCTGGATCCACAGATCCCCACCATTCAACATCTCCGCTACCAATCCGGTTCTTCTCCCAAGATATTAGCTTCGTCTCAACAGTACCATTCCATACCAGATATTTTATGCATAGAAATTGCTTTCAGATTTGCTTACCCCAAATATCATCCATCCATTTAATAACCTTGTCGTAGCAACAGCACTTCTTATCTAAACAAGCACCAACTCGTGCAAACACTTTTATAACTTGCGGTCCGCTACTACAGCTTTTATGATTTTTAACAGGATGTTTGATGTAACTTTACTGAACACAATAATTGCTAACCGAAAGCTTTTACTATTGTAAGTTGTAGATCTTAATCCGTATTTAGATCTCAATGGAAAGAAAAAGGGAGCTTTAATATATTCGTTCATGTATTTATATTATTCTCAAACCCCCCTAGTGGAACCTGTTTCATGTGAACAGCTTGTTTTCGAAACGGCTTCTTAAAATTTTGAACGTAACCGACTATCATTTATGAAAAATTTCTCCCGTCCATTGTGCTGTTTACATAGAATTTCGTTTCCTACCTTACTATATGAGCACTTCTCGAAAACTGCGCGCTATCAACCAATGATATAATTTCCTGTCGTCACACCGCCCCACCTCTCAGCTATCAATCTCTGTTCTACGCTTTTTTGGTGTCTCCTTTAGACTCCACTTGAGTTACAGAAAATCGAAATTGTAGTCGTCCTTCACAAATACCCGTATATCTTACGTGACTTCAATTCAACGCTTCATTTATATATGAGCAAAAATATATTGGACATACTAGCGCCATACTAAAACATCGACTGTCAGGTCATAAAAGTGATATTCATACTAATAAAAATCGCTGCGCATTAGCAGAGCATATTTTGAACAACCTCGATCATACGATTGATGGGAACAATCCAAAAATTCTAGCAAAACAATTGAATTATAACAAGAGATTAATTCTAGAAATGTACCATATATGGAAACAAAAAGCTGAAATCAATAAAAAAACTGACACACAACAACTAAGTAACATTTACACCTATCTACTACATTTACAGGAAAATGAAAACGAGAGAAGGAGTAACTACTAACCAATGAAGGCATTCGGAACATACACGAGTATAGGAACGTACTCGACTATAGAAAGATTGACAAGTTACTATCAAACTTGATCACCTGACATATGAAATGGCGTAATTAGTTTATATTAAAAATTACACTTGATTTATATCCTTTTCAATCCAACCCAGCACGAGGTGAACATCAACCTTTTAGATAAATAATGTAAGAAAAATGTTTTTGAGAGTGATTTTTACTATGACATTTAACTTTTAATGTTAAGTATTGATATATTTGTATGGTTTTGGCGAATCAATTTTAATAATGTAAGTAATCGATTCAGAATATTATTTCTACTGTATCACATTTCTTAGATCCCTGATGAAGTTGTCCAACAGACAACGAAAGCTTGGAAAATTACCATAGCATTAATAAAAATAATGTTATAGAGAATTGTTTTATTCAATAATTAGGTCGACACCCTTATAATTTAAGTACTATATATATATATATATATATATATATATATATATATATATATATATATGCTGTGATATACTCCTGTGAATGCGGGAACTGGGTCCTTTCAACAAAAAATTCTAGTCCCACCGATTGGGCGTCATAAACTGCTGTGATCCTGTTTTCGCCTCGGCTGCTCACCCAATTTTATAAACCTCCTCATTCATAAAATTAAACAACACATTCCTACCACAAACATCAACGTTAACTCTATTTACATCAATATTCAGAATACATTAAATTTTCAAATTAAATTTCAGCATAAAATTCAGTTTTAAAAGAATTTCAAGATTAATTTTATTATCATTTTAATGTGCATCCAGAATTAAAGTCCTTGTTGGATGCCTACTAATTAATATAACAATATAAGCAGACCGGAGTCTGAGTATAAAGGAGCATCTACCACCCTTTACGTTAATTAACCAGGTTCGTCTAATTGAGCTCAAAGACATACCCAAAGTTTCATCATAATTCAGAACATCAATACTAAATACCCTTTCTACTTAAACAAGCAAATTTCATCTTAAAATTAAAATTTTATGGTTAGTACAATTTCACTAATGTCCATTTAAAGTAAATCAATTATAAAGTTATTCAACACACAAAAATATCAAAGTTCAACCAAAATAGTATAAATTTACCTGAAGGTTACAGCACTCGTAGCTTCAAGGTACATCGTCCCTTTTGTTAATCACCCCATTCCAACAGGATTATATTTACGGCTTCTAATTCTCAACGCTTTTAAAATTTTCTCCATCACCATTTATTTAAAGTTGTTTCTGGGCTTTTCCGGAACTCATCTGTGTATATCTGACCCTTGTTTCGTGGATCCAGACACGTATTTGAACCATTTAATTATTAACACCCCGAAAAATAGCAAAGAAATTCATGCGTCTTTCACCAATATACGCCAAAACTGCCTACCTTTGTGTATACATTTGTCGTTGTAAATTTTGCTAATTGGTACAGTGATACTAAATTTTATTACCTTGTATCTAAGTGCACTGAAGTACATTCATGTTAGCACGTAAATAACAAACTATTTTGAATCACTAAAATATACGAGCAAAATTTTAAATTATTTTATCAAACTAAAATGCACTGTTTAACATCTTGAATCAAGTCGCGGATGTAAGAGCTTTTAACGCATCGAATAGTCAAAAGTCTAAGAGGCCGAAATTCATATTACCACCGGTATATATAGCGAATAGCCGGCACGTCGCTTTTGTCCTCAAAACAGACAATTCTTAAGAATTTATCATTCTATGTTCCCAGTCCGTCGCTCGCGCGTCGGTTTTACGAATTTTCACTCGCCCCATTTAAATATCAGAAATTCTCACACGGCACGCAAACATGTCCGAGAAAACTAATTAATTTTGTACAGAAATTGTTGTTTCTACCTCTGATATTTGCATCCTATTTTCAACCAATTGTGACCCTCGTGACGTTGCTTAAATCACGCCTTTTACTATATGTGTTTTTGCTTGACGCATTTTCTCTTTCCTTTTCTAACCTGTTCGTATTGGTGCAAATTGATATTCTTTATTATCGATTATATTTTAGTCCATGTGGACTATCTGGGTTTAATAACCCCGTATCGCACCTTCTCGTGAATATTAAGCCCCGGTTTCTCCAAGATTCTTTGTAAACATTAATTATCTGCAAACTTTTCGCCGAATGAGCTTTTAAATAAACCCTGTTTTGTATTTCGTGCTAAAGCATCTGACCGTTTCCAATATCCTTAGAATCGACATGTTTATCTAAACAAATTAAACTGAAATTGCCTTTTAAAATACGCAGGTGTGTTCAAACATCCTACTTCTAACTAACACTTCTAGGATTTGCATTTTATTGGGTTTTACAAGTTTCTGTAGATATTATCTGTACGTTTTGTTCAATACCGGTTACTTGAAATAGAGTTAATTAAGATAAATTTTGCACGTAATTTCCATTTGTTTAGGAATAATTACATTACACGCAGAGCTTTTTAATACTGCTTCTTTTGATATAAAGCGTCTTGTACATGATTTAAATCTCTTATGTTTAATGAAACTAATAAATTTTTATACTTCACGGTTTTAATAACGCGTATTTTCTAATAATATTCATTATACACGGTGATTAAAATTATTTGATGTGATTATTTAATTTTCTACCCTGGTCTAAATATGAGTATTTTATATAGCAATTAATAAGATGAAGTAATAATCTAGACTTTTTAAGTAAAGCCCAAATGATCATTTTTCAAATCGAGCTAGTTTTTGAAAGAAGGAAAATATAAGGCCTTGGACAGGATTTGAACCTGCATCTCAGTTTTGCCGGAACTGTGCGTTAACCAATTACGCTACCGAGACCGATGGCTATAATTGGAAAATTTACAAATCTAAATCGTATACAGTACCATATATAAGTCTAACTTTCAATTACGTTTAGCATTTTTGTCAATCATATCTGAAATTGTCAAGTTTTTGACTTATGTCAGATATAGACATTGAGCAACGCTCAAAATCACGGCTATAAGCCAAGTATTAATATATAAATATTATAAGTAGTTTTTTACACAAGGTAAGTTGATAATACTAACGTATTGCAATTAATAAGATGAAATAATAACCTAGACTTTTAAGTAAAGCCCAAAATGATCATTTGAAATGATCATTTGAAATGATCATTTGGGCTTTACTTAAAATGTCTAGGTTATTATTTCATCTTATTAATTGCAATACGTTAGTATTTATCAACTTACCTTGTGTAAAAAACTATTTATATATATATATATATATATATATATATATATATATTATCGTGTAATTAAAAGGAATGATAAAATACATAAGTTAATTCATAGGGGTGAGAGCAATTAAGTACAGTCAAATAAATTTATTGAGCTAAAAGATTTTCAACAATTATTTCCTAGCTTAATTAATGGATAATAGAGGAACATTGATTTAGTTTAACGCGTGATTAAAGTAGGAATAATTTATCTTAATTAGATTTAGTTAGGAACCATGATTCATAGTATATATGTAAAAGAGTAAAGAAAAATTATTGGAGTTAAATTATAGCATAAAGAAGTTCTATGGAACAGTTTTAAAAGCGTTAATCACCTTAAAAATAACGATCTCTGCGTTTAGAATAACAAGGGGGAAAATAGATTTCTTGGTAAAGTTTGCCGCAAACAAATTTAATAGCTTAGTAGAACCAACAACCGTTGAAATTAAAGCAGCCAAGGCCGAAAACAAAACCACACAGGATTGATGTAAAAGCAGCATACGTTATTTAAAATATTGATTTTTAATCTTAGATATATAGTCGGACAGAGCAATTAAAAGACAAAGATTAAATAAAAGCCTATAAGCATAAGAGAGATACATAAAGTATATCCGGAGGAAGGGAATTAAAAATCGATAATGTCAAGGATAGTTGTAAACCAGGCACGCGTCGCTCAGAAAAGTGGGAAATTGGAGCCAAGCGAGTTGATTGGTGAAAGTTAAATACAAAGGGCTAGAAATCCAGGTGGTAGAAGCATATGAGTGTAATAGAGCGATATGTACAAGGAAGATAAAATTATGTTTGTTTGAAGTTAGAGGTGTGGAGCATATGCTAATCCGGAGAATTGGAAACGACAGTTGACGCGTTTAAGTGCTTTACCGCGTACTGTTGTGTTATGTTATGAAAATTACGAGAAATCGACTGTCGTTGGTGATTTTCGAGGCAAAAAAGATAACGGTTAAACAAATATACGTGTCATTTTCTTAAACAGGGGGGGGACATGTTTGATTATACAATCAGGAACAGAGAGGGGTCTCGTTCTCTTTTCTCTTTGCTTTTTGATTCCATCGGTGATACAATAAGTTTACTTACAAGTGAATTAGTGCAGTCGAACTAAATTTATGTAAAAGCTGATAAAGCTGTATTAGTGAATTGTAAAGTTGAGATGTAAGTACTAGAATTTGAAAATTGTTTGGATGTGGATCAAAGCGAGGTTTGGGATAGTAGAATGTATTTGTAACAAAAGGAACGAAATTTGGAGATTGGATATTTATAAAAAAAAGAGTTTTTGCAGTAGAGGCTTGTATGGTACATGGGGACTCGATCATGGAATTAATGAATAGACGGAGGACCTACCAGACGGCAACATCTACAAGGAACCAGTTGGTGCATTGCAGTGCGAAGACAACTACAAGGTAGGAGATAGAATAAGACATTTCATGGTGAATATTTTCATAGTGTTTGTGGTGTTTTGATGTGTTTGATGATTATTTGCTTTCATTTTTATTTGAACAGACACTTAAAGGACGGTTAAAAACGAAATTGATTTTTGAGCATTATTCTTTAATTTGCAGATAACCAAAAGTTGTAAAGAGGTATAGAGGGTTTTTTGATATTGGTCATGCAAAGAATTTATATGGACATTTATAAAGTTTTAAGGTGAGCTCATCCTAGAACGAAGGGTAACGTAAGGTATGAGGAATGCCCACTTACTTTAATAAAAAGTTGTGTTAAAAAGGTTAACCATATGCAGAATGATTGTTATAAAATTTAGTATATAAAGCAATGGTATTTTAAATTTGAAAAAAAATGTAATTTGGATTTCAGATGGAGTGTGATATTTTGGTTAATTGAGTTATTTTTGAACGCATGTTTGATGTGGTTTTCTATTTAGGTTTCTATGGTAAAATGAGAGGAAGTTTGTTTGATGTAACAGGTAGGTGTAGGTAATATATAGGAAGCATCTAATAAAAAGACGAAACAGGAGCAGTCGAGGCAAGATGTGAGCTAAAATTCACTATATAATAGCAGCCCAACGCTGGGGCTCGATTGAACAGGTCTAATTCACAATAATATATATATATATATATATATATATATATATATATGTAGGGTAATGATGATCGGCAAGTGGTCAGAACTTGTCATCTACCATATCGGTCATGTTGCTGTAGGGATAGCTTCTCAAGATGGAAATATCAAGGACGTCTGAGCGGTGATGTGCGTTCGCTGGAATTGTCGTAGGCGGGTGTGCTGCTATGATGCGTGTAGGATGCGTCCGTCATAATTTTTGGTGCTGAATCCTCACGATTTGTGCTTGGCGTTACCGTTTATGACGATACTCAGCGTTACCCACCATTGGGTGGTATATAAGTCGTTGGTTGACGATGATAGTCACGTCTACGGCTGCTGGATGTCCTAGTTCGTTCGGTTTGTTGTGGCTATATGTGGTGTGCTGACGGTCCTCTATGGGATGTTGTTGTTTGGTTTGCTTCGTCTAGGGGTACTACATCGAAGTCGAACACTTCTAGGAGGTGTCTCAATTTTGTGATTGTTTGGGAGGCCGTTGGCATTCCATGATAGGTTTTTTAGTTGAGTATTTGTGTTATCCATTAAGAGGAGTAAAACGTTTTCGATTATCGTTCATATCAAAGGCTGTATTGCTTTCTTATATGAATGCCGTGAATATCTTCTGTAGCTGTGCAGGTACTTTACCTAGTAGTGTGGCTGTTTTCCTGGTGGTGCGAGTGTCTGCATTGTCCGTTGCGGAGCTTTTTTAGAACTGTCGCTGCGGTGCAACAGATGGTCCAGGGCAGAAGACTGCTCCGCGTAGGATGGTTACTGTGTGCTGTCGGTAGCTTTGTTTTTTGGTTTCTAACGCTTCCGGCGTAGAGTTGACGCTGCTTGTGCCTCGTCCGAATGAGATTGTGTTCCTTGCCACATATACATCGGCATCTACCGTACTGACTGAAGACGTTGGTTTGGTGTTTGTGTATGAGCTTGTGTTCGTTTAAAATCTTGATGAAGCTCTATTTGTCGTCGTCGGATTTTCGACAGTAGTAGAAGTGCTGTTGTTTGGTTTGGTTTCTAGCAAACCTGTTTCCGTAGAAAGTCTTGGTATATCGTGCATTCTCGTAAGTAAGCTATGTGTTGACCGTTGCAACTGTTCAGAGTTTCTTCTGGCTCCTTTCTACACTTAGTTCCGACACGTTGTTTTCTGCATTTTGCGCATCTTGGTTGGGGAACAGCTGCGGATCCTGGAATGAAAGGAAGTCTGTATATATAAATCGACAGTATTCTTGGGCTAAGGTCGCTACACGGGTTAGATATGTTCGCGTATGGCTACTAATTTCAAGATCCCAGGTTCGATTTCCGACATAAATCGCTTGATCAGGAGAGCGCTTTTCACATTAAAGTTTTCTACCTTCTTTGGAACAACAGTTTGGCAAAATTCAAAATTTCTAGGTAAAAACTCGCTCTGTGCCAATATTGTACCTTCAGGTAAATAACTGGCAAGTTAATTGTAATGGTATTCGTGTGCTGTTGGAGAGGGCAGCAGGTGTTTCTTTAAGCGTTTTTTTTTTGCGACGGAAGCGGTAGCAGCGCCGTTCTGGCGTAGGCTATTTTGTTGCGTTCATGTAGTCGGTCTGTGTAACCGTCTGATGATTGGTAAGCGCAAGTTTGGTTGTTACTTAGACTTAATTAATATTTAATATTAGTATGTGAGGAGTGAAGAATTAAGATTTAGTCTTTAAACCAGCAGTTTAATAATGCTTGCTATCTAAATTCATAGAGGCTGTTTATTAGAGTTATATTGTATAGTGTTTCGTGTTTTATTATCATTTGAAGTACAGACGTTCTAAATAGGCGAATTGAGTCGTGTGTCTTGTCGTTTCGTTTTTTAGACCACCCCACCCCAATTTTCAATTGTGTCAGCGCGGCATTAGTTTTTTTTTCTTTCCCGTCCTTTGTTACTGTAATTCGGGCCGGCATTCCGTTACTGCTTTCGTTCTTTTATTACTTGCCCCATGGTCCTACGGTTAACACAAGGTTATATTTTTAGCTAGTGCTCTTAAGATTTACATGTTAGCTTGTCGTCTACCTTATATGTCGGTATTTTCAAATTCTACCGACCCGATTTAACTTTGTTGCTTTATCATTAACTTAGAAACTATTTACTAAATAATTTATGATGTAAATTAGCCCATTTCATTATTAAACGTCTACACCTATTAAGAAACAGACTACCTTTTGCGCATTACAATAACTACAAGTTCGAAACAAAGTTTAGGATCCTAACCCGTAATAGTACAAACAGATAAAGTTTGAAGTAAATTTAGTTAAGGACGCGAGGTATGAATCTTGAAACCAACTATAGCTGCTATACAACAAACTAGGAAATGAAAAATAAAATTGCCTTTGCGCGACCTTTCAATACAATTGTATTAATATAGTTATATTAGAGAAATAATTATAAACGAAACATTTCTATGTAGGTGCACAATATAAGTACACTCCTCATTTCCAACGCCATGTTTTTAAATAATAACATTGTTTTGGTTCCGAACTTATTATAAGTAAAACGATATGTGTGAACACCTATTAGTTTTTGCGTGATGTATGAAGGAATACTTCTAGCATTTCATGTAAAAGCGAAATACAAAATTGCAAGCAGTTTCGTAGTTAATTTACATATTTTTATTTATTGGTTTAGTCACGCCGACATAGCTTTACATTCAATATCATAATACCGCAACAAATGTCACGAAGATGGATCGATTTGATAGGTCTATCATCCAAGCAATCACTGAGACCCAAAGGAAATTACAAGTTGCAAAACTACTACAACATCCACTTTATGTTGTCACAACGAATTACCAAGAAGTTTTAGATTAAGTTAAGTACCATGTTTTATCGATCTATACTAATAAACGTCATACTATCAGAATCTTGCTAATATATGCACTTTTCCATTTCCATTAGTCTTTAGTAATAACACGCTACATCAGCAGCTTTCTAATGCGCTTTACGTTCCCTCATTCTCAACAATGTACAAAACGTAATTTGCTCTTCTAGTTTTGAAAATGACAATGCAATCCAATTGCTTTATGAATAATTAGGGTAGTATTTTCTAAAGCTTTGACGTGCATGTGAGACACAAAGCCGCAATTACACTTTATCTACCTTTTAGACCTTTACACTGCCCGTAAAAAGTTGCTAAATTCATTAATACATCTTCATTAGGAAAGCTGATCTAAATAAATTGACACATATCCTTTAGCTACATTTCTGCAGCACAATCAAAAAGATTAGAGTGTACTTCATCTCTTATTAAGACGTTTTTAGACTATCCTAGAAATGCAGCTTTATTTTTGTAATATGGATAGCGTTCTTAAAATATATGAATATGTTACACACAAAGGTAACAAAACTAAATAATATTATTCAAATTCTATTCGATTAAATTCTCAGAGTAAGATTTATAGAAACTGCTTTAATCTTTTTGAAAATAAGAAGTAGTATCCAACATTTTGGTAATAACAGTTTGCATGGATTAGACGAAATACAGTTTGACCCTGAATATTGTTTTTCTGCCAAGTGTGTCAATATATCGTTACCTTAATCCTCAAATGTCGTAAGTCTGTTTTTACCAATTTTACAGGAGACACATAAAACCACCTGTCGACAAAATCGTTTGCAACAATACATTTTTTGTAAAAACAGTAATGTATTTTATGCTCTTTGTATTATTTTTTAATAGTTTTATTAAAGATATTGCATTATAAATTTATTAAAGGACCTACGACATTTGCTTACTGGAATAACAGGAGTTACGACATTTTAGCTTTTTAAATAAATAACAGGTAGGTAGAAAAGCTGTTTATTGAGAAACAGGAAAATGTAAAAAACAAAAGCAGTATTTAGTTATGATCTAAATTATCATAAAAAGCGTGGAAATTCCTTGGTATGCTTTCATGTAGCAACTGCAGATGTCCCCACTTTTGGTTTTTAATTGAAATTAGTTTGAAGTATAGGTTAGGCAGAGAGTTAAAATCTACACTATTCCTGTGTTCTTTACGTCTTTGTTATAACAGAACATAGTTTTCAGTGTGTATTAATTTGAAGTGAACTTTGCCATCTTCATCATATTTGATAGCTCTCAGATCAGTAACAACAGGATCTCCAACCTTTCTACCTGGTCTTGTTGATATTAGCATTGTTATGGAAGAGAAGTTTTTAAAAAAGTCGTAAAATAGATATTTCACGTCAAATGGAGTCGAGTTTCGTCTGGCACGAACAAAAACATTGACATAATCTGCAGGGACGTTAATGTTGGTGTTGCGCAGCTGTCGTTCTATAAGGGAGTGCAAGTGATCAGCCTCCATTTGTGTGTGTCCCTTCTCACAACATCCATCACGGTAGATAATGATACTCTGATTTGCTTTTAAATCACTTATTACATTGTCAACAAGGAAAGAACAGATGATTGAAGCATAGTTGTCAGCAAATACACCCCCTGATGCCTCGTGCCTAACAAAGCAATAACCTTTGTTTAGCTTCATGTCCAGTATTGTAAAGTTGTGAAACCTTAATTTCATTTTGAAATACAACGCAGAAGTGTTCGATTTGGGGCTAAGCAAAACAGCCTGCATGTCCATACAGAAAATTCTATTTTCAGAGAGTGTGTCGTTTTCCTTCACTTCCCTTGCTTCAGTTTTTTTAAAAAGGTGGAATGCCTAGTCCTCTTCAGACAAATTTTCACTCCAGTAACTAACACAAACATCACATTCGTCTTTCTTCGGTTTAGAAAAGCTTTAATTTAAGTCATCAAAAATATGCATAAACAACGCATTTGAAACTGGTTTAGTATTTCGTTTTCCACAATAAGACTAATAGAATCTACAGTGTGTTTGCTTTTACGTGTCACGGCAAATATTTCGGTTATTATAAGAATTTCATAGAAATGTTATGTACAAAAGTTGTGTAACTTTTTATTTGCAGTAATATGTCAAAATAAAAAAACAATCGAGCATCAAATTTTTGAGATATAGCAAATACATTCAAGATTTTAAATGGAACATATCCATTGTTATTGCATATTCTTAAAGTGTTTAAAATTTTCTTTCCATCGATATATCACTCAATAATAATAAAACATAGAAATCGATTATTAAATAGCGCTTAACACGTATCTAATTGAAATAGACAATCAAAACAGTGGGCGGCAAAACAATTGCTAGCGCTCACCTAAACGCAGAAATTGATAAGAACTACAACAACAAAAAGAAATACTAAATTACAAAATTAATTTAAAACGTTATAGGTTATGTTCCACATGGCCTTCGTTATTTGCAAGGCATCGCTGAGATCTAATAATTAAATTTCTTCGTGCTTTTTGCATCATACATGGTGTTATTTGACCATACGCTCGTCGAATGCGATTTTTAAGGATATCAAGGCTCTCTGGGCGCGCTACATAAACGTGTTGTTTGAGATATGCCCAAACAAAAAAAAATATAAACCAGAAGATCTGGTGACCTTTCTGGCCAGTTTATGGGACCTCCATTTCCGATCCATTTTGAACCAAACATGAAGATCAACAATGCAGAATTAAATTACTAAGAAACAACTGTCAAGAAGAGCTATAAATTGTTTCGCCGCCCACTGTTTTGAATGCTTATTTCAAATAGACGCCTGATGTTAAGCGCTATTTAGTAATCGAGTTCTGCGTTTAATTGATTAGATAATTATTATTTAGTGATATATCGTTGGAAAGTAAATTTTAAGCACTTTCAGAATATGCAATAATAATGCGCAAGTACTATTTAAAATTTTGAATTGATTTGCTGTATCTCAAAAATTTGGTGCTCTATTGTTTTTTTTATTTTGATATATTATTGCAAATAATAAGTTACACAACTTTTGTATATAACATTTCTCTGAAATTCTTACAATAGTTGAGATATTCGCTGTGACACGAAAAAACAGACACACTGTATAGAGGTCAGATATAAAATTTCAATTCGGCTCTAAATATAATTTTGAAGATTGTGACCTGCAATAATGAGATTCCACCTTGGGTAAGTCTCTGAAAAATTTTCTTAAAATATCTTTTGTGTCTTATTCGGGGTTTTGAGTAACTTTTGTAGATTGTCTTATTAATTCTCTGTTTTCTTCTTCCTCTGTCTCTAATTCATTTTTTTCTGTGGTTTTAAGTTGTCATTTTTCCATTCAATAACTGTTCGCTCCTTTAGGTCAAGGATATTTAGAAGCATTTTCTTACATACTCGTATCTTTTCTGCCTTTGGCTTTTCCACACAGTACACCCAAGAAAATTTTCTTCTGGATTTGTCTTCATCTTTTCTATTTCTTTTCCTTTTGGTATCCTATTTTTTAACGTGGAGATCTATATAAACTTTTCGCTGTTCCCACGTCATATTACACCAAAATCTTTCAAAGATCACATTTCTTTCTTGATTTGTTATTGCTCTACACTGCATAGTTTGACTTTTAAACGAGGAAGCTTTACAATTGCACATATTTTTAATACATCTCTTTACTCTGCGCACATTATAATTCCAGCGGTCCTCGGCACTTTTTGCCGAAATAATCTTTGGTCTTTTCTATTGTTCTCACTATCCTTCCATAATTTCTCATCCACGTGTCTTTTTTTTTTTTTTTCTACTTGTAACTTGCTCTTCTATGATACAAACATTTTGTAAATAGTTGTGGTTTTCAGCTGTCGATTATCAACCATCTGAACCTTTTTGTATGTAGTCTGGGTCGTTGACGTCATTTGTTTTGCTACCAAAAATTTCTTTTTCTAAAAACTCTCCTTTCATCTTTAAACAGTCAATTTCAATGTTGGTTTGGTTTTTGACATAGTCTTGTGATATACAACTTTGTTTTTTGTAATCTGGGTTGCCAGTATTAGATGCCTCTGAACACTTCGTTTCTCTATTTGGGCATTCCATTGTAAATTCAGTTTTGTCCTTGGGGAGATTCTTGAATTGTAATAATATTTCTTTCGTCCGGTACAGAAACTAGCATAATTTTTAAGTCAAAAATAATACAGTCACCAAAATCACAGTTTCATTAAGAAATATTTATATCTTCAAGGTCACAGCTTTCCAAAACAGTATGGTTATAAGTTTCAATATCTAGTTGCTCTTGTATTATATGTTCTTTTTCATGTTAGTCTAACGCAGTTCCGCCAGAGTCAATTGGTTTTACTAGTTGATCTATATTACCTTTGTTACTTTCTATTACTTGCTGCTCCTCAGCAACAAAGTTTTCAGTTAAGATACCAACTCGCAATGTTTTTTTTCTTAAATAAGTTTCCTGTTATCATCAAACATTGAAAGTATTTTTTGAGTTCGACTAAGGTATCTTATCATTTTGTATGTTCTTGATCCATGTAAAAGAAAAAAACACTGATTTGAAAGTTAATAAATATTACGATCTTGAAGACTAACAAGCAATGCATCAAACCTGCAATAATTGATATATTCCTACAAACTCGTCATCAGGCTAGTTGCTAAGACTAAACTAATCTTAAACATGAACCTGTTTACTTCTTAATCAACGTTATTTGTTATTTATATACCAACTCCGAAGAACATACTAAAATTTGAACGTAGGCAGTATAATTAAAATGATATTAAAGCAGACAAAAAGATATTTTGATTTAGAACAAACGAATGCCACTAATTTTATCCCAGTTTTAATATAGTGCTTCATTAAAACCACAAAATATTATGCAAAATTCTCTAAACTTTTCAAAACAAATCAATACGAAATAGTCGAAAGTCCGTTTACTATGATATGAGAAAAAGTCTTAAGTCTAAATTCAAGATTGTAGCGTGTTTTTAGCAACGTACAATGCTAATTTGTTTATTGCTGTTGTTGATATGAATAAAATACTTTCCAGCAACAGTAAAAAGTAATTGATCCTGAAATACTAATTGTTATTAACGTTAACGTCAAGAGCGTGTCAACTTGGTTAACAAAGTCATATGAATTGAAGGACTTCCGACAATTTCTAGATATTATGTGGTGCCACCGGACAACCGATATTTTCCTTAACGCACATTACATTACAGTTGGTTGTAAGATCACTATGTGATTTTTTTAAGTAGATTTTATGGTCTTCCATAAGATGCCACCAAAATCTATAATTTGACCAAAATTGGACTTACAACATTTGCGGATTAAGGTAACGATATGTATATAGTTTACCACGTCTATGCAATATGCAACATATTAAAGTCCCAGGAACTCAATTTAATGCTAAAGAGATGTATCAACATTTTATAGGCCTTGCACATATCACCAACAACTTATTTTTAATTACTTTCAGTTCTAAATATATGGCGCTGCAAATTTAAAATTCTTCATATTGACTCAAATTAAACAAAATAACCTAACATAAATTTAAGGGAACAGAATTATGCACACGCAGTGAAGTGCAAATAGCCTAGTGAAAATTTATTTTATCTGGCGAAAATTTAATGTGGACCTGAAACCTCTTTATCTATCCCTTGCTCTGGTAGGTCAAAGACGTACTACCTACGAAAGATACTAAACAGCTTTACAAATATAGTAAAGCGTAACACAATGTAGCTCAGGCACAACCCCTGCAGCCTGCTGTAGGCACGCGAGTGACTACAGGTATATTGTTTACATGGTTAGCTAACAAGCGTATGGGAAAAGAAAATGCGCCACTACCTCTAATATTCCTACATATTAGATAGAACAATGCACAAGGAGAGAAGTCGAACCCGTATGCTTAAAAGAACAAAACAAGCACTCTGATAACACCCAGTAGCGGTTTCGACTAAGAGGAACTGCACCTGAAAAGGAAAGTTATAGTTAGAAAGTACAATGGAATCACTATTTGTGATCGAAGATAAGCAATAATGGTATTACAAGAATTAAAACTTAATAACTTTTTACCCGGTGTAAGGCAACCGAAAACAATAGAAGCATTACCCAATAAAGTATTTGTATTTCTCAAATAAAATAAAATTTTGATATCCAATTACATGTCTCAAGTAAATACATACAAGAATAATCCAATAAGCCCAGACTAGATTTGAAGTAACGACGGAGTTCGTTCATTTAATTGAATTATTAACATAAATGAGACACATATCGCTTTTAAGAACCCTATTAGCTTTTAGATCTGAATATTTTACAAATGATTATTCACATTTGAAATTCTTTAGGTCAATATAAAAACTTAATAAATTGCATTGGTTTTTTATTTGGTATAAACCTGGTGATGTAGATAATCATTTAAAATGTATGCATGTCAAAGTAATCCGATTTAATTTAATATTTGTTGGAGCAAACTATTTAAGTTACCTAAAAACAATCGTTTCATCAGAACAGCTGGTTGTATATAATCAATTCTGTATGAAGTTTTAAGACATTAAAAATTTAATTGTTGATACAAAAATTTCTATCCCCTAATTCAACGATATGAAGCATTCAGTTAGCAACATGATATTTAAAACAATTCGGATCATAAACCAAATATTAGTAGTCATAAATTTATGCTTACCCTACTAATCAGAATAATCGAAGAACTAATTACTCTACCTGACTCTACTGATTAAAGATCAAACCCACATCCTTAGTTATGGCTGATGATAACAACAAATATCTCCTGGTCTTCATTTAATAAATAAACGTTTACTTGAAATTTCACCTACCTCTCGAACGTCATTACTAGCAACAACTGCTTCAATATTGACCTAGCGTTGCAAATAAATCGTCTTATTAGATTCTAGATGCAAACTTGTTATTAACCATTAACAAAGATATCGATTTATTAACTGTCTAAGACTCATTTTGGGTCTATCGTAGTGCAATCCTTAGATCGTATACCCTCCTACAAACTTGAGCATCCTTTCAGGATTTAAAGAGGACGCATAACGCATATTAGTTTTGGTTTTAGGAGAAGTTTGATTTTGGACTTAAGCGTAAAAGAAGTTTTTTCCACTGTGTTCAAAATGACACGTACGTGTTTATAATAAAGAGTTTTGGCGCCTGCATATTACACAACCTGCGATTCGCGCAAGTTTATAAGTTTATAAGTATAAAGGGATTATTAAACCAAAAGTATTGCAATTCAGAGAGTGCAGTAAATGAACTTGCTACAATAGTCTAGGAAAAAAAACATTGCCAACTTCAAACAATGTTTAAAAAGCCAGCTCATATCTCAATAAATAATTTATTATTACTTTAAATACTTTATATCATTACTTAATTAAGATTATGTACTGGTAGCGACTTAGGGTAGGTTGTACCAACTAGAATTAAACCAGAATTATCTGTAACCCCATGTTAAATATCAGGTAGGCATTGTAGAACTACCGATCTGGGAGTTAAACCTAAGTTATCTTAACCCACCAACTGCGATGGTTTAGCCCGGGATTAAGTATATATAACCTAACTTTTGTGTTATGTGTATCTCCTACTCGCGTGTGTCGGTCTGCCTAATTTTGTAATTGTGAATGTAATAGCAGTTGAGTTGGTTTTATTTGTAATATATAACTTAAATAAAAAGTATAGCTTTAGGAGGTGCTCAAGGAGTAGATAAATTGACTGATGATGAAGATTTCTTAGAAATGGTAGATGTTGTTTTAAGGGGTTCACGTGTTATACGTGAAAAAATAGTTCATTTTCAAAAATGGAATGATTTTGAATTTAAACAAAGGTTTCGTCTATCGAAAGATGTTGTTCAATACAATATTAATAAAACTGCAGCTGAAATTGCTCCAAAAACCAACAGGTATAACACTGATAATATAAATGTCGTAGTTCACCAATATGAAACATTTTAAAAATAACGCATTATCACCAACTGATATGATGTTATTAAGATTAAGATTCTTAGCCACTGGGTCTCTTCTCACAATTGTAGGAGTTGATAAAGCTACTGCTCACGATGTATAACCACTATCATAGATGTAATTGCCAGACTGCGTCCGGAATATATTGAAATGCCAACCACTCACTAATAAAGAAATTATTAGAGTACGGCAAGGTTTTTATAATATTGCTAAGTTTCCGAAATGTGTGGGTGCATTAGATTGTACACATGTTCGTTTACAATCACCTGGTGGAAACGATGCAGAACGTTTTCGTAATCGAAAAGGTTTTTTTTCATACAATGTCCAGGCTGTTTATGACAGCGAATTAATAATAAGGTATATTGTCTGTCGTTGGAGTGGATCGACACACGATTCCACAATTTTCATTAATTCTTCATTGAAAGCTGAGTTAGAAATTGAATCATTTGGTGCTGGCAGCTTGGTGGTTGGTGACAGTGGTTAAGGAAATACAAATTACTTAATAACCTCGCTAGGAAATCCTAGAACACCTGCTGAAAATTTGTTTAATGAGGCTCAAATTCGTACATGCAATCCAATTGAAAGGTGTTTTGCAGCATTGAAACAACGATTTCTTTGCTTGGCACATGGCATATGACTACAGACACAAAGTGGAAGCAATCGGTGTTGCAGCAGCAGTGCTACATAACATTGCAGTAACATTAAATGATGCAGAACCTCGAGTAACACGAGAAAAAGAGGAAGCTATAGAATTAACAATGAATGTCAATGAATATGATGCAGACAGACGAAATTATCACTTCATCGAAAATAATATAATAAGAGATTCTTTACACGAATGTAACAAATACCACCTTCCCAACAATTATTTTTAAAAAATCCAAGAAGCTTTCAGACTTAACTACAGTGTAGGGAACTGCTATTTGTTTCCAGATTTGAAACATATAAAATTACAATTCTAATAAGAATAAGTTTCAAACTATATTTATTTTCTAGTTTTTATTATGTTTATAATCTTTTTGTTTAATCCTGATATCAAATTAATTTTAATTTTCTAGTTACACATGTTTAAGAATAATAAGTTTAAGTAGTTTCTACAAAAGGTACAGCTATTTTATTTTTCACACATTTGGTATTGTAATTATTAAATGTTTTTTCAATTTTACTGAAATAATAAGTCGTAATTATGCAATTCACAAATTTTTTAAAACGGGGTAATCTAAATTAATTTTTATTCTACATTATGATTAAATCATCCCAAATGAATTCACTATAATGATATTTTTGTATAATACCTTTGGAATTAGCATTGATTAAATCTGAAAATTTGGTATTAAAAAGGTCACCATTTATACATTTGTATAAAAAATTTCACAACTACAATTAAATATTATTATGCAATAAATTTTACAATTTTCTTCACAAAATTTGCATGTCTAATTCATGCTTGTCTGTATTCATTTTTTTTTATATTCAAATTCGGCCTGCTGACTAGTTATATCTGCCTCGTGCTTCTTACGAAGCAACTCTAACTTTAATTCATGCTCTTGCAAATAACACTGCTTATGTAAATTTACCAGTTCGGTTTTTGATTATGCCCATTTGCTCAATTTGTCCCTTAAGGGTAGGAATTATATATAACCACATTTTTACCTTAGTTCCTTTGGCGCAACGATTTAGAAATAGGAGTCCGCAGCTTGAATGGTGTATATGACTTCCATGATGCCATATTTTTCACTTCAGCTGGTTTGGTGGATGTAGTTGGCAAATAATCATGCATTGATGCGGCAACATCCACGTTATATGTTTCTGATCCATGATCAGTTACAACTAAAAAATATTAAATTTAGTTCGTAGACAAACCCGCATCATATTTTACTTTATACTTCTAGAATAGAAGCTGTTGGATAATCAACATGCAAAGCAATGTCTTCGGGAGTACCTGGAATTATTTACATTACACATAATAGTTAAAACGTATACTAACTTACTTGGCCTTGCAACTGATAATTGTAATGAGGGTGTTGCAAATATGGAATCATCATAATATCGTAAAGATTCTCCCGTCATTTGTACGCCCATGGTTTCTTGCACCATTATATCAATTTCGGTGTCACTGCTTGTTGAAGTTATAGGGGGGGCCTCCACCAGTAGTGTATAAATTTTTTTTATGGTCTGAAAATTCTTTGCACGATGTTTTCTTTATATTTTTATATTTGTTTTTTAAAGTTTGTACATCCCTATAAACGGTATCACTTTGGAAGTTATATACCTTGCAAACTTTTCCCAGGCATCGTTTTATATTTTGTTATTGTCCGCGTCGGTTTTTTTTGCTTTCTATTGCGGAAGTAAATCGCTGCACCGATTTCAATAATAGGATATTTTCTCTTTCTGAAAAATTTTCAGCCCGTTTCCTTTTATTATCACAGAATCCTGTGGACATTTTAAATATTTCACAAACTATAAGAATACTACACAGTACGAAGGGTGCGATATTATACTACCTCATTAAATTTAATACTAAACTAGAAAGTAAGTTATTTATGACTTAAATTGTAATAAACGACCAAACAATTTTACAGAAATGTTAAAGTTTACAGCGGCTGTTGAGGTTAAGTCTGTTAATCCACTACCACGCACAAACAACCAAAAGTGAAAGAAAACATGATTTTGACAGAACGGAATTACCAACACACAAAAATTATGAATTAAATAACTTTGAATTTGTACAACGTTAAATCGTATTAAACTAGGGTTAAATTTTAATCCTCAATTAGCTAATCTTCTAGTTAGCCAAGGTTTGTACAACGCACCTTTAGCGTAGATCTCATGGTATAGTCAAAACAATTTAAACTGACCTATGACTCACCACGGTACATTATTAGAATTGATAATTAAAACTACATTGTCTTTGTCAGTATATGTAACTACTCTGCGCTAAAACAGGATGGATAGAAAAAAGTACGTCTTTTAAGGATTAGTATGGCATTCTTCTTAATCTTCTTTGGGAATTATACCACTGATAGTTTTTAAAATCATCTTTATTTACGTTTCGATCCATGACCTAGGATCGTTGTCAAAATATTGATTAGTATGGCAGCATCAAGATGTATGTCTGTTATAACTAATATTTATGTATTATTATAACCTATAAATAGTTTTAGTATCCTGTCACTTTTTGTTGTTTTTTCACGTAGTTCTTGCTTTTTTGTTGTATTTACGTTTTTACATTTAGCTCAAATCGCAAATATAAAAGTTTTTTTCAAAACTAAAAGGATATTTTTACACATCATAAAAGTTAAATACAGCCATCCTATAACAACACTATATACTATCACCTCTTTGCTTTTTAGTTGTTCAAAATGCTTAGAAACAAAAGCCCCAAACACACCAGGTGATTTTGAACGTCATGGAGTATTTTGAAAGAGAGTGTAATAATGAAGGTGCTTTAGTTCCGTTTGGAAGTGTTATGCAGGTACAAAAATAAACACATTTAATCCTCCAAATCAATTAATTATATCTTTAGTGAACGCTGAAGCATGTGGTCTTAGCCTTAGCACTTTAACTAGGATTAAGAGAGGAGGCTCACAAGCTGTAAAGGAAAATTTACCAATTCATTCGACGTGGAGGAAAGGCAACCGAACAAAAAGCAAATCTTGCGATGTTGAAGATGTTATAAAAGATGCAGTTAAACGTAAAATTTATGAGATGCACTCGAAAAGTAATATGAAAATTAGTTGTAATTAGTAACTAATTGTTATATTTATAGGACTTTATGTAACTGCAAAAACACTACAAAAAGAGTTTGTTACTGCCGGCATATATAATTTCAAATTATCTAGCTAAGAAGATTTTTACCTACCATAGGACTTTTTTTAAAAAATAGATGATGGAAGGCGAGGATTGTTCGAGAGACAACATATAGCTGCTGCACGAATAAAATTCTTAAGGGACTACCATTCCAATAAGGAAACGCAACTATATGAACCTATTTTTCTTGATAAGACCTTGCTTTTTAGTAGGGGATCTGCCAAAAAGTATTAGCATTATAATTCTCACAAAAATATCAAGAAGAAGCCATTTGGAACAGGAAAACGGATAGTTGTTAATTGTTGCCGTCACTGTGCTTTATATACTTACCAAATGTTGTTTTGCATTTATTGTGATACATGCTGGTAATAAAAATGGTTTTATACATGATGCATCTCTTTTGTTTTCTTCAAAATCACAATATGCAGATTATCATGGTGATATGAACACAGAGATGTTCACAAAATGGTTCCAAGAAAGATTATTACCAAATTGAAGCCAAATTTAAACCAAGTTTAATCGTGCTAGATTATGCTTCATATCATTCGCAATTAGTCGAAAAGGTTCCTAACACTTCTTTAAATAAAGAGGATTTAATTAATTATTTGCTTCGACATAACATATTTGCCGACACTTCAATGTTAAAAAGAGAATTACTTGCATTAGTAAAGGAAAATGTTCAGCCAAAAATATACATACTTGATGAACTTGCAGCACAAGGTGGCCATAAAGTATTAAGGCTCTCTCCATACCATTGCCAATTCAATCCAATAGAATTAATTTGGGGTAATTGCAAAGGCTATTACGACTAAAATACTGGAAGATTTAATGAATAATTCAATGACAAGCATGTACAATTAATATGGCGTGAAGTACTCGGAGGAATAGATGGCAATTATTGGCAATAGTGGATTCACCATTCAAAAAAATGTATGATGGAATGGTGGCAAATTGAAAAAAACTTTGATGTGGTACCGCCATTTAGTATCAACTTAGAGGATTCAAGCAGCAATGACTCTTATGAAGATGATTCAATTTCAGAATAACTGATTAATATAAAATGAAGTGGTGCCCAAAATTTATTCTTTCTTAATGTAGTAGAGCAATAGTACAATAAAATAATACAATACCGTTTTGTTTGTTTGATACTAAATATGATTAAATAAAATTAAATATTTACAAATACACTTTTATATGTACAACCATGCTTGTTGGCCATTTTAAACAGGAATAATATAAAATCCCGAAACTATAATTTCCCTGATAATCGTGTAAATAACAGTCTCAATTCCAACAGTAATCATTAGTCTTCAGATATTATCGAATCAACTAGAACACACGCGTCTTTATACTTAATAACAATATAATATCTTGAAAATTCACTTTATGTTTTCAAAAACCAACAATATCTGCGACACCATGCTCCAAACCTAAATATCCAGTATCTGTTGTACATTTCTATACCAAAATTTTATCTACATTCTGAAAATAACTTGTCCGTTTCCATATTATATTATTAATAACTTCATTTAAACAAAATTCATCTAAATAAAATGTTGCTCTATTTCCGTTCCAAACTTCCAATTTACCTTAACTTTTTTGATTTAATTTTTATAAAAGAAAAATGTATTTTTTACTTATGTTAACGCCATTGTCAACTGCATATCCAACAAACATTTCTTATTGTTATGCATTTTATAGCATTTTTGGTGACATACGATCACTTTATATTATTCTGGTTTAATATTTACATTATCAAAGTTCCTTTCCTGTTATCGCCTATCCTATAACAAATACATACAACTTTGGATATTGGAAAGTGTGCGCGCAAGTGCCGTTTTGTGTTCGTGTACAGTTCAAGACGCGCATCGGACAGAACATTATTGACTTGGCAACGGGAGTGACCGTAACAATCAGTTCGGTGTGCTTGACCATGAGTTTTCTATGGTGAAAACTCCTTAAGAATAGTGAACTTTTGTTTATGCAGTTTACGGAGAAACATGCAGACGCAGATTATTGTCTACTACATTTTTAATACCAGCACAATTTGCAACCATTACAGGTTAGTGTATTTTTAATTGATTAACTGTTTTAAAATGCTGTTGATCGACAAAACATACATACATTTTTGCTCCTTCTACGCCACATAATATTTTTTTCCTGCATGTTCCTAATCCTTACCGCATATCACTTCTGGTTAATTGCATAAATATTTTATTTCAAAACAAAACGCATTGCTATTCTTTAGATTTCATGGTTTTAAATTATTATAATTTCAATTTAAATTGCATTAATTTAGTCATTCAATGGTATTTGTGTTGAAACTAATCAATGTGGTTCAGTTTTTACAAGTGTTATATCGCTTTAAAAATACCTGTGCATTCTTTCAAATAATAACTTTCGAGGTCAGAACGCCGGCAGTTTGAACCTGTTGTTTCTGTTAACGAACGTAGTTCTAGCGACATAATTCAAGTTGCTCGCGCGCATTCAAAACAAATTTGCAAACATTGTTTATTTTGGTGTCAATTTAATTCGTATAGAATACTCATTGAAATGGTGAACATGTAAAATTACATAATTCATTTAATTGGTTAAAGACAAATTTTTGTCTTTGGTTTATTCGCATTCATTTCAAACGATACCTCATGCAAGGTATTTAAATATTTATAATTGCTATAGATATTTTAATTTAGAACATTGGGTTCTTGGTTAAAAATTATTTATGTAATTTTTAATTTGTTAAAGACAAATTTTTGTTTTTGGTTTATTCGCATTCATTTCAAACAATACCTCAAACAAGGTGTTTAGATATCTATAATTGCTATAGATATTTTAATATAGAACATTGGGTTCTTGGTTAAAAATTATTTGTGTAATTTTTTATTTGTTAAAGACAGATTTCTGTCTTTGGTTTATTCGCATTCATTTCAAACAATACCTCATGCAAGGTGTTTAAATATCTATAATTGCTATAGATATTTTAATGGTGAACATTCAGTTCTTGGTTAAAAATTATTTATGTAATTTTTAAATTTTAAAGACAAATTTTTGTCTTTGGTTTTTTGTTATTTATTTCAAAACAATTCCTTATAACTTATAAGGGCATTTCAGTAGCTACAATGACCTACCAAGAAAATTTTTTGGACAAGACGCCTAACGAGCGTTACGAGTTGTTAAGCAGAAAAATTTCTGCATTAATTGTTTATCGGGGCTTCATCGAGCCACGAAATGTTCTTCAAAATCTGTTTGTAGAAAGTGGGCTAAACCTCATAACACATTGCTACATTTTACAAACCAAAAATCATTGACGGATCAATTCGTTAATAACGCGCCCGCACTACAGTCAAATCAACCATGTGCAAGTACATCAAGTACTAGCAGTTTATTTTCAACGCATTCTTCGAAAACCGTCACTTTGTTGGCAACTGCAGCTTTTGCTATTTGAGATGGAAACGGAAAGATTCAAAAGGTAAGAGCATTGTTGGACAACGGCAGTATGGAAAGTGTTATGACGGAATCTTGCCGTCTGCGACTGGGCTTACAAAAATCCAACGTTGCCATTAAAGTGGAAGGTCTCGGTTTAGCTTCCTCACACATTTCGGGCGTTTTATCTTGCAAAATTAGAACTAGGGATAAATTACATCCGCAATTTGATGTAGATGTTTATATTCTACAAAACATTTGTGGTAAATTGCCTGAAGAGCAATTAAACACCAACCATTAGCCGCATACAGTCGACTTGCCGTTGGCTGATCCTGATTTTGATAAGCCAGGCACAATTGATTTACTTTTGGGTGCAGATGTTTTTGCACACTCATTGTTAAATGAGACTCGTATGGGAACCGCAGACGAACAAGTCGCGATTCATACAGAATTTGGGTGGGTTCTTACAGGGAAAATCATTTCTTCTGCAGCAGATAGTACCTCATTATGTGTACTAACAGAACCCCTGGATATTCTAATTCGTCATTTTGGGAGCTGGAAGGCATTCCAGATGACCACAAAGTTTTTTCTGCAGAAGAAGCCTGTGAGCAGCATTTTTTGGCAACACACGCTAGAAACGAGCAGGGTCGTTTTATAGTGTCACTTCCGTTTAATGGTCCGGAACCAATTTTTTGGGATTCTCGGAAAGTCGCACTTCGTAGGTTTTTGGCATTGGAAAGTCGTCTACAAAAAGACCCTCCACTGTATACAATGTACAGGGAGTTTATGCAAGATTATTTACAAAATGACCACATGCCACTCATTCCTTCTACAATGAAGGAATCATCGCATTATTCGACAGAATATTATATTCCGCATCATGCGGTTATTAAACCAGAAAGTAACACAACAAAATTAAGGGTAGTCTTTGACGCTTCGGCAACTACTCTCAAAGGTGGTTCTCGTAATAACCATTTGCTTGCCGGTCCTTCCTTACAAAAGGATATCTTGGCTTTACTTTTGCATTTTCGCTTACATCCGATTGTCATCGCCGCAGATATCAAACAAATGCATCGACAAATTCTGATTGTAACCTGCGGTTTTTATCTTTGTAAATACAAATTAACCATTTCGCATATTTTCATTTTAGAACCCATATTTTAGGAAGGTAAAGAAATTACATTCTAATTCTCAAGGGGACAAACCAAGGGTTGGTAGTTTTAAATTAGTTTAGCGTATTCGTAGTAAGTCCGGTTGTCGAAACCCCATCAGGTATATGCATCATTTCAAAGAATCCACATTTAAGCAGTTATTCTATTCATGTATATTCGTTCCTTAACAACCCGTTTTGTATAGACAAGCTTTGACGTTCACATTCCTGCTACGGTAGATGTTAGGTGCTTCCAAGAATTAGCCGCAAGGGACAAAGCATGTATCACGTGCCTGCTTCATGGTACAGGCGTGATAATGTACAATAGCGTTAGTTGGCAACACCGTTACACCCCCGTTCATTTACTAGAAGAGTAAAGGGATGATCTGAAATGGTGAAATAAAAATTATGCGACGAGGAGTGTTCGTTGGGTACTCAAAGGAATAAGATGTGAAGGCTCGGTAGTTGATCACGAGACGAGAAGTGAAACTAAGTCACGGGCGCGACTAACTTAGTAATGCGTGTCGAAGGTCAGTTTTCTTTGAACGCAATTAACACTCTTCAATAGTTTTGAAGGATTTGTAGCGCGTGACAAAATAGGTTTTGTTATAACCGGAACGATCCTATTTTATTTTATATAGGATGGATTAGAGATTTCGAAAATTGATAATTCGTGGAGAGCCGCCGAAGTAATATAGTGTAAACCCCGACCCAACAAACACTGACTTATTAAATACGGAATTAGTTTTACGTTTAGGTTTAATGTTTTAGCTAGTAGTGAGTTTCGAGTGAGCTTAGATTGTTTTATAAAGGTGGTCGTGATTAGTGACTCATCCAATTAGTATTTATTAGTGGGATGAACATATTCTTCGTGTGATCGTATCCAAATTCAGTTTTCCGCACATATCACTGACTTCATTGCTGAATTAAAAAGAGCCGCTTGCTGATGTCGCTATCCTGGAACTTCGACGCACCAACCAAAAACATCAGAGGAACCGCGGGCTGAATTCCTGTGGTAGCTATACCAGTAAACTGTGAGTAATTTGTTTTATTTAAATACCAAACTGTTTATACATTGTTCGACGTTACTTTTTGTAGCGTATGAAATGAAATTTTAAAGTTACGCCATGATTTAATTTCAATTATCTAGTAAGTAGTGTATAATTCGATTAGCACGAGAATCCTCTAGGGCATAAGTTAAGAATTCTCTCGATGTCAATATATATATATATATATATATATATATATATATATATATTTATCCATACTGTTGACCGTAATTAAATCCAAGATAGTCATTTAATAAATAAGATATTAAGGAGAAGTGACCTATTAATAAATTAACGCATGCGAGTGCTTAAATCAGAAGAACCGTGCTTTGCATAATCTCTGTATAGTTATAATTAATCCATGAAACTAAATTTTGACAAGTCATATTTATTTGTTAACAGGAATTCAGTTACCTTATTTTTTTTTTATATAGATAGTTTTGTGGAAACCTTAGTTACCTAAGGAATTTATAGGTAAGACCGACTCACTACCTTAGATATTTCAACCGGAAGTAGAGTGCATATAAAGTACGAAGACCGGGAACTGCAATCAGCTTGGCACAATTGTGGAATTAAACATTTTCACGGCCAGGTAGGACTTATCCGGGTTCTTGTCTGAAGAAGTCGAGTTTTCCCTCATCTTGTAGGCTTCTCTGAAGGACTAGGAATCCGTGCCATTTTAGGCGGAACTCGAATAAGATAAAGGTGGTGCCCTCATATTACCCTGACCTAAGACTAACGGCAATATAATATTATTTCCAATCCCCTCCCCTTCGACCCACGCCCATCGCGACTAGCCAGCCGAGCCGCGGTATAGTTTACTCCTAGGAGCAGACTTACCTCGTTTGTTCATGCCCTCCCCCTTTCCAACTTTATGACAATTTGGCATGTAACAAAATGGCGCCCAACATCTAAAATTTTTGTTATACTAGTTTATATTTAGCTAAAGGGCAAATGTATTTAATTTTTTTTTTCATATTGACGCCTGACGGCAAAGTATTTTTGTTGTCGGATTTTTTTTGTTTTTTTGTGTAGTATTATCACCCTAACAAATTGGCGACCAAATTCTCATTTTCTGTTTTGGTATTTTTTGTGATAGAATAGGTCACCGTTGCAGAGAATTTTTTGAAAAAAGGAGAACTTTTGTTTAATTTTTGGGGTTGATTATTTATAGTGACATTTTCCCGATTGTGTCTATATTTAAAATTGTGAAGGTGGTTGGTAAGCATTGGAAGTTATTTTGAGGAAGATTTTCTTTTGTGGAAAAGTTTTATTTTGAGACATTTTACTACGTTTTTGGTAGGATTTAAAAGAAAAATTTTTAAGATTGATTATGATATTTGTGTTGAAAGATTACTCAAGCACGAACTACAGTATGAGGCAGAAGTGAGAGGAATTTCTTCACAGGATTTAACTGTGCAATAATTACGTAAAACATTACGCCCACTATTAAAAACAAAGTTTGATTCTAGTAAAAATGATTTTGAGTATCCGTTTGACTTTGAGGATGACGTTCTGGCGCTAAAAAATGGTTTTGTAACAATAAAAGAAGCTATAAGCCAATTAAATGAAATAAATTTGGACGCTAACCAACAAAAAATAGAAACAAAAATCGCGCATGCCACATTCAGACTAAAAAATTCAGTTCCTTAGGAGGATACCGATGAAGAAATTCGCGAAAATCTAATAATTCAGTTAGACGAAATAAAATGTTTTATGAAACTACTTGTCAAAAATTATAGTAATTAAAGCAAATACTCCTAGAAAATTAATGATGAATAAACCGGTAGTAATAGAAAATTTTGATGAATTAGAATTAGCCGAAAAATTAAAGTTGGAAGATACTAGTAATAAAAAAATAGAAAAAGAACCTGATAGTAAACCCATATTACACTCCGAACATAAAAATACTGTAAGTAGCCCTATTTTCTATAAAAGTGTACCGGTAACGAAATGGAATTTGAAATATTCTGGCGAAAGTTCGTTGAACGCATTTTTAGAAAAGGTAGACGAGTTAAAAGCAGCGCGTAATATTTCAGACGAACAATTGTTTATGGAAGCATGCGATTTATTTGAAGGCAAAGCGTTAATTTTTTTCCGAGCAAATAAAAATTTAGTGAATAATTGGTCTTCTTTAAAAGAATCCTTAAGAAACGAATTTTTACCGGTGAATTATGATGAGAGACTAATGAACGAAATAAATAATAGGGCCCAAGGCGAATCGGAAACAATCGGAATTTATGTGGCAACTATGATCAATCTATTTACAAGACTTGTAGAACCATTGTCACTAGAAAAACAATTGAAAATTTTACGTAAAACATTTTACCTTTTACCAAACCCAATTAAGTTTAATCGAAATACAGTCTATTCAGGAATTAATAAAATATTGCAAAAATTAGAAGAACGAAAATTTATATTCAAGATTTTGTTCCACCCTCAAAAAACCAACGGATTTAGAAACAGATCTGGCTTACAGTAATAATCCCTCAACTAGTTCGACTTCGGTCCCAAAATTAATAAAAATGTGTACTCTATACAAACTCCCGTAAATCAAAATCCAAACTATTCAAATTCAGGTCCGCGTTGTTGGAATTGTAGAGGCATCGATCATGTTCAGGCGCATTGTAAGGAACCACGTCGTGTTGATTACTGTTATAAATGCGGTTTAGACAATACAACTTTTCGTTCTTGCCCTCGTTGTAACAGAAAAATGCAGGAAACTTCCACGCGAGACGCTAAACGGTCGTATCGTGTCTCGTATATATTATAACTCGACCAAATATATTTCTGATTTATTTAGTGAAAAGGAACTGAAATTTAGGAAAAATAAGTTAATGTTAGATTATGTGATGGAACAATCAGAGGAGGACAAACGTCCCTATGTAACAGTAAAT
The DNA here is from genome assembly GCA_036346225.1 of Platerodrilus igneus. Taxonomy (NCBI): domain Eukaryota; kingdom Metazoa; phylum Arthropoda; class Insecta; order Coleoptera; family Lycidae; genus Platerodrilus; species Platerodrilus igneus. The sequence goes on from JARFIW010001130.1 coordinate 3,118,327, forward strand.
ATTTTAGGTTTAGAATTGTTAGGTCTTTTGGATTCAGGCGCGAATACAACTATTTTAGGACAAGAAGGATGGGAAAAATTTTCTACACTAAATTTATATATCGATAAAAAGCAGGCGCCGATCTGTAACGTCGCTGACGGAAATCAACTGCAGAGTTTAGGCACAGTTCGTTTGCCGATTAGGTTAAAAGAGAGATTAATAATATTAGACGTATTAATTGTGCCAGAGGTGAAACATGCCTTAATTTTGGGCATTGATTTTTGGAAATCAATTCAAATTATACCGGATATTTTCAAAGGAGAGTTTACTTTTTCTAATTTAGCTTCATTGTCAGTAACTCAGGAACCGATTCTGCATTCAAAATTTGATCTGGTACTGGAACAACGCGAAATTTTAGAGTCACTTGTCAACACACATTTTAAAAATTCAAAAACTTTTGGAGTAACTGATTTGGTTCAACACAATATTAAAGTTTCAAGCGACCCCATTAAGCAACGACACTATCCTGTTTCCCCGGCCATACAAAAACAGATTGACATAGAATTAGATAAAATGTTAGAACTGGGTGTGGTAGAAAAAAGCCATAGCGCATGGTCTAACCCGATTTTATTAGTGAAGAAGAAGGAACCAGGTTCATACAGGTTTTGTGTGGATTTCGAAAATTGAACAAGGTTACCGAACGTGACGCTTACCCGCTACCGTATGTGTCATCAATATTAGATAAACTTAGAGATGCGAAATTTATATCCACACTCGACATCAAATCCGCATATTGGCAAATTCCGTTAACGTCAAATTCAAAGCAGTATACCGCATTTACCGTCCCCAATAGAGGTCTGTATCAATTTTCCAGACTCCCTTTCGGTTTACATAATGCTCCGGCAACGTGGCAGAGGTTGATTGATCGCGTCTTAGGTCCAGAGTTGGAACCGTTTGTTTTTTCATATTTAGATGATGTAATTATTTGCACAAAGTCCTTTGAGGAACACATCACAATTTTACGAGAAGTTTTAAAACGTTTGGAAGAAGCAGGGTTGACTCTGAGTCGTGAGAAATGCCACTTTTGTAAGAGTGAGCTTAAATATTTAGGGTACGTAATTAATTCTAAAGGGTTACTTGTGGATCCCGAAAAGTCCAAGCAATTGTTGATATCCCACACCTAAAACCGTTAAAGAAGTTAGAAGAATTATTGGTATGGCGTCATGGTACAGGAGATTTTTACCAGAATTTTCAAATATTATTGCTCCGCTTTCAGCTTTATTAAGAAAAAACAGAAAATTTATTTGGGATGAATTTTGCGACGCAGCTTTATCGACAATAAAAATCATTTAGTTTCCGCACCGATTCTTTCATGTCCAAATTTTGATTTGCCGTTCTCGATTCAATGCGACGCTTCCGACTACGGGATTTCTGGCGTCCTAACTCAAGTTATTGATGAAGTAGAACATGTAATTTGTTATATTAGTCGTTCACTTACTCCGATGGAAAGGAAATATGCTGTAACTGAAAAGAATGCCTAGCCGTGTTGTGGTCAATCGAAAAGTTACGTCCATATGTAGAGGGTAGTCATTTCAAGTTATTACGGACCATCACTCGCTAATTTGGTTAAATAAATTGCAACAACCTTCGGGTCGGTTGTGTCGATGGTCATTGAAATTGCAACAGTACGATTTTGAGATTATTCATCGCAAAGGAAAGACAATGTCGTTCCCGATGCTCTTTCACGTGCGGTCCCTATTATAAATACTGTTTCTGTTAACTTACCTACCTTTGATAAATCTACAAATTCTGGTAAACCTGAAAATAAAAATTTAAATAAAATTGATTCTGAAGAAAAAAACCCTGATCCTTGGTATAACAAGATGCTTCTACAAGTGGAACGTGACCCTATTAAATATAAACATTGGAAAATTGTAAATAGTAAACTTTTAAAATATGTACCTGGTAAATTCCCTAATTTGGTAGATCCTGAAGTCGATTGGAAAGAAGTCGTTTCTAAAGCTCAACGTTTGAATGTTTTAAAAGAATGTCATGACGAACCCACGTCAGGACATTTTGGTATTTTAAAACATTTAATAGAATTCAACAGAAATATTATTGGCCAAAATTAAAAGCAGACGTTATACATTATGTTAATCGTTGTAAAACATGTTTGATGCACAAACCCGAACAAAAGAAACCTCAAGGTTTAATGTCAAGACACCCTATTGTATCTAAACCATGGCAGATGATTTCGATAGATTTGATAGGCCCATTACCTCGTACAACCAAAGGCTATACTTACATTTTATCGGTGGGTGATTATTTCACTAAATTTCCATTATTTTTTTCCCTTGCGTACCGCTACCGCTTCAGCGATAACGCAAAGAGTCGAAGAATTTGTCATTTTACTTTTTTGGCGCACCGCAATACATATTAGTTGACAATGGAAAACAGTTTACAAGTAATCTTTTTAAGACTTTGGCCTCAAAATACAAGTCAAAAATAATATATAATGCATTTTACCACCCGCAGGCAAACCCGATTGAACGTGTTAATAAGGTAATTAAAACTCTTTTGGCATCTTATGCTGACGATAATCAACGTCACTGGGACAGAACATTACCGATGGCCGCTTGTGCCGTACGCACAGCAGTTCACGAAGTAATTAAGATGTCACCTTATTTTGCAAACTTTGGACGTGAAATGGTGATTGATGGATCTAGTTTTGGAGAAGTAAAGGAGAGTGAAACCTTGTTGGATGTCGACTTTGCAGATCGTGATACATTATATAATCCCGCACCCGAATTTGGAAAAGTATATCAAGACATTAAAAAGATTAGAAGAGGCGTATAATAAAGCAAAAGAAATTATGACTTGAGGAGACGTGACGTTAGTTTTGCCGTTGGAGACAAGGTTTGGAAAAGGAATTACGTTCTATCGGATGCATCAAAACACTTTAGTGCAAAACTCGCACCAAAATTTGTTGGCCCGTACACGGTGTCGAAAAAAGTGGCTTACAATACATATGAGTTGGTAGATGACACGGGTGTCTCAAAAGGCACTTGGCACGTAAAGGATATTAAAGCTAATCCGCCAGATTAGTTACGTTACTATGGTACTTTGTTTTTTTCGCTTTTTTTTTTACTTTTTTTTGTTCGTGTATTATTAGTGGTAGTATTTGGTAAAATTAAGGCAAATTAATTTTATGGTAGGAAACAGCAATTTTTTGTCTATTTAGTAAAAAGGTTGATGTCGGTTTGTTCTTCCACTGGGCCAGACTGACCTAATTTTTTTTTTTTGTAGTTTAGTACACAAGAATTTTAGGTAAAATTCTAATTTTGTAAGGAGGGTGTAACCTGCGGTTTTTATCTTTGTAAATACAAATTAACCATTTCGCATATTTTCATTTTAGAACCCATATTTTAGGAAGGTAAAGAAATTACATTCTAATTCTCAAGGGGACAAACCAAGGGTTGGTAGTTTTAAATTAGTTTAGCGTATTCTTAGTAAGTCCGGTTGTCGAAACCCCATCAGGTATATGCATCATTTCAAAGAATCCACATTTAAGCACATATTCTATTCATGTATATTCGTTCCTTAACAACCCGTTTTGTATAGACAAGCTTTGACATTCACATTCCTGCTACGGTAGATGTTAGGTGCTTCCAAGAATTAGCCGCAAGGGACAAAGCATGTATCACGTGCCTGCTTCATGGTACAGGCGTGTTAATGTACAATAGCGTTAGTTGGCAACACCGTTACACCCCCGTTCATTTACTAGAAGAGTAAAGGGATGATCTGAAATGGTGAAATAAAAATTATGCAACGAGGAGTGTTCGTTGGGTACTCAAAGGAATAAGATGTGAAGGCTCGGTAGTTGATCACGAGACGAGAAGTGAAACTAAGTCACGGGCGCGACTAACTTAGTAATGCGTGTCGAAGGTCAGTTTTCTTTGAACGCAATTAACACTCTTCAATAGTTTTGAAGGATTTGTAGCGCGTGACAAAATAGGTTTTGTTATAACCGGAACGATCCTATTTTATTTTATATAGGATGGATTAGAGATTTCGAAAATTGATAATTCGTGGAGAGCCGCCAGTAATATAGTGTAAACCCCGACCCAACAAACACTGACTTATTAAATACGGAATTAGTTTTACGTTTAGGTTTAATGTTTTAGCTAGCAGTGAGTTTCGAGTGAGCTTAGATTGTTTTATAAAGGTGGTCGTGATTAGTGACTCATCCAATTAGTATTTATTAGTGGGATGAACATATTCTTCGTGTGATCGTATCCAAATTCAGTTTTCCGCACATATCACTGACTTCATTGCTGAATTAAAAAGAGCCGCTTGCTGATGTCGCTATCCTGGAACTTCGACGCACCAACCAAAAACATCAGAGGAACCGCGGGCTGAATTCCTGTGGTAGCTATACCAGTAAACTGTGAGTAATTTGTTTTATTTAAATACCAAACTGTTTATACATTGTTCGACGTTACTTTTGTAGCGTATGAAATGAAATTTTAAAGTTACGCCATGATTTAATTTCAATTATCTAGTTAGTAGTGTATAATTCGATTAGCGCGAGGATCCTCTAGGGCATAAGTTAAGAACTTGCTCGATGTCAATATATATATATATATATATATATATATATATATATATATATTTATCCATAATGTTGACCGTAATTAAATCCAAGTTAGTCATTTAATAAATAAGATATTTAAGGAGAAGTGACTTATTAATAAATTAACGCATGTGAGTGCTTAAATCAGAAGAACCGTGTTTTGCATAATCTCTGTATAGTTATAATTAATCCATGAAACTAAATTTTGACAAGTCATATTTATTTGTTAACAGGAATTCAGTTACCTTATTTTTTTTATATAGATAGTTTTGTGGAAACCTTAGTTACCTAAGGAATTTATAGGTAAGACCGACTCACTACCTTAGATATTTCAACCGGAAGTAGAGTGCATATAAAGTACGAAGACCGGGAACTGCAATCAGCTTGGCACAATTGTGGAATTAAACATTTTCACGGCCAGGTAGGACTTATCCGGGTTCTTGTCTGAAGAAGTCGAGTTTTCCCTCATCTTGTAGGCTTCTCTGAAGGACTAGGAATCCGTGCCATTTTAGGCGGAACTCGAATAAGATAAGGGTGGTGCCCTCATATTACCCTGACCTAAGACTAACGGCAATATAATATTATTGCCAATCCCCTCCCCTTCGACCCACGCCCATCGCGACTAGCCAGCCGAGCCGCGGTATAGTTTACTCCTAGGAGCAGACTTACCTCGTTTGCTCATGCCCTCCCCCTTTCCAACTTTATGACAATTTGGCATGTAACATGATTTCTCCGGAACACCGGAAATTTCAAAAAATTGGTTGGAGGTCTAATCCTGCAGAACCTATTTCTAATTTTGTACTAAATACAGTAACTTATGGTGTCAAATCAGCACCGCATTTGGCTTTGCGTGTGATCCAAGAATTGACGCGTCTAGAATCATCAAAATTTCCATTAGCTGCTATAGATTTGGAATTCGATACATATGTTGACGATGTCATGACTGGGTCACAATCGGTCGAAGAAGCTCAACAATTGATTTTGGAATTAGATAAACTGTGCTTGTTAGGTGGCTTTACGTTGCGTAAATGGAACAGTAACGTATATGACGTAATTAAGGTAGTGCCTGAATTGGCTAGATATCAACAGACATTTTCATTTGAAGATTCAACTAATCTCTCGCAAAAAATTTTGGGCCTTCGGTGGCATCCGTCATAGGACGAATTTTTTTATGTAGTAAATGCGGTGGATCGGATTTGTACTAAAAGACACATGGTTTCAGAAATAGCGCGGATCTTTGATCCCTTGGGCTTGTTGACACCGTTGGTGTTTTTTGCAAAACACCTAATTCAATATTTATGAATTCGGGGCATCGATTGTGATGAACACCCTCCTGTTGATGTCATTGTCAAATGGAAAGACTACCTTGATCAATTATCAGAATTGTCTAAGGTAAAAATTCCTCGGTGGATTTTGTCTGATAACTGTATGGAATTTCAGTTGCATGGCTTTTGCGACCCCTCCGAACAAGGATACGCCGCAGCAGTTTATTTCAGAGTGGTAGACGCAAATGGTAATATCAAAGTTTGATTAGTATGTGCAAAATCAAGAGTTGCACCTACTCAACGCATTTCTGTGCCTCGGCTAGAATTATCTGCCGCGGTACTTTTATCAGATTTGATCGAGTTCTTGTTCAATATTTACAAGGTTCGACTAAAGTTATCAATTTATGCGTGGTCAGATTCTACAGTGGCTTTATCATGAATTTGATCGCCTTCTTACCATTGGAAAACATTCATTAGTAATAGAGTTTCACACATTCAAGATCGAATTCCTCCTGGGTCTTGGAACCACATCAAGTCTCAAGATAATCCAGCGGATTGCGCCTTTCGGGGTTTACTAGCCACGGACTTAGTAAAGCATCGTTTATGGTGGTCCGGTCTTATTTGGCTTTCTTTGCCACAATCAAATTGGCCTGTGAGTAAATTTTCTGAAATGCATTCAACATCTATGGATTTGGAAGAGAGAATTATCACATTGAATATTATCATTTCGGATTATTTTCTTGATTTCTTATTAAACAAATTTTCTGATATAAATAAAGTTTGTCGCATTATATGTTATGACCTTCATTTCATTCGCATTTTGAGAACCCCCATGGATCTCGTTTCAAACGCATCGCAAATCATTTCAAGTCAGCAACAACAAGTTGCACTTAATTTATTGGTTAAAAGAGTTCAATCAGAATTCTTTTATAAGGACATAGAAATTATTGAAAAAAGGATAACCATTAGCAAACAGCTTAGATCCCTTAGCCCATTTCTGGACAGACATGGTTTACTCAGGGTGGGCGGTCGCTTTCGAAATTCAAATTTACCTTATGGGGAAAAATTTCCACTCCTATTACCCCGTACTCATCGTTTGACAGATCTTGTTATTTTGAACCGTCATCAAAAAAATATACACATCCTGGTCTTAGAGCAACCCAATTTCTTTTAACGCAAAATTTTTGGAATTTGCTGCAAAAAAGGCTGTTCGAAAATGTCTAAAACCAATTTCTTATCCCCCTCTATGGGTGACCTACCAGCAACCCGCACCGTTTCGGGTAAAGCTTTTCTCCACACTGGGTTGATTTTGGTGGACCGTTCGCAATTACCATGAGCCGCACTCGTGGTTCAAAGTCATTAAAGGCTTATGTTTGTTTGTTCGTTTGTTTTGGAACTAAGGCTCTGCAGTTAGAGCTAGTTTCGAATTTGTCCTCACCTGCCTTTATAACGGCATTGAGGCGCTTCATTGCTTGTCGTGGTAAATGTGCCAAAATTTACTGTGATTGCGGCACAAATTTCACTGGTGCTGCCCGTGAACTGGCAGAACTTATGCAACATGTTGCAACCGCAGAGGATATTGAATTTATTTGCAATCCCCCGTCGTCCCCTCACTTCGGAGGGTTGTGGGAGGCTGGCATCAAGTCAGTTAAGAGTCATCTCAACAAGGTTATCGGCGCTCAAATTCTTTCGTATGAGGAATTCAATACCGTACTAATTCAGATTGAGGCCATACTTAATTCTCGTCCTTTGCGTTCATTGAATAGAAATCCTCAAAATTTTTCTTATTTGGCACCATGTCATTTCTTAGGAGTCGAGTTTCAGTGCTTCCTGACCCAAATGTCTTGGACCTGAAACTATCAATTTTAGATCGTTGGCAACTCATTCAGAGAATCCAACAATCTTTTTGGCGCCGTTGACATAGCGAGTACTTACATACTCTCCAGCAGAGAACTAAATGGTTTTCATCTCTTCCCGCTGTTAAGATTGGGACATTGGTCCTAATTAAGGAGAACAATACCCCTCGATTACATTGGCGACTGGGACGTATTACCCACTTGTACCCTGGTACAGATAATGTCGTCAGAGTGGCGCAGGTTCAAACTGTAAACGGCATTATTAAACGACTTTTGGTCAAATTGTGTGCTCTCCCATTAGAGGACACATAACAATGGAAATTTATTTTCTTTCTTTTCTCAATTTTTTTTGTTTTTTGGTGGAATTAGGTATTCATCATTATTTAATTATTTGTGGTATTACGCATTTGTATATATTTGATTACATTGGTTAAAATAAGTTTTCAATCTTTTTTTGGTGGGCGGTATGTTATGCATTTTATAGCATTTTTAGTAACATACAATCACTTTATATTATTCTGGTTTGATATTTACCCTTATCAAAGTTCCTTTCCTGTTATCGCCTATCCTATAACAAATACATACAACTTTGGATATTGGAAAGTGTGCGCGCAAGTGCCATTTTGTGTTCGTGTACAGTTCAAGACGCGCATCGGACAGAACATTATTAACTTGGCAACGGGAGTGACCGTAGCAATCAGTTCCGTGTGCTTGACCATGAGATTTCTATGGTGAAAACTCCTTAAGAATAGTGAACTTTCGTTTATGCAGTTTACGGATAAACAAGCAGACGTAGATTACAGTCCACTACATTTTTTATACCAGCGCAATTTGCAACCATTACAGGTTAGTGTATTTTTAATTGATTAACTGTTTTAAAATGCTGTTGATCGACAAAACATACATACACTTATAATTGTATAAATTAAAAGATCATTTATAAAAGCCCTGGGACATTCTCAGCTAGTATTTGTCACAATATAAACATCATGCGTCATTTTGTATAAACAACGGAACTAATCCAGAATGCTAAAAATACGTTCTGATTGCATTGATGCGTATGCTTTAACAAGATGCGTCATTGGTCAGCTTAACTGGTTTTGACTATATTACTTTATTTAGCTAAGCTATACGTCGAAAACTACAGTGCAATTATGTGTCGTTTGAATCATCACTTATTTCTTGAAAGCCCGGTAAAAGTGAACCATGAGAAACAGTGAAAGTACAAAGGCTGCTCCATCACAGTTGCCTGTTACAAACTGAAACTGATGTACTTGGTTTAAATATTGTTTTAAACTTATATAATTATGAATCTTTAAAACTGGAAGAGAAGAGACGCTAGGGCAAAGAAATAGCTTTTATCACCCAAAATCGTTTTATTATATAAATAACGTACAAAATACATATGTAGAAAGTCTTCTACACCAGAACTTAATTATATTATTTTCATTATCAGTAATCCTTCTCGCTGAAATAAAGTTTGTTTTGCGTAAAATAAGCGGAACATTATAAATTTAGATTTGCCCAGAAGGGGCGGGCACCTATTAGGGTTTACATGTTTTGATGGTGTGTTAGTGGGTTCCTATGGGAAAATATAATAAATAATAAAAAATTAACAAACTACATTACTATAACCACTAACTCTGCAGGGCTTATGGGTTGTCATAATTAAGGGGCGCCAAACCTTTTTGTCCCGACAATCCCTTTAATATTTTGCGTACACAGAAGGCAGTTATTTCGAGTAGGCTCCTTTGCTTTTGGCTTCCTAATTGTATAATATTAAACGTTATTTTGTTCGATAACACAATAACACCACTCATTTAATTTTGTCGTATCAAGGAAATATTTAATATAAAGTGCATCCATCTACTAAAAACGACTTTGTCACTGAGGTGACTGGATATCCTTTCAAACTATCTTTGTTTTTATCTAGTTCATAAATAGTTGCAAAAAAATTTAATCTATATTTAACCGTTATTGACATTAAGTAATTGCATTATAAATATAAGTATACGGTCTTTAAAAAACGTAATTTCTTCGCAGCGATTTGGCCAGATATTATAAAAGATATCCTAAAAAAGATTTAAATCAAATCAATCAATAATATTACCACTCCATTTTTCCGATTTTCATATGGAAATACATTGCGTTTTAAAACTTATTTCTGGAAATGCTTTTATCAGAAAACATAGAAAACCGATAAATACCAAGCGCAATTTTATTTCTCCTATTTCCTAGTTCGCCGTATAGCCGCTATAGTTGGTTTCAAGATACTTACCTTGCATCCTTAATTAAATTTACTTCAAACTTTATCTGTCTGTGCTGTTAAGGTGTAGTTCCCGAAGTTTATTTCCAACTTATAGTTATTGTAATGAGCAAAGTGTAGCTTGCTGTTTCTTAATAGGTGTAAGCGTTCAATAATGAAATGGGTTAAATCAAATCGGAAGTTATTTAATAAATAGTTTCTAAGTTGATGATAAAGCAACAAAGTTAAACCGGGTTGGTAGAATTTGAAAATATCGACATATAAGTTAGACGACAAGCCAACATGTAAATCTTAAGAGCATTAGCTAAAAATGTAACCTTGTGTTACCCGTAAGAGGATGAGCGGCCTAGTAAGAACAGAACAAAATCAGAAACGGAATGCTCGACCGAATTAAAGTAATAAAGGAATGGAAAAAAACTACGCGAATGCCGCGCTGGGGAAGGGAAGGTGGTTCTAAAGAACGAAACAACAGGGCACAGGACCCAAATTGCCCTTTCTAAAACGTACGTACTTCAAATGCTAATAAAACCCAAAACCATGTAGGAAATAACTCTAATAAGCAGATTCTATGAATTTAGATATGAAATAGTATATGACTGCTGGTTTAAAGACGAAACTCTGAATACTTCACTCCTCGGGTACTGATAGTAAATACTAATTATATCAAGTAACAAACATTCTAAAGCGTGTTTTGTAAATAAAAGTGCTATGCCATTGCATACGCCTTAAATATTGCCGCATACCTTAGACTAAAAGGGTAGGTAACATTTAACAACTGTAATTCATAACAATCTGCTGGGGCACAGCAAACATCTATTTAATTACAAATACACAATGGTTAGAACACAATAGCATAACGAATGCGAACTGCGTCTGTTGAAATCGATAATGCATGAAAAGCATGACGACGAGCGTAAAACAATTTCAAGTTCCAAATTTACCAACAAGTCTAAATAACTGTAAAAGTAACTATACATAGGGCATAAACTTGGGTATAAATATCGTCAGAATCTTAGCTAATTACTTACTGGAATGACGCTGAAGAGCTCCTCCCAAATAGAAGGTGCTTAATCTTAAAACAAAGAATACACATTTACAATAACACATTTGGATACAAATACTAAGCTAGCATCAATAGTTGAACAAAGCTCACCGCATTAAATAGTCAACACTTGTTTATTCATCCAGCTCTTAACATTTCTAGAATGCAGGTAACCTTCATACCGTACAGGAGCAGGAAAGCGATAGCTGTTAACTATAATATTTTCTCGCGCAAACTGTAAAGAATTTTGGTAATTCTTCAAGAAGTAGCGAACAGGAAACATGAAGTATTAATATTGAAACCTAAAACATATTTTTGAAATTGGTCGACAACTGTTCCTCGACTTTGTAATAGTATATTTTATAGTATTTTTAAGCATTAATTCAGAAAATTTCAAAACAACCGCATGTGCGCTTTAAAAGTATCATAACACAACTTATGTATCCACTAGACAACAGCATAAACATATTTCTTTTTATTGCCTGGTTGAGTTTACTGTTAATAAATAGTACCATGTTGAAGAAACTAGAGTTACGATGTAAATTTAAAATTACGTGTTTTATGTATGACAAACGCAATAGTATATTGTACAACGAGCATGAAATGATGCCCATTTCTCACGAGTATGATAAATTGCAGCGCTAGCTGAAAGCGAGTGCTGCAAATCATACGAGTGAGAAATGGGCATTCCATGCGTGTTGTACACTATACTCTTTCTAAGACTGTAGTACGTACTTTTTAAATGTGATACCTCTTTTGTTAATATTATAAAATACATGGTAAGTATAGGAGTATACATTTTATTAATATCATAAGTTTATTATTGTTTGTGAATATACATAAATTCAAACAAAGTACAAATTTATCATAATAAAAGTAAATAAATTGATTTAAGTTAAGTTTTTAGAGTCATTATTATTAACAATATTAGAGGTTACATTGCAATTATTAAACGTCATTGTAGAAGGTGTTTTCCCAAAAACTAAATTTTCTTGACGTTGGAAATTCTTGTCTTTGGACGTTGATGGAACACTTGATGTGCTATTAATTGGATTTTGTATTATGTTGCCTACATTCAACTTATTTGTTAAAGAATCGGCTATATAGTTTTTAGCGACTGATGTTGATTTCCAGCCACCGTGCCTTTTTAAAGATGTTATATCTTCTCCAGCATCTACAAGAATAGTGACGGAAGATCTCCGGAAGCAATGACCAGTATATAATTCCGGATTGGGTAGTTTTAAATACGTTGCAATTTGCTTTCCCATAGCACCAAATTTATTGATACCCACTTTCTGTGTGGTGCATTTTCCTTTCTGATAATTTAAGAAAAAACTAGGATCGCAAACATTTGATGGACGTACATTCCGGTATTTTTTTGTGATTTCATAAAAATTACTCGTTATCGTAAAGCTGCGTATAATTTTTGTTTTTGTGTCGGGAACTGTAACTAATATCGCAGAACCCAATTCCGTGAAATGAGTAATTTTCATCTGATGTAATTCCTGTCTGCGGCAAGCACCCATAATTCCCATAATTAATGCAGTCTGTAACAATATAAAAATAGCTATAAACACGCATTATTCTTCTAAGTTAATATTACATACTTTTGTAAGAAGAAACTGTTGATCCGGAGCCTCAGTAATAAATTTATTTATTTCCTCTGTTGTAAAAATTTTTGATTTTTTCGATTTATAACCGCTTGACTTCCGTTTGAGAAACGCTCTTAATTTTCCATACTTTGATATATCTAAATTATGATGGATGGTGAGACTTGTTCTCAACATAGAATAATGCGTCCACAATGTCGGAGATTTATACTTATTAGATAATTCATTAAAGTACGCAATTAAAACATTTTCAGAATAAGATGTTGTCTTTTGATCTCTTCGCCAATCCATAAACGATTTATGAGCAGTCTCATATTTTTTTTTGTAAATTTCCGGTAATAAATTTAATGTAGTTGCATTTGCAGCTTCCACAATATTTGGAGGCGTCGGTTCTAGTTCGCTTTCACTATCACTAGCCATTTTTTAAAGACTTTGCAAATACTTTAATATTTTAAACGCTTTCACAGTATGAAATTATTTATTTGACATTTGTTGGTTTATTATTTGTTTCATAGCCCACCTTTGAAAACTCGGCCGTCATTGGAAATAAGATGCAAGTGCATGGCTACTTGATTAATAGAAATATAAGCGCAACCGTGCAAATTGAACATTCCCGCACTGGTTGCTTAGCAACTTACCTAGCAACGAGTGCGGGAATAAAAACCTGTATAGAATGTAGTAGATTTCTCTATCAAAAACACAATTAAAATAGGCTCGTTCCAAAACAGTCGTAGAAAAAGTACATTCTAGTCTTAGTAAGAAGCCTGATGCGTGCAGCACAGAATGGAAATTTTTACTGCAGCTGTGGCTGATTGATAAATGATATAAACAACAAGTGTAAAAACTTATTTATTTATAATTGTAGTGGACTGTATCGTATAATAATGAGTTACAGTTATTACTACGCAACAGCGTGCTTAACTTGTGCTTAATAGTAACAACAGAACTAAAAGACGATTTCCAATTTTATTTAAATAGCAACATTCAGGGAATTCTAAACTCAAACACATGGCTAGATACGGAACTAAAAGTATAATATATCAAATACGGACTTTAAAATAAATAAAGGGACTAGCAGAATTAATTGCCTAACTGAACTATTAGAAACTTGGAACAATGAAATTGTAGCGAACCCGTACATTTAAATAGGTCGAAACTGAGGTTGTCTTTAAAACAAGAAGTGCGAAATGGTATGCAACATTAAATCTCTCGAATTTATTATATAAGCGGTGTCTAATTAATAGTAAAATTTGAAAATAGTTACTGTTTTTTACAAGTTCGATAAACTTCTTATTCTATTTATTTATCTCGTTTAATGAAATTTGTATTTTTACCGTAAGGAAATTTAATAAAATATGTTTCTGTTTATACAAAATGCATTTGTAGACATGGAACATAATTCAGTGATGTTGGACTTGGCATGGTAGGACATACTGCTCTATAAACTAGTGGACATAACAACCGTCAATATCCGAAGAACACTTCGTGCAAGTGAAAATTGAATAGATATGTTTCCGTGCAGATTAGATGTAACAAAAGCTAACACCTGCACTCCATACTCCAGATAGTTCGATTGCAGTACCGGCAGTTCATATGTCGAATGCTCAAACTCAGCTTAGACGTATATTTTACCGCTACTCAATTACCTTTTTGATTCTAAAATAATAATGTTGCTCTTCACAAATTGGATAAACATTTTCTTCTTCCTTATCCAATATGCTTTGTGTACAGTTCGGGGGAAAATGTTTTATAAAATCTCTTGTATTAGTTGAAATAGACGGCAAAGTTGACCCGTGGCGGATGTATGTGGCACATAGCCATATGTTCATAGCAGAAGTGTTAGATGCCAAAATAATGACTGTTTCATTTTGAACACATCTCGAAATATTAGATTGCGGTGACTTCGTTAAAACAAATGCATTATAGTCAGTATCAAATTTATAAATTAGCAACCATAGGCATAAGCCAAAGGTGGCACATTTTTCAAGTCGCTAAATTTTGAGGCGTATTAAGAAAATTTGGAACATGGTTCACAAAGAATTCCGCTTTAAAGCAGAAGTACAAAATTGCGACAATATATAAGTTAAGATTAAGAATTAACGTGCAGGATCTTGATAATCCACTAGTTTACAGTGTTTCAGATATATACACTACTAATCTTGTATGATATATCTTTGACGGTAATGATAATGAATACATTTTCTTATTACCGACATAGAGAAAGCATTCCCTGATTTGTGTCAATAGCGACAGGTGTAAATTAAATTTGCAATAGAAATATGATCTCTTTTATTTCATCTTTATCTGCAGCACTTGCAGCATTTAATTATCGAAACTCTCTTGAAAAACAAACACACTATAACTTCACTTCCGGAAACTTGCGCGCTTTTTGAAATTAAAATGTTATCGTTTTCTTTTCAAGTCTCCCTCAAGACTCGTATTACACTTTTTTATCATAGTGTAGTATAGTACAGCAGTCTGTGGTATGGACAATATCAAGGGTATATGGGGCACCACGGATATTGCAGGCACTTGCACACCTGTGAAAATTGGTAGCCAACATCTAGAATCAACAACGGATGCTCTACGGAATGAAGTAATTCATGCGCAAATTCATCCTTCTAGATTCGTCTCGATTTTACTAGAACCTCCGGAAGTTGATACATAAATGGGATGCTTCACACCCAGGAGTTAGTTCTTAGTTATTTTCTATACGCAATGCGAAGGTTTATATGAATTATGTAGCATAATGAATATAAGTTTGTATATATAAATTACTAATCGTAAAGCTTTTGTGAAATATTTAGTTACAACTTTGTGTTTATCTAAATATTATTATACATAGTGCGTAGTACTATTCCAGTGTAAACTTTGTTAATAAATTGTTTAATACCGCCTACACTACAATAGTATTCAGTATTCTTCACAAACATAAACATAGACGTTTGATCTAAATAAAGCAAGAAGCTGCAAGCTGTAAAAGTGGATCTAAGTATAACTGTCAACTTTTATTATTCCCAGATTTGTAAAAACAGCTAGAATAGAAAAATATTTTAAACATTAGGAACAAGAGCTAAACACTGGGCAGATGAAAAAGATGAGAAAACAATTCGAAATAAGAAAAGACAATTTGATGAGTGAAAAACAGACAAAACTATTCATTTTACTGGTTCTAATAATTTTGGAACCAACGTACTCTATGTGATTCTCGATAATTTGAAAGCCAATCTTGAAGAAACCGTTCACCATACGTTGGCTTAATGATCAATTCTGTGTTCTGCTATTCTTTTTTACCTTGGATGTAAATGAAGATGTATATGTCCATTAATGTATTTGAACGCTTTTTTGCAACTATATAGAAAGTGTACGTACTCAAATGACTGAAGAAGGTATTCCAGGAGAGTGCCTACAGCTTATTTGCAGAGTTAAGACGAAGAGTTGAGTCCGAAAAACGAAATTAAATTGTGTCAATGGATTTGACAAAACGATTTTGTTGAACTATAACCTTGTATCGATATCCTGTTACGATTATTTCTGTGCAAGGTAATTACTAATTGCACCGCAGAGAGATCGTTTTCTAAATTAAAGTTAACAGAAACTTCCTACCAAGCATCCATGACACAATAACGCTAAATGCTTTAAGTAATTTATATATCGAAAGTAAACTAGTGAACAAGTTCACGTTTAAAACCGTTATTGAGATATTTGCTTAGAATAATGCTAAACGGAAAACCTTTTGATTCTTTAAATTACTCATTAAAAGTAGTTATTTGGTAGCAGTTAAAAAATAGTTGCGAGTAAAAGCCAGCCTCTCTCTCTCTCTCTCTCCCTCCCTTCCTCCCCCCCTCTCTCTTTCTCTCTCTCTCTCTCTCTTTCTCTTTCTCTCTGTCTCTCTTTCTGCAAAAATTTAATTACTTTAACTATTTAATTTTATTTACTAAGTGTCGTGTTTATTTGTATATGTTAGACGCAAAATTTTTTTAAAATTTTATCAATTTTTTGAAAGTTCTAGTTTGTAATACTGCTGAAAATTATTTTTTTTATATTACAAAGTGTCCATTCTGAACGGACCAGCACCTTGACAAAGTTCTAAAATAATAGAACAAGTAGAATGGCTTGCGTGTTTCAATAAGTTAAAGAGCCGGACTATGGTTTTAACCAAATTAGTGGGGTCTTTGTGGCAGAGACCATAGGGGTCGGAATGACATTCTAAAACACATTACTGCGATGTGGAAGGGAACGGAAAACCACCACATTACCTCTCAAGTATACTGCATACAGAAATTGTTGGATTATGGCATCCTCTGGTGTAAAAAATTCCGAAGGTAAAATAGTTCCCCATTCGGATCTACGGGAGGGGACTACTTCGGGGAATGTGATCTAAAGGTATAAAAAAAGATCTGTGAATAATCTGCGAGTCGGAGTGAAAATATCAGAAGTATGAAACAGGTAGGTAAGTTAGAGAACCTGAAAATCAAAATGGATAGGTTAGCACTAGACACAGTAGGGATCACCGAAGTCCGCTGGACAGAGGCGGGGGATTTTTGGAGTGGAGACTTCAAAGTAATTCATACAGGATCAGAAGAATGAAATTCGGATGTGCGGATGGTTATGCGAAAAAAGATAGGACGACGTGTAAAAAACTACTTACAAAAGACCGAAAGAGTACTCATGGTTAGATTAGAATCTAAATCGGAAAATACACTAATAATACAAGTATACATACATGCCCACCTCTGCTACAGTGAGAAAGAGGTAGAGGCGATCTACAAAGATATTGAAAACTACTAAGATTCGTAAAAGGACATGAAAATTTAATAATTATGAGGGATTTTAATGCAGTGCTAGGTGTGGGTAGGGAAGGCGCGGTAGTAGATTTATTTGCTTTACACACGAGAAATGACAGGAGAAATAGACTCGTAGAATTTTGCGACAAGAACAATTTAACCATGACAATACATTATTTCAACTTCATGCAAGAAGACAAAACACGTGGAAGATGCTAGGAGATATAGGAGGATATCAAATAGATTACATTATTGTTAGACAACGGTTTAGGAATCAAGTAAAAGACTGTAGAAGCTACCCAGAAGCAGATATAAATACTAACCACAACATGGTAATTATGAAGACAGCTCTTAAATTTAAAAATTTGAAAAATGAAACAAAAAAAAAACACTTTCTTTGACTTTGAGAAGTTAAAAGATAAAGATACCCATAAAAGATTTGAAAAAAAGTCAAATGAATTGCTGAAAGTAATGGGGAAAATTTCTGTTACTAGGGAAGTAGAAACAAAATGGGATAACATTAAATCCAGCTTAGACGTGGCGACGAGATATATTCTGGGGTATACACAAACAGAAAATAAGAAACCGTGGATTACAAAGGATATCCTGAATTTGATAGAAGAAAGACGAAAATACCAAAATAGATCAGACGAAACAGGAAATAGAGATACAAAGCCATAAATTGGGAAATTATTTGCAAATGCAGGAAAGCTAAAGAACAATGGATTGATGAAAAGTGCAAAGAGATACAAACTAAGATGGAAATAGGAAAGACAGACGAAGCACACAAATTAATTAGAATGAATTTTAGGGACATATGACCGTATAGCAAAAATATAAGGGTTTGGGCTTAAGCGAAACAGGCAAACACGGCTACTTTAGCTCAGAAGGTGGTAATAGAGGAAATAATAGAAAAGAGGGAGAGTGTGTATATATGGTTTGTAGATCTGCTGAAAGCATGCGACAATGTTAAATGGAAAAAAATGTTCGAAACACTCAAAAAGATCGAAATGAGTTTTAGGGATAGACAGATAGTACAGTGCTTATACAAAGAGCAAACAGCGGTAATAGAATTAGAACAGGAAGATAGAGAAGTAAATATTAGGAAAGGGGTGAGAGAGGGACGTGCCTTATCTTTTAATTTGTACATTGAAGGGGCAATGAATACTGTCAAATGCAGCAAGACATTTGGAATTACTATGCAGGGGCAAAAGATTGATATGCTTGGATTTGCAGATGATATAGCGGTATTAGCATCTAGAGAGTTAGAAGCTGTTCATAATGAAATGGAAACAGTTCTAACAGAGAGATACGGTATAAAAATTAACAAAATTAAACTGAAGTTCTAGTAATCAAAAGAAGGGAGAATAAATCAAAAACAAGAATACAAATAGGTAACGAGAACTTACAAGAGGTTAAGGATTTCTGTTACCTAGGACGCCAAATAACGTGAGATATAAAACAACGTCATTCTACACTTAACAAGAAAAAGCAACTACTGTGTTCAAAGACAACAAACATAAAAACAAGGAAAAGATCGCTTAAAACATATGTGTGGAGCACAGCACTGTACGACTGTGAAGCCTAGACAATAGGAGAAGCGGACAAGAAAAAGGTAGAAGACTTTGAAATGTGGTGCTACAGACGTATGATGAAGATATCATAGACAGACAAAGTTAAGAACAAAGAAGTACTAGAAATGGTAGGGGAAGAAGGTAATATGTGGAAAACAGTAAAAAATAAGAAAGATAGGATGATAGGCCACATACTAGGGCTGTGGAAAATATCGGGGAATATATTAGAAGCTGAGATAGGAAAAAAAAAGAAGTGGATGTAGACCTAGGTTAGACTATTGCACACATATAGTAAAAGATGTAGGATGTGAGAATTTCAGGGAAATGTGTAGGATAGCTCAGAATAAAAATCAATGGAGGTGTACATCCAACCAGCCCCAAAATGGAAAAATTAATGAGGAAAAGAGTAACTGTACTTAAACATGATGATTATTATACACAACTACAGGTATTGGTCTTGCAATACTCTCAACTAATGTTAATTGTGCGAAAGGATTTACTGCAAAACTATTAATACGGCAAATGTCTAAGTGTTGGGGGATCCTTGGTAGCCACATACCACTGAATCTCGGTAAAATGGGGCATATAATTAGAAAACAATGGAAGTGGAATCGAGCTGTATGTAGGCTGTTGTGAGAGTTTAAGGACAGAGAAAAATCAATTGAATTATTTGCGAGCAATTAATTAGAAAACTTCAAAATGTAGTAATACGGGTGATTAATACGAGATATACAAAAAGTTGAAGGTTAAAAAGAAGCACAGCTTCAAGTTCAAAATACTATGTGACTGGGTTTTCCGTAGAGAATAGGAACGCGACGTGCGGCTTATTCTAACGCTTGAACGCGAGATAGGTTTTGACCTTTGGGAGCTGCCTTTTTAAAAAGTCTTCTTCCAACTACTCTTCTAACAAATTCTATTTATACAGAAATTGCAAATTGAAGCTGAATTTACAAGTACTGTATCAAAATTATTCTAAGTTGAAATTATATTTAAATGAACTAATTTATGGCGAGTAGCCTGAACAACAAACAATGCTAAAGTTGTGAGGCTCAAGACCGCCTGACCTCCTTGAGCTCTCCACGATATTTATGTTGTCCCAGCCTTTCACATTGCTTGTGGGATCTGCCAAGCTCATGTCTGCTTATTTCTTTATTCATTTATACAAAATAGCAATCCTAATTCTAGCAATAAGTGTCTTATAGTCTTTTGTGACCTGCACCTGCAAAACGTCTGGAATACATTGTATTCACATCCGTTCTCATGTCTTCTGCCTGACTTCTATTAACCTTTTGTTATCTATCCTTGAATTATACAATGTTGCAAGTTAACTTAAGATTTAATAATTCTATTTATTTATAACTATATTTGATTTGGGGGATATGTAACTCCTCCCGACGTAGATGAAAAATAAGGGTTTAGCTTAATTTTTAAAATTGATTGTCCCTAAGGGTACATTTATAGTTTTTTATTTACTTTTGTTGCTTCTTTCCTACGACTAAACTTCGTTTCTTTATTCTTATATCTAAGATACATCTTGTACAATAAATAGATAGTTAATGGAATGATTAAAATGATTAATAAAATTGTCCAAACGCTTATGCTATCATAATGTAATTTTGACACTTTTAACTCGCTTAAGCATTCTTTGTAATTGTCCATTAACTTCATGGCTTGGTTGAGATCATCTAGGTCTAGGTGCTCCAGTTGCATAGGTTTTTTGATGATTTCGTAAATTTGCGAATTTTTTTGTTACTGTTAGATCTTGGTATACTCGAATAATTTCGTTTCTCAGTTTTAGATAGCAATCCTCTTTAATGGTGATTGCTTTACTTCCAGTTAATGCTAAATTGTTTTCGTCTTGGTTGCAATGGGCGGTTGCTATGACTTCCTGTGGAAACACAGCAATCAATTTGTTTTCGTCGCTTTTTGAATTTTCATGTTGGTGATTTGTACTGGTTTTGCTTCACAATTGTTGTATTGATTTGAGAATATTAGTAATTGTACTTCACATGGGCTATCTGCTTGAATGACCGTTGTCGTTAATGATTGGCATAAATATTGGCTTCGTGCTACTTCTTTGCATTTTTCGTTCGTGTAGCCATACTGTTTCGTAACCGTTCAATACTTATTCACCTTGTATATATCATAAATACTCCTGCATACCTAATCCATTTTTATACTTTATCCCTACTTACATTAAACTAACCAAAAACAAGGAACAGATAACAGACGAGAGTGGTCGAGCATCCTTCAAACAATCAACACGCGTCCTTCGACATGCCGTGCATCTGGTCGCGTTAAAAGCATAAATCAGTTAATAAATTTACATTGAAGTGCGTGAAAAGGTGAACATTGAGGCAAGAGACGATTAATCATCAAGTGGAAGCCGTTTCGCCACTTCAAACAACAAGAATATAGTCAAAACTACACCACATGTCAAATCAAGCTTAGTTATCCAATCATTTATACTACCAAACAATCTGTTATAATTGTTATCTGGTTATCCATTATTTCGCTGGTCGTTTAGACTGTTAACCTTTCATTCAATCAGCATACACAAGTCAACACCAAGCCTAGCTTGTTTTCAAATACTCACGCTACAACTTGATACTTCGTTAACCATACTTTTCACCCCCTAAACAACAACGCTTGTTTTCAAATACGCACGCGTCATCTTGGTCCCTTCGACAGCCAAATTCTGTTACCCCTCTTAGGAGATGGCTCACAGTCCACACACCTAGTTTTCTTTTTTTTTTAAAAACACTATCATATTTTACATCAAGCCTGTTTTATCCCTTAAGTGGTCTTTGAAAGAATGCATAATTATTAATACTAAATACTCAAATTAATTCAATTATTGTGTTATTTCAGCCATTTGAGTGCAGCATAAACAGCGTGTATTTTATATAGTAGTTTTTAACTTTACCGTACGTAGAATCGAATTTTACAACAATTTAAAAATAGTAAAGTTTTTATTGTTTGTGTTTACAGCCTTGCGAACATATGTTCCATGCTTGATTGTATTATAATAGGCCGTGCTTATTTATCTACAATCGACTAAACTTGAGTGTCTAGCACCTGTTAATACGTGATTGCGTTCAAATTCTGAATATTCACATTTCTTAAACTCATATAACAAAATTTACGACTTTTGTAAAACTTTCGTTAAAACAATTTTATTTCTTATTAAATTATAAACAAATCTTTACTTCATAATGAGTACAAAACGAGCGGACATTGCAAACTTACAGTTGTTAAAATCACGCTTACAGGTAACATTTGAAGTCTCAGAAACTCTGGATAATGAAAAATCGCTTATACCTATGTTTAAAATTAAATGTAAATTTGTGGATGATATATACACCCAGATTACAGAAACGTATCTATTACTGGTTCATTCAGCCTCTGAAGTCAAAAAAGAAACATACGAAAATATGCGGAAGTCTATTGATTTTTAATATTTTTCTATTTTAACAAAATATGAATCTTTAAAAAATCCAGGAGGAACCAGCAATAATACTGTTGCTTCACCTTTGCCTTTAAACGGATTTCAATCAAATTCAAACATTCGTTTACAGCCGCTTACGTTAACTACATTTGGCGGTAATTATCAAACTTGGCAAAGCTGATTTGTTTAATGCATTAGTGCATAATAATTTATCTTTATCTGACAGAACGTCATAATTATTTAATTGGTTCACTGATTGGGGAACCCTTAAATTTGATTAAATCCATCCCTTTGACAGTGGGTGGATATCGGGTCGCATATGACGCGTTAATTGAGCGCTACTCCAATATTCGCCGCCAAGCCACGGCACATTGGCATGCCATAAAAAATTATCCGTCTATACGATCGAAAAATCCTAAAGAATTACGTAAACTGTTAGATAACTTTTCAGAAAATCTAGCCATTCTTGGTACTCTTAATTTTGATACTTCCTCTTGGGATTTTATTTTAGTAGATTTCCTATTGGAAAAAATCGATCCTCAATCGTGAAAACGTTTTGAGCTGGAAAACAACAGTAATGAAATTCCTACGTTAGATAGCTTAAAATGTTTTTTATCTAAACAATGTGCAGCATATGAAACTATTGCTAGTACATCATTTAATGCGCCTTTTGTGGGTACGCAAAAACATTTCAAACCCGCAACGGGAACATATCAACATTTTCAAGCAAGTGAAGGTGTACGCCCCAAGGTAACATCTCACATTGCTTCTGTTAATACATCTAATATATTCGCGGCTTTAAAAGAACCCGAAAACTGTATTATTTGTCAACAAATTCATCGCGTTGTTAGATGCAATTCGTTTTTGTCAATAACGCCTTCTGATCGTTACTGAATGGCAAAAAACGCAAATTTGTGCATCAATTGCCTTCGTAGTAACCATAACACATTAAATTGTAAATCTAGTTTTTTTTGTAGAAGCTGTAATCAACGCCACCACACGTTATTACACGTTACAAAAACGGTACAATCAGCTATTAAATCTGACTCACAGTCAAATAATTTACAGCAACCTACAGTTGCACACAATAACGCGAAGGAGCACGCCTTTGTAGCTACCAATCCTTTTTCATCTTCATATAATTCAGAAAATGGTATTACAGTTCTACTATCTACCGCGGTTGTAGAAATAAAAGACGCCTTTGGCAATTTTCATAAAATACGCGCACTACTTGATTCAGGGAGTCAAGCAAGCTTCCTGCGTGACAGCTGCGTACGAAAATTTTCTCTTTCTCGTCGCTTTTCACATGTACCAATTTTTGGCGCAAACAGAAGCTTCTTCACATCGTGGCGCCACTAATTGTATTATTCGTTCACGTTATGATACAAACCTTGAAATAAATGTAGAGCCATTTATACTTTCAAATACATGTTCCAATTTACCTAATACCAAGTTACGTAGCGATTGGAAACACTTAACAGGATTGCATTTAGCCGATCCTAATGGGCACATTTCAACTCCTGTAGACATGCTCTTAGGAGCTGACGTATATCCCTCCGTTGTAAGTGAAGGTTTGATTCATGGCGGGCATCAGCAGCCATCTGCAATCAATACAATATTTGGTTGGACACTGATAGGTCCAGTCCCAGAAACTCAACAATTACCAGCGGTAAGATCATTCTTTATCTCTGCCGAACATTCTATTAATAGTACTTTAAAACAATTTTGGGAAATTGAAGATCCGCCTTCAAAACCCATAATTACAAAAGACGAGGAAACAGCTGATGAAATTTTTAAGAAAACACACACGCGCGACATCGACGGTCGCTTTTGTGTAAATTTGCTTTTTAAAACGGCATTCCATAAATTTGAAAATTCGCGCGCGATAGCGTTGAAATGTCTAATTTCTCTTTAATACAGACTTGTTTAAAGGCCCGAATTACATAAATCATATTCTGAATTTATGCGAGATTGTTTAGAGAGTGGTTACATGACTGCCTTTATTTCTCCGCCTATTTCAGACGATTGCTATTTTATTCCGCATCATCCAGTATTTAAAAAGGAGAACGGTAATTCTAAATTACGTGTTGTATTTGATGCGTCTGCTAAAACGTCAAATGATATATCTTTAAATGATACGCAACTTGTAGGACCTAAACTACAAAATGAAATTATTTCAGTTTTAATGAAATTTCGTTTACATCAATTGGTCTTCACCTGTGACATAAAGCAAATGTTTAAACAAATAAATATTTTTGAAAATCATAAAAAATATCAGTTAATTCTATGTAGGTTTTCGCCAAACGACCCACCTGTAACATATCAGTTGAACACGGTTATATACGGCGTAGCTTCTTCTCCTTACCTGGCAATTCGTTTATTTCAAGAACTAGCTAACGAAGGAGTTTTAAAGTAGGCTCTTGCCTCAATGGCTATTGATAAAAATCTCTACGTTGATGATTTTGCAGGTGGATCGGACAAGATTGATGATCTCATAGCATTACGTCATCAATTAGTAGATCTTTTACATTCCGGCGAATTCCAATTTCGTAAATAGAATTCGAATCATCCATTGCTACTTAAAAATATCCCCGAAGAACATCGTTTGTTTCAAAATCAAGATTTTTCAAAGGTGTCAAGATACTGAGCCTCCAATGGCAGGCCTCAGATGATACGTTTTCATTTATCGTCAAACCATTAAACCCTTCATGCACAAAACGTGCGATCTTATCAGACATCGCGAAGATTTATGACCCACTTAGATTTTTAGGTCCTTTGTCACTCTTTGCTAAAAAACTAATACAGCATTTGTGACTGTTAGGATTAGACTGGGACAGTATACCACCCCATGAAGTTTGTACTCAATGGCAACAATTTTGGCATGAGCTCCCACTCTTATCTTCATTAAAAATACCACGATTTCTAAATAATGGCATCTCGGCTTCCTGCCAGATACACGCCTTTTGCCATGCTAGTGAGGTTGGTTACGCTAGTGTCATTTATTTCAGATTTTGTTTTCCCAATGGGGAAAGTTCTAGTAAATTGATATTTTCGAAAACAAAGGTGGCACCTATTAAACGAATGTCCTTGCCGAGGTTAGAGTTGTGTGCTGCGGTGCTACTAGCAGATTTAGTTCAATTTGTTCTTGCTACATATGGTGAGAATTGTGCGATCACCGACGTCTTCACATGCAGCGATTCCATGGTAGCTTCGGCGTGGGTCCGGTCACCACCATATTAATGGAAAACGTTCATTGCAAATCGGGTTACGCACAAACAAGAAGTTATATCGCCTACTTCTTGGCGGTACGTTAATTCCAAATGCAACCCCACTGATCCAGCTTCACGTGGCTTGCTCCAAAACGATCCTATTTCATGTTCACTTTGATGGGCGGGACCTGATTGGCTTAGCTTACCAGTCGAGAATTGGCCCACCGAGCCAATCCGACAACATATACAATCAATTATAAATTCTGAAAGCAAGAAAAGTGCACTCGTTGTACAAATGGAGAAGCATTTCATAGATAAACTTTTAATACAATTTTCTTCGTTAAGAAAAATTCAAGGTGTTATTACTTACTGTTTTCGCTTTGCAACTATTTCAAAAATTCGTCCGGTAGGGCCTCCGACTGCAGAGGAGCTCCAGAAAGCACTTAACGTTATTACTAAACATATTCAGTCAACTTCGTTTAAAGCGGAAATACAATTAATTAAAACTAAAAATAAACTTTTTAAATCGTAATGAAAATTATCACCATTCATTGATTCTGCAGGAATTTGACGAGTAGGAGGAAGATTAGGTCATTCAACACTTCCGTATTCTGAAAAACATCCTGCATTATTACCGAAAAACCATCGTTTTACTGAGTTGTTAATCATTCAAATTTATGAAAAATATTTTCACCCGGGAATTAACACCACCACTTATCTCTTGCAACAACAATTTTGGATTGTTTCTTCAAAACGAGCAATCAGACATTACCTATCTAATTGTAATCAATGTTTTAAAACAAACCCCAAACCGGTGATACCGCCAATGGGTGACTTACCACAATTTAGAATAAACCAATTAAAACTGTTCAGTTGTGTTGGTGTGGATTACGCTGGGCCTCTCACAATAAAATCAAGTAATCTAAAAGGTACACTTGTACTTATCAAAGATTCTGTTTTACCACCACTCCAGTGGCAGTTGGGCAGAATAATTAACACATTTACGGGCACCGACGGTATTGTTCGAGTAGCCGAAGTTAAGACTAACCAGGGTACATTAAAGCGACCTCTGGCGAAGTTATGCATTTTTCCTAACCAATAATACTTCAATGTATATTATAAGCCATTGCCCGACTCAGGGGGCTATTTTTTTAATTTTCCATTTCTTTTGCATTTTACGCAACATTCATTTTATTTTTCATTCAAGATTGAACCAATTTCAATTTCAGTTTTTTTTACATTTCTTTCAAAAGGGCCTAAAACTGAGACTTTTTAGTGGGCGGTGTGTTCCGTAACCGTTCACTATTTATTTACCTTGTATATATCATAAATACTCCTGCATACCTAATCCATTTTTATACATTATCCCTACCTACAATAAACTAACTAAAAACAAAGGAACAGATAACAGACGAGAGTGCTCGAGCATCCTTCAAACAATCAACACGCGTCCTTCGACATGCCGTGCATCTGGTCGCGTTAAAAGGCATAAATCAGTGAATAAATTTACATTGAAGTGCGTGAAAAGGTGAACATTGAAGCAAGAGACGATTCATCATCAAGTGTAAGCCGTTTTGCCACTTCAAACAACAAGAATATAGTCAAAACTACATCACATGTCAAATCAAGGTTAGTTATCCAATCATTTATACTACCAAACAATCTGTTATAATTGTTATCTGATTATCCATTATTTCACTGGTCGTTTAGACTGTTAACCTTTCATTCAATCAGCATACACAAGTCAACACCAAGTCCAGCTTGTTTTCAAATACTCACGCTACAACTTGATACTTCGTTAACTATACTTTTCACCCCCTAAACAACAACGCGTGTTTTCAAATACGCAGGCGTCACATACCTAAGTTGATTTAGGGATAGGAACTTGGTTTTAGGGATAATAACTTGATGCATGCTAGTAACTTTCATGAGGTAAGCAAATAGGTGATAATAATTATGTGTTACTTTCTACTATGGCTATTTTTTCAAATATGAGTATGTTTGATCCTACTATTTCAAAGAGTAGTTTACTGTTAGCTATAAATGATCTAATTCTTAATAATTCATTTAACAATTCAACTGGTTCTATAATGCTAGAGTGTAATGTGTTAAGTTTTGCAAATGTTACAGCGTTTTTTAAGGTAGCTAAAATGTGTTGGATTACAGTAAGGGTTGATATTATTTGAGTTAATATCGTGTTAAAGCTGATTAAATCTCGCATTCCTAACATTGTGGTTTGCATACTTCCCAATTTTACTGGTAGTATACCAGTGTTGTTCTTAATGTCTTCGACTACTATGTCGTTGTCCGTTCTACCTAGGTGGAGGTTGACGACAATGGTGATTGTTGTTCATCTGAAACTACATGGTGTTTTAGGTTTTTCAAATGAATATATTTTACTATTTTTCAGTTGCCTACTACGGTTACATTTTTGTCTGATATCTTTTAGATTTTAAACGGGCCTAAATTTCTGGTGGCCGTTTTGTGTCTTTTACTTGGAAAGTTTTTCTCATATACGGTTTGTCTTACTGAAAATTTATTTATATCGGCATTCTTATTGCGGGTTGTTGTAATACGTTCTTTGTGGTTATCTAATTTATTTTTTACCTTATCATAAGTTATTTTTAATTTTTCTTTATGGTCTTTAGCATACTGTTGGTATACTTCTTTGTTTTAATGTATATCGTGAGGGTTACGGAAATCTGAATGTCCTAATGTTAATTCGAGGGTTGTAATGTTTGTCGATGAGTGAACTGTGTTGTTGTAAGCAATTAGTATGTATGACATTAAATTAGTGATGTGTTCTTTCTTGTAAGTTAATCTCAATAATCTGTTCTAATAATGTTAGGTGTAATCTTTCAATTAACCCATTTGATTCTGTGTGATTTTCGGTTATAAAATGAATTTTTATTTTATGGAGTTCTAGGATGTTTTGTATCGTTTCATTTCTAAATTCGCTGCCATTATCTAAAGTTATTGTTTCGGGTGTTTCATAAAATGTAAAATATTGTAAGAAAACTTGGGTTACATCAATGCCATTTTTTGAAGTGATGGGTATCGCTTGGCCTACTTTGGTAAATGCGTTTACAATTGTTAAAAAGTTTTGTGCTTCTACCACTAGAGTATCTGCATGTAATTTTTGAAATGGTTTGTCGGGTGTTTTGGTTAACATTAAGGGTACTTTCTGGGGTGTTCTGTCTTATTTCGCTTTGTCGCATAATTTGCATTAGTTAATAAAATCCGTGGTTAGTTCTTTCATACTTTTAAAGTAGTATCTCCTTATTAGTTGCTTTAGGGTTTTGTTGATTGCACGATGGTTGGTTTTGCCTTCGTGTTGATTTCTAATTGCGACGTTTATTTCGTCAGGGTCATCTAAAGTTATTAATTTTCTTGTACATCTGATAATTTTGGGTCCCGAATTATTGAATAATTTGATATATAATTCTGAAAATCTCTTGTATAAATGTTCGGCGGTGAAATAAAAGTAAAAACGTTTTTTCTCTGGGGTATATTCTGCTTAGTGCATAAGAACGCGACGTGCGGCTTTTCTAACGCTTGAACGCGAGTTAGGTTTTGACCTTTGAGAGCTGCCTATTTAAAAAGTGTTCTTCCAAAAACTCTTCTAACAAATTTTATTTATACAGAAATTACAAATTGAAGTTGAATTTACAAGTACTATATCAAAATAATTCCAAGTTGAAATTATATTTAAATGAACTAATTTATGGCAAGTAACCTGAACAACCAACAATGCTAAAGTTGTAAGGCTCACGACTGATTGACCTCCTTGGGCTCTCCAGGGTATTTATGTTGTCCTTGTCCCTCACATTGTTTGTGAGGTCTGCAGAGCTCATGTCTGCTTATTTCTTTATTCATTAATACAAAGTAACAACAGTAATTCTAACAATAAGTTTTTTATAGTCTATTGTGACCTGCACCTGCAGAGTCAGGTTACGTCTGAAATGCATTGTATTCACATCCGTTCTCATGTCTTCTGTTTGACTTATATTAACCTTTTATTATCTATCCTTGAATTATAAAATGTTGCAAGTTAACTTAAGATTCAATAATTCTATTTAATTATACCTATATTTGATTTGGGGGATATGTAACTCGCGCAGGGTATTTTTAATTCACTTGTCTGTGGAATTATCGTCGTTTCGAACAGTTATAGAAGTTAGGTCCTTCAATAACGTAATGCTCATATTTCCCGTATCAGTGCTATAGAGCTACTACCACAAAAACAAATTCAAAATCTACGCTTGATTATTAATTTTAATAAATCTACACCCCACTAGTGACCATCACTTTCTAACAAAAAGCTTTTACAGTATTATCAAAAGTATTTATTGTAAATAAAATAAGAAGTGTTTCACAGTCAACGCGTTTAAAACAAGTTACACAATATATTCTCTAAATTAATCTGTATGTGAGGGTGGTAGCTCCACTGAGAGTGCGTTAATATGAAAATTAATCTAGTCTGTACAAAGACGTGCGTATCCAAGTATTAGGCTTGCAAATTCTGCAGAAATCCAGTTGTAAATAGTAGCATGAAATAAGAAATTCAGACAGCACAAATTGGGGTTGGGCGTTTCCGATAACAGAGTTGGGTTATTTGTTATCCCTCGTGGACAAGCATTGGTGTTATATCAACACGTGAAAATAACACGAACTTATTGTGATATATTTATGAACAGAGCTGTTGCTGTTGTGTGTGTAGGATTTGACCTACATATATTTTATTGCCTAACGAAAGTGTTCAAATTCTGTGTCCAGTTTGTAGAACAATAGATCTAACGCCTGAACCATCAAGTTCCTATTAAACCCCACAATATTTTGTTTGTTTTATATATGTAAGCAATGAACGATCTTGTCTGTTGTAGGATAAATATGTAACAATTTATAATTAAAGGGTAGTATAAGAAATGTTAAGAACACAGTAGGTTTATCATGTGCTTCGTCGTTTTTTTTTGGTATCAACCGTTATAAATTGCATGAGAATGACTCCAAGTTTTAAATGAATATCCTTTGCGCTCTTTTACAGGAGAGTATATTTAATGGAAAAAAAAACCTGTTAAATCGTGCGGGTCAGCTTAATTAAACGAAGTTGATATAGCAAGCGTCGCAGCGTTTTGTAGCACGTCATTGCTTCCAGGATTATTTGCAAATAAAATTGCTATATCGAATACTAATGAAACTTGGAGTTCCAAATTAGCGACTTTATAGCTAAATTATTACACAAATTGGCCACCTTTTTTGTAATCATTAAAATTTTCATGCAGTTATATATCAGTATGCACCTTAAAAATCGATTTGCTAACCACTATAATGTTGTTGGTGATGAATGCCTGCAAACACAAAAGTCACTCGCTAAGAGATTTTAGTACTAAATTCAATGTAGCAGCCGTTTCACAACTCTAGATATACCTTAAATTGAAGAAAATTATTTATATTTGGTCTTAAACTTAAGTAGAATTTCGTATAAAATAAAGCGCTTTGTGCACACTTCTCGGTGTATTCCTCACTAAAATTTTCATAAGATAATGGTCACCGTAACATGAGAAATTATAACTGAAATTTTTTGTTGTTGACTAGTTGACTGATTTAATGCAGCTTTCAAAAGGTCCCTATGCTGAGCCAGTTGCCTTATGCCAATCAATACAACTTATTTGTTAATAATTTGTTTAACATCACAAATTCTGGTCTACCTACAGTATTTTCCATTTAACCTTTCTTTCCATTATCAGTGATACGGCTCCTTGATGTCATATACAGTGCGATATCCGTTAATGATACCTCTTTAATATATTTCCGCAAACAGATCGTTATCGATCAATGTAGTGTAATACATATTCATTTGTTATACTATTTGCTTATTTAATTTTCAATTTCCTCTCACTGCACCACAATTCGATAGCTCCAATCTTCCTTCTCTCTGTTTTCGATATTGCTCATATTTCACTATTTTATTCGTACGCTAGTTACATATCCCCCAAATCAAATATAGGTATAATTAAATGGAATTATTGAATCTTACGTTAACTTGCAACATTGTATAATTCAACGATAGATAATAAAAGATTAATAGAAGTCAGACAGAAGACATAAGGATGGATGTAAATACAATGTATTCCAGGCGTAACCTGACTCTGCAGGTGCAGGTCACAATAGACTGTAAGAAACTTATTTTTATAATTAAGATTGTTACTTTGTATTAATGAATAAAGGAAATAAGCAGACATGAGTTCTTCAGATCCCACAAGCAATGTGAGGAGCAGGGACAACATAAATATCCTGGAGAGCCCAAGGAGGTCAGTCAGTCGTGAGCCTCACAACTTTAGCATTGTTGGTTGTTCAGGCTACTCGCCCTAATTTAGTTCATTTAAATATAATTTCAACTTAGAATAATTTTGATACAGTACTTGTAAATTCAACTTCAGTTTGTAATTTCTGTATAAATAAACTTTGTTAGAACAGTTTTTGGAAGAAGACTTTTTAAAAAGGCAGCTCCCAAAGGCCAAAACCTAACTGGCGCAGTCGGTAAGATGCAGAAGAGCACTAGCAAATTCAAAAATCGAAGAACTGGTGGCCTGGAATATCAATTCTTAATCTGGAAGAACAAAATTTGGAAAAGGTACAAAATCGACCAAGCACAAAAAAAACAAAACTTGGACAAGGTACAAAATCAACCAAGCCCAAAGAAGAAAAATAGATGAAATCGGCAATGAACATTAAATAAGTTTATTTATCCTAACCATATTCTTTTAAAATTATTGGTACTGGCTAGTAAGAACTATAGACAATTTTAGTATCGCAATTTATTAGTCTACCATTTCTGAAAGAATTTATTCAGGAAACTTATTTTATAAAGACGGATTTATGTGCACAATTTACTCCAAATTATTAATATAAAAAGAAACGATTTTTCAGCAAGATTGAAAATTAACATAAATAGAACGCAATTCTTTTATTACAACAATTATTGCTGAAACGATTCATCACATTTTTATGAAGCTCTATAATTAGATACTTTCAGCAAACTAAGGAAAGTATATAATTATAAACGTTTATGCACTTTAATGTAACAAAACGAATTACTCATCACTGAAATAGTAACCATTCTGAAAACCTGAAACTTTATGTAGTTGTAAAGAAGCATTTATTGTTGCAACACTTAATTAATCATCACAAATCAAAATAAAAGCATATAATTATAGCGCAGGTATTATGAGAAACCATTTATAAAATAGAAAATCAACTCGCAACAATCTATAATCTCTGTAAATTTAAAAATATGCAATTCAATGCGACATTAATTGATGAAACAATTACCAGGCAAAAATTCTTTAATATAATAATAGCACTGTGTAATTGCATATACGTGATTCTTTAAATAACTAAATACTAACCTTAATTTAATCGCAATACAAACTCGACTTATAGAATTATTTGATATTAAAAACACGAAACATAGATAATATGCGTTTGTACCTCAAATCAATCCTCACATTTGACGGAAATCAAACAATACTAGGAATTTTTATTACCGCTTGTGATATTTTTATAAAGAGGTGACATTGGCAGTAATGCCATGCTTTTACGCCTAATTCTCAGTAAACTAACAGGAAGAGCTTTAACATTAATCTCAAGTCGCGACGACCTTGAAGAATGGCAGGGCTTTAAACGGTTATTTATAGCGTATTTCGGCGACCAGAGAGACATCAAATGCCTGGTCCGCAATTTAATAAACCTTCGAATGGAACCCAACCAATCACCCTACCATTTCGGTATGAGACGCCAAGATGTAAGGAACCTGATCTTAACGAAACTAAAAAGCGAAGAACCCGACCAAAATATCCGTTTATTGAAAACAAAAATGTATGACCAAATGGCACTAGACACCTACATAAACGCAATACCCGAACGGTTATCAGACAAAGTAAGTTTCCAACATCCCCAAAATCTAGAGGAGGCAATGAACATGATTATAGAAGAAGAAAGCGATATGTATTATCAAAACAGACTATATAACCCTAACGCAAATAAAAACTACTCATCGGTGAAAACCATACAAGCCGCGAGACAAACACCTACACAACCGAAATTTACACCATTTAACGCGCAAGTGAATCAACCACAAATTAACAATTCGAACTTATAACACAAATTTCAGCAATCAATTTATACAATTTCCGAGACCAACATTTAACTCAAATTTTACTAAACCCACATTTCCACCAAGGTTTAACCAACACGTAAACCAGCCAAGGCAAACATTCGGTGCAAACCTCAACAGAAACATACCAATGACAAATGACAATAACAACTCCAATAGTTATTACAAATACTCCCTGTATGTTTGTTGTGGTTTGTTTAGTATTCTTCTTAATCTTCTTTTGGGATTAAACCACTCATAGTTTTTAAAATTATCTTTATTAACGTTTCGATCCATAACCTTGGATCGTTTTCAAAATAATGAAAAAAAAATTTTGAAAACGATCCTAGGTTATGGATCGAAACGTTAAGAAAGATAATTTTAAAAACTATGAGTGGTTTAATCCCAAAAGAAGATTAAGAAGTTATTACAAACCAACTGCTATGAACACTTCATTTGCAAACCCTAGACAAAACACAAAAATATCGTGAATAAAACCAAATTATAATCAAAAACAAAATTTCACTTCGGAAGAACTATTCCACCAAGAAGTGGAAGAATTTAATAATAATTATGACAAGAATAATTATACAAACTCCAGTGGAGACAATGAAAAACTACGAACGTGACGACCCATGTGAAAATGACGAAAAGCACGATGAGGAAAACGCGTGCACAAATTTTCAACTACACCGATTCATATACGACCAAACGTCATCAACTTAAATAACATCAATCAACAAATCTTACCATACATAGAAATACCCCACGCAGGACTTAAATTATTAATTGATACCGGATCTTCAAAAACCCTAATTAGTCCTCGAACCGTAGAAAAACATTATTTAGATTTTGTCGAAAAAGAAACCTCTAAAATCAAAACAGCCTATAAAACAACACTACATCAATTTATAGCAAACATACCCCTACCTTTTGAATTTAACGACAAATACGACGGATTAATAGGCATAGATCTTCTAAGAAAATTAGGAGCAAACATCGATATCAAAAACCGCTTATTGAGAACAAAACACGAACAAATCCCCATTAAATTCCAAAACAGTAATATACGAACCGAACAAAAATACACCATCGAACCAAGGACAGAGAAACAAATAAAAATTCTAGTAAATTCGAAAAACGACGTATCAATTATAAACAACATGTTATTCCAACCCAAAGTAGAAACACCTACAGTATTTGTATAAATAAATGACAGTTACGCCACTACAAGAATTTTAAACTCAAATGACTACCCCATAGAACTATCATTGACAAATTCAATAGACATAGAAGAAGTAAATTTTAACGAGATAGAAATCGACGGAGAATATGAAAACAATTCACACCCTACGGAACATGACAGAATGTTAGAAGAAAACTTAACTAACATCCGTTTTAACGAAAATATTAATAGCGAAGAAGAGAGAGCAATAAAGGAATTATGTTTCGAATACCGAGATATATTCCACTGTGAAGGAATACCTTTAACCTTTACTAACACCGTCAAGCATAACATAGAATTAACAGATAACAAGCTAATTTTTACCAAATCATATAGGCTACCTCAAGCTAGTCACGAAGAAGCAGCTAAACCGGTAGCAGACTATTGAAGCAAGACATCATACAACATTCAAACTCACCATGGAGCAGCTCCGTATTAATATACCAAAGAAATTAGATGCCTCAGGCAAACGCAAGTATAGAATGGTAATAGACTACAGAAAACCTAACAAGCAAACGGTAGACTTACTACCTAATATTACGGAAATCTTAGACAAACTAGGAAAGTGTCAGTACTTTTCAACGTTAGACCTCGCCTCAGGATATCATCAATTAGAGATGGACGAGACGGACACAATCAAAACAGCCTTTAATGCACCCCGAGAACATTACGAATACAAACGCATGCCGTTTGGATTAAACAACACACCCGCTACTTTTCAAAGAGTAATGGACGGTATTCTAAGAGGAATACACAATGAAAAATGCCTTGTGTATTTAGACGATATTATCGTATACTCAACATCACTGGCCGAACACATCGAAGGATTACGAGAAGTCTCCGAGCGACTACGAAAAGCACATTCTAAGGTTCAATTAGACATAAGCGAATTTTTACAAAAAGAAGTATCATTTTTAGGACATAATAACGCCACAAGGAGTTATGCCAAACCCCGATAAAACAAACGCAGTACTAAATTACCCCCTACCTAAAGCTATCAGATGACATTCTCATGGGTGCTTCTACTGAGGAAGGTCTCATTAAAATTCGAAAAAACTTTGCATTCTCAAGCCATGTCTAAATTTAAG
Organism: Platerodrilus igneus; assembly: GCA_036346225.1. Classification (NCBI taxonomy): domain Eukaryota; kingdom Metazoa; phylum Arthropoda; class Insecta; order Coleoptera; family Lycidae; genus Platerodrilus; species Platerodrilus igneus. The sequence continues at coordinate 3,154,464 of JARFIW010001130.1, forward strand.
AAGATTTTCTTCAAACAACCTAAGAGTTCTTTCTGATATAGCAGCCAAAAGTGCCTTTGATGACAGTTATATGTTTGTCGATTCTCAGAGTATCAAAGCTCTTGATGTATATTGAAACTCACTAACGGAAACATTTATACACACTTTCATCAATCGATATACACGCAAGGCCTGTAGCACAGCCCATAGTTTTGTCCGTGATTTCATAATAATTCGTCCCTCTAGGTTTAGTTGGGACTATGATACATAAAAGTACTTCTTCGCAAATTGTTGGCGTTAAAGAAACACTGGAATGACCCTGTTCCCATAGATTTATATAAAATTTGGCAACATTTTATTGATCATATCAGCTTAGTTGACTTTTTTAAGATTCCCATAGAAGTCACTCTTAAAACTATTAATCACATAGAACTGCAGGGTTCTAGGATTCTTCAATTAACGCCTTTGGTACTTCCACTTATGCGTGTTAGGTCAATGTTAATGGCTATGTAGCTATCAATTTGTTTGCGCAAAAGATTAATGAAGTAGGTATTACATAGTTTAAGCACTCCAATCGATAAGGCTTTTATTACACTGATTTAGCCATCGGCTTTTAGACTTTCTTTAGAGCCACGATAACTAAAACCTTATGTTTGTAACAGAGTGTCCAAAATACAACAAACCTCAACCAGCGATAACTGGTACCATATTTCCTCATTCCAAAATCCTCAGACACTATTTTTAGAAAGATCAACTCTCGGAATTTGCAATTTTGCGCGTTGTGGTGGCATGGTTCGTCGTTTTTATCTCAACCATTTGATACTTGCAAAAACAGACATATTTCGAATAATGCACGCAAGAAACATGAATACAATATTCTTGAGTTACATCCTATCCAATTGCGCTTTAGTCCGCGGCAGCATTGTCAATTTTTGAAAGATTCCTAAGTTAAATAAGGCTCGCAAGTGTCACAGCTTATTGCTTACGATGCACTGCCAATGCAAGAGTTTCTAGGTTGCTTCGAACAACTGACTGTATAACTTCTAATGAACGAAAACACAGTTTACACTGTTTAACCTCACTAGTACAAAATTAGTTATATAAAGAGGACTTGCACGAATTAAATATAAAAGATGGTGTAAAAGGTAATAGGAAACTAAGTCCCTTAAATACTTTTGTTTATGAGAGCTTGGTTTTGTGCTTGGGCGGCAGACTAAGAAACTCCGGTCTCATATTTAATTCAAAACATTCCATTTTAATTTCTGCTAAGCACCCCTTTACCAAATGAATAATTAGCACCAACACTTTTGAAACTTGCACCCTTGCACACAAGTCACCTTGTCATTTGTGAGAGAGGCCCTTTGACCGTTCAATGGAAGAACCCAAGGAAGAGGCATTATTCGCAAATGGATATCATGTTTTATGCAAAATTCTAATCATTATCCTAAATGTCGTGTAACCTCATTTCGGCTACTTTTAATACAGGTGTGGATTACGCTGAGCCTTTTTCACTAAAGGATTCCAAATTTCGTAATAGGAGGTTTATTAGGGGTTATAAATGTCTGTTCGTTTGTTTGGCCACAGGTGCAATGTACTTAGAACAGTAAACATGCTCAATGCTTGAGGTTTCATAAACATATTAAGTTAATTTGCTTCTAGACGTGGTTTGTGTCAAAATTTATATTCTGATAGTGTAGCGGATTTTGTAGGTTCAAAAGATGGTCTGTTTGTAGTTTAGGACATCCTCAAAAATCAAGATTTTAGAAATCAATAAAAAAACTATATCATAAATTGGCATTTCATTACGTCGCGTTCGCTTCATTTTAGTGATATATGGGAGGAAGCAATTAAATCTGCCAAGCATTACTAGGGTCGTGTAATTATTGATACAAGTTCTTTAACCTGTGAAGAATTTTATAGTTTTCTGGTTCAAGTTGAAGCGGGTTTTGTCTCCTGCCTCACTACTCTGCTAGCTAATGATCTTAATGACCTGGACTTTTCCTAATGGATAATTCACTAAATATGGTTCCTGACATCGATTTGAAGTAAGTGTCCTGAAACCAATTGAGTAGATATCAGCACTCGATTGTAGCAAATGTTATTGAACAGGGAACTTTCTTTTTTAATGCAAATAACTCAGTAACTGTTTGCAATAAATGAATGGTATTAATACATACCTAAAGTATTTTTTTCGACAGAATCGATTAATATTACAAAATATGGTAAATTCCATTTTAAAAAACCGCAATTTTTGACATTTTAATGGTCAAACTATAAAATTAATTTTCTTGCAACTTATTTGTTGTTAACCAAATTTCTGTAACACGAAATAATGTCAATGCATGCTCATAAAATTTCGAAAAATTCACTTCGTAAGTTTGTTCAGGTTTCAGATATTCCAACTTATGTGACCGAGTGCAAATGTCCAAAATTTATAAAAACTCTAAATATCTCAAAACGGCATTAGATAGCGATATGGTTATCTTATAAAGGTTCACTAACAATTTGACAATGAATTAAGAAACTTATAAATATGTAGGGCATTCCAATTAAAATAACGATGATAATAGCGATTTCCGGTTTAAACGGAAGCGCTAACGTTTTGAATCTATTTTAATATTGTTAAGCCCATTCGATAATCCCCTACTGCAAGTTTTCCAGATTTGTTCTAACACTGATATACAGGTAACTTACAACTTAAAAACACGCCCTGTATATTAATAAAAAGGCTTCATTTGAGTTTTAAATTCGGAATTAATGATTAAGTTCAAACTACCACTGTTCGAATTTTCTGGTAATGACGATTTTTTTTAGATAGGACTTGCGATTTCTTCATTTGTAGTGCGGCTACTTTGACTATAGAATGGCGTAACAGTTTATATCTACTAAAAGATTTTGGAATACGCTTCAGAAGTGCTCATTGTTGGATCAGAATGCAAATTTAAAGTCTAATGTGTAAACAGGTGGATATGCATAAAGTCAGTAGCATTTCACAAAACAAACATTTTGTTAGCACTATTTTTTAAATACCTTATTATTTGCAACAAAGTATACGGATGCGAACCTCATGAGCAGTAGGATAGCAAACCTGCTTTAAAATAGAATTTCCATGAATATATCTTAAGATCCATTTTAAATGCACAGCGGACTGTGCCAAAGTTTGTGAAGATCACAACGAAAGGGATAAGTTTTCATAGCATCGTGTAAAATATCAGTGAGCTTGAGTTACACTGCACGTTTTGAGAATAAAAGTACTTCTGCAACCGAGATTTTAATTAAGAAATACAAAAAAAGGTTTAATTAATGCAAGTTAGCTTCAATTCAGATTTAGCCAAAGCAATAAAAAAGAGCTCGCTTCCATGCTAAAGGGAATTTAAGTAAATACAAGAGAGAATCGTTTGGTTTTGTAATATCTCCTTTAAGTTATAAATTTCTCTTAGACTTACTTAAGCTTTAGGTAGTTCTCTTAAGACTACAGAAATCGGTCTTTTAATAGGAGCTTATGTAAGAGATTCTAGAAAAATTATACTGTTGAGTGAGTATAAAAGTATATCATTTCGATGTTCTAGATTGAACTAAGACGATGTATATTTTCGTTTACACGAACTGGCGCAAAAATATATTCCCGTGCCAAGGAATATTAACTGATGTGCCTTGCTTCATACATAAAGATTATTGAGTGGTGTAGTCTCTCTTAGTTGTAGAAATGCATGTTAAGAAGGATCTACTTTAGTATTCAGACGACTCACGAATTTTTAACATGTATTTTTTTAATTTGCTGTAAATTGCAAATAGAAGCAACGTTTTCTTGCTAATATGTTACACAAATCTATTGATTGGCTTACATAACTGTAGAGACCGACAAGAATTGAATGCAATGTTTCCTGTAAATTAATTGGTGACGTTAGCAAAGAGAGATGAGCGTATATTTATAATTCCATTGTGCGTCAAATTCGAATATGACCGACTGTACTTCAACATTCAAGTTATTTTTACAGGATGAAAAAGTAACAAATATTATCCATATTTACCGAAAATAAAACGGATTTTGATTTTGCAAAAATCATCACCGCAAGAATTTTCTAGAGCTGCCCCAAATCTGGTATCGGCTGACACTTCTAAGAAAACGGGATTTTTGCCAGTTCAAAATATTAATGCGAACCTTGTTCTTCAAAACAAAATAGCAACTGCCTCATACAACTTTAAGAGAAGAATGTATTCCGTAGCGCACATCTAGGCAAATAATACTGTAACAAAAGAGTCGAAGAGTCTAGAATAGGAATGTGCTATGCCTTAAACCATCGATCGATTGATTAACAGATACAAGAGTACATTTAAAGATCGAATAGAAAACGTACAAAAGCAAATAGTCTACAGAGATCTCAACATTTCTGGTGAGCTGTAGAAGCTATTTTAGTACATATGTAAACCGGCAGAGCTTTCAGTTTCAATCGAAGTACAAATCAGCAAGTTCTATGGAATAGGTTATTTGACATATCAATAAAATTAATAAACTTAACGCGTACATACATTAGTGGTATGTAGATAGATTACGTAATCGATTTTAACATCTTGGTACATTAAGCTTTACTGTATTTAGGAATAATCGTACTTGCATCAGAACCGAATAAAGAACAGTAAAATTAATTTCATTATAATAGACGTACGCTATTAAGAAATTGTCTTGTTACACGCAAGACGAGCGGACCAAGAAAAAAAGAACAATATCAGTATCAGAAAGCTCGCCCGATATATGATAACGAAGAAGGAAAAGAGAAGTAATCAGAGAGGGGGGGGGGAGGCAAAACCACACAACCACCGACGCCCTGGAAAAAAATTATTAGAATATACATGTATGTATGTGTGTGTGTGTGTGTGTGTGTGTGTGTGTGTCTATATATATATATATATATATATATATATATATATATATATATATATACAGGGTGAGTTTTTAGTGTGGCAACGGTCGATAACTCCGTTATTATAAAAGCTACGTAAACCAAATTTGGAGGCATATTAGGCATGCCTAAAGTGCACATTTTAAAAATATTTGGAAGCATACAGGGTGTTTCATAATTCCAGGGCATATTAAACTTATATTTTTTTTAATGGAACGCCCTATATATTATTACATTTTTGAAAAGCCCATAAAAAGGGCTTTAATTTGATATTAAATTGTATCTGTCTATTCCTTTTAGTTTTTGAGATATTCAACTGTTTTTAGAAAAAAAGACCCCGATTAGATACATTGCCTCTGCACTAATACACAACTTATGTTAATTTTCAAGATGCAGAAAATTTTACCATATACCATAGTATATTTGTAAATATCACTTTTTTGAAATTTCTTCCCAGTATACAGGGTGTGTCAGGTTTCGCAAAATGCAATTTTTAAAACAAATAAATATGATTTGGGTATTGGGAGCAAGTTTAAAAAGTTTCCTACTTGCATCAAGAGTATACTAAGAGAGATATCCTATTAAATAACAACACACTACAATTAACAAACCTAAATGACATTTTGATTGTAATAGTTATTTTTTTCAAACCCTGCCTGATTAATTTTACAGTGGAAGAACAAATAAATATGATTTGGGTATTGGGAGCAAGTTTAAAAAGTTTCCTACTTGCATCAAGAGTATACTAAGAGAGATATCCTATTAAATAACAACACACTACAATTAATAAACCTAAATGATACTTTACATGTAATAGTTATTTTTTTCAAAGCCTGCCTGATTTTCTGCTTGAATATTTTCTATAAAATGCATATTGTTGATCTGGCAGAATTCTGTTAATAGCGTATTATTGTAGGTTGTTATATCTTTAGTGAAAATTGTTATTGGATAACTGTAGTTGATTGTTAATCTAAATGTATTAATTGTTTTATAATATTCTCCAATAGTAAGTTATTTTGAGTTATGTAAATTAAAAACATTCATAAAATTTGAAGAAAATCCAAAATATCTCAGAAAGTAATGGATTTAGGTATAGGGAATTCTTAACAAAAATGAAAGGACACTTAATGAACTATCCATTGTAGCAATAAAATTGGTAGAGTGCCATTTAAAAAAAATTTCAAAAATTGCATTTTGCGAAATCTGACACACACTGTATACTGTGAAGAAATTTCAAAAAAATGATATTTACAAATATACTATGGTATATAGTAAAATTTTCTACATCTTGAAAATTAACTTAAGTTGTGTATTAGTGCAGTGGCAATGTATCTAATCGGGGTCATTTTTTTGTAAAAACAGTTGAATATCTCAAAAACTAAAAGGAATAGACAGATACAATTTAATATCAAATTAAAGCTCTTTTTTATGGGCTTTTCAAAAATGTAATAATATATAGGGTATTCCATTTAAAAAAATATAAGTTTAATATGCCCTGGAATTATGAAACACCCTGTATGCTTCCAAATATTTTTAAAATGTGCACTTTAGGCATGCCTAATATGCCTCCAAATTTGGTTTACGCAGCTTTTATAATAACGGAGTTATCGACCGTTGCCACACTAAAAACTCACCCTGTATATATAGCAATAAATAGGATGAAATGATAACTTAGACTTTTATGCAAGGCCCAAATGCTCATTTCGAATCGAGCTAGTAATTGAAAGAAGGGAAATATAAGGTCTTGAACAGGATTAGAACCTGCATCTCAGTTATGCCGGAACTGTGCGTTTACCAATTACGCCACCGAGACCGATGACTATAATTGGGTAATTTACAAATCTAAATCGTGTACAGAATCATATATAAACCTAACTTTCAATTACGTTTAGCATTTTTGTCAATCATATTTGTCAAGTTTTGACTTATGTCAGATATAGACAGGAAGCAACGCGTAATTGGTAAACGCACAGTTTCGGCAAAACTAAGATGCAGGTTCAAATCCTGTCCAAGACCTTATATTGTCCTTGTTTCAATTACTAGCTCAATTTGAAATGATCATTTGGGCTTTGCATAAAAGTCTAAGTTATTATTTCATCTTATTAATTGTAACACGTTAGTATTTATCAACTTACCTTGGGTGAAAAATTTACCTAAAATTCCCCACTATTTGAGTTTCACTTTGCATAAACGCATAAGCGTATTCTGCTAGTACTTAAAATAAGATTCCCATGCAGAATAAGACTCTTTAGGGGCACATACCGTTTAAGAACGAAATTCAATTTAAAATTCACTGATTATGTTAATTCATTTCTGCCGTGTGTAAATAATTACTGCTGAAAGATTCCATAAGGCTAATTCTCATTTTAAATACAGCATAAAATTGAAGCTCAATTTTTAAATACGTAAAAATAAAAGCATCTATTTTCATCCGTGTATGAATAATTATTCTGTTTTCCTGAAAAATGCCTTTTAGTAACAAGTTCTTATTATATTTACCGTAGAACGCGTTTTGAAAAGTGCCAATTTTACAAATTTATAAAACCTAGCATACTCTTCGTGTGTAACTATCTTTTAAAAACAAACAAAACTGGTTTCAGAGCATTTATGAAAAGAACAATAATCCAGAAAGTTCGAGTATTTACGTTATTTAATATCGAAATACGTTACTTTTACGAGAAATGTTTTAAAAGCTATTTTAAAGAAGATAATTGTTTGTATCGATGAATATACGCTCCAATTTGAGGAAGAGCTACTGTTGAAAAAGCAATAAAATCGAGATAACCAGTTTAGTAGCTCTAAGATAGAGATAACTTTAAGATTAGACGATACATACATTATACAGCCACAGCGGCCAGTTCTGAAAATCGCAAAAATACACATACCTACTCTTTAGGTTGGATAAAATTCTTAGCAATCGACTAGCTTTAAAATGCAACCATCAGTGCAGTGACGCATTAACCCAATACTAAAGATTTCGCCACTCTTGAAAGTACTAGGGATCTTACAAAAATTAATAATATAAATCAAATTTAAACAGAGACTGGTTGCAAAATCAAACAATACATAACACGCGATAAATCAGTAAATACAATTAGTAATAATATTAACGAGTGAAATGGTTTAATAGTAAAAGTTTATCAATTTCATTTTCGTTATTGAGAAGAACACACACCTTTACTGTGCCACGTTTTACCAAACCAGTTGCTGACAACGCGAGTCTCTCCGTCTTTACCAGGATGCAATGTTGTAATACGATCAGGAGCAAACTTGCTCAGGAGCAGGTTGTCTTTCTTGAGCAACTTTAAAGAACCAAGCAAGTTTGTCATTGCATGTTTTGGACCTCCACTTAGCGCTTTGGTGTAGTTGTGAGATATTCGCAGGACCGCCTGTTCCAAAAATACTAGAGCATTAACCGTAAGTGCTGATATCTACTTAATTAATTTCAGAACACATGCTTCAAATCGATGTCAGGAACTATATTTAGTGAATTATCTATTACGAAAAGTGCAGGTTATTAAGATCAATAGTTAGCAGAGTAGTAAGGCAGGAGACAAAACCCGCTTCCACTTGTACCAAAAAACTATAAAATTCTTCACAGGTTAAAGGACTATTATCAATAATAACACGACCCTAGTAATGCTTGACAGATTTAATTGTTTCCTCCCATTACCACTAAAATGAGGCGAATGCCACGTAATGAAATACCAATTCATAATATCGTTTTTTTGTTGATTTTAAAATCTTGATTTTTGACGATGTCCTAAACTACAAACAGGCCATCTTTTGAACCTACAAAATCTGCTACACTAACAGAATATAAATTTTGACACAAACCACGTCTAGAAGCAAATTGATTTAATACGTTTATGAAACTTCAAGCAGTGAGTTTGCATAGTGTTGTAAGTATATTGTACCTATGGCCAAGCACACGAATAGACATTTATAACCCCTTATAGACCCCCATTACAAAATTTGTAATTTGTAATTTATCAATATGCAAATTGTCTTACGGTTGATAACAGAACTTGTTATATTGTTAATATGCAAATAAATTGGGATCATATATACATTAAGTCAGTCGGTCTACACCTTTGGGGTTAACCATGTCAATATTTTGTAACAACAGTTTATAATAAGTAAGAACATTTAGTATTTATACATTAGAAAACTCAAGTTGGTGTTTATTTCTATTAAGGACGTCACAAGTAGCGACGAGATGGGATATTAAAATTTTTCCCCATCGTTAAATAATGGCCGTTACCAACTGGGAACGTTGGACACGAATTTGACCCCGCAAATTCGGGCTGGTCAATTTTCAAAAGGCGAGTAGCAAATTATTTTGTAGCTAATGCTATCACAGACGATAATCGTAAAGTGGCTATTTTATTAAATGTTCTTAATGAAGATGCTTATAAATTAGTTCATAATTTATGCATGCCAGCGGAACCGGAAACAAAAAATTATTTGGATTTAATAAAGTTATTATCCGAATATTTTAAGCCCACATTATCCGTTTTTGCAGCGAGGTATAAATTTTATATTTCCCGAAAATTAGAAAATGAATCACCAAGAGAGTGGTGTGCACGAATACGCAATTTTGCAACATTGTGTGATTTTGAAGCCACAGAATTAGATTTAGTTTTGCACGATCATTTTGTCGTTGCATATAACCATGGATCTGTTCAAGATAGGCTTTTTGAAGAAACAAAATCCCCTAGTTTAGAGAAAGCTGTAGAAATTGCAACCGCAAAATCAGCTAGGTTGACATCAAATTACGAACCAGAACTTACTATCAAAAAGGAGTCCGAGCTTAACTATATAAAAAAAAAGTATAAAGTCAAAAATGGTAAACCTAAGAAGACGTTTGAGTATAGGCATTCTTCTAAATCTGAAAACTTCTACAAATCATCAAAGTGCCTCGTATGCGGTCGCCGTAATCACCAAACCGACAAATGTTCGTTTCGAGAATGTTTCTGCCATATTTGCTGCATCAAGGGTTATTTGGCTCCAATGTGCCCAAATAAAGCATCCAAAACATCTAAGAATCGAAACGTGCAAAGACTGCATCATTTTATAGAAAATGAGGATTATTCTTTATTTAATTTAGAAAGTGACACTAACTCTATTATGTTGCAGGTGTTTATAGATGATAAGGCTTTAGATTTTACAATTGACACAGGTTCTAGTCTTTCTGTTATCTCCGACTAGTTTTATCAAAGGAATTTTGCTGGTAAGTAAAGTTTTTAACTTATACAACGGAGATAAAATAATTCTATTAGGATATAGGACTTATCAAGTTCTTTATTTGAATAATAACAAACCAATGAATTTTTACGTAATTGAAAATGCCACAGGACCTCCTCTTTCAGGCCGTGATTTTTTTACAAAAATTTAATTTATACATTTCGCAAATAAATCATATGAATATGAATGATGATAAACTTGTAAAAAATTTAATCAAAGATTACGCGAGTGTTTTTGAAACGGGGTTAGGTTGTTTCAATAAAGGATTTATCACAATTAAATTAAAGTCACCGGATGTCACCCCAAAATATTTTAAGGCGCGTCCTTTGCCGTTTGCAATTAAAAAGAACGTGAAAAATGAATTAGAACGTTTAATCAATTCTGGTGTTTTGAAACAAGTAGATTTTAGAAGCTGGGGAACTCCAGTTGTACCAGTTCTAAAGAAGGACAGTACGGTAAGGTTGTGTGGTGATTTTAATGTTACTCTTAACCCCTATATTGAGACAGATCAATATCCTTTGCCCCGTATCGAAGAGCTGTTTTCAAAATTGCAAGGCGGTGAACTTTTTACTAAATTAGATATGTCAAATGTATATCCGCAAGTGTGTTTGGATGAAGAATCTAAACATTTAGTCACTATTTCTACACACGAGGGACTTTATAGATACAATAGGGCACCTTTTGGAGTAGCTAGTATTCTCGCTAGATTTCAAAAATTATGGATTCGCTTTTAGAAGGCCTTGACGGAGTAGTCGTTTTCCAGGACGATACATTAGTTACTGGGAAAGACTATAAAGAAAATTTTCAACGCCTTACTAAGCTGTTAAGCATAATACAAAAAGCAGGTTTAAAAATGTCCTTTAAAAATGCGAATTTTTCAAACTATTATTTCATATTTAGGTTTTAATATTGACAAAGCGGGTTTGCACACTTCCAAAGACAAAATGACGGCAATTGTCGACGCCTCAACACCACAGAACGTAACACAATTAAAGCCTTTCATTGGATTAATTAGTTATTGTGGAAAATGTGTACCCAATTTTTCTACTATTTTGTATCCATTATATAATTTACTACGAACAAATGCAGCGTGGAATTGGTCATCACGCTGCGATAGTGCTGTTAAACAAATTAAACAATTATTAATTTCTGCCAATATATTAGTACATTTTAATCCCGAAATACCATTAAAACTACATACTGATGCTTCAAACGTAGGCATTGGAGCGGTAATTAGCCATATAATGAGTGATGGGTTTGAAAAACCCATCGTTTTTGCTTTACGTACTCTGTCGGATATAGAAAAAAAATATTCCCAAACCGAAAAGGAGGGATTATCAATTATTTTTGGTCTGGGTAAATTTAACCAGTATATATATGGTAAAGAGTTTATATTAGTAACAGACCATAAACCTTTGACTTCAATTTTTCACCCGCAAAAAGAAATATCCCAATTTTCGGCAAATCGTTTGCGCCGTTGGGCTTTTATACTCTCAAATTACAATTACAAAATCGAGTTTGTTAAGTTTTAGAAAAACACGGCAGATTTCTTATCTCGATTACCAATTAATGTTAATTTGCCATCTCACACAAATTTGAATTAGATTTTGTTAACTTTTTTCGAACAAGGAAGATTTTCCATTGAATTTTGAAATCATTAAAAAAGCAACGTTCACAGACACGATATTATGTAAAGTTTTAAATTATGTACGGTTTGATTGGCCTAGCAAGTCACCTACCATTCCGAAATCTTTTTATAAGATCAGGAACGAATTAGATGTGGAATCAAATTGCTTAATATGGAATAACCGGTTAGTTGTTCCTTAGAGTTTACACGAGAGGGTGCTAAACAAATTACATTCCTCGCACTTAGGGGTTGTAAAATTGAAATCCTTAGCTCGATCTTGCTTTTGGTGGCCTGGTCTAAGTAAAGATGTTGAGTTAGTATCAAAAAAATGCCAAAATTGTATTTTAAACAATAAAAATCCAGATAAAAGTAAATTATGTGTTTGGCCTTGGCCAACTGAAGTTTGGTTACGGCTACACATTGATTTCATGGGTCCCTTTTTAAATAAGCAATTTCTGGTAGTTCTAGATACACACTCAAAATGGATGGACGTTTTTCCAATGAAATAAATTACCGTAAAATTAACAATTGAAATACTTCGCTCATTGTTCGCACGATTTCGCTTACCCCGCCAAGTTGTCACAGATAATGAGCCTACGTTCTCATCCCGAGAATTTAACAATTTTTTGCATTTCTATGACAACATTCATATACGTCACCATCTTTTCATCCAAGTTCTAATTGTGCTGCGGAAAATTCAGTTAAAACCATAAAAAACGCACTTAAGTGTGCGTTGGGCAAGGGCTCATCTATTGATTTAAACAAATCTTTGAATAATTTCTTGTTCGATTTTAGAAACACACTCCATTCTACGACTAATTCAACCGCACAGTTAATGTTTGGACGAGGTTTGAGAAGAAAATTTGATTCTGTATTACCGCCTAAAAGCAAACATATTGATACCGTTGAACGTTGTGTCCATATTTAACAAACAAAGCAAATAAAAAATTTCAGAGGCAGGAGGTTTGTAGTTTTTGAAGTAGGTGAACATGTTGTAGTAAGAAATTATCGTATTGTAAACAAACCTACCTGTATCAAGGATATTATACAAAAAAGAATAGGTAAATTTATATTGTCCGGATATCTCAATTAGACAATATTACATGGAAGCGTCACTTAAATCAAATTAAAAAGCTTCATTTCATTGCGACAGCTTTGCGCCTAATAAAGTTGATAGTAGTAATACAGAAGCAAATGCAGATATAATTGATTTAACTGACGAGAAGGACGAGTTTAGTAGACCTAAACGTGTCGTTAAACCTATTCAGCGTTTACAATATTAAATTTAATAAGAAAAAATATTATTTTTGTTTTTCTTGTTTTGGTCTCCCTTTCGATTTGATTTTGTTAATTTCCGTTTTGAACGGGAAGGCTATGTAATGTATCAATATGTAAATTGTCTTACAGTTGATAACAGAACTTGTTATATTGTTAATATGCAAATAAATTGGGATGATATATACATTAAGTCAGTCGGTCTACACCTTTGGGTTTAACCAGGTCAATACTTTGTAATAACTGTTTATAATAAGTGAGAACATTTATTCTATTATACATTACAAAACTCAAGTTGGTGTTTATTTCTATCAAGGACGTCACAGAATCCTTTAGTGAATAAGGTTTAGCGTAATCCACGCCTGTAGTAAAGTAGTCGAAATGAGGTTACACGACATTTTGGATAATGATTTAGATTTTGCATAAAACAGGTTATGCATTTGCGAATAATGCCTCTTCCTTAGGTTCTTCCGTTGAACGGTCAAAGGGTCTCTCTCACAAATGACAAGATGACTTGTGTGCAAAAGTGCAAATTTCAATAGTGTTCGTGCTAACTATTCATTTGGTAAAGGGATGTTTTATTATACCCCCGTCGTTACGGTACACAAGCCACTACAGTCAGTTGGTAGCAATGTTAAATAATTGCAAAATGATGCGTAAATAAGGAATTACGTCACGCAATTATATAAAATTACTCCATTACATAAAAAACCACAAAGTACTTACATAAATTGTAGGGCTTCCCCAGCATTACTCCATGATGGCGGCTCCGTTGATCCTTCTCGGGCGTGTGTATTCGTTGGGCCCGGTTGAAACCAAATTCCAATTTGTCTTCTTTCTCCCTATGTAGAGGTCGACAGGAAACGGGTATAAGGAACGATAATCAAAGATTAGGCAATGGCACCTACATAACAAAAAAAGAAGACGATAATACACAAAAATAACTACATTCGTTGGCGTCTCGGTCACTAGTTCCGAAATGTCTCCCGGAAATTCACCACCACCCTTCTTGGCACACCGCGTCGGCGCAATCTCGCGCAAACGCACTGTCTGAAGTGACGGAAATATACACAAGTCTTTTCAAATTATTGGCGCGAAATCCTTACAAATTAAAACTTATAGAAATGTTTATATGCCGAATTTTCGGCATGTACCAGTTTAGCAGAAATTAAAATGGAATGTTTTGAATTAAATGTGAGACCGGAGTTTCTTAGTTTGCCGCCCACGCGCAAAACCGAGCTTTCATAAACTAAAGAATTTATGGGCCTTAGTTCCTTATTATTTACACCATGTTTTATATTTAATTCGTGCAAGTCCTCTTTATATAACTAATTTTGTACAAGTAAGATTAATCAGTATAAACTGCGTTTTTGTTCATTAGAAGTAATACAGCCAACCTAGAAACTGATGCATTGGCAATTAATCGTAAGCAGTAAGCTGTGATACTTATGAGCCTTTTGTAACTTGAAAACCTTTTAAAAATTGACAATTCTGCCGGGGAAGAAAGTAGAATTGGCTAGAATTTAATTCAAGAATATTGGATTCGTGTTTCTTGCGTGCATTATTCGAAATACGTCTGTTTTTGCAAGTATCAAATGGCTGAGATAAATACGACGGACCATGCCACACAACGCGCAAATTTACAAATTTCTAGGGTTGATCTCTCTAAAAATACTGTCTGTAGGATTTTGGAATGTAGAAATATGGTACCAGTTATCGCAGGTTGAGGAATGTTGTATTTTGGACACTTTGTTACAAACATAAGGTTTTAATTATCGTGGCTCTAAAGAAAGCCTTAAAAAGCGATAGTTAAATCAGTATAATAAAAAAACCTTTTCGATTAGAGTGCTTAAATTATGTAAAACCTTCTTCATTAATCTCTCTAAAATTATAGTACTGCACAGCTCCAAAGGCGATAACAGCCTGCAGAAAGGCTATACTGTCCCTTGCGCAAAGCAGATTGATAGCTACACATAAGTTAAAGTACCAAAGGCGTTAATTGAGGAATCGCAGAATCCTGCAGTTCTATGTGATTCGGCGTTTTATGAGTGACTTCTCTAGGAATCTTAAAAAAGTCAACTAAGCTGAAATGATCAATAAAATGTTGCCAAATTTTATATAAGTCGGTGGGAACAGGGTCATCTGTTTTACTTTAACGCCAACAATTTGTGACAAAGTACTTTTATCTGAACTGTCATAGGCCTAAGTAAACTTAGAGGGACGAAGGCTTGTGAAATCGCGGATAAAACTATGCGCTTTGCTACAGGCCTTACGTGCATATCGGCTGAAAAAAGTGTATTAAATGTTTCAGTAATGGAGTTTCAATATACATTAAGACTTTTGATATTATGAGAATCGACAAACAACTGTCATCAATGGCACTTTTTGCAGCTACATTAGAAAGAACTCTTTAATGGTTTGAAGAAAATATTAAATTTACACATGGCTTGCGAATGATAAGTTTTCGAATTTCAATGAGACATTCCCCAGTAGTAGCACCTGTAAGAATGTCATCGACAAAGCTATCTAGATTTTATTAATTTTTTTATTTATTTGTTTAAACGTTTCTGCATTTTACTACCTGGAATTTAAGTAGAACTCACTTTCCCCCTGAAAGTAACCGCGAATAAGGTGTGTGTGTCTGTTGTGTGTGTGTGTGTGTGTGTGTGTGTGTGTGTACATGCTCGCGCGCGTGAGGGCATGTGTTAGGTATGTGTGTATGTGGGAGAATGAGGGTGTGTGTGTATGTGTATTGTGTGCGTGGTGTTGATATCCGTGTTACGTTCCCCTTCTAGGACCAGGACCTTAGGCAGTCGG
This sequence comes from Platerodrilus igneus, assembly GCA_036346225.1. Taxonomy (NCBI): domain Eukaryota; kingdom Metazoa; phylum Arthropoda; class Insecta; order Coleoptera; family Lycidae; genus Platerodrilus; species Platerodrilus igneus. The sequence goes on from JARFIW010001130.1 coordinate 3,170,310, forward strand.
AAATCCCAGTTGTCAAGGAAAAAAGCTCCACTGATGTTGCCTTATCAGTCCGGGCCATCGGCAGCCGAAAATCCAGATGTTGAAAAGGCAATGGAAGTGTGTGAATAGGTGTTTGTGTTTGTACAATGTTTGAGAAGTGATTGTGTGTGTGTGTGTGCGTGTGTGTGTGCGTGCGTGCGTGTTTGTGTGTGTTATTTGTATCCGCCTTGCCTTCCCTGCCTAGTAATAGGACTTTCGGCAGACGGAAATTAAGTCTTCGGGGAAGAATGCTTTGCAGATGTACTTGAAGTGTGTTTGAAATGTTAATTTGTGTATGTTTGCCCAAGTTATCAAAAGATTGGAAAAGAGGAAAAGATTTCTTTGTTGTGTTATTTGCCTCATGTATATGTAAGTTTGGGTCTTAAAATTTAGCGTTAATAAAAAAGGGAATTCCCTATTCTACTACCTAAGATTAACTTTACTACTACTGTTGGTTTATTTCGGATTTATTATTTTTTGGGTGATTCCCCGAATTTCTCTATTTGGAAAGCAGCAGTATTTTGTGCAGTATTTTGTGCTATTATTTTGGTAAAAGGTTAGTTCAAGCCTTATATCTTTGTCAATTTCCAAATCATAATTGATTGTGTGATTCTGTTTAACTCTTGTATTTATTACTTATTGTATTAATCTAACTTTATGCTTCAAAACTGGGAGCATCATTTCAAGTTGCGCGGTGACAAAAATAACTCGTAAGAGTCATTGTAAGACCTCCTCCACCTATAACTAGTATGATCGTTATAACGATCAAACTGACAACCAGTTGTCAAGTTGTTTATACGTGCACTTTCACGTTGGCTGTTGGGTGTGAAAGTCGGGGTTCTGATAGGAACAATGGTCCTGACCAAATATGCTTGGTGCCGCGAGTTAAGGTTCGTGGCTGCGAGCGGTTTTTTTTAAAAAGACTTCTTGAACTTTAACACATTTATTTAATTTTTAAACAGAATTGAACAGTGAAATTTTAACAATTTTGAATAATTTATTCTAAGTCGAAAATTGTTTACTAATTGTACAAGTGAGCTATCTACGAACTGCAATGTGAAAGCCGAACGTTTGATGAACTGACTGCGAGTGGAGCTCCCGGGCCTTTTATAATCTCCCTACCCCCTCACAGTTCTGTGGGAACTTGCAGACCTAATGTCTGTTTACACTTGACTCTATTCATGATACATAGTTGCTATCTTAAAGCTATTCATAACTACTTTGTTGCGAGCTTACTTCTGCGTAATCTCGGTACGTGACTGTCTACGACCGTCTGTGACCTGACATCTGCAGTGTCACTTATCCTTGTGCTACTTTGTAGCGCTTCCGTTCCTATGAACGTTAACAAACTGAATTAAAATGTCCTTCAATTACATTGTTGCACATTTCCTAATATTTCTAATACCTTCTTAAGTATTAGTTTCTTTTATATATATCAAATGGGGGATTACATAACTCGCGTGAGAAAGAAATAAAAAGGAAGTGAATACACCGTGTAATCGATCATCATTACTGGCGGTGCTCTTCCGGCAGAAAGACGTTTAAGACACGGTGTTAAAATTTCAAAGCATCAGAAACACAATGAGTATTAGTCAACCTCATGGCATTTGTTAATTCTTTTTTGTAGTACAACATAATGACGTGATTAGAAATAGAAATTTACTGGTTTTAACCTGAATGTTGAAATGTGAGGAATTCTAGTATTTAATTAAGAGTTGGTAGATTAACGTACGATAAGTTCTTTTGTTATGGCTCATAGTAGGCGGTTTGACAAATAACAACCTATTTCATGATGATATAAGAAAGCTTCAAGTGTCATATAAAATTCATGGGGATGGTTTAAGTGCATTGCAGATATTGCCGCAAGTTGTTGTTGTTTGTTCTGTAGGGACGTTCAAGTCTTGACAACATCTGGACCCCAACCAAGTAAGTGTCTTTTAAGTGCGTTTAAGTTGGAAATTTCCAAGTTATGCTACGTTGTTTGACCTCATAGTATTCTTGTGATTTTGAAGACAACTTTACATAGATTCCATTTTTATTTTTGATAACTGCCGTAAAAATTTATAGAGGGCAGTATGCAAAAATGGTTTAGCGTGTAGAAGTAATAAATTCTAACTACCAATTTAGGAAAATTAATCATTATTCAGGCTTAGGAAACTAAATTTGTTCATTTTAGATAGTATTAGTTGGTACTCATAATAACGTACTGACATTCAAAATTCGTTGTTCACTGGTCGGATTATGTATGCTTAATTAAAACTCATAGATAACGAGGAAGTTAAATTGAATTAACACATATATGTAAAATCTAGCATAGTACTACACAAGACTAATTAAAATCTTGTTAATATATTATTAGTCACTCTCAAAATTCTAGATTTAAATATCAATATGAAAAATGATTGCAAAATTTTTAAGATGTAAGAACCAAGACTACTAAATCAAATTAATAATGATGTGCCCTTGTTGAGATATTATTTGTAAATAGATATTTTTGCTAATTGATAATCTAGGAGAATAGAAAGTTATTTTAGTCATGTCTATGATTATTAATTAGGGAATGAGATGACATTTGGTTCTTAATACCTAACACATTTAGCCGTGATAATTAATAGAATACACAAACTGTGCTAGTATTGGTTTTGTTTGATTACAGGAGTAGCAGTGCAAATTTATCAGCTTTAACGTGAAGTGGGTAAGTATTTCGTAAGGGTGGTGTACAAGCAAAATATTGGTATAGCGGTATAGGACTTACGTTTCCGCATTTTCATTATACAAATGGGCTGTTATCAGTCATTTATTGAATTTAAAAATTTGGTGGTAGCATATTTACTTTATTTTTGGTCGTAGTTCAACCCCTACCCAAGCTCATGATCTACTCATAGAAAATTACTGTAATAGCCGCCTTGCCTTTAGAGGGTTTTCTAATCAGAAACCGTTTTCCATCTAAACTTACCTTGGGCTTCTTGTCTCAACAGGAAATCCTCGTTTAATTACCCTTGCGCCTGACAGTTGGCAAGATAGGTGTATATTATTACCTGGGCCCTAGGAAAAGGGTAACAAGTTATTATTTGTTAGAGACGGGGATGCTAATATGTAGGAGCATGAAAATTCTACATATTAGGGGGTTGGGTTGTTTCAAAGACGGGTTGATGCTTTGATCTTGTGGCTTCTGGTCATCAAGAGCGAAGCTCTTGGAATACCAGGAGATCGGTCTCCGGCCTCCGGGGTAGAGCTCCATTCCCAGGAGAGGTGGAACTTTTGTATCTGTCCGGGTAGTTTTGTTTGTGTTGTCCTTCATCCGTCAAGATAACGTTGGTGGATGATTGCCGTGGTTTTTTGTGCGAGTGCATTTAAGTGTCGGAAAAGGTTTCCGTTCCAAGTCATCGCGTGTAGAGTCTTGTTCAAAAATATTTTGAATATACATATGAAAATATAAGTAGAAAGTAAAACACCTTTTTATATATGAACTGAGCTGGCAACAACTTTTTCAACACATTATATTTATAGCCATTCGATCCCTGCTTATCTGTAATCTGTACTCATCTTATATTTTAGTTTTGGCCTACGTTGCGCAGAAAACCTTTGAAATGCGTCGTTGTAATAAAAATACAAAGATACAAGCTTTATCGCAATAATGTACGCTTCTAAAAGTGATTTATTTGTAGAAAAGTGTTTATGTCACCATCTTGATGAACAGATGCCTGCTTGTCGAGTGGATAAATACTGCTGCAGCAAAACGGCCTAATGTGCTCGGATTTCACCTTATCACAGTATCCGAGGCTTACATACATGCCCGTTAAAAATCAGAGTACGTAATAGATGTCGTTAGAATTGATCAAACGGATAGGTCTATCGCCGAAGCAATCACTGAGCCCCTAAGGAAATTAGAAGTTGCAAAACTTGTACAGCATCCACTTTCTGCTGCCAATACAAATTACAGAGAGATTCTTTTATTATCAAGGTTTTCTAAATTCCTGAATCTGTGCTGATGAAAACCGCTTTACTGAAAACTCGCGTATATGTTTGAAGTTCTTTATATTTAATGGCTCACATTAGAGATAGGGTGCTTAGTTGAATCTGCAGCTAGAATACTTGATCACGTTTACATATTCAACAGAGTACTAGAAGAAATTATGGCTTCAAATTATAGAGCAATACAAGTTTATTGTACTGAAAACAGCAATTCTTGAGCAATTGCTTATATATACGGAAAGGTCTTTTGTAGCTCATTTTTATGCTTTACGCGAGCTCTGTGCCATAGGTTGAATAAAGGTATAGAGCTATTAGTGATGTTTTCCTTAACCTTTAACAGGAAGCTTTTTAAAACTTGCTGTAAATGGAATATAACTTCAACTAATATAAAAATTTGACCACCTGTAATTTTTAAATTGTACTGACACAAATTCATAGTCTGATTGAAATTTTGCTGTCCTATAATACTGAACTAAAAGTAATTTGTCTTTTCTGAAAACTAACCTAAAAAATATAACATACAGTTACATATAAATACTCCCTGTATGTTTATTGTGGTTTGTTTTGTATTTTTCTTAATCTTCTTTGGGAATTAAACCACTCATAGTTGTTAAAATGATCTTTATATACTTTTCGATCCATGACCTAGGATCGTTGTTAAAATATTAAACATTTCAAGTTTGACATTTATTACATAAATTGAAGGTGACTTTGATTTATTAATGTTTGATATATTTGGCTTGAATACATTAGGTGAAAATGTTAAAGTTCAGAAGAATAAGTGCCTTCACTTTGTGTTGCGCTCTGGGAGCGACTTTGAGGTAGCCAATACGCTTAACGTGAAATTAACTGATTAATTGTTATATAGTTAAATTTCATATAAATTCAATAACTTGAGTTAACAACTATGAGTGGTTTAATTCCCAAAGAAGATTAAAATAAATAATTACATATATAGCGCATAAAGTCCATTTCACGAACCAGTGTAACGACCTTTCAGAGAGTAATTTTGTAGTCAATTGTAATCCAAAACTGTATACATCTAATATTCAGGAGAAAGTAAATGCTACAGGTTGACATCACTTCATGCTGTTGTTAGCATTTTGCTAATTTTTATTTCATTTTTCATCTGTCGTACAACTGTCTGTACACACTTACTTACTTACTTACGTTTAAATTCCACATGTACATTATTATAAATCATAAATAAAAACGAAACTTTATTCACGGTTTCGTTTATTTTTGTAAAGCTTCAGAGCGTCCAGAAATATCAATTTTCAATATTTTTATTCCAACAACAGTCCTCTTAACATAAAAGAAAATCCCATTCTTTGAGCTGAGTCGTTTGCACAAAAGATCTTTATGGCCAGTGTGCACATGAGTTTACAAGCCCGCGCGTGGGATAGCATTCTTTGCCAACAGTTACAAGCATAGTCTATAACTATATCTTGAAGCTGTGAACCGTTCAATCATTTTTAACTTGTTTTCATTCCGAGTCACGCTCTTGTAAAAATTTAAGAATCGCTAAAAAAATCATTTCTGTACTTAACCGCGTCAAAGGTTTAAAAAAAAGCTACACCCCACCGCCCCTCACTCCCCGCCTACCATATGCTCATATTATTACATTTGAACCTTTCTAAATAACTTTCCGAATTTAGCTATCAACTTGTTGTGCTTAATTTTTGTATATCATTTTCCTTTGTCAATTTCGTTTTCAAAATGTGACATAATTTATCTGTACTCAATAATAGGTTATTATCACGTTAATTACGTAAAAGTCGCGTACTCTGTATGCAGTTTTTGTTATTGTTGTAACTTAGTATCAATTCATGTTCTTGATAATCGCGACGGACGACAGCAGTATAGATTATCTTTTTGCGGAAGGCACATATGTAGCGCATTATAATATTTAAATGCCTTCATTTGCGGTTTTAAAATAAGTCATCGTCCTGGATTACTACCTATACAATGTATTTAATAAAAATAATATTATACGCTATGATCCGAATTACCTTCATAGAATAAAATTTTGAAATGTCATGCTTAGTTATCGTTTACTATTGGTAAAATCTTAATATACGGGGCACGTCCGTATTTATTCTGCCAGTTTAAGATTATTTTGTTCCCATCTATTTGATATATAGAACACCACAGACGTGTTACGCATTGAATATTGACTAGCTTATGACAATTAAGGTGAAAAAAATAAATGACCTGTTACCCACTATAACATTAATGGACTTTCTAAAAAAGTACTGCACCTGGGGATCTCGGTCGACAAAAACTAATGCGCTTCTAGCTTAATGGAGACCTAATTTTGTCTGGAGATGGGTAGTTCAAGTATAGCAAATAAAAATTAAATTTGTTCTAACAAAGAGGAATAGCCAATGACCGGTTTCGCTGTGTTTGCAGCTCATCAGATTGGTTTGCCCTATGCGCCAAACAACCAACAAAGATCTTAAATTATATGGGAATCATAGTGTATTTTTATATAGAAAACATTTCCCATACACCCTCTTTCCTTGAATATAAACAACTAGCTATCGGGAACTTTTTCAAATTTCCGATATTTTAGTGAAGATGCAATACCATACAAAATATAATAATGTTAACTACTAGCCTATGACAATTAAGGTAGAAAAAACAAATGATCTGTTACCGACTATAACATTAGCGGACTTTCTGCGAAAGTACTGCACCTAATGTTTCTGGGGCCTCGGTCGACAGAAGCTAATGCGCTTCTAGTTTAATGGTGATTTAATTTTGTCTGGAGATAAGTAGTTCCAGTATAGCGAACAAAAATTAAATTTGTTGGTTATTTTACAAAGAGGAATAGTCAACAAATTTAATTTTCGTTCGTTATACTTAAACTACTCTTCTCCAGACAAAATTAGATCACCACTAAGCTAGAATCGCATTAGCTTTTGACGGCTCAGTGGTATAATTGGTATGTGTGTGACTACTATGCCCCAGGTCCCGCGTTCGAATCCCGTCTCGGTCCGTTTGAAATATGTTAGGCTAGCATTTTTTACAAAAATATGCCCTCGTCTTGATGAGAGGTAAAATGTGTGTGTGTGTGTGTGTGTGTGTGTGTGTGTGTGTGTGTGTGTGTGTGTGTTCTTATAGACTATCACTGGTGAAAGTTTATATGGTCGGTAAAACAGTTAACGAAATATTACACTTAGATGGTGGTACATTTATATGGCGATAGATGGTTCTTAAAAGCCTGTAATACAGTTACCAAAGTTCATAAGATACACCGCGCAAGCGCAATAAGGAAAGCGAATGACGCCTCTAGCGGAGGACAACGCGAACCCCTTTACAGGTTTCACGTGGCCAACCACCATGACGTCATCATTGCCCAAATTATTGCGTCATAACCGGAAATATAAAAATTAAATAAACAATTACAAAAGTTCACATTCGTGAACCATTTAAACACGGTATTACTCACCCCGGAAATCCGAACTCGGCGGGGTTGAACCAAAGTTGGCCTCTATCAGGGTTCCATGTCGGAGGGATTAAAGATGGCTGTTTCTCCGGAGCGGCTAGCGGAGCATGTCCCTCAGGGTCGTCTCGGGTCCAGTAGCCGAAGGTTGCTGTAAATTTACCTACGCAGGGAATGACGGAAAAAGGTAGAAGGTACGACAAACAAAGATAATTAAGCAGGGAAACTACATAGGTAAGCTACGATACGTCACCACAAAACCTCCACTTAACTCCACTTCACTCGAAGATCCCCAAAAACAGCCACGATTCCGAGAGTAACCAAAACTCGACCCCACTCTTTGTCTAGTATTGCCATACCCCTATAGGGATATGCACACTACGCAAACTCACTACTCTGGCGTATCGGAAGCTCCGCCTAGTCTATTTAAAAATTCTCGCGTCTCGCGTATTTGAAAATATGGCGGGAAACTTCCGTACAACAACTTAACCTAAATACAATGTTAAAGTGACCCTTGGCACGTAACAGTGTGTGTGTGTGTGTGTGTGTGTTGTCACACACGGTACAGATCCCTGCCTAGCTTGGAACAGCAGAAGTTCGCTAAAATTCAAAATTTTCCGGTAAAAAAACTCGCCTTTTGCCCATGTAGTACGTTCGGGTATCGCATTGAAGAATCAAATGTAGCGTTATAAATAATGGTAGAAATTTATATTGCAGCATTAAAATGAAAAATGTCTAGGAACATCGATTTGAGATACTTAAAGCCGCATGCATACTAGGGTGTGTAAAAAGGTTGTAATCCTTAACCCCAGATCGAAATAGAAATGTAACCAAGCTCAGATGTAAGATCGGGTGCATTTTTCGTAAGGCGATACGTGAGTGCGGTCATCAGGAACAACTTAATTACGAACTAAATTATTAGTGTCACCTCGTTTCTTATATCGAACTGTCTCTCTATCATTTACACTCTTTCGATACATCTTACAACGACAATGATGTTATGATATACGAAAACACTTTTTGTGGACAGTCAAAAGAAGGACGTAACGTAAGTGATTCAAAACTATACTACAGACGCATCTTTCGAAAAGTAGTGGATAATATAAGAAGTGAAATTGAGAGGCGTTTTTAGCAAAATTCGAAATCTACAATTTTTAGAAAAATGACTTTAGATGCGGTTCTATAGAGTATTCAACGGTGTATCGAAAAATGCAAAGTACACTAAACAATACTAAAAATCTGTAATAGCTAATGTTGAACAAATCTGATGCCTCCACTCTTTTTCCACCACCTCCTTTAAAACCCCCTTCTTTCACATTCCCCCAACATCCTTCAACCTTCCACCTGACTAGTCTCACCACCCACCTCGTCCCATACAATATCCACCTCCCTCATTCTACCTTGTGCATTTAACGTTTCACATTCCACCGTTCACATTTTTCTTCTGCGTTTTCCTTCCACGTTCTACCTTCCACGTTTTACCTTCCACGTTTTACCTTTCACGTTTTACCTTCTATATTTCCTTTCACATCTCTCCTTCCACACCATTCTCTTTTTACGCTCTAGAGCTTCGTTTCTAACACGTCATTTACATCGCAAGAGGTATCTTTACCACCTTGTAGTAACGTTCAGCCTATACCTGCCTCCTGATGTCATTTTAACGCATCCACCATCTTGACACAACTGTCACTTTAACACATCCGCCATCTTTGTCTAAGTCACAATTTGTGTTGGGCATGCCCTGTATAGAATAGGCAGAAAATTTTTTAGAGACAAAGTTAGCTACTGCGGAATTTGAACCCAAGTCGCCTGAGTACAAATCAAGCACTTTAACCATTAGACAAAGACATACATATGCAAATTATTACTAGATCCAATTCCTATTAAAACAACATAATTTCTATACAATTTTATCAATACATGTACAATAGATTATTTAATTGTGGTTCGGTCGAGAACATGTCAAACGGTCATCTTCGTGTAGTAGACAATAACTTGAAAGGTCAATTCTGTCGCAGCTCTCTGAGACTTGAACGTTAAATATTTAAACGTTTTGAACATTACCGTTTGGCAAATATTTGACATAATCCGCACCTTTTCCAATCCTTCCACATAGACGGTTACATACGGTTGTATAATCTTTTACAAGTATAGCGTCAGATAAACTGGTGATAGTTGGCATGCTGATGTATTCTCCCAGCTAAGTCCGTGAAGGCGCATCCGATGCCAGACGTTACGTTTTTTAAAATTTTCACGTAAGTACAAAGAGTCTAGTGGCATTTCCCCCTCCCCACTCAGCCTAGCAACAAGTAGTTTCTGAACATAGTTTCCTCTAGTTACGTATCGGGTGCTTCTGTAGACCGAACTTCTTCCCCATAAACACCTAGGACTGGCTGCACATCTAAATCTTTTAGTTCAAGGGTTATAGATATCTTTGTTACACTTTAACAATTTTGTACAATTCCATGCCCCAGTTCAGACAAAATTATCTGTCATCTCTCCCATCACTTATAAATGGGTTTATCGAATATCTATGTTACACTTACCAGAGTCCACATTTTACTTCCCACAATGACGGCGCCGACCTAACCTAAGTTCTTTCCAACAATATGGGGCTAACATATCCTAACCGAGATCGATTGGGGCTAACCCTACCTAACGCAGAAGAATGTCGTCTAACCTAGCCTAACTTAGAGAGATGTGGTCTAACCTAACCTATGTTAAAGGAATGTCGTCAAACCTCTGACGTCATATCCGTCATTGTAGAAAGTATAATGTGCAAGGTAGATTTACGATAAACTCATTTATGCGGGATTTGAGAGAATTCGTCTGACCTAACTTAGAGAGATTTTGTCTAATTTTCGGGAAACGAGATAAATGCCATAGCAGTTCTAACACATTTTCTACTGTATTACGTATGGATTTAAATAAAATGAAACTTTAGCAGCGGTATGAGATTAAGCCATTACAGAGTTTTAAACCGATTGATTTTACTATATAATTCGAATTCCTCCGTGATAAGGAGAGCGTTAAGCGAAATATAAACAAATACAAAGACAATTTCCCATCTTCGGATAGAGGAAATAGATGGAGTAACAGAATTTGTTATTGGCGGAATTATAAAAATCTACATGGAAACAAAGTGGATTTAACTTGCCGAAAATACTGCACATATCCAATTACTAGCTACATAAAGATGTAAAAGACGAACTCGTAAGATAAAGTGTGTTAAATACGACATTTTGTTGTGCTTGCGTGTTTACATGCAAAAGTTGTCTATCACGTTTGCTTTTCCCTCCACTTAATCTCTAACTATGTTGGCGTACCTTCGAAAACCTTTGACATTTTATATGCTCTATATAAGCCTGCTCCCAAGGTGTAGATATTTGTTTATAACTAGCGTTTCTTGTAATCTTGATCAAAGCCTTGGAGTTCGATTTTTTGTTGTATTATAAAATGGATATAGCAAACATTTTTAAATGCAAACACAGTCGCGCCTATTTTACCAGAAGAAATGCCCTAAAAGTGCATTGTGTAAAGCAGCATGACTCGTGCTTATCTGCACCGGCGTTCAAATGTACGGCTATTCCGGTGAAGAAATGCTCTAACTGCCATCTCTTCTGTGTGTGCTTTTTCAAGGTTGAACTACTTAGAAAGGCATCGGATTGAGCAGAACGGTGTAGCCTTGAATAAATCTAAGGATGAACGTTCGACACTCTCGACGGTTGCAGAATGCACCACCTAACAACAAATATCAGAAGAATCTGAGCACCGCGGTCCAAGATGGTCTATACAGAAGGTGCTATACTTGGAAATCAATATTAAGAAGTATAATTCTCTGTGACGGGCAGCGTGCGTTATCCAGGAGATTAACGAGAAGAAGTCTACAAGTTGAGAATAAAGATTTGTTGTAAGTAAATTAGGTTAGCAATATTCTGTTTTGTTAAAATGTGTATGCATTAAAATACACGATGAGTATAAATAGCTAGTAGTGCAAAATATATATTTATAAATAAATAAAATTGTTTAAAAAGAATGTGTATACTTTTTTGAGAATTTTAGATCTTGGCTATGGGTTGGCTAAAGGTTGCGATAATTGCAAATTCGAACTTCTAAGAAAATTTGGACCCATCAAATTCTTTACACGCAAAGAAAACATTTATTAATAAAAATAAATACTTTATTGTGAATATCTGGAATAACATAGAGAATGGAAGCTTTACACAAGGAGAGGTAGAACAATAGTTTTTTTGTCATCGATATAATACAAGATTTTGCCGACACATTTAACAAGAATAAGATAGACATGTTTAACTGATAACCGTAACTTTTGCTGAAAGTTTTACTTATAGATTTTAACAGATAGCAACGTTTTCCATTTTAACAAAAAATCTCGGCTTAAAATGCTTCTATAAAGATCTTAACTTAATATTAATTTCTAGTTTCCAATAATCTTACACATATTTGAATCTCAAATTAAAAAGTTTTACCCTTGAATTGTTATCAACGGAACAAGTGAGTTTAAAGAAGTGTAGACTATGTTCAAAGCGCTACAGAAATTGTAAAATACAAGTAGAATTTTAAATGTTAAGAACATTGCAACACCTACTTTATTTTTTAATTGTATAATATCCGTATTAGCTATTCTATAAAAGTTTGTAGAAGAACTTTAACGACTTGCTGACAGTACGAAAGGTAAAGGTATTAACAATATTGTTTACATTTTAGATAAATTCGGGACAATAAAGTTTTCAAGTATATTTCTATCGGGTTGGCTTGCTTTCCCATATCGAATGGACCTGCACCTTGCCGAAGTTCTAAATTACTAGAACAGGTGAAATGGCTTGCGTGTTCTAATGAGCTAAAGAGCCAAACTACAGGTCCAACCAAAGTAGTAGGGTCGTTAGTGAGGAACCAGACTAAGACAGGTCCCCGAAAGAGGGCAGCATCTCTTTCGGTACTTAGATTGGCAGAGACCATAGGGGTCGGTATGGCAGTCTAAGACACACTACCGCGATGTGGAAGGCAACTGGAAACCATCACATTATCTCCCAAGTACACAGCGTACTTAAATTGTAATAAACATGATGGCATTCTCTGGGGTAAAAGATTCCGGAGGTAAAATAGTCCCTCATTCGGATCTCCGGGAGGGGACTACTTCGGAGGATGCGATTAGAAAGGTAAAAATAAGAGTCGGGAACATTCTGCGAGTCGGAGCGTGGAATGTTAGAAGTATGAAGCAAGTAGGTAAGCTAGAGAACCTAAAAATCGAAATGAATAGGTTATCACTAGACATAGTAGGGATCAGCGAAGTTCGATGGCCAGAGGCGGGGGATTTTTGGAGTGGAGACTTCGGGGTAATTCATACATGAGCAGAGGAAGGAAATTTGGGTGTGGGGATAGTTATGCGGAAAAAGATAGGATACTGTGTAGAAAATTACTTACAAAAGAACGAAAGAGTACTCATGGGTAGATTAGAATCTAAACCGGTAAACACAGTAATAATACAAGTATACATGCCCACCTCTAGCTACAGTGACGAAGAGGTAGAAGCCATCTACAAAGATATCGAAGACATATTAAGATACGTAAAAGGACATGAAAATTTAATAATTACGGAGGATTTTAATGCCGTGGTAGGTGAGGTTAGGGAAGGAGCGGTAGTAGGTTTATTTGGTTTAGGCACGAGAAACGACAGGGGATATAGGCTGGTAGAGTTTTGCGACAAGAACAATTTAATCATCACAAACACATTATTTCAACATCATGCTAGAAGGCGATATACGTGGAAGAGGCCAGGAGATATAGGAAGATATCAAATAGATTACATTCTTGTTAGACAACGGTTTAGGAATCAAGTAAAAGACTGTAGAAGCTACCCAGAAGCAGATATAGATACTGACCACAACATCGTAATTATGAAGGCCGCACTTAAGTTTAAAAATCTAAAAAAAGGGAACGGAAAAAGGCACTTGGACTTAGAAAAACTAAAAGATAAAGATATTCAAGAAAGATTCGAAAAAAAGTCAAATGAATTGCTAAATGATATCGGGAAAATATCTGATACTAAGGAAGTAGAAACAGAATGGAATAACATTAAATCCAGCCTAGACATGGCAGCCAGAGATATTCTGGGGTATACACAAAAAGAAAATAAGAAACCTTGGATAACAAAGGATATCCTGAATTTAATAGAAGAAAGACGAAAATACGAAAATAAATCAGACGAAACAGGAAAACAGAGATACAAAACCATAAAATGGGAAATTATTCGAAAATGCAGGAAAGCTAAAGAACAATGGATTGATGAAAAGTGCAAAGAGGTACAAACAAAGATGGAAATAGGAAAGACAGACGAAGCATACAAATTAATTAGAATGAATTTTAGGGATAGAAAACCGTATAGCAAAAATATAAGGGACGCACAAGGAAACGTCATCATAGAAAACGTAGAGAAAGTGGGTAGATGGCAAGAATATATAGGGAATTTATATGCAGGAGAGGAACTAACTGCATTAGAACAGGAATCAGACATTGAAAATGATGACTTGGGATATCCTATACTTAGAGATGAGTTTGAATTAGCATTAAAGAGTCTGAAAAATGGTAAGGCTCCGGGTACAGATAAGGTGCAAGCAGAAACTCTAAAAGCAGCTGGACAAGCAGTAACAGAACGTCTCTTCCAACTTGTAAGCTATATGTATGAGACAGGCAAGATACCCAAAGATTTCAAACGTAGCATCATAGTAACTATACCAAAAAAGAAAGGCGCAGATAGATGTGAAAATTTTCGAACAATAAGTTTGACAGCACACGTGTCAAAAATATTAACTAGAATTGTGCAAAGATGAATGGAAAAACGGGCGGAAGAAATACTAGGAGAAGATCAATTTGGGTTTAGGCGAAACAGGGGAACACTGGAGGCTATTTTAGCTCTGACAGTTTGCAGATGATATAGCGGTGTTAGCGTCTAGCAAGGAAGAGTTAGAAGCTGCTCTTAATGAAATGGAAACGCTTCTAACAGAAAGATACGGTATGAAAATTAACAAAACTAAAAATAAAGTTTTAGTATGCAAAGGTGGGGAAAATAAATCTAAAACAAGAATACAAGTATGTAACACGAACTTACAAGAGGTTAAGGATTTCTGCTACCTAGGAAGCCAAATAACGCAAGATGGAAAAAGCACAAAAGATATAAAACAAATATTAGCACAAGGTCGTGCTACATTTAACAGGAAAAAGCAACTACTGTGCTCAAAGACCACAAACATAGAAACAAGGAAAAGATTGCTTAAAACATATGTGTGGAGCACAGCACTGTACGGCTGTAAAGCCTGGACAGTAGGAGAAGCGGACAAAAAAAAAGGTAGAAGCATTTGAAATGTGGTGCTACAGACGTATGATGAAGATATCATGGACAGACAAAGTGAAGAACAAAGAGGTACTAAAAATGGTAGGGGAAGAAAGAAATATGTGGAAAACGGTAAAAAAATAGGAGAGATAGGATGATAGGCCACATACTACGGCATGAGGGAATAGTGCGGAATATATTAGAAGCAGAGATAGGAAAAAAGAGAAGAAGAGGCAGACCTAGGTTAGACTACTGCACACAGATAGTTAAAGATGTAGGCTGTAGGGGTTTCAGGGAGATGTGTAGGCTAGCCCAGAATAGAAATCAATGGAGGTACGCATCCAACCAATCCCAAGATGGATAAACTAATGACGAAAAGATAACTGTGCTTAAACATGATGATTATTATAAGTAACTACAAGAATTGGTTGGGCATTATTCTCGAATAATGTTAAGTGTGTGAAAGGATTTACCGGAAAACCATTATTTCGGCAAATGTCTAAGTGTTGGGGGATCTTGGTAGCCACAGGTTGTTTAACCTCCTTCGCTGAATCTCGGTAAAATAGGGCATTATATTAGAAAATAATAGAAGGGGAACGAGCTGAATACACATGCTGTGTAAGAATTTCAGGGAACTATGTAGGTTAGCTCAGAATATAAATAAGTGCAGGCATGTGTTCAACCAGTTTTGAGACGGAAAACCTAATGACGAAAAAATAAGCGCAGATAAATCTGATGATTAGTATAAACAACTAGTTGTTGGTTGCGAAATATCTCCAACTAATGTTGGCTGTGCGAAAAGATAAATTGGAAAATATAGTAAATCGTTAAATGGTTAAGTGTTGGGGGAACTTGGCAGCCACAGGTTGCTTACCTCCCTTCACAACCACTAAAAGGTCGGAGAAATAGGGCGTATAACTGTAAAACGATAGAAAGTGATCGAACTGCATCTAACAAGAAAGAACAGCGCCTATGAGGAAAGGCAACAAACATAAAACAAGAAGAAAATTGTTGAAAGCATATGTGTGGAGCAAACCACAGTATGCCTATGAAATACGGGCAGTCTGAAACGCAGACAGAAAAACGGTAGCAGCCTTTTGAAATGCTGTGCTTCAGATGTATGAGGACGATAGCATGGACACACAAAGATAATAATTAATAAGTTATAGAAATAGTAGGGAAACAAGGATATCTGGGGAAAAAGAGAAATAGAAGGGTGGAATACGTTCTAAGGCATTTTGGGGAATAGTATGGGATATATTACAAGCAGAGATAGGAAAAAAGAGGTAGATGTAGACCTAGATGAGATAGTTATAGATGCAAACTGTGCAAATTTCAGGGAAAAATCTGTAGGTTAGTTCAGAATAGGAAACAATGATGGTACGCGTCTAACCAGTTCTAGGACTGAAGACGTAATGATGATGGCTTGCTTTACCAAAGATGCATTTACTATACTCTTAAAAAGTGAAACATGTTCAGAAGATACAAATGCAATGAAACACATTCCGAAAATAGTACTATACAACAAGAGTATTGCAACCAAAATTAATTTACAAACAGACGAAGGCAAAGAATTATATAACAGTTGGTTTAGAAAACATATGCCACAAAATAAAATAAACCATCATTCCACATTTACTATAGTCAAAGTCTGTATGACAAAATGCCTTATCAGAACAATTAAAAATAAACTCTGCAAGATTCTCTATTTGCAAGTAGGCTACAGATGGCTGAAAATTTTGCCTAAAGCTATGGAAAAATATAACAAAATCAAGCACCGGACCATTTTAATGACGCCCGGGCAACCAAAAGAATGTCCGGAGAGAAGAAAATTTCATACCACTGAGAGTGATGCAACAAACCGAAGCAAATAGTTTAGCTTCGATGCTATAGTCCGTATTTCTATATATAAAGTGATCCTTGATAGAGAATTACATGAACTAGAGCAAGGAACTGTTCAAAGTTGTTAAAGTGTAACGATCGTTACCTAAACTTATCTACTTGAAGACTAGTATGGACGGCTAATCCTAGGCACCTTTCAGAGCAAGCAGATGCAACCTGCAGCAACACCCGTCACGTATCTAATAGAAAAGTTATAATAAAACAGAACCACGGGCAGGAACTACTAGTTGCATGGCTAGTGGGAGGAGAAGCTGGATTAACACGACATATTTGATTTAGTGTGTATGGGTTAGCTTCAAGTTTGGACATTCATTAATCAGACCTCAAAGAAAAAACATGGTTTGTGTTCACGCCTAAGCGGAACGGCTGGTTCACAATAACAAAAAAAACGTGTAATAAAATGTGGTTGCATAAAAAACTTACCCCGTGTCCAATTATCACTTTACACTCACCACTAAATACATAATTGGTTTGGCAGGAGAGGGTGATGAAGGAAGGGAAATAAAGGTACTCACGTTGTTAATTGAATTAATTAATTAATGCCGACAAATCGGCGCGAATGTGTTATTTAAAAATGGACTGTGTTCTAAGAGAGAGCTGTGTCGACTGACTTATCTTATTGGTTGTAATCAGCGCTCACCTTTGGCGATGCCAGAGTAACAAATCGTAGTCGAGACATAAGAGGAACATGCTTTTAATTTATATTAGGCAAGGCCTAAACATAACCGCCCATATAAAACTGTATAAGTTTTATACCAAAACAAAATAAATCTTTTAAAATACTCCCTAGAAATGTTAAGGTTGCTAGGCAAATTAAAACAAAACTTTAATACAACCTTAAAATTTTCAAAATTAAACGGAACAAAAATACGAGAGAAAATAACCAAAATAATATTTATTCATTCAAAGGGAGGATAATAAGCTTACTTATTGGATGTGTAAATAAACCTGCAGCGGTTTTTACAGATGGTACTCGTGGTATACCGTCACGACCAAAAAATAACTTTTCAATACGGCCAAGAGGCCAACACAACGGGGCAGTATTTAAATTTTTAATTATGACTACATCATTTACCTTGGGTAATATGGTGGGGCAATGCCATTTGTTACGTTGGGTGGGTTAGCGGAGATACTCGTTCGACCACCGACGCCAAATGGATTGAGTAATCTGACACAATCGCTGCCAACGGGAACGCAAAGTTATTTCCTCCGGAATAGTAATTTCAGGTAGAGATAGAAGGGGACCGCCTATTAAAAAATGACCGGGCGACAGATAATCCGTACCGTCATTAGGATCGGAAGACTAGCAAAGAGGGCGACTATTGAGTATGGCTTCAACCCTAGAAAAAATTGTACATAGTTCCTCAAAGGTTTGAGGGCGTGTACTTAAAGTACGAACTAATAACGTTTTTGCCGATTTCACTCCAGACTCCCAAATTCCGCCAAAATTTGGGGCATATGGAGGATTAAACTGCCACTTGATATGGCGGGAGGCTAAAGCGGCGAAAATTTTATCGTTGTTGGATTTAATGAATATGATAGCTTCCTTGAGGAACCGCGAGACACCAATAAAGTTTCTACCCCGATCTGAGTAAACAACATCAGGAATTCCTCTACGAGCTGTAATCCTTGTCAGACAAGCTAAAAATACTTCGGTAGATAATTCTGACACTACCTCGAGGTGCACCGCTCTGGTGCACATACAAATAAATATGCATAAATAAGTTTTAGACACCGGGGCATTACGACGATTAGAAGACTTGATCATAAATGGGCCGGCGAAATCTACTCCCACATGAGTAAATGTTCTAGACAGTTGAACCCGGAAAGGGGAAGCGCGAACAAACAACGCATTTATGGATCCTCTGACGAACTAAAGAACGTAATCCAATAATCCAGAATTTTCGCTGAATAAGTGATTGCGTCATGACTGCACCTGAATGAATAGATAAACGGTGATAATTATCACACAATAATAGCGATAAAGTGGCTTGTTTTGGTAATAGAAAGGGATGTCTGTTATCATAAGACAACAGGGAGTGACGCAAACGTCCGCCCACCCTAACAAGACCTAGCGAATCAATAAAGGGGGACAATTTTTGGAGTTGTTTAGAACAACCCCTGTTTAAATTTAGTTGATTTATTTCTTCAGCGTAGAACTGCTGTTGCGTAACTCTTATGATAGTTATCAATGAGATATGTAATTCATCAGAAGAAAGAGAGCCTGATAATTTTTTATCAGAGTTCTTGCAATCTCTTGCAAATGTTTTTAATAAATAAGAAGGAGTGTTAATCCACGCTAGTACCACTTGAAAATCGGTGAATAATCTTATTTCCTTTAAGGGATAAGGAAATTTATTAGAGATTATAGAATATACTAGACGAGATAACAAAACAGTACCTAATAATTCCATACGGGGCATTGAAAGAAATTTTAAGGATGAAATTTTACTTTTAGCTTGTAGGAGATGACAATTCGTGTTATCTGAAGTTGTGCCATGTAGAAAAACACATGCAGCATAACCCTTCTCACTGGCATCGCAAAACCCTAACAGACGGTACTGTCCCGGGTCTAAAAACAAACAGCTAGGAATTTTCAAATTTGATAATTCAGTAAAGCGGGAACAAATTTTCTCCCACTTCAAACACCAGTCGGTGTCCGGCGTGTCGTCCCAACCGAAACGTTGTACCCATAATTGCTGTCAAAAATGTTTTATTAAGAACACCACCGGAGTCAACCAGCCGAGGGGGTTGAAAATTTTAGCCATATATGAAAGAACGGAACGTTTTGAAATATTCCCTTCGAAAGGAACAACATAGTAGGTGAAATTATCAGAATTCGGGTTCCAAACTAGTCCCAATATT
Organism: Platerodrilus igneus; assembly: GCA_036346225.1. Lineage (NCBI taxonomy): Eukaryota > Metazoa > Arthropoda > Insecta > Coleoptera > Lycidae > Platerodrilus > Platerodrilus igneus. Next base: position 3,189,869 of record JARFIW010001130.1, read on the forward strand.
TTGACACCAGAGATTTCATCAGAAAATGCGACGGAGGGTTCTAATTCAGATTCCTGGAATTGATTTAAAAGAGAGTTGTCATTGCTGGACCACTTTCTTAACTGAAATTGGCCAAGAGACAGCAATTTTATTAATTCAGATTGCAGTTGCTGAGCTGCCGCAACGGACATGGCTCCTGAAATCACATCGTCCATATACGTGTGATTCAGCAAAGCCACAGATGCTAGAGGAAATTGTTGTCTTTCGTCGATCACCAATTGTTTTAACACGCGTTGCGCAATAAAAGAGGATGGTGTAAGACCATAAGTAAGCGTGTTCAATTCGTACTCTTGAACTCCGCTGTCGAGGGAGGGTCGCCAGAATATATGTTGGTATATTCTATGTTGCGTACGTACTAAAATTTGGCGGTACATCATTCGTATGTCAGCACAAAGTGCTATTTTGTGGGAACGAAATAAAAATATTATTTCGGGCAAACCTGTTTGCAGTTTCGGACCAGCGTATAGACGTTGATTGAGGGACTTACCAGTCGAATAATTAGCAGATCCGTTAAACACCACTTGTAGTTTAGTAGTACTGCTTGTGGTTTTATGAAATCCGTGGTGTGGTAAAATATAATCGGAGGGTTGCAGAGCAACATTCATGTGATTTAGAGATAGATATTCCTTGAGAAATGAATTATAAACTTTTTGATTTTCTGTTGAACTCCGAAGTCGCCGTTCTAAATTTAGATAGCTGTTATAAGCGATTTCACGATTGCGCCCTAGAGGTTCGGCATTATCCTTGAAGGGTAGGGCTACAATGTAACGACCAGTTTCATCGCGAGAGTTGGTACTAACAAAATGTGCTTCACAATAATTGTCGTCAATATTCACAGCGGGAGGTTGCGAGACTTCTTCGAGCGACCAAAAATTTTTTACGACATTATACAAAGCGAAGTAGCGTTTGACGGTCCTTGCGGAGAAGGCATCTGTCCCAATAACACGTATCCAAAAATAGTGTCAATCGCTAGAGGTTTACCAAGACGGTTATTTGCGTTACCCGAAAATAATGTTCTACAACATATGTCCGCTCCTAATAATATTTCTACCGGAGCGGATACATGGAAATTAGGGTAAATGTTTAAATCGTTCATAAATTCCACGTGGTAAAGAACAACCAGGAATATTACCTGTAAGTTTTGGAAGAATATAGGCACAACAATTTATTCGTTGATCTGCATAATTGGAAAGTAGAAAACAATCGACTAGCCCTTTAGAATTAACAGCAGCATTGGCTAGTCCACACACTTTACTGTGATTGCAAACATATTTAAGACCCAAACGTTGCACGCAAGCAGAAGTGATCGCATTGATTTGGGACCCTGAATCAAGAACGCACCTTACAGGTTGAAAATCGCCATTGATGCCCCGAATCTTAGCTTGAATCGTTCCTAAAAGCACTGTATAATTTTCAGGATTATTAGACACATTGCATGTAGAAACTGTTTCTTTCTTATCGGATGTGGAAGGGGTCACAGGGGTTATCGGTACCGAAGTCGAGACAGGCGATGCATTATGCAAAAAGGTGTGATGATATCTGGAGCTACATAACCCACATCTTCCTTTAGAGTTGCAGCTCTTAATATAATTGCCTAAACATTTGAAACAACGCAACATTCTTTTTACCGCGGTGTATCTATCGAAAACATTTAATTTTTGAAAGTTTTTGCACGCGTAAATTGTATGCCCTTCATTACAATAGGGACACGAATTACGATCGCATTTTACTTGCGCATCGTTAGGGGATTCCTTTAAAAAAAAACTTATTTATATTTTATTTGGAGCGCGGTGGCATATTTACGTTGACGGGCTTTAAAGCTTGAACATCTTCGTGCATTTCTGAGGTTTTGTTCTGCGCGGTTAAAAATTCGAACAACTTAGCACAAGTCGGCACATTAGAATCCGCGCGTGCATCAAAGGCATGTTGTAATTTAGGATCCAAATTACGATAACATAGAGAAAATAAAATAAAGTCCGATAAATCTTCAACGCCGGGGGCAGACTTCAAAGTGCTTACTGCGTTGAAATGTGTATTTATGAAATTGGATAAGGAACCAGTAGATTTAAATTGAAAAATTTTATTCAAATAAAAATTAACAATTCTGCGTTGGGAGTCGTAGCGATCTACAAGTTTTTTAAATGCTTGCTCATACAAATTATGATCTAACGCTAGATCAGAGACGACACTTAAAGCTTCCTTATTGAGATACGAACTAAAATATAAATATTTTAATGAGACTGGAATAGATTTGTTTTCGTGTACAACACTGCGATAAGTAGTAATGAAAGTATTCCACTTATCAATGGAACCATCAAAAACAGGAATTTCTAGGGGTTTTAAACATTCAACGGATGGGCCGTTAAATGCCAGAGCATCCGCAGAAACCGATTTTGTCAAATTTTCTTTCAATTCTAAATATTTTGAACGAATTACATCGAACAAATCATCGAAAGACGCTAGATTTAATTTTACATGTAATTTAGGATCGGGTTTAGTAGCGTTAAATTCTATTATTGCTACCTGTAGTTTTTCGAGAGCATTTTCAATAATCGGAAGCCTTTGCATTTTTGCTTCTAATAAGTTTAATTTACTTACATTTGCGGAAATAGCATAATCCCAAATGCTTTGCAAGCGACCAAATAAGGCTTCTTGCTGAGCTTGCAAAGAAATGGTGTCGAAAGACATCTTTAGAATAGCCTAAACTACACGTAAATATGTAATTGAATTGAAGTGTATTTTATAATTAAAATTGAATCCAAATATAAACAAACACACCTGTGCTGATAACCGTTTATCTACATGCAGGTCAAACTCAATTACGATGTTAACATTACAATTCGATAAGAGTGAATTTATTTCAAATACTTTTAAAAGCAACCTTGTAATAACTTAACATAAAGCAAGCTCCTCTACAACCACGACGACAATTCTATCACGCATCCGGCTCGAAGGACCAAAAAATAAAGTATGTTCACGCCTAAGCGGAACGGCTGGTTCACAATAACAAAAAAAACGTGTAATAAAATGTGGTTGCATAAAAAACTTACCCCTGTCCAATTATCACTTTACACTCACCACTAAATACATAATTGGTTTGGCAGGAGAGGGTGATGAAGGAAGGGAAATAGAGGTACTCACGTTGTTAATTAAATTAATTAATTAATGCCGACAAACCGGCGCGAATGTGTTATTTAAAAATGGACTGTGTTCTAAGAGAGAGCTGTGTCGACTGACTTATCTTATTAGTTGTAATCAGCGCTCACCTTTGGCGATGCGCGAGTAACAAATCGTAGTCGAGACATAAGAGGAGCATGCTTTTAGTTTATATTAGGCAAAGCCTAAATAGCTTGCATACTGGATATACAAGGTTTCCAGTATAAAACAAGCAAATTTTTTATTATAAAAGTGGTAGTGTTTAATGTGGAAAACAATGAAGTATAGTACGAAATATTTTAGATGCCTCTAGACTCTAGCTACTTACGTGAAAATTTAAAAAAATATAGCCCCTGCCTCCGGAAGCATTTGCATGGACTTAGCTGGGGGAATCCATCAACAGGCCAATTATCATCAGTTTTCCTCCCGCTATACATAGACAACCGTATGCTAGCGTCTTGTGACAAGGCCGAAAAAGATTCAGATTATGTGGAAATGTTTGCCTACCAATCATATTCAAAATGTGTAAATATGTGACGTTTCAAGTTTCAAGGAGTTCCGACAGACAAGTGACTATTCAGTTCATTGTCTTCTACACGAAGATAACCGTTTGACATGTGCTCGTAGGAACGATGTATTTATTCGCAATGAATTTTGTTAGTAGATTTAACCACAGTTAATAAATCTATTGTACATGTGTTAATAAAGTTGTATAAAAATTATGCTGTTTTAATAAGAATCGGATCTAGTAATATTTTTCACATGGCTGTCTTATTCTAATAGTTAAAATTCTCGGTTTGTACTCAGGCTACACAAGTTCGGCAGCTTATTTTTCTATCTAAACATTTTGTGACGTATTCTATACATGGTTTGTCTGACACAAATTGTGACGTGATCAAAGAGGGCAGGTGTGTCAATCGTGACAGTTGTATCAAGATGGCGTATGCTTCAGAGGATCGTCAGGAGGCAGGTTTAGTGTAAAAGTTACTACAAGGTGGTAACCCTGCCTAAGTTAGTAAAGAGTAAAAATGGCTCTTGCGACCTAAATAACGTTAAAAACGAAAGTACTAGAGCATTAAGAAAATGGGGTGGAAGAGAAATGTGAAAAGAAATGTGGATAATAGAACGTGGCAGGCTAAGATATGGAAGATGGAAGTTGGAAAGAGAAATGTAGGAGGGTGGCGGGATGTGGAAGGAGGTATGTGAAAGGAGATAGGTGGAGGGTAGGTGGCAGAAGAAGGATTGAAGCGCCAGACGTCAAAATCACCTATCATATATCATAGTAATAAATTGACACAGTATAAGTATTTTTACAAAACTGTACAACTATACTCCGTAAAGGTTTTACATAACTTACCGTCTGTGCTTTAGTGTGTTATTTCATAACGCAATCCAGACAAAAATGGAACCCGATATGTATTTGACGTTGTAGAATAAACTGCGTTTTGTAGACTATTGGGCTTGCACTGTTTTTTATTTGATCATGGGTAATTATGGGACTACCGTTCAAAAAGTGATTGGTGAGCGTAAGACTAGAAAAAACTAATGCTGTTAAACGTAAGAAAATATATTTAGATAATGGCCACGAAGTAGAAAACACATGCAGTCACGGACTTAAAGAATAGTATTCCGTTTCAAAACATAAGAGAAGGATTCTGGTAAGTTATTTGTATGAAGTTTGAAACGATTCATGTTTTGGAACTCAATTTTTTAATAATAGCAGTGACAGTCAATTTGTTTCAGGCGTAACACTATAGAAAAAATAGGAGGTCACTGAATCCAGCAGAAACATTAAGATATTGTGGAAAATATATAGAAACAGTATATTGCGCAACAAGTGCAGAAAGTCGCCAATTCCACACAAGTATGGAATAGATCCCATTCTGCACGATTAACATACTATACTTTTTCTACAATCAAAAATAAAACAAAAATATATATTTTTAATTTTTTGAACATTAATAGGTACCTGTACCTTAAATAACTTGCAACCAAGTAAAAGTAAAAGTAAAAATAAATCACTATCGCTAGAAATATTTGTTCACTGTACCAAAATTGCCAATATTAATTGCAAGCACATTTTCATTAATTTTTGCGGATTTCTCTATTATTTGTTTAGAATTAAATATTTCACCAACATATTATTGCGATCTACCTTTCCAGTAAATATCTGGGCAAGAAAATAAACTTTCAAAACACTTACCCGATCTTTACTGGGCGTGGATGACCTCAAGAGCGGTCCTTTCTGCTATTGTCCTGTTGTGGTTGTGGATAGCGGCGCCGGCTCCTGCTGGTAGGGCTTCACTGACGAGACGATAAGAATGGGTTAAAAGGGTTGGAACGGAACGCACTCACGCCAGCACTACCCAGCGAACGGTACGATAAACGTTCTTTATTGGAAATCGGTACGATAAGTCTGTCGACCTAAGCGGGGGTCCTTACCTTAAATTTTTTTCCTTACAATCGAGGTTGACGTACTTCCGCCTCCGTTCGTGGTAAGATGTACTGCTTCTCACAACAGAACCCTACGCCAGCGATTACGATTGCAAAGATAAACGACTGACGTCAAGATCCATGTGAACGTTATTAATCCCGAGGTTTCACAGCGCCAACAAAATTGAGGTATTCTACGAGGATTTTAAATTTTTAAAAAGTCCCTAACTCTGAATTAATGAACCTAATTTTTGGCTTGAAAATAAAGCGTTACAAGATCATTCTTCGTAGAATGTAGGGTTTTATTAGCTATCGACATTTCGCTTGACAACCTGTCAGCGATATAATCTTGCGCTGTTCTGGTTGACTTCCACCCACCGTGTCACTCAGGGTTGATATGTCTGCCCCAAAGTCGACCATGATTGTGGCAGATAATCGGCGAAAACAATAACTCATATAGTTTTTGGTACTTAGCTCCTTCAAGAATTGAGCAATTTGCTGTGCCATATTACCAAAGTTGTTTATTCCAACGCACTGCACAGTCAGCTGGACCTTCTGATAATTTGTGATAAAGTAGTCATGAGATATATTTAATGAGCGAACATAAACATTTGTTGAAATACTTTATAAAACTCTCCCATCAATGCACATTTTCTAGGAACTTTTGTTTTGTCTTTATTATATTTATTAATACGTCAGAGCTCATACCTTGAACCTTAATACTGATGCTTATGATGACAGCGTTATAAAAGGAATTACTTCTGTTAATTGGAGGACTATAGGTTTTTATTCATTTCTGGTCTGCAAGGTCAAACACATTTTACTACGATGTAATGGTGTTTTTTATAATATATAGGTCCACATTTTTCACGAATGAGGTTTGATATTGTTTCGTAACTGCGATGCATAAATGATAACATTTATCAAATTTTACTGGTTGAATTAAACTTTGTCGTGGAATTTTCTCAAGAAATACCACTCTAGTTTCGATTTTTAGCAGGATACTTTTTTAGTTTGTAAACTCACACTCGGTTTTATTGGCCCATTTGATTCAAAGATTTGATTCGACAAAACTGCACCAGCTTCGCTCTCGTGATTTTTTCCAAGCAAATTTTTCATCAAATTTTATAGACAGCAAGTGTTAGAAGAGACTACAAAAATATCTGGCTAAATCGAAGCTCCTGTGGTATTACCTTCGAATGGGAATAACAGTGTGGAAAAAGACTCCCGCACAGTTCAGTGCACGTGTATGGAATTGATAACTTTGACGTTTAAAAATTAGTACAGAATATGACATTTTCTGTGTTGATCGTAGACAACAGCATATTGTGCATCTAGTAGTAAAATCAATACATTCTCGGACGACAATGCCAACAAGGATTGGGAGTCTGGGAATGTGTTTTTATTACGAGGTGCACATACTATTTTTTCTGAAATCACAAACAATATTTTTAAAGATCTAAGAACTATTAGTGCGCATCAGTTTGTAAAAGGATGCATCATGTTCACCGACTAGTGTACAGAAGAATTACTAACAATAGACAGCAGTAGTACCTCCAGCTTTTCTGAAAAAGTTCATCCACTATTTCGTGGTTGTATAAATTGCAACATAACTGTAACAATAAATAAAGCATAGTTGTACTATAAGTGTAAGTAGTATAGGTGTATTTTCAATAAAAAAATTCACTTGTGTACTCTTGTGAGATTGCTTGTTGGAGTGTATTATATTGTTTAAAATGAGGATAAAAAGCTGTACCGTTTTCTGACTTACACTAAAATAGTGTACTTTAAAATTTGATTTTGAGCTGACAAACTAAACATTCGTGATCGATTTCAGAAAATAGTATATTGTGTATCTTGTAGTAAAAGCAATACATTCTCGGACGACAATGTAAATTGTTGGCCGAGGCCAACAAGCATTAAGAGTGCGGGAATGTGCTTTTAGTACAAGGTACACGTACTATTTTTTCTGAAATCGCATTCAGTATTTTTGAAAATCTAGGAACTATTGGTGCATCAGTTTGTGAATGGGTTCAATACTTTTTTTGCATCAAAATATAATTACTTATGAAATCGTTTTCATAACAATCGAAACACACAAACGCAGTTTATTTATTGTAATAAAAGTCGAGTTTTGTATTTCTTGCAAGTACAAATAGTATAACATCACTAAAAAATAAAATGAATAGTGATGAAGGTGCCGAAGTGCTTGAGACACCACTAGACTTGGAAGACGCTGCCAAAAATGTAGTACTGCACTTATTGCCCAGTAAATCCAAAGAAAAATAATTAGCTTACAAACGTTCTAAAGATTTTTGCGACGAAAACTATACGGTATCTCGATCTGACGATGTAACGCTTGTATAATTTTCCAAATTATCTACCAACTTTAACGCTTCTACGCTGTGATCAAATTATTCTAAGTTGAAAGCAACCCTTACTGCTAAAGAAGATACTGATATATATAAGCATTGCAAACTATGTGCATTTTTAATACGTCAAAGTGACGACTACAAACCTACGAAGTCTAAGTTTCTGTCTAGGGAACAAATTTAAACTTTTATTACTGAAAGACGGACGACATACATATGAATATGGTACGTTACGAATTATTCCTTTTTAAAATGACCAGATATTTATGTAATCTGTATCCTCTAGGTCGCCCTAACATTGGTGTTGCTGGTGCATGTTGTTGTGAAGAACTGTACCAATTAAATTTGACTGGCATAGAAGATTTGGGGTTAAAGCTACTGATTAGACAACCCGATACTAACACAAAAAACCAAGATCTTTGCGATAAACGAAACTTATATTCCTTTATATCGGAAATATATTGCACGCCGTCCACAGAACTTTGAAAGTTGCCGCTTCTTTTTTAAATATTTAAAATGCAAAGTTAATAAGCAACTAGTGGGCATAGATCGGTTTGGAAAAATTCCTCAAATTGTAGCAAACTTTTCAAATTTAACCAATACTGATGAATACACAGACCACTGCTTCCGTAGGTCCTTCGCCACAATTATGGTCAATGCTGGGACAGTTTTAATTGCATTAAAGCGGCATGGAGGGTGGAAATCCTCAAACGTTGCTGAAAGATATATAGATGAATCTTATAGAAATAAAGTAGATATAGCAAATAAAATATTTAAAGAAACATACACCGACAAGTGTGCAGAAGAATTACTAAGAACAGACAGCAGTAGCGCCAGCTTTTTGAAAAAGTTCAACCACTATTCATGGTTGTACAATTGCAATATTAATGTAAATATAAATAAATCATAGTTGTTGTACTATACGTGTAGATAGTATAGATGTACTATTTCTAATACGAAAATTCACATGTGTATACTTTGTGAGATTGGTTGTTGGAGTGCATTATATTGTTTAAAATGAGGATAAAAACTGTACGGGAGAATATTTTCCCGACCTAGTTCGGGAAAATAGTTTTCCGCAAATAGTTCAGAAATTTTGACCTTTCTCATAAAATTTCTTAAAGAAAAGTTGAATATTTCCAAGTGGTTAGTCCTTGCCAACCAACGACAAATCACTGTAAGGAAATATTCATATCTGTACTGTACAGAAATAATATGTGTATACATATGGACCACAAAAATTACTGAAAACAAGCTTTCATGGTAAGTTCTACTTAACCAATTTTAACACATTATGTAAATATGACAAACAACTAACTTCAGAATGTATTTGATTCTGAAGTAAGTTGTGTGTGGTATTTTCAGGTATTTTACAATTGGTACAATTATAGAATTTGTATTGTTACTTTCAAAAATACCAGCAATCATATTTCAATGTGTCAAGTTTGACAATTCAATATCTTGGTAGGAACGTTTCCATGCTTACGCAAAAATTTTTACAAAGGATTTGACAGTATCATTTATTTATAAATAAAATTAATCAGGTTTTTAAAATTAGTATTTTAATTTCTGTCGTTTTTCAACGATTTGCAAAAAAAATAGTATGTATACCACGTAGGATAAGCAACATTCCCGGGCTCCGTGTTGCTTGTGCCTCGACAAGCAATCTTCACGTCGTCCGGGAATGTTGAGATTTTCCTACTGGGTATACAGTATACTATTCCCGTACCACCTTTTGACGTATACTGAAATAGTGTACTTTGACACTTGATTTTGAGGTAACAAAGTAAATATTCTTGATCGATTTCAGAAAAACTAAAAATTTTTCTCTTATGGAGACCCTTATGAGTATTTCTAAGAAGTCTTCTGGTTTCACAAAAATTGAACAATCGCAAATTCCATTTCAATATTTTGAAATTTTGTATAAATTTGGGAAATGCATTTTGCTAGGAAAAGACTGGAACTAGTACGATATAAAAAGTAAAGCACGCGAAATTATGAAGAAAAAGTTTGCCATTTAAAATGCAACATATACGAGTTCTGGAATATAGAAAAAAGAATGTTGGTGTTCGTACGACATACTCTGGGAGAAGATTGAGTATGGGCCTATAAAACTGGGAATAAAAGGCTTGCCTTTTCAGACAATGCTCAAAAACTCTCTTTACAGGATGATGACAGTAAAAAGAAGGCAATGATATAAAAAATTAATAGATTACTTTGATACATCTTCGGAAGAAGCAGAAACATTTTACAGAAGTGTGTTTAAAAACTGTCGGATCTTAATTTTGATCATATTCAATCCTCGACGTAGTATTTGTGCCTGAATAATATTGATTTTGTTTGGATATATTCTTTGACGTATAAAGTGATAGTAAAAGGTACTTTATGTATAGGCATAATTAAAATTAGATGTGCGAAATTTTTCAAAATTGACAGGTTTTGATAAAATTTGACAAGTTTAATTTGATTTTTTATAATAAAATGTTGTTAAAAATACTAAATCTCCTGAGACATAATTCAAAATATGTACCATTAACAATTAAACGCGCTTTCTGTAAAACTCGTTTTCTATAAATACCGAGTTTAGCTAAAACGCCCCACAATTATGACCTCTATTCAGAAATTAGTCTTGTGGATTAAGGTTCTCTTTCAACATCCATTATCTCTTGAAAAAAACCTAATGCAAGAACTAAGACGTACTGCTAGTATTTGAAACGATATGTTGATTGAATTTTTTTAAAAACACCACCGTATTAACTTAATGTATCATTGTTCGTTCGACCGTTGTTGAATACAGACATAAGAGAACGAGTTTGCAACGAATCGTGATTTAAATTTTAGTGTGTACATAGTTGTAATCTATTGAAAGCGCATACAAACTTTTCGGATATCGAAGTGTAAATTAATATGTTCGTTAACCATCCCCCCGAACGGGGGGATCAGTGCACCTTATCAGAGTCAATAACTAGAGCAACATTAGTGGTTGTTAATAAAAATATCGAGATGGAAGGATTGGAACAAATAAATATGGGGAACTCGCTTTATAGTAATCATAAGAAAAGAAAAATGACCAGTAATTTTAATGCTCAGTTAGATTTGGACAGACAACATAAAGAAATTATTTCAGTTCCGAAAGTACAATCAGGTAATGACGTTTGCTTAAGCAGGTAAAATGAGATTGAAAAAATACTTAATATAGTTCTGAAATGTCTCACGGATTTCAGTAGTTTAAAAGATTCTTTCATGGATAAATCTTTCCATGAAAAATTGAAAGTAAAGGTCAAAAATTATATTCTTAAAAATGGCGGGACTATGCGTTATTCAGTGGAATGCTAGATCCATTTACTCCAACAAAGGCTCATTAGAAAACTTTCTCGGTAATAATAACATTGACGTAGCGTTAATATGTGAAACATGGCTCAAACCTCATAATTCAATATCCTTTTCTGGTTACAACGTTATTAGAAAGGACAGGCCGCAAAGTAGGGGTGGCGGTGTCCTGATATTATTGAAAAATAAATTCCCTTTTACTGCTATTTTTAATCCACCTTAATTAAATGATTTTGAAATATCAGATATAGAAATCCCCGATTCCGACAGAAAAGCCCTATTTCTATATTCGGTTTATGTTCCTCCGAACTCAAATTCCCAGCAACATGAATGGGAATTATTTTTCGACAACTTTCAGAGCGAGTTTATAATAGCAGGAGATTTTAATCTCCATCATTCAGCCTGGGAATCTATCAATGATAGCCAAGGCCGCCTACAAAGGGGGTCAATGGGGGTCGCCTGACCCCCCCTGAATATGTTCCTTTGGTTGTTTTTTTCGTTAGAAATCGCAACACGAAGTGCACCTTCACTAGAGATTGAAGAAGATTACGATTTCACTATCGGTTATACTATTGTTTAAAAATAAAGTAAACCTAAATGTTGAGATTACACTTCAGGTATGCCTATTGTCTAACTATAAATAGACCGACTTTGTATGTAATTTTAAGCAGGAAATGCGAATTAATGCGATTACCTTACAATAGTAACCCTAACCGCCTATAACAAAACTGTTATTTTCATTCTTTAATATCTAAATATCTTTACCCTGAAAGTTTCTATTCAAACGAAATATAAATAAAGGCTTTCATAATGGTTTCTTTCTTATTGTACAGGTTCAGGTACTCTACAACTAAAACTTTGGAATGTTCTACAAATGTCTCATTGTGTTCTATTCTGAGAAAAAATATATTCTTTATCTATAACAGTAAAGTACGTCTATATCTTCAGTGACTTCAGTTTGTATTCAGTGTTTTCGAATGCGGTGTACTTTTAATTTGTGACTTAGGAAACTTTATCTGACTGTTGAATTAGTAGAAGACGTGTATGTTGATAGATATTGATTGGTCATTTTCCTTGTAGTTATTGTTATCAGTGTTGATAAGTAGTGTAGTTACTGGTTTTTGTTTTTAAAGAAGGCCGAAGATTGCAGTTACAGTTTAGTTACTGATAGGATAGCAGTAAGTACTAATGTACCTAATGCGTGAGAATACATATTTAAAAATAATATTTATTTGCAATTGGGAGATTCTTATTTTTTTTTCTTTAAAGTCTATTTGATTAACAAATCTCTTCTTTTGAAGTATCAGAAAAGTAAAGCGTGTTATTTTTTTTCAGAAATTCAGATCTAAAATCAGTAACAATACTAACAATGGATATTAGAAAATTTTTCAAACGAAATGAACTAAAAGAATCATCTAGCATAGGCTGGTGCTAATGCTATTTTTGAGTGTAATAGTATAGTACATAATAGTGTCAATGATCTAAATAAAGCTGGTAGTTCGTCACCTAATACTTTAAAATTTCTCACATATGAATATGACACCAATCTTTCAACTGATAAGAATGAGTACATGCCCGATTTGGGCAATTTTGTTAACTCGAATGAAACATTTTCCGACGATGTTCGCTTTTCATTATTAACAAATCCTTACAAACCAGATCCTAAATATAATTTCAAGAACGATTCCGAAGAAAGAAGACGTGCTCTTAGATATGACTGGCTTCAACAATACGATTGGCTTGCGTATTCACCAAAACTCAAAGGCGCACTTTGCAAATATTGCGTAGCTTTTCGGCCAACTGTTAAAAGAGGGGTTCTTGGTTCTTTCATTGTGAAGCCCTTCACAAAATATCATGACTTTGTCGCTTCTACAAAAGCACATGCTACAACCGAATGGCATCGTGATTCAACTATAAAAGCTTCTAGTTTTACAAAAATTATTGAAGGAAAACGTCTATCAATTACCTCTCAAATAAATGAAGCTGAGCGGGATTTGATTGAATCGAATCGCAAAAACTTATACCAATAATATCCACCGTCATTTTTGTGGTATGCATGATTTGCCATTACGAGGTGATAAAAAAGGTAATTTTGAGGATCTTTTACAATTCAGAATAGAAAGTGGGGATCACATTCTAAACGAGCACTTAAAGTTTTGCAAGAAGAACTCAAAATACACCTCTCACAGAACTCAAAATCAAATAATTTCAATTTGTGGAACATTAATTAGGGAAAAATTGTGAAAGATGTGAATTTGAGTGAAGCATTTTCAATTCTGGCTGACGAAAGTGCAGATATTGCTGGGGTAGAACAGTTATCACTTGGAGTAAGATTTGTTAGTAATAACAATTCGGTCAGAGAAGAATTTTTAGGTTTTGTAGTCCTTACATCGATGAACGCAGAAGTTATAACTGCTGCAATTTTAAACGCTTGTAATGAATATGGTCTTTGTATGGATAAATTGGTTGCATTAGGGTTTGATGGTTGCTCGACGATGGCAGGTCATGAGCAGGGAGTCCAAAAACTTATTAAAAATAAATATCCAAAAGCGATATATTTTCACTGCGCGTCCCATAGATTAAATTTAGTGATAAATGATTTGAACAAGATTCCGGATATTCAAAATTCAGTAGGTTCCATTAAAGAAGTAATTACTTTCTTTCGAGATAGTCCTTTAAGACGTAGATATGTTTCTAATATTCCGCTATTATGTGAAACACGCTGGTCCGCCAAATATAAATCAATGAGGTTGTTTGCGAGACATTTTGCAGATACTATGAACGCTCTGGAAAATTTAGCTCATAACCGTGAAATAAATGCTCAGACCAGAAATAGGGCCAGTCAACTTTTAAATTGCGTTTCTTCGTCGAAATTTATTCTTTGTCTGCATATTATGGCCAAATATTCTAGCAAATTGGAACCTGTTTGTAATGCACTGCAGTCTAAAAGTATAAACTTATTTTCCGTTAAACAGCATATAGATGAACTACTCAAACTTTTTAAGACACACCGTAGTGATCCTGAACAATATTTTAAAGAGGTTTATAAAAAAAGTGTTGAACATACCCATGGTTTTGGATTGGAAATTACATTACCACGTATTGCACCAAGACAAACTCATAGGTCTAATTATCATATGAGTAGTGTTGAAGATTACTTTCGAGTAAGCCTTTTTATTCCTTATTTGGATTCTGTTATACAGTCTATTTCCACAAGGTTTTCTGAAGATGCTACGACTTCTTTTTTACTCTCTGGATTACATCCAAATAACTTAAAAGACAACAATATAAAAAGAGCATTGTTAAATAAAAAAGAAGAAATAGCCAGAAGTTACAACATTGATAACTTTTCAGAACAGTTGCAAACGTGGGTTAAACTTTGGCAAAATAGAGAGATTCAACAAGATACAGACTTTGTAAATTTGCTTGATAATGAATTTTTTTTTCCGGCCATCAAAACTGCGCTGAATATTTTTTTGGCATTACCTCCGACTACTGCAACAATAGAAAGGTCATATAGTACGCTAAAGCGGGTAAAATCGTGGCTTAGATCAAGCATGTCAGGGGATAGATTATCAGGTTTATGCATGCTTAGCGTACATAAGGACATGGTAGGTAGGGAGAAACAAGCATTTATAAATGAAGTCCTAAATAGATTTGGTCAAGACCGAAGAAGATTGATATTTGTATTCAAAAATGATGATGATTAATAAAACGCGAGAACAGGCCTATTCAGCAGTGCCAGTTATAATAGTTTGTTGTACCCTTCTTAGTTCTTAGTCATGTTTGTTTGTGCAACAATTATTAAAGACACTATTTAAAGTGCCGGTCGGATATTTATTTACTATTAATTAATATTTGTGGTTTGTGGCCATTTGATTGACAATGTGGCTTTTCTATTTCCGTTAAATATGGTTGTGTCGTGTCTGTATTTTTATATTTTCTTACGGGCGGCTTATTACGTGTATTGGAATAAGTCCATTCAATTTTCAATTAGTGTGTGTTAATGTAAAATCCAATCTTTTCCATTTGCTACCCTGTGCATCATCAAGCCAAAAGAATTGATAGCCTGCTGCACCAGCAATTTACCAGATTGGTAAGTAACTTTACACTTTATGAAAATTCGATTAATTACAGAATGCTGCATTTATTAAGAAACTATCAATCCTAAGTTTTTTTTCAATTTGAAATACTATAGCCGAAATCTCGAAAGAATGCATTCGCGTTATAGGTTTCTGAATTAAACACCGACATACTTTTAATGTATATCGCTTTTAAATTCAGTAACCTATGGCGTGAATGCATTGTTTCGTGATTTCAACTATAATATTAAAAAACGCTGCATTATCGATGGACCTAACTGCTTTTGAGCTACTCTAAGGAAATAAGATTTTATGCCTTACATTACTTTCCAATACGTCTGGTAACGGCGTTGCATTAACAGTGTTCATCCTTTGTGTAACATAACTAATATTTTTGAAAGTAGTCTTGACCCCTCTACAAATTATCCTGTGGGCGGCCTTGATGATAGCCACCCCGGATGTCAGATTCTAGACTCAGTAGAAAGCAGAAATTTATTTATAATAAACAATGGATATGCTACTCTTCTAGTTCGCATGCTAAAAATAAATCGATTTCTCTAGTTCCATTCGTAAGTAATTGGATGGTAGAAGATATTCCGTTGGGTTCGGATCATCTGCCGATTTACTTCCATATTATTAGAAATGAGAATATTCCCTGCTTATAGCACACCACGAATCGAAAATTCAACACAAAGAGAGCGGACTGTAAAGCTTTCTCGAAATTTTTTAACCGTTGCCAGACCCAAGAGTATTCTAGTTACACTGATTTTATAAATACACTAATAGACGAATGCAATTTCGCTATCCCAATTTTCAACAATGTCTATAAGAAAAAGTCTGGAAAAATATGGCGGGACAATGAATGTGAAATTGCCGTCAATAATAAAAAAGCCGCCCTAGCCCAATACAAGAAGTTTGCTAACATGAAAAACTTTATCAATTACAATAAACACAATGCAATAGCACAACGAATTATCAAAGAAAAAAAAATGTCTTGGAAAGGTTTTTGTTCTTCTCTTAGCAGCAGCTCTTCGATCTCCTCAATTTGGCAAAATATTAAAAAGATCATAAATATCTCTTTGTCGCCTATTCACCCAATAGTTCCGAGACGATGGTCTGGGAATTTTCTAAATAGTCTAACTAGAGACTCAACTTTTCGAGAGGAAAATATTAGGAATAATGAAGATTCTACTATCGGCCCTATTGATCCTTCTTTTACTATACAAGAACTCGGCAATGCGTTAAAGTCAAATGCTAATACAGCTCCGGGGAAGATGGTTTTGAGTATATAATACTTGAAAATTTTTCGTTCGCTAGTAAAGTCCAACATTTGAATATATTTAATGACATATGGAAAACTAGTAAAATTCCTTTAGAATGGAAAAACTATATAATAATTCCTATATTAAAAAGCAAGAAGAATCTGTCTTTTGCCAGCTCATACAGACCAATATCATTGGGTTCCTGTATTTTGGAAACATTTGAAGGAATGATCAAATTTAGATTAGAATGGTGGCTCGAAAATAAAAACGTTTTCCTAAATGCCAATTTGGTTTTCGAAAAGGACACTCCATTTACGATGATGTTTGTCATTTAGTCTTAGACATTAACTCCGCTTTCACAATCGGCAAATCGATAATGGCATTTTTTGCAGACATAGGATCTGCCTGTGATTATGTAAACTTGGATATATTGGAAGATGAAATAGTATCAGTCGGATTATTTTCTAAATTCGCCTCGTTTATAACCAGGTTATACTGTAACAGACAAATTCGTCTCAAAGTAGGACAAAAAATATTAAGACCTAGGTATTCCAGCACGGGGCTACCCCAGGGGAGCATCCTGTCGCCATTATTATTTACCATTTATTATAATCGGCTGGAAAAAATATTGTGTGTTTCTAATATAAAAATTCTGCAATTTGCAGATGACATATGCATTTACGTTTAAAATGAAAAAATATTAAACGGCCAAAACAAACTAGAACTTGCAGCGAATAAGTTACAATAATTTTTGTTTGATCATGGACATGAACTCAGTGTAATAAAATCCGTCATATGTACGTTCACTCGGAAAGGAACTGTTCTACCTAATAACATCACTTTTGGTAGGTTTACGTTTTCACATAATTCTTCTGTTCGTCTTTTGGGTATAATTTTGGATAAAAAGCTATCTTGGATCGTGCATATTGCATTCCTTCTAAACAAGGCTGAAAAGGGGAATCAGTTACTGCGGTATGTGTGTCACAATCACTGGGGCGCGAACCATGATATTGCTCTTTAGTTTTATAGATCGTACATTAGATCAATTTTGGATTTTGGCTCCATTTTTTATGGAGATGCTTCAGAAACTTTGCTTGCAAAGTTATCTGTCATTCAACGTAAATGGCCTAAAAGAGCACTGCAAATGATATCGTTCTTGCTGAATCACTAGAGTTACCACTCCGATTCTGTCGAGAATTTTAGCTCGAAAGTTTATTATAAAAAAGGCAAGCCGTTTATCCCCTATCATCAAAAAGATTCATTATCTATTTATACTAAGCTTGACACATAAATATTGGATTATTAAGAAAGATCCCGTATTAATCTTTAGTTATGCCATTGTTGTACCTATGTTAAAAGAGATAGCTACCGCAAATAAAATTTCTTTCTATTCGTTGGACTCGATCTTGCTAAAGAAGATGAAGGATGTATATATTTTGTGTTATACTACCAACCAAGAACAACAAGATTTTCAATTTTTAATGAACCCTTGGTACTTAGATTATCGGAAAATTTTCACCGATGCCTCGCTCTTCGCAGGTACTGTGGGATGTGCTGTGTTTGATCCTCTATCAAAAAAGTATTGCAGCTATCTATCGTCTGAATAGCAAGTACTCAATATTTTACGCAGAACTATTTTCATTGTGGAAGGCTTTGGAGTACGTATGCTCTAAAGCAGAGGAGTTTACTTCAAAGAATATTCTGATAATTAGCGATAGTTAAAGCTGTCTACTTAGTTTGAAACACGTTAAATTCAACGCAAATTTCTCCTTCATTCATAAAAACATATTGCAGAGTGAAACTACCTTAGAACACAGGGGATTCGTTATTAAATTCCTATGGGTTAAAGCTCTCTGTAGGATTCTAGGAAATGAATGAGTGGGCGCGCTGACAAAATCAGCTACAAGCCTTATAGAAACCGATCCAGCATTATGCATGCACACTGATATGTACCCGATTCTTAAAGCAGTCAGTAATTTTGACTGGAGCAGGAAATACACAGGGAACTCGGTAGGGAAAGTTTACAAGTCCATCGAACATGTTCCTCCAAAGCATCTTTGGTTCAGTTCGTTAACAATATCTAATAACATAGATCTAAAGTATACAAATAGAGACTTCATACGCGTTATATCCCGCTTGAGAAGCGGACATGGGTTATGCCCAGAATATCTACGCAAAATTAGGAGAAAAGAAGATACTCTCTGTGAGTGCGGTGAAATTGGGTCTGTGAACCGTATTATATTCGAATGTAAAAACTATGGCCTTCATCAAGATAAACTGTGTTTGGAAATATCTAAAATCACATCTGCCTGCCAACCTTTTCAACTGTATATGGTTTTATCATTTAATAACATTCAGATTAATTTTGAAATTTACTCATTTATTAAAAGATCCGGTATTTATATTTAATAAAAGAAAACTTAATTTATTAAAAAAAATAGTCTTTTAGTAATACATGTACTTAGTGGTGTCAGCCGTGCATAACAGTCAACCTCTCATTTAGATACTTAGAGAATATAATTAATTTATCTAAGTTTATTTTTTAATATTTTACCTATCCTGCGTTAACGGTCACTACACGCCACTGTGAACTCGATATTATTATAGCTTTTAACTAAAAACCTTTCTCGTATGCATGCTTGATAACTTTTGCTTTCAATGTTTGTTATATGGTGCACACTTAACTTCTGCTGCAAAACCCGTACATAGAATCGAATGCAAGGATTTACGTAACAGTTTAAGAAAGACTAAATTGAAGACCGGTTAGCTAGAAATAAAGCACTCTTAAAACATACATGGCGTAACTTAGAACATTAACCTTCAATTAAATAGAATAACAATTTCCAACTTCTATACATACGACCTAAAACCTCTAAGCCTTTCTTGTCCATAAAAAATTTTATCAGAAAGTTTACTTTCGCTGTCATAAATACACACACACCGTACAGACTTTGATTGAAACTACAACCACCCAAATGCTATCTGTATCAGTTTGGAGAATTACACAACTAAGGAGCTATAAATATAGCATGAAATAGAAAATTTAGAGAGTTCAAGTTGAGGCTCGAACTTTTCCAATAACACAAAGTTGGGTTATTTGTTACCATTCGTTGACAAGTAAGGGCGGTGTATCAACATATGGATATAATGGTTATTCCGTGAAATTTATGAACCGTTCTGTATATTTGTTATAGAAAGCTGGAATATCTGATTTTCTCGCACAACGCAAAATATTACAGTCTTTAAATTACGTTCATGTAATTAAAGTACTTACAGCAGTCTTACGTATACTGTAACTCTACGCGATTAATAATGCAACTTCCATTATACAACTGACATACTTACGAAAGAAAAATGCTAATACATCTTCCAATGCAAAACGGCGATTACCTTTTGATTGGTTTTAATTTAGATGCAAAGACCGCATTAAAATCATGAACGGAACGCGTATCTGCTTGCGCAAATATGTAAACTCTATTATATTGTTGAAGGCGTTTGGCATCTTGGTAGTAACATGGTTGCAATCGCGCTCTGCGTATTTTGCTGAAGCCTTCTCCGATCGAAAATGCACTAAGCGTCCATCTAACAAACCTTTCATGCGCTTATCCTTCGACAGCTGAATACCAACTGGTGGCTTCAGTTTTGCAATCCAATAGCACTGCTTTTCTGCACCATCCTGGATGTGTAAAAGATTCATGTGCTGTTTCCCTTTCCTGTTCAATAAAGTGTAATGCTCCTATGATACATTTACCGTTCACTCCGAAAATGTCGACGTTTATACTGTTTAGACCTTCAAACTTGGGGATATTGGTGACCTTGACTAGCTGCTCAATTCCTGCCAAGTTGAGGATTGTCTTGTGATGCGTGTATTTAGATACCCGTTTACTGTGCTGCCTAGCAGGATGCACGCTCCCAAAATAGACCATGCAAGGTACACGCTGTCGCGGTTTTGGATCTTAACAAAAATCCTCTTATACTAAATCATGGACTTTTGCAAAGGATGTAAATTTCCAAGTATAGCTTACATTTCGGGCTCCAACCCGAAAAAAGAAATGTAACTGAAAACGCTAAAATTTTATTGTTTAGAATTGCCTGATCTCGTTTCCTGGAATCCGTCAGATTTCGCAGACATCGCTTCCGCGAAGCTGTCATAAATAGTCTTCAAGTCACTGGATTGCGTGATGGCCTGATTTCTAGTGTTAAATGACTTAATGTCTGCAACACTTTCCCTCCTCGTTTTACTGTACAGTCTGAACAATTCACAATTAACCTACACAGCTAGATCGGCAACTTGCCGCCAACCAATCGTAGAAACCGACCTCTATGTTGGTGAAGAAGCTCTTGCAATCCAGCAACACCATGTATGTTCTTCATCCATCAGGTGACAATCCGGGTCTTGAAGGCGTACTGACGGCATATACTAATGCATCTTCGTCCATAGTGTTGCCAGCTGCAGCAGCTTTATTTGTATTTATTTACAGGTGTACTGCGTACGATGACGAGGTACATCACTCATATACGAAGCACAACTAACGCCTATTTGACTTTTCCTTGGGGCAGGGGCGTCTACTGGAGGTGGAGTTTCACATTTAATACCAATCGAAGTCGATGTTTCAGCATCGTCCGTAGCTGACATACCAGGTTTATCAGGAACCAATGAGTCCATGCTGTGCACATTTACGCGGTGACGATTGGAGCTACCTTCCCTACCAAACGTGGTACTGTAGGCACAGCAGGTGAGCACTCCACACCTAGGTTGTTTGAAAAATGATTTTCCGCTGCTAGTTTAACCGGCGGTTTAATAACTTTTACTAGCACATTTTTAGGTGACGGTTGAGACTGTACGTCCAACGAAACCAGCCGATCAAACCACGCAACTAAAATTCTGGAATCCATTTATCCTTAACAGTAACAATTGTCAAAAAATATTTAAAAGTAATATTGAACTTGCAGTGTACCAGAGTGAATAACAACTATTAAGTTAGTGGTAAGCAGCATCTTATATAACAACTAGCGCTCTGGTTATTAAAGGAGTTTGTGATACAAACATGATAAACTTAATCTTTGACAGGGTCCATCATTGAACTGTATTATAGATTTTGGATCTATTATTTCCCATCGACGCGAATGAATTTTATTTGCTTACTGGATAAGATTTTAAGACGATGTTAAAAATTAAATAACTTGGAGTTTGAGTTGACTTTACTATTGATTTTTGTATGTGAATTTTATTGTAATAGATATTTTTCAAGTAAGGGTCATTTAATTGTTGACCGAGGAAGTGGGCACATCCATAATTTAGTATTAAGGTGGTGGATTGTATAACAAATCTATAAATGATTGACCATTTGATACTTACATCCCGTACTATCAACTTTGGAATAGCAATTAGATTGAGGTGATCGAAAAATCAACTACCTGGACCGTGTGTGTGTAGATACCACGCTATTGCTTACTTCCAACAATTTCCCGAATGGGCACGAAGCAGATAAAATTTTAGGTAAAAGAGCCTGGGAAAGTTTAAAATCTAAAAGCGCAAAATTTGGTGAACAGAACGCAGATTGGTACGTGACAAATGCAATAAAAACCAAAAAATACGTACGGGAATGAATTCGAAGAGAAAAACGGTAATTGAAACAAAAAGGAAGAAAAGAAGCTTTAAATACGTATTCTTAAAGCAAATATAATCTGCAATTGATCGAGTAGGATCCGACAATTCGAGAAATTACTGAAAGTTGGCAATTATGTCGAAAAAACAAATTGTAAAAGATACTGAAGGAACAGGACAGAGATAAAAAGTGTTGTACCCGTTCCCCAAAAGGAAGGTTTTATACCATTAATTCTGATTTTCGCCGGAGTAAGTGCCCTAACAACCTTAACAGAAAGTACATCAGGGATTGCAAAGCCATTAACGATGCAAAAACAGCTAGTGGACATTTAAAGGAATGCGAACGCCACAAAAAATTATGTTTATTTAGCTTGCCGACGGGTTTATTTACAGGTTTCTCTAAGAGCTTTATTTGAATTACTTGAAAGGTAAGTGTACTTATTACATTCATTTGCAACTTCCACGTGGAGGAATTGAATTTTGTTTATATGTTAATAATTAATAAAGATTTAGTTGAGCTGTATTTTAGTTTTTAAGCTAGATTACTTTGTGGTAATTGTATTGTTTGTCATTAAAGTGAAAGCTATAAACGGAAACGTGTAATTTTAAAGCAAAAACGAACAACTTTTGAGTGTTTTTTGGAATCGTTGCAAGAGTACTTTATTCGAAATAAACCAATTCCAGATAAGAAATTGAAGGAAGGTTATTCTAATACTACCCATTTGCTTGTGGATTTCTTGGAAGTCTAAATTCAGATAAAACTTTTAGGTGATGTTGGAGAGCCTGAACATGAGAGTTGACTGGAATTTGAAGCTACGTGTTATGATATAAGTGGATATGTATAACAACTTATTAAAGTCTCAGTATCTTATCATCGAGGTGATAATTCGGGGTTCATCGGTAACAATCGTGTAAAGAGCAACAATGTTTCAGGCGGTGTGAGGCATACAACCCAAGTCACCTACTTAAGATTTAAAGCCTCCGACCATAAATCTACCGAGTTACGATGGAAGTGGTAAAAATCAGCTTGAATATAAAGATTTATTCACATCATTGATACAGTTGAATGATCGAATCACTCCTATTCAAAAACACTTCTATTTACGCTCGAGTGTTCATGGGCTCGCAACACAAACAATACAATCGGTCGATTTTGCGAAGAAAACTACAATGCCGCGTGATGTACATTGTGCAACAGGTACAACAATAAACGCATGTTAGTTGATAATCATATTACACAAATGTTGGAACAAAAGTTAAAGAAATCGTCCCACAAGTGTAGAACACTTCATGACAATTTTTAGAATAACCTTAGTGCTTTGAAGGGTATAACTACAGAAGAAGAGCTTTTTGAGTCTATTTGTATTTTTTTGAATTCTCGGGCTTAGGATCCTAAAACACAGGGAGACTGGGAAGCTCATAGAGCCGATTAGCGCGATGAGCTACCTACTCTAACCAATTTTTGTAAATTTATTCAGTGTAAAGCTGACCTTGGAGTCTGAACAAACCCTACGAATCGTAGGGAAAAGCCCAAACGTACAAGAGCAAGCGTTGCCAATACTACAAACTCAAATGCTTCTTTGTCTTGCACTTATGCAAAAAAGCTTAGAATATACAATCGTGCGAATAGTTTTTAAAGCCCGATCCAAAAAGAGGATCTTTAAGGAACGTGACCTTCTACGCAAGGGACATTTTTCTGCTCGATGCAGCTTGAAGTACATTTGCAAATAATGCAAAGGCAACCATCACTTGCTTATTTACATCACACAGCCAGAACCTATCAATTCGGAATTACAGCCACAAGATTCAAGTGTGGTTACCACTATTCTTGCAGCGAATTCTGCTCAAGCAGTTCTCCCTAGAGCTTATGTAGGTGGTTGTGATCAATTTGATCGTAGTCATAGCTGTTGAGGGCTACTCGATTCAGGTGTGCAGATTAGGTTTGCAGATTGAACCTGGATATTGGGAGTACAATTTCGTGTATCGATGAAAAGTCGGAAATTAAGTTGCAGTCTTTGAAGTCACAATTCAAACTTAAAGTTCCGTTCCTGCCGATAGACCAAATAACTGGCGATTTACTATGTTTTCATTTCCCGAGAGAATACTAAGCGATCTTCCAAGGGCAGAATTATGTCTGTATTCCGCTTAGAATGGCAACAGAGGTGCTAGGCGATGCATGTCATATTGTTGAGAAACAATTGATACAATCTTTCCTGTTTCTCGGAAGTGAAGGGTTTGTCGTTGTTAACTGCTATGGCACAGCGGGAACCGTGGACAGATTGTTATTTAAAGCAGCTGTTACACACAAAAATATAATCAATGAACTACACATTATAGTAAATAATTAAATTACCTCACGAACTGCCGTCAAAGGAATAAATGGGCCGGCGTTATTTCTATCTCTTTCAAAAAACGCTATCAAATTACCTACAAGTGGATTCGCTCTACTTCCTAAACGTAAACCGGACATGGTTTATTCGCCCAAACAAAATTAATTCTAGTCTGTTCTGAAAGGAATAATATTTTAAAAGCAACAAAATGCGGAAGAAAAATTACGCAAGGAATTAATGACAACAAACAAAGACGACAACGAAAATCTAACATAACCTATACAAATAATAATTAAATGTCCTAAATGAAGGCGGGCATCATCGCAAAATTTGCCAGACCCTATTCTCGAGTTAGAATAAGACAACAATATCATTTGTTGTTGGTGTAAGTGTGATGTCATTTGTGACTAAAGTCGGTTTAGAAAATGCAAAGCATAATCTGTTAAATGTATGTTAATTCGAATAAACCTATATCAATATATGTAATATTAAATATTTCTATGTTATTATATATGATCAATGTATTTGAATGCATTGGATATGCGTGATAAAAATTTCTATGATATCTTATTTTTATTTGCAAAATTAACCATAGATTAAAATATGACCGCAATGACGAATAGGAAAATCAAAAGTATAAATTTGGATAAGGTAAATACTGAAGTATTGAATAAAAAAAATGGTGTAAGGGTCACGTGGAAGACGCAATTGATAAATTATGGTATTAGATGGTCCTACTGGATATTAAATTTATAGAATAAGTAAGTTAGAGCATTATCTGGAATCTAGATAGGGAGAACAGCTAAGCAAAAGTTACGTGAACCATGAATGCCCGGGTTATGTGGAGTGAATAACCTTTGTATATGACAAAAATGGTCTTTTTGAACCTTAGCATTTCCCACGTTAAATCCCATAAAAAAACCGGTTTTTTGAACTCGTGATAACCTTGCTATTTACACTGATACGTATTATTAAATAAATTACAAGCGTCTTGTAACCTTTTGCGTTTCTCGATAATCCAGCATTATAAGCATTTCAATTCTTTCATGTTTACTTAACCTCGTTTGGTTATATTAACAAAAATAAATTGCACAATAGTATTTGACGTAAACAATAACCACTGCTAAGTTGCCTGGCTCGAGTTTGTTTGTCGCTTCGCTTTCGTCTACCAAAGATAATTATTATTTGAACCGGCGCTCTAGGAACCCAAATCCGAATTACTAGGACGATACAAAAGATCCGGTTAATATGTAAAGAATTCTCTTCGGAGTTTTGTAAATTGATCGGGTCATTAATTTACTTAGTTCTTAGTTTGTTTTTAATGACAAAATTGTGACCGATAACTTTACTGCAAACAATTTTGTACCTAGCACTGCTTAACTGCTTAGACTGATATTTTCTTATAAAAATATTATATAAATTAAAAAAAACAAATAATATTGTAAGGAGAAAAAATGATCTATCGAATGGTAGAGTAATATGAACAAGTTCCTATTTAAAATAATTACGCGGAAAAAGAAATTTCAAGCATTCCAAAATGTATATAGACATCTCATAAAAAAGTTTTGTATAGAGTATAATTTCCTAAAATAAATATTAACGACAAATCGCTGTCCCTATACTAATATCTGACCCTGTATAGATGCCAATTGAACATGAATAGCTTCTGTAGCAGATCCTTGGACTTGTGATTTGATCTATAATAATATCTGAAAGTTGAAATCTGTTTATTCTGGTGGGTGAAACGTAAAATATATTTACTTACCTAGCATCAAAAAGACTATCTTGAACTTTTTAATATTTTATCATATAAAGCAGAAGTACAAAATTTAATAAATATGAGACGAATATAAACTATGAGTGACAGAGCTCCAGTACTCCAAGAGAATTTCCATATATATTCTATACGCTTCTCGTTAAAAAGATAGGCAGTTGTATTCGGTTCCGTGTATTTAATCAGTAGGATAATAAAAGGTTTCACAGCGTCGTATAGAATTCCACCGAGCATAAATTGCGATGCAGCTCCTAATAAAGGAGGTATACTGCAGAGAAGATTTTAATTAAGGCATATCAAAACAGCTTCCTTTAACTAAATGAGGTAAATTTAAGGTCCGCGTGTTAGCATACGTAAGTAAAACCAGTTTCAATCCAAGCTACAAAGTCTATAAAAGTAAAGCAAAATGGCATGGTTCAATTTGATAGCTCGTCATAAAAATGAATTGACCGCTGTGCAATTTAAGTTCAGAATTATACTGAACCGCTAATACGACTTTTATTAAGATCACAGACGCCAACTAGGTAGCAATACAGAAAATTCTATAGGTAATATACTACAATTTATAAAACAAACGATATATACATAACTCAACAGCAGTGCACCATCCTGAAATAATTACGAACATTGAAAATGCAATTGAAAATTTACTAACTGATGCAAAACACAAAATTCGAACAGTTGGATGTATCATCATAACAAATCATATAAACCTGGTTAAAAAATATTATTAAAACAAAAACAAGATTATTGAACACACACAGTAATTCAAATATAACAAAAAAATAGAATAACAATATAAAAATTTTAATAGATCATTCAAACTTACTCATATTTAAACCGGATAGATCAATGTAACTCGTCAAAATGAGATAAACTATTATCTTTCAAGGCAACATCCATTTCATTCAGTAAATGGTAGTCAGTATATTCTTCTTTATCTTTTTCAATGTAATTCTTCTCATCGTCAGTTGCAAAGTTACGTATAATTTCTAGAAGATATTCTTGTTTATTTGCACATTCGGTGGTTTTATCATCGCACTCACCAAGAGCTACTACTAACAGCGAAGCAATATTTTCTCAAATTGTTTTTTCAATAATACTCCAAAACCCCAGGCATTGTAAATAAAAATCTTTTATTCGTAGAGCCTTCCCACGAAAACATTCCCATTTGGCTATCATTTTTATTATATGCGCAATATTCAAACGCATGAAACATATAGATATAATAGTCTTTAAGTTTTTCTCGGAATTTAGGCATTTTAAGCATAATTTTATATAATGCGCTAAAGTGCAGTTATTAAACGCACATGCGATAGCATTTAATAGAACAAAGGAAAAATCGGTTATTACCTCGCATGGCACCTTTGCTCCAGAACGTAACCATTCGTTCATCCAATATCCAATATTGGATAGTATTGGAGTCGTTCTTTTCAGATAACATTTGAAACAATGGTACTATTCCACTTATACCACGTACGACGGGTTGATATAAGAATATTGCATTACTAATTTTATTTGGTCTGTTTATTTTGTTAACAACAGAATCAGTGGAGTCAATGGAAATTGGGTATTCTAATTTTACAAGGTCTTTGTACATATCTATTTGTAATGGAGATCAATACATACAATAAAACTTATTTAATGCAATTTCTTGTACTGTGCCAGCATATTCGGCATTGTATTTCAAATTACTTATCGATTCAATAGGATCTTGTACTTCGTGCAAACCTAGTTCTTTATCCTTTTCTTCCTGATGCGTTTTTCTCAATACATCGGTGCTATATAAGTGACCCGGTTCTGGATCACCATATTCCATTTCGTTCGTCGCCTCATGACGCCAAACAATTGCTTTCTTGTGCATAAGTTGATGCTGCACTTTAGCTCTTTCTCTACTTTTCAGTGTCCTTTTGTTCTCATGTGGTACACCTCTAGTATCAATAGTTTTTACAAATAATTTGATACCACTTCCTAATTCGGGTATTTTCATACAATGAGCGTTAAAAGATGCACCGCACTCCTTACACTTTCCAAATATATTAATATACGCGTTATTTTGAGATTCATATATTTTCGATCTTTTAAAGCTATAAGCACATGGGATTTTGGTTTTGGTCCAACATAGTTTCGATATTACATCCGTCCATCTTCATTGTAATACCGAATATACTCGGGTACCCTTATATTTGTCGTACTCTTTATATGTTACCAATTTTGGACTTATACTTTTCCATGTTTCAGCATCAATTGATATATCATAGAAGATAGTCATGCATTGATGCCCGCTATTAACGTGTACTGATTTATGGTTGCTCTGTACTCCTTCCATGCTCTCTTCTGTTGTATCAAAATAAATATCAGAAGAATTCAATGCATGATCAAATTCTTGTTCAACAGTAATGCCTTTATAACTTAAAATGCGAGAACACACACCATTCCTATTTTGTTTCAAATATAAGTATTGATTTACAACCTGAGTTCTGTTTTTTAAAGTTCGGCATATGTCCACCCATATGGAGTCGGATCGAGATTTGCTACAAAACACTCCCTATCTTTTGTGGCTTCAAATATTTCTTCTGCTGTTACACAAGCTTTACGAGGCATATTTGTCTTTATAAAACCTGAATTAAAAAAAAATGCTGTTTAAGTGAATTCTGCATTACTACACTTCTCGAACTACACCTACACTTTTATTACAGACAATGCAGCTAACCGATGCTGTTTTAAAAAACCGGTACGAATGCCGTTGTTTATAAAATGCTGTAAAAACCTTTAATACTGTTTAATTATCTAACTACCACTAGTATTAACTCAAGCGGGTGCATCTAACTGCAAAGTAAAAGTCAAAAATACTACAGAAATTTCAAGTTTCGCTTTAGGGGAAGTACATACCTCCTGTTGTCTAGTATTCATACTGGACGGTTGAAAACGGTATTCTCGAACTAGCGACATCTTGTGGCACTTTATAATAATGTAAATACAGAGGACTATATACATTTAAAAACAATAGTTTAGTAAATGTGTTGATTAAAATATTCTCAATCAACGGTATAGGTATATGTATATGTCTGGTAATGTGCAAACGAAAAGGTATCAAGTAGGCTCATTGTAATTCATTTTTGCACATTTTGAACGGTAGCTATCGTATAGCTACTACTACGAAAGTAAATGTTAAATAAGTTTTGAACTAAAAGTATGCAAACGAAAAAGCGACTTGATTGATGATGTGCAAACAAAGATACTTTGATTTCCGTCATCACATGTTAGAATTGCACAAAAATGCGATATTTGACATGCGCGAAGTTAGACCCACCTGATTAAATTTAAAAAATTTGTTTACTTACAGTGGTGTGCAAACAAAAAGTTGATATGTTTCGTAATGTGCAAACGGAAAGGTATCAATTAGGCTCATTGTAATCCATTTTTGCACATTTTGAACAGTAGCTATCGTATAGCGGGTACTACGAAAGTAAATGTTAAATACGTTTTGAACTAAAGGTGTGCAAACGAAAAAGCAACTTAATTTATGATGTGTAAACAAAGATACTTTGATTTCCGTCATCGCATATTATAGTTGCACAAAAATTCGATATTTGACATGTGCGAAGTTAACCCGCACCTGATTAAATTAAAAAAAAATTTTTACTTACAGTGGTGTGCAAACAAAAAATTGATATGTTTCGTAATGTGCAAACGAAAAGGTATCAAGTAGGCTCATTGTAATCCATTTCTGCACATTTTGAACAGTAGCTATCGTGTAGCGGGCACTACGAAAGTAAATGTTAAGTAAGTTTTGAACTAAACGTGTGCAAACGAATAAGCGACTTGGCTCATGATGTACAAATGAAGATACTTTGATTTCCGTCATCACATGTTAGAAGTGCACAAAAATGCGATATTTGACAAGTGTGAAGCTAGCCTCCCACTGATTAAATTTAAATTTTTTTTTGACTTACAGTGATGTGTAAACAAAAAGTTGATATGTTTCGTAATGTGCAAACGAAAAGGTATCAATTAGGCTCATTGTAATCCATTTCTGCACATTTTGAACAGTAGCTCCCGTAAAGCGGTTACTATAAAAGTAAATGTTAAATACGTTTTGAACTAAAGGTGTGCAAACGAGAAAGCAACTTGATTATTGATGTGCAAACGCAGATACTTTGATTTCGGTCATCACATATTATAATTGCACAAAAATGTGATATTTGACATGCACGAAGTTAGCCGGCACCTGATTAAATTTAAAAATTTTTTGACTTACAGTGGGGTGCAAACAAAAAGTTGATGTGTTTCGTAATATGCGAACGAAAAGGTATCAATTAGGCTCATTGTAATCCATTTTTGCACATTTTGAACAGTAGCTATCGTATAGCGGGTACTACGAAAGTAAATGTTAAATAAGTTTTGAACTAAAGGTGTGCAAACGAAAAAGCGACTTGATTCATTATGTGCAAACAAAGATACTTTGATTTCCGTCATCACACGTTAAAATTACACAAAAATGTGATATGTGACATGTGTGAAGTTAGCCCCGTGATTAAATTTAAAATTGTTTTACTTACAGTGGTGTGCTAACAAAAAGTTAGTGTTTCGCAAAGTGCAAACGAAAAGGTATCAATTGGGCTCATTGCAACAATTTTTTCACATTTTCAACAGTAACTATCGTATAGCGAGAACTATGAAGCTGAATGTTAAATAACTTTTAAACTGGAAGTGTGCAAACGAAAATAATAGATGTGCATACATGTGCTAACGATGATCTATCAATTTTGTCGGTTTAAAATGAATTTACTGAAAGTCGGGGACTAGTCTGAAGTTAGCCCCCCCCACAATAGTTTCTTTAATAACTTTTAAACGAAAGATGTGCAAACCAAAATAATGGATGTGCATACATGTGCAAACGATGATATATTAATTCGGGCGGTTTAAAATGAATTTCCTGAAAGTCGGGGAGGGGGCAAGTGTGAAGTTGGCCCCCAAATTGTTTCATGAATAATTTTTAAACGAAAAGAGTGCAAACAAAAATAGCGGATGTGCCTACATATGCAAACGATGTGCAAACGAATGAGCTGTAGAAAGTTATTCTTTTCAAAGTTGGGGGGCGTATGGAAAGAATGGATATGAAGTATATATTTTTAAAAAGGTTACAAAAATCTGCTTATTGCGGTTTACGATACTAAAGATGATCCTATGAAAGAAGGATTCACCTTACTCCCTTCCTTTTGGAGCGGATTTAATTTGCCCTCCTAACGGGATACCTTGTGTAACATTTAAAACATAAGGTACTTCCACATACGGCTGTGATTCGTATCTCCACTTAGAGAAATTATACTTTTTATTGAATATTTGGAAAAATAATAGCAATACGTCCATTATCAAAATAGAAGAAGACAAAACTAACGATATTACTATGCATAAAATCCATAAACACAACAAACTATTGTAGACTGTAGCAAATAGTAAAAGGATTAGAAATTGGAGTTACATGAATTATAGAAATTTTACTAAAAAGCAAAGTTTCATCAATTTTATCCTTTGAAAATCATGACTCAAAGTACATTCCAATCTATTGAAGCATTTTTATTTTATTAATGCATAAAGTGGTTTAGAAAACTTTCAATTTGGTAATGATTAGTGTATCACAATGTATTTGGTCAGTATTAAGTTTTATTTGTTAAAAGCAAATTTCGTTTTTATATCCAAATGTTCCAAATTAACATTTGTTAGTCCTTTCTTTAGAATTATAAAAGCAATAAAAAGTCACTTGAAAAATTATTTATTAAAGTTGAAAACGTCGTTTGATTACAAAACACCTATTCATATCCAGCTATATGTGGTTTAGTCGAGCCGCACGTGCCGTGTTTGGCATTTGTAGTCAAGATACAAGGCTTGTTCAATTAAAATCCATCTTTGGTTCAGGAAAAATTTATTGACAACTAAATTTACAAATAATTACCACTACGATTAATGCACATATTCCATTGTTTCGTCAACCTATGTATACCCTGCCTTAAAAAAATCTTGTGGCTGCTGCTCAAAGAATTTTTTTACGGCGTTTTGTACTTCTTCGTCCGACCGAAAACGGTTACCTTTTAACGCATTTTTCAGTGGCCCAAAATGTGAAAATCGCAAGGCGATAAATCGGGACTATAGGGTGGATGCTCTATTATCCTCCATTTCTTTCGCTGTAGATTTTCTTTCACTACGTTAGCAACATGAGGTCGAGTATTGTCGTGAAGCAGAATGACAGCACGTGAAAGCTTGCCTCGAGGTTTTCGTATTATTGCTTGATGGAGCTTGCTTAAAATGTTATTATACAGGTTTGCGTTGATATGCACCCAAGGTTCTGTGAATTCTATCAACAAGGGTCCTTTATGGTCGAAAAAAATGTCAACATTACCTTACTGGCAGAAGGTTGAACTTTAAACTTCTTTGGTGCCGGAGAATTTGCGTGTTTCCATTGCATCGATGACAGCTTACTAGATGGTTCAAAATAATGACACCAAGATTCGTCGCCAGCAATTATTAGCGAGAGAAAGTCGTTACCATTTTGTCTGTATTTCGTGAGGTGTTGCAGAGATAAACCCATGCTCTAGCTTTTGGTTCTCTGACAAAAGGCAAGGAACCCATTGCGTACAAACTTTGCTGTAGCCTAGTTTGTGTACGATGCTATGAACAGATCCGATACTCACACCAACATTTTCTAAAATTATTATGATTGGAATTAGATGATTTTCTCTAATCAGGCCTTCCACACATGCCATATTCCTGTCTGTTGACGCAGTACACATTGCACCTGGTCGCGGCTTATCATTCGTCCCTTCGCGTCCATTCTTAAATTTTCGACACCATTCCTTGACAGTTGGATACGCAAAACATGCGTTTCCAATGGTTGCAAACCTTCAGCACACAGAAATTGAATGCCCGCGCGCTGATCACATTTGGTCGGATTGTTAACAACAAACGTCATTTCAAAGTCACAGTGGTACTGGGAGTAAAACTAGTGTAGTAGTCTCGAGCTATACCATGCTAATCTTCCCCAAAAGAAAATACCGTGATTGATGATTGATTGATTGATTGATTGCAATTAGAATTGGACTGCATAGATTAAAAGAATTAATCCAAATAGAGAAAGGTGGTAGCGTATGTGTATAGATATGTATATTGTATTTTGCAAATAAATAGAAAAAGCACATTGCATTATAATTCATCAACAATATCTTAAAAAATTTATCTTGAACGGTTGATATACAGGGTGGGC
Organism: Platerodrilus igneus; assembly: GCA_036346225.1. NCBI lineage: Eukaryota > Metazoa > Arthropoda > Insecta > Coleoptera > Lycidae > Platerodrilus > Platerodrilus igneus. The sequence goes on from JARFIW010001130.1 coordinate 3,223,516, forward strand.
CATAAGTCACTTGACAAAAATGTAATGCGATAGTAAGTATTAATGTATTATAAAGTATATGTTAAGTATATATGTTTACAATGTACATAACATAACCTCAACATAATACTGTTGTTTTGTTGTAACAGCTGACAGATTACTACTAGAGTCAAATTGATACTGAGTGACTGGTAGTGTCAGGTGACTTATGGCCCACCCAGTATATTACTGAATGTATTCGACTGCAATTTGAAAGCAGATTGTGAGTAGTGTTTTTGCATTTACTTGATCCTATGCAGGAATTATTGCAGGGGTAATGCTTTTGTTGAAATAGAAGCCCTAATGCAGCCACCTTAGTGATTAAGAAATAATCAAGTACGTTATTATAAATAAAAGGAGTCTGTCAATCACTAAAAATTAAAATAAACTGCTTTTTCATTTTCCATTTAAAACTACTTATTAACTTAAAATCTAATATAAAAGTCACTCTGCAACATCCAAACACACAATATCCAACAGTTTTGTATGTTAGGATGTCTGGTCTAATAATAGCAGTCATAGAAGCGGACCTGACTAAGCCCTGGAAAGGGTTCACCTGGCTCGAGCCGGAATATCCAACACGTGGTTCAGACCTGTCCAAGAGTAGTCCGGATCGATACCTATACGATTTATGTCTGGAGTAAAATAGGGCCCAACACTGGCAGTCCATGGACAGTAAATGATATTATTTAAGGAGCTCTTATAAAAAGTTTAATTTATTGGCACACTATTTTTACAAAATCTAACAAGACAAAAAAAAGATAAGATATATTAATTATCTACTTAAAAGTTTATATGGTTGCACAAAGGCTTAATTTATTTTTCCCAAGCTATTTGTGCTAAATATTGTAATTGAATGAGGTAAAATAGGTATAATCTTCTGAGGTTTGATAAAAGAAGTTTGTATAATTGTTAACTTTGTACGTGTGTGTGCGGCAGTTTTCAAGCGGATGAGTGGATGTGCGCTTAAGCTAAACCTGCATCGATAAAATATTGTTAGTTATAATTCAGAATGCGGTAGGTTAAGGTCAAAATAGTAAATATCTCCAGATCCGTTCAAAGTACTGAAAGCTATAATTGCGCGTTTTTGACAGAACTTTATTCATACCCATATTGCTTATACTACTAACTAAAGAATACGGTTTGTTGAGAGATATGTGTTATATTTGCTTAAAATTTCCGATAAAGGAATGCACAGCAGATTTGAACTTTAATTCGGGATAAAACATGTAGTGTGACTTTTATTTGCTTACTTGGAGTTTATACCATTGTTTCCTTGTCGATTCTACTCAACCAGAAAAGGTTGAAGGTAAAAATAATAGAGAACTACGCATGCGTGATAAGGGAGCCTACTATGCAGCTTTGATTGTCGAAGAATCGTCAAGTTGATCAGACGTGCAAGCCTATGAAGAATGAATTTTGCCTATGGTGACGTCACAAATGATGATCCGCAATTAGCCATTAACAGGGTAAGTTTAGAAATTGTACCAGGATAGTGCGAAAAAAGAGGCAGTTGTGTCAAAATGGTAGCTGTAACGTAATCAAAACGATCTCAAAGTGACATTTGGGTTAATCATAGCGAACGGCATCAAAGAAAAATAACGGACGTGACGCTATAAATTGGATAATTGACGTAGGTACTGGAGTTTGAATGGCGAATGGAGGATGGAGGGTGAAGAGTGTAGGTTGGAGTGTGGAGTGGAGAGTGGATGTTGGAGTGTGGATATGGAGTTGAGGGTAGAAGTAAAGAATGAATAATAGAGGGTGCAGGTGGAGCATGGTGGCGGATGATGGTGATGGAGGTGGAAGATGGAGGTAGAGGGTGGAGGTGGGCGCTGGAAGTGTGCGATGTTCGTTCCTCTGACGCTCAATATCTGTATTCTCTCTCATAATGGCTACAATTAAACTTATTGTAATAAAGTACTAAATACATCGCAAAGAAATATTTTGGATACGGCACACGTACCGCACTACTTAAGAAAATGACTAATTTTATATTTTGTTCAAGGGTTTATAAAATAACCAATGACTTTAATAAGAAGAAGAATTATCGGAAGTTTTCATCACAAAAACCCATTTGTTTTAAGAAGTAAGCAACGCGTGCGTTTCAGTAGGTCTCTATCCACACGATGTATAATATCATCTATGTCATAATTCAAACCCTAATTTGCGATGAACGTGTTTGATTACCTCGATGCGCTGGTGAGTCGTTGTGAATACTAAATAAAAGAACATAGGTACTTTAGCATTTTCTGTGAGTATGACTGATTATATAAAAGAGTTTTAGAATTAACTGCAACCCATTAATTTATTTACACCATACCCTTCTAAAATTGAATAAGAATAAACACGTTATTTGCGTACAAAAGACAGATTATGAAATGTCTTGTGCTGGATGTACTCGCTATAGGAAAACAGCTTTTTGTTTTTTAGCGAACAACAAGCACGAAACACTTTTATAACTTTTTATAAATATAATTAACTGCTTTTAAAAAGGAACAAAAAACATAAGAGATCTTTCGATTTCGAATGCTAGCAACTTTGGTTTCTAAAAATAATTCACTCAACTTTTTTCATTTTTAAAACTTCATCCTAATTCGATTAGTGTCTCCAGCAGGGTTTTCTTTTTCAATAGATAAAGATGTTTGCAGACGTGATGGTTTTGCAGGAGCTTTAGCCGTATAAAGCTCATTTTATGTTATTACAAGATCGCGTTCTGCTTCAATTTGAAGCCGTTTTTCCTGTTATAGATCTGTATTAACCTGGGCTTACGTAGAATTAGAAGTAGCCCGTTAAGAATACTTGACGCTTTTGGTATAGCTTCTAAAAATTAGTATGTGCCGTATAGAAACTGCCATGTGTTATTTGTCTTACACAATGTGGCTCGGACATTAAAGATTTTGAAACTTACATGTACCCCCTTAGCAACGTAATATTATGTGTCAATACAGTTTAGCACGCGTTTGAAAACTAGACAACACCACATTTTGTATCATGATATGTTATTTACATTTTTGTGTCAGAGTTTCATTAACATCGGCAAGCCGTTTGGACTGAAATCATTTGAAACGTTTATTGAGAACACGGGCATTTAGTGGTAGCTGCAATAAAATCTGCGTTATGTGAATAAAAAGTCTAGAAGTCTGGAAAAGTTAAATAAAGATCATCACAAAATATATTATTTAAGAAGTTCCTACAAATACATATTAGCATATTGTACGGTAAAGCTTTAATAAATGCAACATAAACGTTTGCTCCAAGGTTAGTATTGAAAACGTAAGCGCTCCCTTTAAAAAATGATTATGTTAGTAAAATTATGGAAGTGCAGTCGTTTATTCGGTATCCCGACACGGTCCGCTTGAAAAATGTTAGGCGAGCATTTTTCATAAAAATACACTCTCGTTCGGATGAGAGGTAAAATGGAGGTCCCGTGTGTAAGTGTTGTCACGCACGTTAAAGGTCCCTACCTTGCTTGGGTCAGCAAGGGTTCGGCAAAATTCCAAATTTTCCAGGTAAAAAAAAACTCGCTTCCTGGCCAATGTATAGTACTTTCGGGTGGAGCATTGGAAAATCACATGTAAGTAGTGCAGTTCATTGCGGTTTCGTGGCGAAGTGGTATGTGTGTGACTACTACGCCCAATGTCCCGGGTTCGAATCCCAACACGGTCCGCTTGACAAATGTTAGGCGAGCATTTTTCACAAAAATACACCCTCGTTCGGATGAGAGGTAAAATGGAGGTCCCGTGTGTGAGTGTTGTCACGCAAGTTAAAGATCCCTACCTTGCTTGGAACAGCAAGGGTTCGGCAAAATTCCAAATTTTCCAGGTAAAAAAAACTCGTTTCCTAGCCAATATAGTACCTTCGGGCGGAGCATTAAAAAAATCAAATGTAAGTAGGTGCAGTTCATATAGTCACTTTGTTTCATAGAATACCTATTATCCCACGGACTTCGAGGGTTTAATTGAGTTATTGTATGAAATTATTTAAGACCGATTTTAATAAAACACATGCGCATATTTACAATTATTACTGCAAATATGACTTTTTACATTAGTAAATAGTTATTGAAGCAGTAGTGCAACACAAGCATTTTAAACAGAAAGTTTTATATCTAAAATAAAGGAAATGCAACAATTCTTTTAAAAGAGTACAAAAAGCAGCATGAACTGTCGTTTTTATTTTTATTTACATATATTGTTTCATAGTTCTCTAACAACTTTACATAATTATAAAGATTGTCATATTCTGGATAGCATTGTAATTTGAACAGATATAAAATCGGTGTACATGTATCCCAATATGAATTTCAAAGAGCCATATTCACAAGTGAATACACAGTGGACCCAAGCCTGCTAAAATCAAGACCCATGCCATTAGATAGATCTCCACGAGTGATACAAAAATGCTGCTGCGCACATCTTCAGATTTCGTGTTCTAAGGAAACTTTCGGGTCTTCGAAATTCACACTTGCCATATTATGAGTACCAGTCTTATGGCATTTTTTTTTTGAAAATAATAAGAAATCGATAAGTATATTGCGGAATAAAATATGGACTGCAGGCCTGATCAGTTTGCGTCTACTTGTTTGGGGATATCTTCTTATGGCGGCGGTGGGGGTGTCCCGGGAGTGTGCGCGACACCAACTTGACAAACTTTTTCTTTATCAAAGGACTCGATATAAAATCGACTTCAGATTTTTCTACCAAGGCACTTGCATTAAACTCACTATCTTGTGGCGTATTGTGGGCGTATATGTCATGCCATTAACTGTTTTCATCGGAATCTAATAAGCGACATTTTTGATGATTTTGGTTATACGTGTTGTAATCGGCGTATTATTACACCATTTGATAAGGGATCTTCATCTAATTATTCCATCTACCTCAGATGTTTTTCATCATTCTACTAGGTTTGTCTTTCAATTGTGTTTCAAGTATTTTAATTGATTGTTAAGACTACTTTGTTATTCCTAGTCGTAATAGTAATAATCAAGGTCTTTCAATAAACTGCTTGCTGCTAACGCTGCGAATTAGGCCTACCTCTTGCTCGTTCACCCGAAATGGAGGAGGACGAGGTGGCAGAAAAATCGCAGTATGCGGAAACCAAGGTTCCAGCCTCCTCTATTTCTTTCACACTTGACTTCGAATTATTGTTGAAATTCTACACCGTTCATTTCCGCCATAAACACAGCAATAGCGCTCTGACACTGGCACAACGAATACAGTTTCCGTGGTAATGGCTAGGGAAATCACGTTTTGTGGATTCATGACAGGAGGAGTTTCCGCAGCTTGGTAGTTGTTGAAAGGTTGTTGGGATCGAAGGATCTGGAAATGTGAGACAAGCATTAACTTATTGGTTCAATTACTTTCCCACCATATAGCTATTCTATTAGTGTAAAAGGTGTTAGCTAGTAATTTTAAAAGGTTTAAAGCAAATAACTTATGACACGGAGTCCGGAAAAAAGTGGATAGTGGAGCAATGCGCGCGTACGTAGTCATAGCGTTTTTTAAAAGTGGCTACTCCGAGTGGCTACGCCATTCATCCTTTTGGATAGACAGCATATTCTGACGATGCTACTGTACGGCTGGATTTGACCTAGGAACTGTTGAATACAAAATATAGCAGTTTGGACAAAGATATTCTTCTCCAACACCATGTTTTTTAATCAAATATTCTTCAAACAATTCGGAAGCAACTATGAATTATTAATTTTACGTTAAACCAAAAAGTCGTAATAAGACAGAAACTTAATAAATAACCGTAGACAATTCTTAAAGTCAATTTGTCAAAACAATACATGGGGAAAGTGATTTAGTGTTCATTATGATTTAGCTAAACTGGCAAATAATAACGTATTTATTTCAAACTTTTCATTAACTGATTGACTCCGTGCGAAAGATAGCTTGAAAGCATGTACAATATATTCCCATATCTTATCGCATCATATCCCAAAGCGCATTGCGGACTCACGCGTTATAGCCCTAATTTGCATATTGAAAGGACATAAGTAGTAGAAAAGGAGATAAGCATTTCGAGATATTTAAGCAGGTTTTTATCGGTTTGTTCGTGCTTGTTCTTTGTGTGCACATTACTACGAAAATACAATAGTTACACGTAAACCCTAGAGATGAATAAGGATCATTTCGTAATAGGGCGAATGAAATGAGAGATGAATGTCAAAAATAAAGTCATTTGACCCGATTGAACCAATACAACATTTGAAAACTACATGGACAATTACTAGTACTACTCGTAACCACGGTACGCTGAGAAATATATTTGTCTCGAAATAATAAACCTTGTCGAACGGAGTGTATCAAATCCGGTTTAACCAGCCCCAGACAGCGTGCAAACCCCATAACAAAAATCACCAAAAACGTCCCTTATTAGGATCTGATGAAACACAGTTGATGGTCTGACATATACGACCCACAACGCACCATAAGATAGTGGATTTGATGCCAGGTGTCTGGATAGTACAATCAGAAGACGATCTTAAATCAAGTCCTTTGATAAAAAAAAGTTCGTCGAGTTGGTGTCGCGCACACTCCCGGGACACCCCAACCACCGCCGTAAGGAGATATCCCCAAACAAGTTGACGCAAAATGATCAGGCCTGCATTCCATATCTTATTCCGCAATATACTTATCGAATTCTTATTATTTTCAATAAAAATGCCATAAGCCTGGTACTCATAATATGACAAGTGTGAATTTCGAAGACCGGAAAGTGCCCATGGAACATGAAATCTGAAGATGTGCGTAGCAGCACCTTTGTTTCACTCGTCGAGATCTATCTAATGGCATGGGTCTCGGTTCTAGCAGGCTTGGGCCCACTTTGTGTTTACTTGTGAATATGCCTCTTTACAATAATTCCAATTTTAAAACCTTTGTATTTTATTTTCACTATAATGGCCACTATTTTGTTTTCTGATCCACGTTACATTTAATTTAATTTCTCTACCCATTTGTTTTCGTCATGATAATGTAAAAAATGAAAAAATGTATAATACGTATCCAAGATTACAAAAATACGTTTGTAATTAGCTGTTCATTAATTAATAACTGGCAATCAGCTCCCGTACGAGATCATTTTCTGCAAATAGGTACCTCCTAAAAAAAGAGTTTCAAGAAAAATATTATTTCTGTCGAATGTGCAGTACAGTAGTACATTATCAGGGAAATCACCGCCTCATTTCCCCCAGAATCCCTCATTTCCCCACACATCTGGACCAAAAAGTTTTCTTCGACTAGCCATTTTCATCTTTCGAGATAAATATATCTTAAATTTTTTATGTTTCGAGATAAATGAGCATCCGCATTTCCTCCCACATCTGAACCAAAAAGTTTTCTTCGACTAGCCATTTTTTTATCTTTCATCTGAACCAAATAGTTTTCTTCGTCTAGCCAATGCATCTTTCGAGATAAACCTACCTTGTTTGGTATTAATTAATATTAGAATTTTCTCAGTTACCCGAATCTTTAGGAATTTTTTAGATTGCATCACCCCCAAGGGGGCTACCCGAATTTTAAGATTTTTTTACAGCCAACATTCTGAACCAAATAGTTTTCTTCGTCTAACCATTGCATCTTTCGAGATAAACCTATCTTGTTTGGTATCAATTAACATTAGATTTTTCTCAGCTACCCGAATCTCTAGGAATTTTTCAGATAGCATCATCCCCAAGGCAGCTACCCCATTTTTAAGATTTCTTACCTGTAGTGACTTTTGAGCGTTCTTATAATTTTTTTAGTCATGCGATACATTAAATTAGCTTAGAATTTTATGTAGAATCCAAATCTGCAAATAGATTTGAAATCGGACCACGCCCTGCAAAGTTACACATATACCCTCTGCGAGATAAATCTTTCTCCACATTTCCATCCACGAGATAAACCTATCTTGTTTGGTATCAATTAAGATTAGAACTTTCTCAGCTACCCGAATCTCTTTAAATTTTTTAGATAGCGCCATCCCCCAGGGACCTACCCTGATTTTAAGATTTCTTACCTGTAGCGACTTTTGATCGTTCTTATAAATTTTTTATACATGCAATACATTTTGTTAGTCTAGAATTTTATGTAGAATCCGAATCTGCAAACAGATTTAAAATCGGAGCACCGCTTACCATTTTACACACACCCTCTAAATTATAAATTTCCTGCGGCACATACCTAAAAGAAAATCTAAAAACTATTCTTAAAACTTTTTATTACAGACAATTTTTACTAATACAGTTTAAATTTTGTAAACCACATTTCTAAATACATATTCACAATTTTTTATTCTTAACCTAGAACTTCTCATATCGGCTCATACTTATTAATATTTATTTCTAAATAGAGCACCTTTTCCAAAGACCAACCGGACCCGCATGTTTCAAATTCCTCTGATTTTGTTCTTATGGTTTCGCTTAAGACCTCGTACATATTTTCCAGATTACTAGAAGACGTTATAACCACATTTTTTGTGTTAAAGGATTTCACATCGGACTTCTCTTCCCCCATTTTGGTGTAAACGCCGTAGAGTTCGCAGTAGACTTTTATTGCTGTATGTTGTATTCTTTTTTCATTTATTAATCGAATAAATCGCTCTTTCTGCTTCCAAAGAAACTCGCGCACTCCATCGTCGACACTGGCGTTCTTTATGCGATAGCTAGCCATACGGTTGTTAAACGCTGTACTAACCATTTCTACACCATCGTCGTTAGTAGCGGTAACTGATGCATTTTTATGTTTGTTGCTCCTTAAGTGTGCGGCATACGTAGTTTTTTCCATTTCGAAATCGCATACTTTACACATAATTCGTGGTTGTTTCGTACAAGGCCCTTTAACAGCTGGCGGAGCTGAACGTTTACGGCTTAATGACATACCGTGCTGTTTTTCCTTGTGTCGCTGTAAGTTGCCCATTCTCGTATAAGCGATACCGCAAGTCTCACAGTTTAAGTACTTTGCTGCGGACGGATGTATAAGCTTAACCTTGGACGATGTTACACCACAACATTTGTTCTGGTGCCGTTTGAGAGCATCCCTCCTGGTAAAGTAGACGTGACACAGCTCGCATTTAAAAACGTTTGCAGATACCATTTTAGTACAAAACAAAATCCGCACTATAGCACTTGACTTGTAAGCGAACTAACTTATAACTAAAGAGTTTACTCTTGCGCACCTGCTTTATGTACCCTATAGAATGCAAAGCGAAGGTTTCCGAAGACACCCGAACGAAGTTGAGGATTCATCGGGGAACTAAATGACGTCATAATCCTTGCTGCTCGTCCAATACATTTAGCGTCAATGCATGCACCCGGTTCGCATCGTCGATGGTGCGAATACAGTTAGTAGAAACACCGGAAAACGTCTTCCATGTTATACGGATCGCGTGCATATTAAAAATCCAAAAGGGTGATAGCACACGCACACAAATTGTGTGCAAGTCGGGCTGTAGAAGATGCAGTGCTACTATAACCAAAAACTTAATAAAACCACTTTAAACCATTACTAAGGAAATACCAACTTGTTGTCTACAGGATACTTGCTAATAAAGCAATTTAATTTTAAATAACTTCTACGTCATACTTTAGGAAATGGTGGGCTTGAATATTTTCCAAATGAATCACCGAGCGAAAGTATATGCTTAGCAGTATTTAAATTAACCATTAATTTCCCATTTTTACGACCATGGTTAATTATAGATTAAAATTTAATTTGTGCACGTTCGAGCTTCTCGTAAACTAACATATTTTATAGCAACAATGCGTTGTATAATATATGCATACCCCTTCGCCGCGCTACTGCTATTCTTGTAATTGCTAGAAAAAGTCACTCTCCTTTTTACTGTTAGGACTGGGCAAAGCACCATTTTTTTTGTATACTTTCTATAGCACATCGCGCACTTTTCGTCTGATAATTATGCTTCTGTAGGCTTTTACACTTTCGCATAGCGGTCGACCGCACGCAATGATTTCTAGAACCGGTAAGTACTTGATATCGTCCAAATAGAGAATTAGATGCTCGATGTCTGTCAACTTCCAATTCCCTCGTAAAGGTAGAAAAACTCAGTCAATCATCCATCTAACTTAAACTTCGACCCGCTCCTGTTCTGATAATTTACAAACATTTTTCAAACGACAATGGGCCGAGAATTTTAAACCTCCGGAGGATCTTTAAGTCGTGATCAATTACACATCCGAGCTACGCGTAAACTAACATATTTTGCAGCAACTGTATAATACATGCATACCCCTTCTCTGCGCTACTGCTATTCTTGTAGTTGCTTGAAAAAGTCAGTCGCCCTTTTTACGGGTAGGGCCGCTAAACAGCACCATTCCATACTTTCTTTATAAGTGTAGCACATCGCGCACTTTTTGTCGGATAATTAAGTTTTTGTTTATGTAGGCCTTTACACTTTCGCTTATTTAAACATCTAATACAATTGATTAACCACTTTCGATTATTCTAACGGAGACCAACATACGCACCGTTCTTTTTGATTCCAACGATCCTATGGGCTTCCACGCACTAACACCTGACGTATCTTTCCTACTATTTGTTAAACAAAAACTACCGGTATTGCCATTGTAGACGTAAGCAGATGTTTGTGGATGTGTACGAGAGTATGTATCCATATACATTAACCAGTCTAAGCTATTTTATTTAGTCCACGAAAACTACTATTTTTCTAAACCACAATTAATAATCGCCTTTATAGGTTTAACATTTCTACCATTACCCAATGACTGGTGCTACGTACATGGAAACTTTAAATTCTTATTGGAGAGAATTCTTATTCTCCCACGCACTGCAGAGTAGTTGCATGCCCACCCCTTTTGGGAATATATGCTCGTTATAGGTTGTAGCACCCGCGGTTTTACTTAACTACACTTCGTGAGACCCCTTTAATCTTTTTAATCGTATCTTTCTCGCTTAAAATACACTCGGACTTAGCCCTACTACCAACAAATTCTAATACTGGTTCCCCATTAAATACGTCTTTAATTTTCCCTACAACTTTTTTGTTGACAAGTGTTATATTGTATTTATTATACGCGGGGTAGTCACTCTTTTAAGATAAATATATTTTGCTAGGTATCAGCTAATATTAAATTTTTCTAGGGACCCCAAATCTGTAAACAGATTTTAAATAGGACCACCCCATACAAAGTTATGCGTTTTAAAGACCCAAATCACTAATTTTTGCTCATCTTTATTTAACATCATTTTAAAACCTTTTCGCTACCCAAGACATATGCCTTAGCCAACCGTTTCCCAAGAAATCTAAAACCGCCGTGTCCCGCGAATACCACGTGGAGATAACACGTATACTCTGTCAACCAGGATAGAAGCCGGAAGGATTTGGAAGGTGGGAGAAGAACTTAAAAATTATGGAATCTTAAAACTAATATATACAATAGATTTTCAAAATCTAAACAACTATCTTATACCTTTACACCCCCATGCGTAGATTGTTGTACTATTAGGAATGATGTACCTTTTGTCATCTTCCCTCGATAAACTAATTTTATTAATAAGCTGCGTATGCAAATCGTATTCTTTTACTCCGGATACATACGCAGACAAGTACTCGATACCATCCAAATAAAGAATTGGATGCTTGGTGACTGTTAACATCCGCTTCCCTCGTGTACGCCCAGACACATCCCAGCCCATGAGCACCCCTGCGCATGCACACCCTTGCCCATGCGCACCCCTGCGCGTACGCACCCCTGCCCATGCGCGCTGCCCATGCGCACCCCTCTCTGTGCGACTGCTATTTCGGGGTAACGTCACAGCCTTTTATAAATAAAGAACAATGTTATATACTATTATAAAATGTTTATTCTGACATTATACATAACAAATTTAAAAATATTTAATGCCAAGCATGGGGTCATTTAAACTTAATTTTAATACAAAGTTATACACAGAAGACAGTCCTTTCTTTATGCTTGTTTGGAGTGGCTTTAATTTTATCTAATTTTATTCGCAGCTTAAAATTTAAATCGATACCCAAGTCCTCTATCTCTTTTTCTAACCAATAGTTTGATACATAGAGACCGTCTACGTTTTCGAATTGTAAAATGTACCGAAGTTTGCCTCTATATTTAAAGTCTTTGATTCCGCCGACAACCAGATCCATTCCTTCGTGTAATTCTTCCAGCTTGTGACAATCTTTTAATCGCAGCTTTCCCACAATATCCTGCATACGTATCTTGTTAGCTTGATCGACTTCTTCTTGTCGGTATTGGAGGAAATCCTTATTGTCCCACAGACTGTTGCGTAGTTGCATGTCCACCACTTTTGGGAATATATGGTTGTTATAGGTTGTAAGACCCTCGGTTTTAAATGATCCGAAAGGTTCTTTACTAGGTAAAATATACAATGTTTTAGCGGAACCCCTTTTGCGTGTGGTGTACGCCAAGGTTACGAAACCCGCATTCCTTAGTTCGTCTTTGTTATCTGCCATTTTGATAAATACGTTTTTAGAATAACCTTTTAAAAAGTATACGGATTTAGTACCATCCTTTTCTGCAAGAACGTCTACATAACTAAAAGAGTCTTTCTTACTAACCGCAAATGCATACAGCTTGTACAACCCGGATGTATCTAAGTCAGTCCATCGACACATAAAATAATCTTTTAATTCTTCCTCATTTTCTCTAATAAGATGTTCTTTGTCTAACACATCTTTGTATTGTTCGCGTATTGTCGCAGTGTTTTTCCATGTAGTCCAATTTTCGCCTTTTTGCATCCATTTCCTCTAATTCCAGTTGTCTTTTCCTTCCACTTACAGCGTATGGCATGCATAATGGGACAATTTCCTTTAGCGTAAACGGATAGAGTTTACTACCAATATTTGCGCGTTGTCGTACAACCTCTGGGCGAATGTTAGGTGTATTTATCAATCCCAATTCCGAAATTACTATTTCTTTTGGAATTGTAGAATATGGTGTTGCAGATTGTGTAAAATATGTACTACCTGCTTTAATGTAGCACTTGTGTAAGATTTTTATTTTATCTTGGGCATCTTCCTCTACTATCTCCAAATAATTTACAGGTAAATAGTTAAAACTAAAAGCCGAAAGCACATACTTTATCAATTTTTCCTTTTCCTCTGGTTTTTCGGACAACTTAATTTGCAAGCCCGTCAATTTCTTTGTATTACCATTACCCCAATACACGTACTGTAGCAGGTTATTATACACTAAACAGCAGCTATTTTGTAGCTTGTCCGATAGCTTACTTCACATTTTGGCAAGTGGTACCGAGTACATTGGCGCCTTTAGGAAGTATAACTTACTATCTTCCAATAACGTTAAACAGTCTTTTAAGGGATTATACACCCGTTCCGCACTGACATAGCTTCCAATTGCACAATTGTATATTGTCGCTTCCAATCGCGTAATACCATGTTTTTAGCCAAAGTAGACGCAAATGTTTCCTTAAACGTACATCTGGACAACGTAAAAATCTAGTATATGATTGCCAAGTTGTTTATTAACACCAGGACTTGTTATCTGACACACAAATTTGTTGTATATCTTAATTCTTGCATTGGTTGTTAGCCATGTTAAACAATCAATTCCTACAGTTTTATCGTTGTCAACTATAATATTACACTTTTCTTCGTATTCGCCCTTATAGCAAAAGTTATGGTTTGTAGTTAAATAATTACACATCTCCATCTTGCTAAATATACCCGCAAAATCTTGGGTTACATCCATGTCAAAAAGATAGAAATAATCTTTTTCGAGTTCGTCTAATATATCTGGTAGTTCCTCCAATAAAGTTTCCAACTGAACATCTGCTAGTTCCACTTTGTATGGAACACATATAGGATTTTGGAATTTTTTATTAATGCATTCGAGGTCTTCTTTTCCGATCATTTCTTTTACTTTCTGACCCATCTTGTTAGTGCTTTCCAGAGAAAACGGGAGCTTAGCTTTGATTGATTGATTAACTTGGGAAGGGTGACTTAAAGCCACGCGCACTTAGGCCTCCTGGTGGGCCCATTGTGCTGCCTTCCTTGCCCTAGGTTGGTCCTTCATTGCTCAACCACCCGACCTTGCAGGTGAATTTGAGGATGTCGGACCAGGGGGTGTCTCGAATTCCGGCCTTCTCGGGCCAAAAGTCCCCCAGCATGGATCCTCGAAGTCGGGCGAGTACCGGACAGGTGCACAGAATGTGTTCCGCCGTCTCATCCTCCTGTTGACAACCGCGACAGGTGGGGTTGTCTGACAGACCCATCCTGTGCAGGTGCTTCCTTAAAGTGCAATGCCCGGACAGAATACCTACTAGTAGCCGTAGTTTCTGTCTTGGCAAGCGTATGACAAATTTTTCTATTTTGGTCATGGGAGACCTTATAAACATTTTTGCCTGCCGGCAGCTTGATGTACAAGCCCACCTATCCTTGTGACGGCGGTGGGTTATTTGTCTTATCATGGAGAACACCACAGATGGCGCAATAGCAACCGATGGCTCAGGGCCGACAAAACCCCGAGCCGCTCCCTGCTCGAAGAAAACTTTTTGGTCCAGATGTGTGGGGAAATGAGGGATTCTGGGGGAAATGAGGCGGTGATTTCCCTGATAATGTACTACTCAGTACATACATTATATGATTAAAATACTTTAGTAGCACTGATTAATATTTAAAACCGTGTTTTTTTTTGGGGATCGGAAATGGTTAGATGTGCTGAACAAAACTGTAAGAACTTTTTGAAATGACTGGTAAGTGAACATTGCATCATGGTTTCCCAAAAGGCAAATTATTTGGTTCACACTGGAACATGGCATGCTAAAGAGAAGATAACTTCAATTTTAATACAATTGGAGTTTGTTCAAATCACTTTTGTGAATCCGATTACGAAAGGGATTTGCAATCAGAGTTAATGGCACAGTTAGAAAGAATGCGTTTAAAAAAGGCGCTGTATCAACACGTTTACTTCTTAACAGCACTAAACGAATCGCGAAAAAGGGTTAAAAAAGATTATAAGTGTAGTCTTAAACAATTCTAAAAATTGTTAAGCACTAAATGTTAACAATCTTATTGATGTTAATGAGTGTGCTGATACCCCTGTAAATGTTAACTTTGCACACCTCGAAAGCATGAAGAAATTACTAGAAAAACTTCCTTTTTATAAAAATAAAATCTCAATTCGGCAAAGGAATTCCAAATACTAAGCAGAAAATTGAAAAAGATATAAATTGCTTTAGCTAAAACGGCATCTGTTGCGCATCAAACGTACCCACAGGGAAATAAAAAATGAAAAAAGAGATCACTTTAGAGGAACTCTTCAAAGTATATTTACTCCTGTCTAAATTAATCGCTTGATAAATAAAAAACGAATATAGTGGCAGGATTCTGATATTTTAGATGCGCTAATCTTACGTTCTTTGTCTTTAAGTAAAATGAATAAATCCCTTCCTGGATTGAAAACCTTGAAAAGGTGACAAAAAAAAGTTAAATATTCTCCAGGTATGCTTTATGAAGTAATGGCCTTATTAAAAGTTGCAGTTCCTACAATAAATACTTTAGAAAATTTAATTGTATTAAGTTTTGATGAAACGTCGGAAGATTTCCGATTAGCATACGATCAGAAAGAAGACTAAATTTATGGAACCTTTTTTAAAGTAGAAGTGGTAAGGGCAAGAGCATTAGAAGCATTTTAAAGCAAGTGCTCTAATACCGTCTTGATAAAAACATGAGAAAAACTATTCTTCTATACATAGTCAATCAGCTACCGAATTCTAGTTTTCGTGTTGTAAGCATTGTAAGTGATATGGGTGGACAAAAACAGAATGCTTGAAAGGCATTAGACATAAATAACGAAATGTCGTATGTTAAGCTTCCTAAAAATACGAATAAAATATTTGTATTTGCAGATGTTCCAAATCTTGTAAAACTATTGAGAAACCATCTTCTATATTATGGCATAAGGTTTCCAAATGAAAAACACAACGGAGGATGATATAGAAAAGGAAATAGAAACTAAAAAATTAAAACTCGCATTTAAACTATCAATATCTACCTCCAAGTGTCTGGAAATGTGAGACAAACATTAACTTAGCGGTTCAATTACTTTCCTACCATATAGCTATTCTATTAAAATAAAAGGTGTTAGCTATTAATTTTAAAAGGTTAAAAGCGAATAACTTATGACACGGAGTCAGGAAAGTGGATAGTGGAGTAATACGCGCGTACGTAGTCAAAGCGTTTTTTAAAAGTGGCTACTCCGCTGCAAGGGCACGCCGTGCGTTTTTTTTAAAGCACGGAAATCGCCGTTTAAACAATGCACCTAACGCCCATTTAATCTCTATAGGTGAAACATATTAGCAGAACCGATTCTGGGGCCAATCAGCGCCACCAGGGTCGAACAATTGAAATTACTTCTTGTAACATTCCGTTTATTTTATTAGAATTAATTCATATACTAGGTATAAGTTTCCTTAAGTCAGTCCCTGAACATATTTAATAATATAATAATCATGCAAATTTCAGTGTTTTCTGAACGCCCTATAATATTTAAGTTTAGGTGATTAATGCGCAGCGCACACCACCCCCCTTTGTTTGTTAGGTTTATGGAGAAATTAGTAGAGGCACATGGGCGTTTTTCGTGATGTAGCTCTTAGAATCAAGTTGTGTACAATACTGTTCTTAACTGGTCATCGCTAATTTAACGGATTTGTATCGAGATATATCGATTTACACAGTTTATAAACCATAAGTACCTCCAGAGATTTTACTCAATGTATTTGATAAAATGTAACTGCTAGTTGCTCATTTAAGAAATCGACAATACGTGTGGCAAATTAATAAGTTTAGTTTACCGGACCGTGCATGTGCTGCCCCGTTTATCGGAAATGGTTTTCGCAGGTCGTTCCACGTGCGTTTAATTGGTTTGTTGTATGTTATTGTACACCCGCCAACCGCTGTTTATGTATGTTAGCTGTTGATATCAATTGTCTTTAGAATTTATGCAGGTTGATTATCAAGAAAACCTTAAAAGTATGTTTTCCGTTAGCATGTACTATTCCCGTAATTGGAAATAGAAACCACAATAGTCGCACACGGGCGTGAAGGCAGTTTAATTAAGCTCAACACCCCTTGCTATATGTAGTGGTAGGATCCATCTTGCAAGATAAGAGTTTGTAAAATAGAATTCACTATGATTCCAACATCGTTCAAAGCTAGGGCGCTGTGCGTTAAACTTTTATTTGTCACTATAATCCGAAGGTATAAACATTGGATTTAATCACACGGCTTTTTACGTGTTTTGCACATGAATTTTAATGTTATAATTGTTTACTAAATACATTATTTTCCGCACATGTAACCGGATCGTAGCGATTCAAGTATGATTACGTTTGCTGTACAATTTGTTGCCATAACGGTCGCTTGCACCAGACATTTTAAAGGTATTGCATTGCGTCTTTATTTTTTAATTTATTATCAACCCGTGAGTGCCCTTTACACTCTGCCTTCCTTGATTAAATACAAACATAAGTTCGCTTATCTTTTAATTGATCTGGCCAGCACGAAATTATCATAATGACTTTCTAACCTTGATTTAATAATAATATTTAAATTTTCTAAACACAATCTTATCTTATATTTTTCTTTTATGCTATAGAAATGTTTGACCTTACATACTGAAGTATGCTATAGATTTGCTTTACTAAAGTATGTATTTCTTTCGAGAAAAGGTTGTGAATAGAGTTAAGTTGAATTATTGACGTGTATTATTTGTGAGAGGGTTTAAAGTGTTAGGGTGGATCCAGTCCCACTACAATGCAAGATTCTTAATTTTCATTTCGAGCTTTGAGAATATTTCGGCCGGTGACGAGATTCTTTTGTTACATCTAGTGGATCTATACTACTGGTGGTGCCCACTCGATTTTGTCGTTATTCTCGATGATAAGATCATTTACCAGTTATATTTCGGGGCTGTTGGCAACCTCAAACTACAATTTTCTATTATACCCACCCATCGCCGACTCGAGCTAGGTCCTCTAAAGATTTTTATTCTTTCCGTGGTGTCTTAGTTCCGAACAGGTCCGTAATCTAGTCCTAAAAGTATTGATATTGATCATCGAGAAATCATAGTAATTCCAACAAGTATGTAAGATGATTTCCATGTCTGTATTTATTAAAAATACATCGGTTCGTTAAATTAAAAAAAAACATTGTTGCTTCATCCATACAAGCTTTCAATTTTTGTGAAATTGTATAACGGAGAATATATTTTGAGGGAAACACATGCAAAATTGACGGTTGACGGTTTTCAAACCCCGCAACGTCTAGGCAACATTTTTTTTTTATCTGACGAGGTACACTTTCTCATAGGTGGTTATGCAAATAATCGGAACAATAGGTAGTTATCTAAAAATATCCCAAATCAACGTCATCAAAAGTCACTGCACTTTCCAAATCCAACTGTTTGGTGCACAATTACAAACAAGGGAATAATAGTACCTTACTTCTCCACGTGGGGAAATTGTGAACGGTGAGCGCTATTTACAGATGTTGGACGAAGGTTTTGAGCCAGAGTTACAGCGTTTAGAGGTTTTAATAACCTGTCTTATTTCCAGCAATATGGGACTGCGGTTCATACTTCCAAATATTCATGGAGAAAGTAAGAGGAATTGTTCCAATCAAAGTTTTCAGTGAGTTTGGAGTCATGTGCTGGCCCCCAATAATACCGGATTCCTCAACCTGTGACTTTATTGTGGGGGATTATTTAAAATCAAGGGTTTATAGTGATTCTTCAAGAACAATTATCGCACTTCTAGAAAACGTAAGATGTGAAATCGCAGCAATAAGTGCTACTTTGCGTGCATGTGTTTTTGGAAATATGCGCATGATAGTTGAAGTGTACGTTCGGCGAAATAGACTACTTGGACGGCGTAACCTTTAAAAACTATAATCCGCATGTTTAGTTTATGTAGAAAATAAACAATTATGTGACTTATTAAAGTATTATTATTTTATTAATCTTTAAACATGCAAAGCTCCTAGCGGACACACTTTATCCAGAACATCTCAAACAAAGTCAATGTATTTATTAAACAAACTTTTTTATTGTATTCAACTCGCGTTTTTTTAAATAACCATAAAAAGGGTTGGCATAATGTAATCGGTCTGAACTTAGAAGATCAGGAGAATATTATCAATAAGAATGATTTCTGCAATAAAAAATATAAAATAGGCAAAATATAGGCAAAATAACTTATAATGCCTTTTTAGAAAAGCATCCTTTCTGTCCATGTCGTTAGAAGGTCAACTAGACTTTCAAGATGCCATTATTGCTTGTAAAAATGAAGGAAATAGCGAAATAGAGCCTCCATCTGACAGTGATGGGACATCAAGCTATTTGCGGGCTATGTTATTCGTAAAGAAAATGTTCAACGTTTAGAAAAATAACTTATTGGGAAAAAAGTGGTTCGGGTTAAGTCTCAGTAGAGGAAATCGAACCAAACAAATGAAATGTTTACGAATGTAATAGGATCATGTTAAGAGATATTGATGAAATGCACGGAGACAATATGTGTAGTGAAGTAAAAGTTATTGAAAAATATTTTGTAAAACTAAAAATACATTTTTTAAAGTAAAAGAAACCATCTTGCGTAAATTTTGCCCGTACAAGAACCTTTATTCGATTGCATCATTTAAATGAGGCAAATAAAATAGCTAGCGATCAAAAGCGAAATTTTTGAAAAAATCTATACATTATCTTTTAATTTGTAGTTTTGAAATTACATATAATATGTCATCATCATCATTGGGTCTTCAGTCCTGAAACTTGTTAGACACGTACCATCATTGTTTCCTATTCTGAAGTAACCTACACATTTCCCCGAAATTTGCGCAGTCTGCATCTATCACTATCTGATCTACGTCTACATCCGCCTCTTTTTTCCTATCTCTGCTTGTCATATATCACATACTATTCCCCAAAAATGCCTTAGAACGTATTATGCCCTTCTACTTCTCATATTTTTTCCCAAAGATATCCTTGTTCCCTTACTGTTTCTATAACCTATTTGTTATTAACTTTGTCTGTCCATCGTCGAACATCTGAAGCACGGCATTTCAAAGGCCGCTACTGTTCTTCTGTCTGCTTTTCAGACTGCTCGTATTTCGTAGGCATATTGTCTGTGCTGTGCTCCACACATACGCTTTCAAAAACTTTTTGTTCTATGTTTGTTGTCTTTCATCATAGGTGCCGTTCTTTCTTGTTAGATGCAGTTCGGTCACCTTCTATTGTTTTACAATTATATACCCTATTTCTCCGACATTCAGTGGTTGCGAAGGGGGGTAAGCAGCCTGTGGCTGCCAAGTTTCCCCAGCACTTGAACATTTACTGATTTAATATTTTTTCCAATATGTCTTTTCGCACAGTCAACATTAGTTGCAGATATTTCACAACAAACAGCTAGTTGTTTATAATAATCATCAGATTTGTCTGCGCTTATTTTTTCGTCATTGGGTTTCCCGTCTCAAAACTGGTTGGACATGTACTTGCACTTATTTCTTTTCTAAACTAACCTACATGGTTCCCTGAAATTCTCACACAGTAATACAGCTCGGTTCCCCTTATATTGTTTTTTAATATTATGTCCTATTTCACAGAGATTTATTGAAGGGGGTTAAGCAACCTGTGGCTGCCAAGATCCCCCAACACTTAGACATATGCCGAAATAATAGTTTTCCAGTAAATGCTTTCACGCAATTACCATTATTCGAGAATATTGCCCCTCCAATGCTTGTAGTTGCTTATAATAAATATCATGTTTCTTCTATTGTTTTCTAATATTATGCCCTATTTCACGGAGATTTATTGAAGGGGGTTAAGCAACCTGTGGCTGCCAAGATCCCCCAACACTTAGACATTTGCCGAAATAATAGTTTTCCAGTAAATGCTTTTATGCAATTACCATAATTCGAAAATATTGCCCATCCAATGCTTGTAGTTGCTTAAAATAAATATCATGTTTCTTCTATTGTTTTCTAATATTATGCCCTTTTTCACTGAGATTTATTGAAAGGGGTTAAGCAACCTGTGGCTGCCAAGATCCCCCAACACTTAGACATTTGCCGAAATAATACAGTATTGCCCGAAATAAACAGTACTGAAACTAAGTTGGCGGTGTTTTTATGCGTGCGCTGCCACACTCAAGTTAGCTAGTATAGACCTGTCAAGTAAACCTCAAACAAGTAATTAGTAGGGCCTAATTGTTAAAAATGGTGTTAAGTACAGAGGACAAAGTGTTTCTGGTAGAGCATTATTTTCGTTCATACGGAATCGGCCGACATAATGGTGCAAGTTTGCTATACGTGTCTGATCAATTCACACAAAGGTTTAATAAACGTTCTCCAAGTAATGCTGTAATTTTGAAGGTTATTGAAAAGTTTAGAAATACAGGTAGTGTATTGTGCCAACGAAAAGGAAACTCAGGGCGTCCCAGGACAGTTAACAACAACAATAACCATGAACGTGTTTTGAGCAAATCTTAGAAAATCCGAAAGTCAGCCAGGCAAGGACAGCGTTACAACTTGATTTAAAAGAACTTCCTTTCAAAGAATCCTGAAGGAGCTGGGTACATTTTCGTATGTGATTCAGGTACATCAACAACTACATCCTCGGGATTATCGCAGTAGAGTGGAATATTGCGCCAGAATTCTCGCGTTACAGTATGAAAATCCTGAATTTTTGAAAAATGTTTGGTTTTCAGACGAAGCACATTTTCACTTGTCAGGCTATGTGAATCGTCGCACAAATCGATTTCTGGGCTTTGCCAGACCCGATGAGGTTCAAGAGGTTCCTTTACATAGTGAAAAGTGAGTGTCTGGTGTGCTGTTTCCGGACACGGAATCATTGGTCCGTACTTTATCGAAGAGAATGGTAGGCAAGTCACACTTAATCAACAGAGGTACAGACAAATTTTAACACGATTTATCCCTGATCTACGTCAATTCTGTCGTGCACGTAACTTGGCATTTCGAAACCAATTTTTTCAGCAGGACGGGGCAACTTGCCATACTGCTGCCGCAATTCGTCAATTTCTTCAAGAACATTTTCCAAGCAAATTCATATCACGATTTACTGACTTCCCTTATCTTTCACATTCTCCAGACCTCACACCTCCAGACGCATACATTTGGGGCATGGCTAAAATGCCGTTTTCAAACGGGCACCACAAACCATCGATGAATTAAAGGATGCCGTTAGAGTCTTCTTCGCAGCCCTGAGACAACCCTTATTCAATAACATGACCAGAAACTTAGAACATCGTTATGAAGTCTGTCTCGAACGAGGAGGTGCACATTTAGAACATATAATAAAGTGTCAATAATATGTATTTTTAAATATACAAAACAATTACAATTTCAGTACTGTTTATTTCGGGCAATACTGTAGTTTTCCAGTAAATGCTTTCACGCAATTACCATTATTCGAGAATATTGCCCCTCCAATGCTTGTAGTTGCTTATAATAAATATCATGTTTAAGTGCAGCTACTTTCTTCGTCATTTATTTATCCATCTTGGGACTGGTTGGATGCGTACCTCCATTGATTTCTCTTTTGAGCTAGCCTACACATTTCCCTGAAACTCCTACAGCCTACATCTTTCACTATCTGTGTGCAGTAGTCTAGCCTAGGTCTACCTCTTCTTCTCTTTTTTCCTATCTCTGCTTCTAGTATATTCCGCACTATTCCTTCATGCCGTAGTATGTGGCCTATCATCCTATCTCTCCTATTTTTTACCGTTTTCCACATATTTCGTTCTTCCCCTACCATTTTTAGTACCTCTTCGTTCTTAACTTTGTCTGTCCATGATAACTTCATCATACGTCTGTAGCACCACATTTCAAAAGCTTCTACCTTTTCTTGTCCGCTTCTCCCACTGTCCAGGCTTCACAGCCATACAGTGCTGTGCTCCACACATATGTTTTGAGCAATCTTTTCCTTGTTTCTATGTTTGTGGTCTTTGAGCACAGTAGTTGCTTTTCTTGTTAAATCTAGCACGACCTTGTGCTAATCTTTGTTTTATATCTTTTGTGCTTTTCCCATCTTGCGTTATTTGGCTTCCTAGGTAGCAGAAATCCTTAACCTCTTGTAAGTTCGTGTTACATATTTGTATTCTTGTTTTTGATTTATTTTCCTCCTTTGCATACTAGTACTTTAGTTTTACTTTTGTTAATTTTCATACCGTATCTCTCTGTTAGAACCGTTTCCATTTCATTGAGAGCAGCTTCTAACTCTTCCTTGCTGGATGCTAATACCGCTATATCAGCTGCAAATCTAAGCATATCAATTTTTTGTACCTGCATAGTAATTCCAAATGTCTTCCTGCATTTGACAGTATTCATTGCCTCCTCAATGTACAAGTTAAAAATTAATGTGGATAGGGAACATCCCTGTCTTACCCCTTTCCTGATGTTTACTTCTCTACGTTCCTGCTCTAATTCTATTACTCCCGTTTACTCTTTGTATAAGCTATGTACTATTCGTCTATCCCTATAACTCATTCCAATCTTTTTGAGTATTTCGAACATTTTTTTCCATTTTACATTGTCAAATGCTTTTTCCAGATCTACAAACCCTATATACACGCTTTCCCCTTTTTCTATTGTTTTCTCCATTATCACCCTCAGAGCTAAGATAGCCTCCCGTGTTCCCCTGTTTCGCCTAAACCCAAATTGGTCTTCTCCTAGTATTTCTTCAGCCCGTTTTTCCATTCGTCTTTGTACAATTCTAGTTAATATTTTTGATACGTGTACTGTCAAGCTAATTGTTCGAAAATTTTCACATCTATCTGCGCCTTTCTTTTTTGGTATAGTTACTATGATGTTATGTTTGAAATCTTTGGGTATCTCGCCTGTCTCATACATATAGCTTACAAGTTGGAAGAGACGTTCTGTTACTGCTTGACCAGCGGCTTTTAGAGTCTCCGCTTGCACCTTATCTGTACCCGGCGCCTTACCATTTTTCAGACCCTTTAACGCTATTTCAAATTCATCTCTAAGTATAGGATATTCCAAGTCATCATTTTCAATGTCTGATTCCTTTTCTAATGCAGTTAGTTCTTCTCCTGCATATAAATTCCCTATATATTCTTGCCATCTACCCACTTTCTCTACATTTTCTATAATGACATTTCCTCCCGCGTCCCTTATATTTTTGCTATTCGGTTTTATTTCCCTAAAATTGATTCTAATTAGTTTGTATGCTTTATCTGTCTTTCCTACTTCCATCTTAGTTTGTACCTCTTTGCACTTTTCATCAATCCATTGTTCTTTAGCTTTCCTGCATTTTCGAATAATTTCCCATTTTATGGCTTTGTATCTCTGTTTTCCTGTTTCGTTTGATTTATTTTTGTATTTTCGTCTTTCTTCTATTAAATTCAGGATATCCTTTGTTATCCATGGTTTCTTATTTACTTTTTGTGTATACTCCAGAATATCTCTGGCCGCCATGTCAAGGCTGGATTTAATGTTATTCCATTCTGTTTCTACTTCCTTAGTATCAGATATTTTCCCGATATCTTTGAGCAATTCATTTGACCTTTTTTCGAATCTTTCTTGAATATCTTTCTCTTTTAGTTTCTGTAGGTCCAAGTGCCTTTTTCCGTTTCTTTTTTCAAATTTTAAATTTAAGTGCGGCCTTCATAATTACGATGTTGTGGTCAGTGTCTATATCTGCTTCTGGGTAGCTTCTACAGTCTTTTACTTGATTTCTAAACCGTTGTCTAACAAGAATGTAATCTATTTGATATCTTCCTATATCTCCTGGCATCTTCCACGTATATCGTCTTCTAGCATGATGTTGAAATAATGTGTTTGTAATGATTAAATTGTTCTTGTCGCAAAATTCTACCAGCCTATTTCCTCTGTCGTTTCTAGTGCCTAAACCAAATAAACCTACTATTGCTCCTTCCCTACCCTCACCTACCACTGCGTTAAAATCCCCCGTAATTATTAAATTTTCATGTCCTTTTACGTGTCTTAATATGTCTTCGATATCTTTGTAGATTGCTTCTACCTCTTCGTCACTGTAGCTAGAGGTGGGCATGTATACTTGTATTATTACTGTGTTTACCGGTTTAGATTCTAATCTAACCATATAACCATATAATATGTATCGGTAATTATATTGATGTTTATATTACTTTTACTTATATAAGCTAACACACTTGATGCGTCAAATAAATGTCAGGAGATCAAAGAAAAAAGTAATTAAGCAGCCAAATTCTAAATTCTAATGTAACTAAAAAAATATGCTCTACTTTAATTCTATTTCAGAGCATTCTGGTTTTTGCTGTTAGTATTGGAACGCATTATTGTCAAGCACATTTTTGGGGTTTGAAGTGGACATATATCATGATCTTAACCTATATTTATGTCGGTGCTAACTAATAAAAATTACTGAAGAAAAGTAATAATCCTAACTATAACATTGAATATAATTCACTTGTGTATAATATACAATATAAGACACGTGTTTGTCAATATTTAACAAAAGCAATGAGAAAGTTCGTTATAAAGTACTAAATATATTTTCAATATTTTTTTGGCAACGCAGTCGACAACTATCCGTATGACGTATCACTGATTTGACGGATCAGGTATAATAAAAAAATATATATCTTGACTTCGGATGAACCTGAATGTTGTAATCATCGTTGACTTTTGTGTTCTAGTTTCCAAGTGAAAATCTGTGCTGTATTATTGTTGCACGTAGTTTGAATTCTATAAACGGCGCCTGGCCACATTGAAGACGCTGACCGCACAAGTTGTAGCTTCCCAAAGCAAGACCGATTCGAATTGTAAGCGTTCAACTTTGGGTTTGCTCTAGGAAATTTTATATAGAGGAAAATAAAACAGTACTTACTTGATGGGCTCTTACTGCTTCATAATCGTGTGCGTGATAACTCTGACACAGCGCCATAACTTGCCCAAAATATGCCCTGGTGTCTAATTTCTCCTTATTATGAAACAAAGAACTCGGTTGTAATTTAAGAATTTTCGATCCCCGTAAGCACAACCACGTCAATGTCTCTACGATATTTAAAACTTAAATCATAACCACATATTTGAATTTCTGTAAAGGGGAAACAATTTCCAGTTGTTTATTGTTAAAAAAATGTATGGATTAAAATGCAGAGAACGAAGTGATATCTACAATTTGTACAGAAAGCAGAATGTATTGATAAAAGTCGAAGACCATGAAAGGGTGGCAACAGTTCAGAAGGGAGTGAGGCAGGGTTGTGATCTATCTCCTGTGCTGTTTAACTTGTACGTAGAAAATGCAATGAAAAAATTAAAAAAAAAATTGTGAAAAGTTTTAATGTTAAAGATGTGGAAATTTAGATACTGAGCTTTGTAAATGGCATTATCATTTATTCGGGGTCGGCAAAGTGTTACGTTAATTCGTGGCAGCCACGTTGGACGCCAAATTTATGCTACGTTGACTCGTAGCCGTGCGTAACACAAAGATATCAAGGAATGCCCGGGCTCAATCGGAGATTAGGGGGGGTTGTAAAAAGCAGACTGGCATATGATGAATGCGGCGGTAAGGAGTTGGTGACAATACCTGCAAGAAAGTTAGTTAAGCAAACCTGAAAAAAAAGAAATAAACATAGCAGTAATGGAAAGTCTAAGTTATTCAGCACTTTGTAGAATGTAAATAAAACTGTTTAGATAAACTATATAATATAATCATGGTAAAAGCATTACAAAAATTTTTAACACAAAGTGAGGTAATATTGGGGAGTAGCAGAAACGTTTCCTCACACACCAATTAAACATAAATCAGACAAAATGTTAACAAAAGATAAATAGGTAAGACACAATTGATATGAGTAATCCAGTAGTATTGATTTTGTTTTTTTTTTTTTTTTTAGTAACATGCACTTCTATTGTAAAAGGTATCAGAACGACAAAGATATTGCAAAACAACGGATAGATATTTAAAGTCATATCAAGTAGGAAATAGTTCAACTTACATAAAGTCCTTCAGTAACGCTTCCTTGCAATTGAAGTGTGGGACTCACGACGTCCTGCACTAACGAAGCACTTTACGCTTGACTGTGAGGGTGTTGATGGAATTTCTTACACTTTACACTAATCACACCTACGTATTTCACTGGTGTTAGCAGCAGACATCATGATGATGGAACTATGTAGCATTGATAAATTTCTTGTTAATTCTATTTCCTGAGACAATAATTTCGAAATATTTTGTAACACAAATCGTAAAAAAAATGGTAATAAAAATTTAGAATCACGGGCTTTCAAGGCACGATGTAATGCATTAAAACTAACAGTAACGTAAGGTGTTTTATTTGCTACCTATGGTAACAAGGAAAAATCTAATGCCTTTGAATAACAAAATTTGCGCAAGCACTGAAACACTTTAGATACTTTGGGGTTAGAAAATTCAGAAACTACCGTATCACAACTGTATCATCATTTTTTTTTTGTTTTTAGAAACACTCCAGCTTGAAACTGTATTTGGCTAATCCAAAGTATGCACTACTCTGATAATAAAAGGGACCACGAAGACTAGATCGCACAAACAGTTCAAATATAAAAAGACAAATCAACAAAAAACACAATTAGTAAAGCAACGCGTATCACTAAGTCAATGTTCCGTAAAACACACGTCAAGTTCTACTACTTTTATTTCCAACAGAAAAGCAACAAAAAAACAATTAGTAAAAGCTACGCGTATCACTAAAACCGTCAGTCAATGACCTTAAAACCGCGCTTGTGGTCAATCAAACACGTTACATATAAAGCATACTTCCTTCAAAAGCCATCAGAACTACACTGCCCCTGTTGATATAAACCTGTTGTTACCATAAACTCTTGTCGACTATTATCCCGCATTAAATCTCACTATTTTCAAAGCAACAAGGAAACAGTATTTTTAGTAATTCATATATAGGAACTAAGCACAAACTACCACTCCTCATCTGTTTCCCTTCAAACGTAGTTATTACAACCGCTTATCGACTCTTTCTCGACTTCGTTAATAACATAAAGAACATCCAATAAATGAATGCAGCTGTTTATCATTTTCGATAAGTTGGAAAGTAATTTACGAATAATCCAATTTACAATTCATTCCTTGCAATTTATTTATTAATGAAAATCAATCTTCAAATTATCTACTTTTAAAGTACACACGAGTTAAATTGCATACAATTCTGAATTATTCTGAAGTATTTCCTTTATACAAACAGCGATCCCAAAGAAACGATGTATTTTTAAGTACGCTAACAGAAAGGGAGCGTAAAATGTTACGCTATAAAAATGCCCGTTACAAAAAAATCTAGAGGATTTGTTGAGTGACATGGGATATTCTTCGAAATATAATTTACATACAAAAGCGATTACGAAATAAGCAAAAGGCTTACCTTAATTAATAGTTGTAGTTAAGGTATGGCTCTGTGAGAGATTCATTTTTCAAGGTCGAATTATCATTGAATAGTTATTGCATAACGCAGGACGCGTTGGTTATAGCGGAAGGTTTTGCCATATTTATAAAATCTTTCAAAACGGTATCAGAAATACTTGGAAAAGAAAGCTACGTAACTATTCCTATGGTAATTGTCGTTCTTAATATGCTTTTGGACAAAATAAAAAACACTGTAAAAGAAAGTAGTACAAAAAGTGAATAACCATCTACACATAAAACTTTTTTGATGGCGTATCAGCCAGGGAGAGATAAAATGCTTAAACGCTATCAACAACCAACTGCGTATATAGTGCAGTTCTCTTACTTGACCCAAGACACAAAGAAGATACTTTTGATTTCACCTCTTAGGCCAAAGAATTGAAAAAGGAACGATTGGAAAATTCATAGCTGTATTGAAATCTTATGACAAACGGTAAAGGAGGTACCAGAATCAATGGAGGCTTAGATGAAGAAGTCGGCATCTCAATTGTAGGTTCAGCTGGAGATGAAATTGATCTAGGAACTTTATAAAAACAGAAACAAATTACTACTTTTCCAAACAGCATTTGAAAAAGAAATATCATTGTATTTAAATTTGCAAAGAAGAAAGAGACCTTTTTAGTATCACCGCTACGTTCGTTCCAGTTGAATACCGTTTTTTAATAGCGTCTTTCACAATACAGAAACGCAGCTTGTACAAATAACATATATAAAACATCACCTCCGTCTCAACTCTTAGGTTTTGTTGTGCTATGAGTAATAGAATAGTAAATGCAGCACGAATAGGTTGTATATAGTTTTTGTGCATATTTACACTGTAAAGATCCACAATATTTTCTATACCTACCAGTCCATATTTTTAAGACGTAAAAATTTACAATCCTTTTCAATTAGTAGCAATTTTCTTTTTTCCACGTTCAAATTATTATTATTGCTCAACTGCATGCTAAATTTTATATGCCTAAAAGTTCGTAAATAGTTTTTATTATATGTCATTTTTGAATGTACCAACGAGACACCACGTAGCACTTATAACGGATTTTGAAATACTTTTTTATGTCATATAAAGTAATTCCATAAGAATATCTTTTTTTTATAAAAATATGTGGCAACCAATAAATTTCATGATAATTATTGGCAGTATTTTGCTCCTCCTTTAAAATAAACCACATAAATTTTAATTAAATCAGCTTGATATCAAATTACAATTCTAATACAACGTTCAAGCCTGATCCGAACTGGGAACCGACCCGATTTTCGCTTCGGTTCTCTGTTCGGATGACAATTTTTCTCTCCGACCGGTTCTCAGTTCGGGGTACAACTTTTTTGTCGGTTCGGTTTATGGTTCGGGTTAGTAACACATTTTTCGGGTCTTGCCAAGTATATTTAATAATAAAGTAATAAATAGTATGTGTGAAAAATTACAGTCTACTTTTAATAACGTAATATAGCTTTAGAAACGTTTTGTACTACACCAATCAGTGTAGTCCAAGGTGAAAGGGGATTCAACAAAGGAGCATCAATATAAGAAAATCGTAAAGCATCATTGAGTCAAATTCACTTCAATAGTTGGGCATTATTCAATAGAGCACGAATTAGCGCAAGGAATTATTTTTTCTGGACTGATACAAATGTCCTCTGAAAAGAAAGCTAGGAATAATAAAGTATAAATTTTAATTTGGATTTTATATTGTTTTTGTTGTAAAAGGCATCTATGTAAGTGCACGTTTATAGCTTATTATTACTTTATTATTACCCTCTTATTACTTTTCGTTACCGATAAAAATTGTCTAACTGCAATTTATATGGTAAAATTCTACGTAGCAATTATAAAGAGCTAAATTTTATTAAAGCTAACCGGCGCGTTATAGTAATCATTTGCCTAATAACTCTTCCGAATAACAGAAGTGTCTACAATACATATCAATCACGCACTCATATTCTTGGGCTTTACAGGGTTTTCTCTAGAGACATGAACGATTTACCCTTAACTGTTCTAAATTTTGTATAAATGTGGATTGGCCAGGGTCGCTATCCCCAGCGACTCGCTATTATGCAAGGTTTCAATTTTGAATAACGGGTTTATGTATCCAATGTATGGAGGTACTATTGACCGATGTCAATTATTTCCGAAAGTCGCCATTCGGCTACATACTGATCTTGTAATTTGCTTACAACAAATTTATTCGCACCAATAAAGCTCACAGTTGTTCCAACAAGAAACGCGATTTTCTAGCTTGCTTAGAGGATAGGTTAAGTACCCTCTGTAGAGTTTTAGGAATATTCCGTGATTGTAGTAATCAACACGGTGTTCGCAATTTAGACGAAGTCCGTAACTTTCGTTCTTTCATATGTGTATTAGTAAAGAAACACCGCTTTTATTTCACAACTTTGAATTAGTACCGCAAACAACCCACAAAACTTGTTTCTCATAAATGTAATTGTCTTGAAGAAAAGTAAGGTGTTTGTCACCGGGCCTAATTTTCTTTCCCACTGACAATTGCACAATGATTATTTTACTAGTGGAGTATACCTTAAAATGATGTTATTACTTAGGGCGATTATTATGATTATAGGGGTGGTCTAAAATACACCCCGATACATAAATTATAATTGCACCCTTTGAGTTAAATAAATATACCCCACGTCATAAGAAATAATATAATCAGTTGCTCATAATAGAAAATATATTATTCATTTCTATAATTTACTATAACAAAATGCAAATATTAATAAAATAAGTTTAATATAAAAACCAATAGTAAAAAATACCAAGTATACAACAAGCAAAAGTATAATAAATCCCAGGTAACTTTAAGAATTATAGCTGCATATAAAACTCACACTCATTTGTAACTTATAATTTAATTTTTCTTGCATTTTCATCAATAATTATCATCTTGACTAGATTTATCTTTCAAATGATTTTTTACTTTGATGAAGTTATCTTTTAATTCTTATGATTTAATATTTTTAAACTTTAAAGACTCTGTTGTGGAATTTTAACTACTCATAACTATCTTGTAAAGAATTAAATGATGTGTTTAAAATATATATGTTAATAGTTGAGGGGCGTATGAATGTTTATAGTAATGTTACTACTTTATTTTTTCTTTCAATAATTATTTCAAACTTAGCGTATATTTGCAGACCCGCTAATTTGCGAGTTACTTGTATAATTTTGTTCATTTGAATATACGATTAACATTAAAACGTTCAAAAAAATAAAATTAATATAATTTAATGTCTTCTCACGAAATGTTATATAATTCGGAAATTATGTAAAAAACAAATCGAAATCAGGTCTTCGTTCTTCATCTTTGGATTTTATAGTAAAAATACTGAACTTTGTGGCTACTTTTTTAGTATAATTGTTTTTGGTAATAAATATGTAGTTTAGTTATTTACAAAGTTGTTCATCCCATACCTCACCTTAAATGACAGTCAATAA
Organism: Platerodrilus igneus; assembly: GCA_036346225.1. NCBI lineage: Eukaryota > Metazoa > Arthropoda > Insecta > Coleoptera > Lycidae > Platerodrilus > Platerodrilus igneus. The sequence goes on from JARFIW010001130.1 coordinate 3,255,444, forward strand.
AAACTACATTGACACGTTCGATTCCCACAATGCTTGAGGAACCTTTAATGCTGGCCAAGATACCTAAACTTTTTTTTTGTTTTTTTATTTGTTCCAACGTTTCAGTAGTCTGCTATCTGAAATTTAAGCAGACGTGGCTTCCCCACAGAAAGTAACCGTCATGTGTTATGTGTGTGGGAGGGTTGATTGTGTATATGTGTGTATTGTGTGTGATGTTGGTCCGTGTTACGTACCCCTTCTAGGACCACGACTATCGGCAGCCGAATATCCCAGTTGTCAAGGAAGAACGCACAACGGTCATTGCCTTGTCAGTCCGGAAATCCAGATGTTGAAAAGGCAATGTAAGTGTGTGAATAGGTTGTCTTTGTAAAGTGTGTGTGAGTGTGTGTATGTGCGCGGGTTTGAGGGCGTGTGTTATATATTATATAAGGGGTTTCGACCTTATTAAAAACTATTACGTTTCTTTACAAATGCTTTATTAAAACTTTCCAAGCTTTCGGTATCTATTGGACAACTTCATCACTGAATCTAAAAGTGCAAGTTAATACAATGAGAAATTATCAGTAGATTACTTACATCTTTGTATAAAACACAATTCTAAAAATCACAGTATATATTAAAAAGTAAAGGTTTTTATCACAGATAATATAAGTATAATTTGCAAAACTTCTACATTACAAAAATCTTTTTGACGATTACCTCGTGCTGGTCAAGATGGAAAAGGATATAATTTTAATCGTCACTTGTTATAACATTTGCTTGAAACAAGCCGGCACTGACACATTAAATAAAACAGATGGTTAACTGTCAATAAACACAGGTATGTTCCGTATTGTAAGTAATAGATGTTATACGTTGATGCGTTCACAACGCTGGTTTTGTAGATGTAGCAAGTACGCATAAATGTTACTTAGTTTTTGAGTATCTTGTTTTTATTAATTTCTGCTTGCTGTTTGTAAATGTGGTACATTTCTAATATAATTCTTTTGTTATAATGTTGAGATTTGGCAAGGACTTTAGGATTATTCCTATCTATTGAGTTATCTTAATTATTTATAATATGTTCAGAAAGCGCGCAGCGGTTTTTATTAGTCCGGATGTCGCTTTCATGGCCTGCCACCCGTTGTTTCAGAAGAGTACTTGTGTGTCCCACATATTTTTGCCTGCAGCTACAATTCAGTTGATAAACCAAGTTGGATTGGTAAACCGGAGGTGTTTTGCTTTTCAAATTACTGTATAGTAAAGATCGAATTGTTTTATTACATTTGTATGTTACGTGAAAACCTTCTTCTTGAAAAACTTTCCCAATTTTTTTAGATAGTCCTGTAAGATGTGGAAGGACTATGGTCTTCTTATCAATTGAATTTTGTGATGGTTGATCCACCCTTTGTTGTATAGAATTATCTTGTAATAAATTGTGAATGACATTGCCTGGGTAACCATTCTTTATCATTATATCTTTAAGATGTTTGAGGTTTTTTTTGTGGTAATCCGGATGAGAAATTTTCAGTATCCTATTTTTCATTTGTTTGATTAAGTTAAGTTTAATTTTACCACGATGTTCAGAATCATAGTGGGTGTATCTATTGGACATTATGGTAAAATTAAATTTAGCTTGATCAAACAAACTAATCTTTGTTGCCCAGTAAATACACATTTTTTCAGATTAAATGGATTTTCTACCCAATTTTTAATGTAGAATTTGCATATTCAGGCCCCTGTGTAGCTCACTAAACAATTGAAGATCTAAATTTACAGTAAAATATACAAGTACAAACAATTTATTACATTACATTTAAAATGTTGCATTATTTTGTAATAAAAAGCGCATGTGTTGTAAAAAACAATCTGTCGGTGAAATGAAATGATGTTAATGCGAGCTCAGCTGCCACTTCTGCATAAATTTTTGAATCTGTTCCGCAACCCAATTTAGTGGTTGTAGAACTGGCACCTTGCTTTCTTCTTTCTCGTTCGAATTAAAGTGCGTTTGAAAAATCAATTTTAAGAGGAACTACTAGAACAAAAGGATTAGTTCTGCTTGTTGACTCGCATAAAGATGTCACTTTTCATCAGTAAGGTGACACCAAATAGTAGCTATTCGGCTTTTTATTTAACTATAGCTAGAAATAACCTGCATGATCCTTTCTGCAGATGTAGTTGGACTTCGGCTTTTAAGCTAGTGCTTGTTTTGCATTATTCATTTAATTGGTTGATTAGTAGGTGCTCGGAAATAGAAAAAAAAGCAGTAGCTCTCAAGCCGCTCCTCCAGCGATATTTTAAATAGTATAAAAGTAGTGTCAAGTACACTTTTCTACGTCACCCACTATGTAACGTACCCAAGGCGTTTGTTTTACGTGTCTTCCGCTCAGAGATGATGCATGAACGACATATCCACGAGTATGCAGAATGCGTACTTAGAAATAAAAAATAATATCTAATAAAGTACCAAGTTTAAGAGGTTAGGTTATTTCTTCATTTTCATGTCCCGGTTATATTATAAAACACCAAAAAGCTTTCGTAAATAAATAAATTTTATTGTTCTGGAATATGAACAAAAAAAGAAATGCTTTTTCAAATATTGATAAATAACAATAAACAATCTATTTTAAACTAACATTTTTATACAGAGAATGCGAAAAGAATAACCAGACGCTTAAACTGGGAGTAAAATATATTCGTAATTTCGTGTTATTTTACTTTTAAATACAAAACAGAATAACTGAAATTGCTTATGTTATTATGAATATTTCGCTACTACCTTTTATCTATAACTTGTTGAGAAATTCGATTACTTTAATATTCGTAAACAGTAAAAGGTAGACGTTATAATACAAAATCATTAAAACATATATCAGCAAAGTTGACAGCTTGATAACTAGTGCAGTGGCGTAATACCGATATATCTACGGCAAAATTTTAGCCACAGTTCCAATACCAAAATCGGTTTTGTGCAAGTTTTGTACAAACCGCTTTACTATGCTTTACCAAAACCGATTGTAATGGAGTCGGTTTTACAAAAAACCGATTTTACCTAAACCTATCATCCAAAACCGGTATTCCGTTTTGAATAAAATCTCGGTTTTACCGAAACCGGTTTATTGGTTTTGCGGAAAACCGGTTTTGCTGCCTTGCCTAGTATATAAATATATGTATCACTAGTACACATTTGTAAGAACTAATGACTTCTATCGATCATGCAGTTTATACATGAATACAACACTCACTCAGCTCAATCTGTTGTACCTTACTACTCACGAACTCGATCTTCAGAATTTCATAAAATATAAATAAAATAATTCAATAAATTACCTTAGGAAGTAAAGGATCAACTGAGTAAACTCTAAAAACGGTTTTATTAAAAAGTGTGCTCTTATGCGATAAACGACTACTTGTCTGCTCCTGCTATTACAATTTAAACACACAATTTATAATTAACTAAACCTTTTCTTAATTTATTTTTTTTTAAATTAAAATTTTAAATAAATTTGTTTCGATGCATTACAATTACAATACAGATATAAGGACCTTTATTTTGCCGCACTTATATTGTAAAACAGTCAATAAATAATTAAATTGTGATCATAACAACCACAAACCAACAGTACACACGTACGAGCTTCAGCATCTATTTTAATCTGAAATTCGGGGAAATTTGCTAGTCAGTGATAGATATGTTGAGTAATATTCTTAATTCAATTTCCATTTCAAAAACAAATTGTCTAGAGAAGAAAAAGATATCGTTAAATTCTTCCTGATATTGTGTTAAATGAACACTTCTCTGTTACGTATTTCGAAAGAACTAAACTACTAGGAATAGAAAATCATTTGCTGAGTAATTCTTTAGTAATCCTATAATTTTTGTAATTAATTCCCATCACAGAAGTCTCAGATTCCACAGCTGAACTTCTGCTTCGATGAATTGAATAATATGCACGAACGAAATTTGAGAATAAATCTGTCTTTTTAATGCTTCAGGAAAGTCCTTTTAACGAAAGTGATTGCTAACTTAACTCCCGTAATTTTTTCAGTTTTTCACTAAATAGCGTGCTCAATTGCTTGGGTGTTATCTTTGCGCTAGATTTGTTGTGTGAGAGATTTATTTTTTTATAAGCTGAGTGGCTGTTTGTGAACTATAGCTTTGATTCTACAGGCTTTAAAATTGCTCGTATAAATTAAAATATGAAAATAGATTATCTTACTAAACTACCGTTTACTTCTTTTGAACGAAATGTAAACGCCGACTCTCCCTATTTGCAATCCTTTCAAACTCTTTTTTACCGAAAATTTGGTATTTGTCACGTACCGAATTGTATCCCACCATCAACCGAACATCCGTACATTATGATTTTACATTACATCCAGCATCAATGTGAAATACTACGTCCAGTATACGGAAGCCGAATTTCCAGCATATTAAATTTTTGGAAAAGCTTTGTAAGAGTTAAATATGTCATTTAGCAAAAATTGGGGTGGACGTCCCTTGGCTGCAAAACATAAAAAAAGATACATTTTTGGTTCAACGTTTTTATAGCAGAGGCACTGCGTTCGTCGAGTGTATATCGACACCGTACATCTAGCGGTCATGGTATTCACAACCATACGTCCGGAGAATTGGCAACGTTGTACTCCTTGGAGTCGTTCGTTATTTGAGGTATACAACAACTAAGCTTTACTTGTTCAATTGACTAGTATGTGCGAGGGGAGTTTGAACAGAGGCTTGCTGTATTTGCTTTTCCGGTGGCTCAGTGGCGTAGTGGTATGTGTGTGACTACTACGCCAAAGGACCCGGGTTTGAATCCCGACACGGTCCGCTTAAAAAATGTTAGGCGAGCATTTTTCACAAGAATACACCCTCGTTCGGATGAGAGGTAAAATGGAGGTCCCGTGTGTGGGTGTTGTCACGCACGTTAAAGATCCCTACCTTGTTTGGAACAGCAAAGGTTCGGCAAAATTCCAAATTTTCTAGGTAAAAAAAAACTCGCTTCCTGGCCAATGTAGTACCTACGGGTGGAGCATTGGAAAATCACATGTAATGTATTTGCTTTTCCGTAAGAGAGTAGTTCACGTTTAAACAATTACGTGATTAATTTGAAGGAAGAAACTGCGTTCAGCATTCATTGAAGTAATACACTAGTCTGTAAAATTGAAAATGCCTACATGTAAATCATTGGCTTTTATTATGACATGATTTAGGATTTAATTATTATTAGAACTTACCGCGAGTGTCAAATCAAGAATAATTTTGAACCAAAACGTTTGTCAACCAGGCGCTTTATTAGGGTTTTGATGCAAATGTCATTTTTCAGCATTAATAATTTTTCTTATTTTGGTTATTTTAGAATTTCGGTGTTATGAACCTTACTTTTTAATAATATTTTCTAGAATAACGCAATTTGAAAACAATTTTTCCCACTGTGTTTCTTTGTTGTTCAGGTTGAAATTACACCATGCCAATATATTCAAATCTTTTTATAGATCTGTATATTATTAAATCGATTGGTGAACTGATTTTTAAAGAAGATTCAAACTTACTGATTATAATAATGTTATCTAAAAATGTTTTACGGACACTTAAATTTTCTTAATGTGAAGTATGAAACACTTTAAAATGTATAATTTTTCAAATATAAAAGCGGATGAGGTTTTTTTGTCTACAAGTGTAATAATAGTTATTTAATCAACTAGTTAGGTAATGAAGGCGATTAATAATCGAACTGTTTAAAGCACGAACGAGCGAAGCGAGTGAGTGATTTAATAGTTGAGATTATGAATCGCCTATTAACAAACGAGTTGATTACAACATTTTTTCGTCGACCGCAAATACAATAAAATTTACTTTTCCACAAACACCGTCTGAATACAATAATGTCAACTTCATACATTTTCGCTTTTACATAAACTTCACTTTTGCTAAAGGAAATCTAGTCACTACTGAAATGTATGACATGCGAATTTAATAACAAGGGTACGTATCCGTATGTCTAGTTGAGGTTATACCTCTATTAAAACATCAAAACGTCAAAGTCACAAAAAGAAGTACTTAATGAAAAAAAGTGTATTAATGACGTCCATTAATGTATCTTTCTTAAAACAAAATCATTCGTTAATATTGACATTAATAAATGGTCGACGAAAAACAATAATTAACTCTCTTTTTTGAACGCAAAATCTCTTGAGTGTACTTACTATTTTCAAGTGTCTTGTTATAAATAATTACTTTCCATATTCTTTTAAGTTTAGACGTTCTATTACCCCCGACTATATCGTGCTTGTAAAATTCATTATACTCATGCTGATTAAGATTTTGCGGGTTCTAGGCTTAAGTTGACTGTTCTTCGTTATATATTCATATTTTGTTTCTTCGTGTTAAATAAAAAAATGATCTTTGAAAGTAGAATAATAAAGAGGAACTATAATTGGATTTTTGTGCTTCCGTGGAGAATACTACTATGCCTTTGGTTATTGTAATCCGTAGAGGTGTAGACAATTACAAATATAGAAATATTAAAGTTACAGACACGAGTAAGAGAAACAAATTCAATAAGCGTAATTTCACCTAACCGTCTTATTCAATAATTATTTGCATACCAAGATTGTAAAATTGCCTTTTTGCGTACCGAGAAGCGGCTTGTTGCCGAGGAAAGATAATCTCAAGGTCGCTACAAAAATTTCACGGCAAAGCTGTACAGGTGTTCAAAATTAGCCTAAACAACATTTCCTATATAACTGCACATACCAGTTTAAAATTAACAGCCTTCACACTTTACAAATCAGCTGCACACACAAACACGCACGACAGACCCAGAAGAACAAAAGATTTTCTGAACGATTCGCCAGTATACCGTTTTAGTAATGTGTTATGTAGTTCTGTTTTTTAAAAGTTCCGATAGTTATATTAATTTATCTGATTCTCGATCTCTGGAAGTAAATTCCGAATAGTAGTCTTATAAAGCAGAATATATTTTATACAACTTATATTTTTTGGTACTAATAAATCACGATTCATAACTAGGAAGAAACAATAATTGTTTCATTTTCATATTCTACCCTAGAAGATTTGATTATTTTAGGATTATTTTGATTACGTATCATAATATAAATATTAACAGAGACACACGCTTTCCTTTATAATATAAAAATGCATTTCTATCGGAACTTTATTTTTCCAGACAATACACACAGCACCGCTCCAACGTGTCTGACGAGCTCCGACCACAACAAACCCATCACGAGCGGGATCGATTTTCTTTTTAAGCGTCAACATAACGTCTTCTTTCTCACCAGACTTGGCTGACTGCGAACGTAGGTGTAGCACCTGAAGCTGCTGAGGCATACAAACCCTTGCGCGGCATCACCAACTCCTGGCTCCGGGAACCTTGCTGTCTTGAAACAGCAATAACTCCCTCTGGACTTTCCCCGACAACATTAGCTTTAGAATTCTAAACGAGGTCTAAGCACACTAGTCATGCCTATAAGTTGATTTGTCGTGTCGCAGATATCATCCACAGCGTGACGAATCACCTTCCTATCTTTTACGACGATAGTGGCGGAAGTCATCGGCACCTTTCCGCAGATGACCGCGTGCGCCGTACTTACCCTAAACTTCAACACTTCCAGCTTATCGAGGTCCCTAGCAACAACGCTACCGTTGCTGCTGGGCTACATCTTTCACTGGGCCCTTGAAGTTGTGGGCAATTCCTTTTTAAACTATTTTGGGGTATTTGCTTATTAGTTTTGGTTTATTAACCCGAAATTTATTTTAGTTTATTTTTAAACGCGGATTTTAGATTAATATTCAAAGACAAAACGCAATTTATTTATTATTTTTACGGATTAAATTATTATTTTTGAGTTTATTTCACTGCCCTGTTTTTAAAAATTAATGCTGCACAGTAATAAAACACAATAAAAAGCAAAACTTCAAATATAATAATAAATAATAAAAACTTACTTGTAGCCTTGAAAACGAGAGCTCCGTGAAACACGTCCACTCACTTCATGCGCTAACTAGAAAGTAGGTGACCCTGCATCTAGAGATATCTTATTATTTACATTGAAGCAATAATTATATCGCTGTTGCGTTCTATAGAAAGCAATTCAGTAACTATCTATCAATGACCGAATATCAAATGACTTATGTTGCATGAATGCTCCTCGTTATATACCGACTTTTTATAATAAAACTCTAAAAATGTCTTCGGTTTCGAACGTGCCGATTACATTTTAGGTGGTTTGACATCCTATAATGTAATAAATAACAGTAACTTCGTGTGTTTTCAGCTTTAATGATCTGCCAGTTTAAGATTTTTGCAATCATAAAATATTGCACTCTCTTATTAATGAATAGAACTAACAGTTCACGTCTTTCTTACTATTATAATTCTATAAGCTTCTGTTATAATTTATAGCCATTAAAACTTAACTTATCTAAATCTGTTTGTTTTAAGGTTCCTTAAAAATATTCTCCCGTTTTCATTTCCATATTCCGTAACTACCTGTCATAAGAAACGCCCCAGACTGTACCTGCTAATTAAACCTATCTATCTATTTCTTTAAAACGCATTCTAAAGTGCTGGATATAAATGCTTATTCAACATCCTGTATGAGTTAATGTGTACAACTATTATATTGTAAAGATAATCATTGCGCTTGTAATAGAACAACAGTTTATTTATCAAAAACGTGGTTCTCAGAAACATTATTCTAGCAAATATATTGGATTAAGTACAATTTGTGACTTCTAAAGAATGCATTCGCTCTATTTTTAAACAGGAATACGAGTTTGAATAACATAGGATTCCTTCAAAAGCACTTAATTAGCGGAATTGTAATCAAATTTGGGAGTGTGGTTATGTAATAACAACATTTGAAAGTGTTTTAGTAACGAATGTTAATAAAATACGGGGATTGCTATCTTTGTGTGGTCCGGAGTTTCATTCTTATATTTATTGCTATGTTAAGGCCTTGCGTTGGTGTATCGTTAAATTTGCTAGGGTACCCTCTTTTTGAAGTTGGCGCCAAAAGAGTGCTGTGACATAGTGGCAAATATGTGAAATTTGTAATTACTGACTTACCTTCCTTTCTAACTTTTCGTTGCCAGACTAGCTCAACGGAAGTAGTGAAATTTATAAAAAGAAATCAAACACAGCAATCATAAAAGGCATCTATACATCCAAAAATAATTTTCTTTCATACAAAAGAATATAGAACAGTATACAGCATAATTATCAAACAAAATTATTCCTATTCACTTGATTGTTAAAATTGACCTTACCTTTGTTATAATTTACAGAACTCAAATATCTTCTCTTATAGATAATTGTCCGGTCTTTTGCTTTCCCGCTTGTAAGGGTGTTTGGCCAATAATCCTTGACAGATAGTCTATTTAAAGGTGAAAATGTTTTGATCTCTGACCTCAAGTCTTTCTTCTAAATATCCTCACAAGAAATATTATACCATTAAAACTTATTCTACCTTAATTCAAATGACAAAATACTCAAATACCAGTTACAAACACGGGCATCTAAAATTAATACTTAAGAAATCCAATAGCCCTTTTCGTATTTAACGGTAGCATATACTTTCTGCCTTCATTTTAAATTGATATTCAAGGCTCAGCTTACCAGTTTTGTTAATATAATTTTAAATCTCTATTTAGAACCTTAATTTATAAAGTGCTTTTACTATTTTTAATTAATTAGATTTAGAGTAGTTTCTGCATTGAAGAATGTTGAATTTTTATTGCATTTTTATAAATCAAATAACTGCATTTAACAACTCCCATATTTCAAATTATTGAAGTGTATAAATTTAATATCATAAACTAATTTACGGCATCTAATTCTTGTTTAAAAACGTACATGACGAATCGCAATCTCGTATATTGAAACTCTTACATATTGGTTGTTGACGCCAATTAATGAATCCTATTAGTAAAGTTTCGGCTTATGTACAATATATCTAACTACGTCACAATTTCCATACTATTCCAGATTCTTCCTCGAGAATTTGTCACCGCTGATGAAAGATTTCTGAGAATTTCACCATTTTAATGGTATAATTACTGTCAAACCGCCTCAGCCGATTTGATTTACGAGCTCCGCAATCGTTGTCTATCTTTGTTCAACGCACGAAGTTAATGTCGCATCCATTTATAGTAATGCAAAAACTATAAAATAGATTTGATTGCATTTTTAGTAATAACGCGAATTCTTTGAATAAACGTTTGTTTATTTAATGACGTTTAAATCATTTCCTTAGAATTTGACGTATTCGTTCATTATTAATCCCAAAAATTCGGGAATATGGTTTTGCAAATGCAAAACGATTTGTGTCTTAATAAGTGTGGCCTAAGAGTGGTTTTTAAGATAAGAGAAAGGAATTTTACGCACGAAAGGTGTATTTCTATAATAAATGAAAATGAACGGATTTGTATTTTAAAGATTGAGACTTATTTTTATATTATTTATCAACGATTAGTTATTTACACACACGGCTTGTTTTATGTTTTGTAGTGTTTACAAGAATTACATTGCTTTCGCGCTTTAATGAAATTGGATAGACTTTGTTTTTTAATTTAAATATGATTGATTTGCATAAGGTATAACGTTTTATACACGGGATACTAACACAAATAACCAAAGTTTTAATTGCTTTATTTGTCAAGGTTCATATGGCTTTTACGATAAATGTGCGGAAGTCAATTTATATAATTAATTAAAAATTTTTTCTCTTAGAGTGATTATTTATTCGCATTGAATTGTGTTTCGCTTTACATTTAAATGGCTTTGTATTTACAATACGTTTATATTTATATACAGTGTGAGACAATGGTTCTTGGGAATTTTAAATTTTTCCGGTTTACTTCTATTTGGGTTGGCTTTATTTATAGGATTTGGGTTACAATGATCTCTCACAACCTCCTTATCACGTCAATGTGTGTGTGTGTGTGTGTCTATATATATATATATATATATATATATCAGGTAATTGCACAAAGTAAGTTGATACGAAGGTATTAGTTGATAAGATGAAACAATAACGTTTATGCAAAACCTAATTGATCATTTCAAATGAAACTATTAATTAAACGATGGAAAATATAAGGTTCCAAAAAGGAACGTTACCTGTATCTTCAGCTTTCGCAGCAGATGTATTTACCAATTATATAACCGAGGCTGGTAATCACACTTGGAAAATTTTACATATTTAAATCCTGTAAGCAACCACACATTAACCTAACTTTCAAATGCACTTGGCATTTTTGTCAATTATATCTGACAGTGTCAAGTTTTCGAGTTATGTCAGATATAGATAGAAAGAGACACTCAAGATTACGGTTGTAAGCCAACTATTAAATAAACATATTAGGTAATTGCACAATGCAAGTTAAGATAGAAAATATAGGATCCCAGGCAGTATTCGAACTTGTATCTTCAGCTTTCGCCACTTATGTATTTACCAAATTACACTACCGGGACTGGGACTTTACATTTTCCATCTTTTAATTACCAGCTCGATTGAAATGATCATTTAGGTTTTGCATAAGTGTCTAAGTTATTATTTCATCTTATGAACTAATACCTTATCATTTATCACCTTGCCTTGTGCCAATACCTAATATGTATATTTTATAGTTGGCTTACAGCCGTAAACCAGAGCGTCGCTTCTTACCTATATCTGACATAAGTCAACAACTTGACACTGTCAGATGTTGACAAAAATGCCAAATGTAATAGAAAGTTAGGTTGATGTATGGTTACACACATGATTTAAGTATGTAAAATTTTCCAATTTTTATTACCAGTCCCGGTAGTGTAGTTGAAAAATACATCAGTTGCGAAAGCTGAAGATATAAGTTCAAATCCTGACTGGGACCGTTATTTTTCATCTTTTTAATTACTAGCTCTTGGAGTTAAGTATTGACGCATTTCATAAAAACTTATTTTCCTATCTGCATTTTTTTGTATAGGTTTTAGTATAACTTTTAGTGGGTAAACAGGCACACTTTTCATTTTCTGTGGTTTTGCAATAATGTTATGAAACTGAAGAATTTGATTACTAAATCGACGGTTTCGAGCTATTACTGTAATGTTAGCCTAGAAACAACATTTTAACAAAATTCATCTCCGTTCAATATGTTTATTCAAAACCGTCAATGCATCTGGGTGAAAATTACTACAGCACAATAACGATAGGAATGATTCAAACTTTTCAAAACTTCAACCGCGACGCGTTACAGATACATAGAGTCTATAGTATTTTCAGCATTAATTTTATGAAGTTCCAACTATTATTTGTAGAATAAACTGGTAGTCCGTTTCGTAAAAGTAAAATGTAGGATAGAAACTAATTGTAGCTATGCTCAGTGATATTCCACTTTTATTTCTCAGTAACTGAAAGGCTAGTACCATACCCAATGTCTCATTGTGCTTTTCTAAGAAGCGGTAAACCTTCTGAAGACATCTTCAGGAATAGCTGTTTAATCTCAGGACAGACCCTCAAGCACAATAGTGTATAGTATCGACTACTTTATGATTTGGAATTAGTCACTAATATCTACATTAGCAGATGATATTCATATTGGACTTTATAGCTACACATTTAAAATTACATCAGATAAAATGCTATCGAACTGGTATAGGCCTATCAGTCAAGCAATCACCAATCCCCAAAGGAAATTAGAAGTTACAAAACTCGTACAACATACACTTCACGCTGTCAAAGCAAATTATGGAAAATTTTCTATGAGAAAAGTTTTCCGAGTTTTCGATATGTATCAATAAATGTCGCTTTGCTGTAAACTTATCTAATTTATGTACTTTCCACCTTATCTTTAATAACAATTTGCTTACATCAAAGTGTTTTATATATATTTATATATATTCAAGCTTCTAGATTTTTGTAACTAAAAATTAGAAGCTTGAATAGTTTTTGGTATAGAATTTTTTCGTTGAAATGCAAAATCCAGGCTGCTATACGTTACAACCGGATTAGTATACAATATTTCCGGAATAAGTTAGAAGCATGTAAGTTTACTGAAATAACTGCTGCATTACACGCAGATTTTGGTTCGTCATCAATTAGAGGGTTGAAGTTAACACATTGAACAAAGGGTCAAGTATCGTGATCTTTCTCGATAAGTTTGGAACCCATATACCACAGAGGTCAGTCGGATAGTAATTTTACAGTAGCGCTCTGGGGGATGGAACCAGCGGTGTTTTCCTTAAACCAGGTGGTGCCAATAATCTTACTAATACCAAGGTCCCGGAATCGATTCCCGACACGGTCCTCTTGAAAAATGATAGGCGAGTATTTTCTACGAAGATACGCCCTCGTTCAGATGAGAGGTAAAATGTAAGTGTCGTGTGTGAGTGTTCTTACGCACGTTAAAGATGCCTTTGTTATTTGGAACAGCAAGGGTTTGGCAAAAATCAAAATTTCCAGAAAAAAAAGATTCGGTACCAACGTACTACCTTCACGTGGAGCATTGGAAAGTTAAATGTAGGGTACCAATAATCTTGGTTAGTTAGTTTTTATATTGTAGTATACTAATAGCCTCAAATATTTATGTTTATTGAAAGCAAATTTGATGTAATTCGGTATAGTAGTGAATCAGTCATCAGTACGAATGTGCATAATTCTAGGCTAGGTGTAAACCTCTTTTTAAAGGGGCAATAAGTGATTAAAACCAAATAGATTAAAATAGTGATTATCTTCGTTAGTGAAAACCCGTAAGTGAACACAAGCTACTATCACTAAAACTGCGAATCTGTACCGGGCGAGTTTTATAAAGTGTTACAAAGGGATATCTCGAAGCCGGTAAAAATATTTCTGTGAAATTTTCGTGAAGTAATTGGCAGACGGAGACACATATTAAAAAATATCTTTGACATTTCTTCTCTACCCTATTTTAAGGAGCGATAAGGGATTTGGATTTTAAATGGAATGATTTTTTTTTATAAAATTTGAATTTAAGTAAAAACGTAAGTATGTGTGCAGAAAGTATTGATTTACTCTTTCGGTTATGATATATTAGGTTCAAATACAGAAAAATAATTTCAATTTATTTATCGAGTCTGTTATGCCGGACGTTGATGTTGTTTATTATTTGTGTCTATGGATACGCGTTGTTTTCACTTAAGTCAATTGAGAATTTTCGTCCGGTCCACTGGTCTGCTGGTCCCCGGTTTTGACACCCCTAATTTTTCCCTTTGGAAAGACAAAGTGATTGCATCTACAACTACTATAGATGATATAGAAAACAAAATTCGCTTTGCCTGCTCATTGGTGTCACCTGCCACGTTGCAGAATGTACGGAATTCAGTTAGAGAAAAAGTGAGAAAGTGTTTGGGAGTTAAAGGAAGATAGTCCCTCGTTTCCAAATTACTGCACATAAAATTTACAACAGATTTTATACCGTTTTCAAGATAACTTCTTATATCACTTTAAAAAACTCAATCCGTCCCTAAAGGTAAGAAGAAAATTTGTAAGAATGACATATCCAGAGGTATGTAAGTTTTTTAGCGCGCTTAGTACCGTGTTAAAGGTGTTCCATCCGGAATTAAGATCTTCAGAAATAGTTTCACACCATGAAATTTTTAGTTACCAAAATGTTTGTATTGTACACTTTTCTGTAGTCCTAGTGGGCGATAGAAATACTAGTCAAAAATTTGTGAAAGCATTGATAGAGTAAAAAGCATAGTATTTCTTTTTGAACTATCTTAAGTATAACGTCTTGCAAAGAATTACAACCAATTCCTAGGTAATCACTGTTACGCCCAAAGAATGTTACAAAATTCAGTACTGCAATGGTCACTAAAGTTAAACAAAAATTTTTTTGATGGGAAAAGCTACACTAGCTAGGATATTAGTAAGTTTTGCTTGAAGAGATTGTATTTCTTCGGTAGTTTTAAAGCTTACAATAAGATCATCCAGTGGCGAATTCTCCCAGCGGCTACGTAGTAAATAATAACTATCGTTTATGGATTATGGCTGAAATAAAAATAGCAGCAATCTGCCGATAAAATATTAAATATTTTTCTCCAAAGTCAGTGATAAAGATAAAGATATATATATATATATATATATATATATATATATATATATATTGTTGCGATCCACTATTAGGCAACCCGTCAAACATACAAACGCTCGGGGCACAGCGCCTTCTCAAGGATTCCAGAATTCTTCTAGAAATTACGGGAGCATGAGTCATCCTTGTAATCCAGAGTATATATAAGACCGTTAATGAATGCAAGAGTCAGTCTATACTAGAATGTCGTATATAAATTATAACGTTGTAAAGTAGTAGTAGTTTTGAGCTTTTAAAGGTGTACATAAATGTGATATGCTGTGTCTAATGTGCATGCAGCTTGTAGTATACATAAATAAATAGAAGTGTATAAACAAATAGTTGTGTTAGTGTTGTTAATGAACCTATGGTAAAGAAGATAGTTTAAGAAGATATTAGTGCTTGTAAATTCATTAGTGTAATAGTGCTTCATTGTTAAGTGTCCTGAAAACATCTATAAATAAGGCATATACTGTTAATTAGACTTGTGAACAGTAAGTAATAAAGACGTTTGTTATTACTTGTTTTAAATTAAAGAAACGCGGTAGTAGTAGCCGCTTCACTGGTGTCAGGTGTGGGGTATATAGTGATTAATTTAAAACACAAGTCTAAAGACATTTAAGTAGTTTGTATATGCCAGTTACAAGAAATCGAAGTAAAATGGAGGCAGAAACTTTAATGAACTTCCTTAAGGATTTTAACTCCGAAATGCAAGTGACACTCAATGAAAACTTAGTGAGGTCAGTTGAACTGGAATCAAACCTTACCGAAAAGTTAAGTGAAAATACAGCCACGTTAGAACGAAGATTAATGGAAAGCTCCATTGCATTGAAAGAAGATTTCAATGAACAGGTAAAAACAGTTGAGCAAAAGTTGGATAATAAATTGGTAAAAATGGAAGAAGATTTGATGAGGCTTCAAGAACAAATGATTTCACTAACAACGCGACCACTTGAATTACCAAGTCAAGTTGTTAATCAGAAGATTCCAGAAATAAGAACCATAGAAGGAAGCGAGTCAATTCCGTCTAAATTTAAAGTAAAACCACCTACATTCGATGGTAAAACACCTTGGCCCACATATTTGAAACAATTTGAAGCTGCTGCAATAGCCAACGGTTGGTGCAACAAAGAGAAGGCTATCTTCTTAATAGTGGCCCTACGGGGGGAGGCTCTTAACATCTTGCAAACGATTCCCGATCACCAGCAGAATGATTACGGCCTCTTAACATCAAAGCTTGAGATGAGATATGGAGATGCACACCTTCAACAGGTTTACCACGCACAAGTTGAGAACCGCTCGCAAAAGACAAGTGAAAGCCTGCAAGAATTCGAAGCTGACATTGCCAGGTTAGTTAGATTGGCGTACCCAACGGCACCAGATAGCTTCCTCGAACAACTTGCTGTCCAAACATTTGTGGATGGCGTTAAGGATGGCGAAATACAGCAAGCGCTAAGACTAGCACGGCCAAAAATGTTGGATGACGCACTGGCCCATGCGCTTGAATTTGAAGCAGCTAAGCAGACATCACACAGGATGGGTCACAAAGTTCGGTCTGCCTTAGAGGAACCTGGTCAAGCTCAGAACAGCATAGATGAAATAGTCAACCGTGTGGCAGAAAGGCTGGAACTACAACGACCGCGGCGATTGCGTCTGCGATGCTGGAACTGTGGTGAAGTTGGTCACATACAGAGACGCTGTACTCAACCAAAAAAAAACAACCGGTTGAGCAGCAGGAAAACTAAAGCAAGTCGACGTAAGGGGGGCGAACGTCGACAGCACAACGTAGTGCCCCGGAGATTATCATCCGTGCTGCATCGTCGATGGGGAGTCTGGACAGCATTTATATCGATGGAAGAATTAATGGTAGGGGTGTCCGATTACTCGTGGATACAGGAGCGACAAAAACTATTGTGAGACCAGATTTGGTTGGTCGTGGAAAAATGCTACCTGTATCGGTGTGTCTTCGAACGGCAAGTGGTGAGAAAATTTGTACTCACGGAGAGACTACCGTTATGTTGACAATTGGGGACAAATTAATTAATCATCGAGTGTTGGTAGCTGAAACTACAGAAGAAGTGATCTTGGGAATGGATCTCATGAGAGAATATGGGTTTCATGTAAACATGAAAGAAAATGTGCTTCGGATAGATGATGATGAGATTCCATTTCAAGGTAGGAGTAACCAGACGATGCAAGTTCGAATGATTTGCGATATGAAAATACCCGAGAAGGCAGAAATGATAGTAATGGGATGCCCGGATGGTACGCTCCGGGAAGGACAAGTATGCATGATGGAAGCAACTGAATCGGGAGTGGGTCAGGAGGACTTCTGATTGGAAGAACGCTGGTAAAGTCTCGAAATATGGTACCAGTAAGGGTGCTGAACATTAATCCCCATACAGTGACCCTGAAGAAAGGCATGATTGTGGGAAGTTGCATTCCAGTATGTCATATTAAACGTTGTGTGGACGACACGAAAAATAAACCAACCAACGGTTGCTCACAGAAATTGCTGGATATGTTGATACCCTCGTGTCAAGGATTAAATGGCGACCAACTGGGCAAGGTAAAAGAACTGGTCGGACGATATCGAGGTGTGTTTGCACTGGATGATAGTGAGAAAGGAAGGACGAATGTTGTGCAACACAAGATCAATACTGGAGATGCGCAACCGATAAGACAACACCCAGGCGGCTTCCTTTGGAAAAACGTAAGGAAGCCGAGCAAATTATCACCGATATGGAAGAACAGGGAGTGATTGAACCTCGAATAGTCCATGGGCATCCCCGGTAGTGCTTGTCAAGAAAAGGACGGGTCGACAAGGTTTTGTGTAGACTACCGGCGGCTTAATAACGTGACAAAGAAAGACAGCTATCCTTTGCCCAGAATCGATGACACCTTAGATACTCTATCCGGATCTAAATGGTTTTCGACCTTGGATTTGAAAAGCGGATACTGGCAGGTAGGCTTGGAGCCAAACGATAAAGAAAAGACTGCGTTTACAATTGGAACTGGATTATGGCAGTTCAAGGTCATGCCATTTGGATTATGCAATGCTCCTGCTACTTTTGAACGATTGATGGAGTCGATACTGCGTTGACTGTCCTGGAAAACATGTCTGGTGTACCTAGACAACGTGATAGTGTGAGGCCGGTCGTTTGAAGAACACCTTAAAAACCTAGAGGAGATATTCCAAAGATTACGCGGGGCAAACCTTACATTGAGGCCCAAGAAGTGTCACCTATTTGGAAAAGAGGTGAAATACCTAGGACATGTCGTTTCAGAGACCGGAATAAGAGCTGACCCTGACAAAATAAAAACGGTACAAGAGTGGCCTACACCAGCAGATATACACCAACTACGCAGTTTTCTAGGATTGTGCACATATTACCGACGTTTTATACTTGGGTTTGCGAACATTGCCAAACCGTTAACGAAATTAACCGAAGATGGACAAGAATATGATTGGAATGACGACTGCCACAGTGCATTTGAACAACTGAAACGGCTACTGGTTACAGCACCAATTTTGAGTTATCCACGGATGGAGGAAATTTGTGTTGGATACCGATGCCAGTAACACAGCTATAGGAGGCGTTCTTTCTCAAGTGCAGGACGGACAAGAAAAAGTTATTGGGTATTTCAGCAAGGTCTTGTCGCGGCCAGAAAGGAACTATTGTGTGACAAGAAGGAGCTGTTGGCCGTCGTCAAATCCGTAGAGCACTTTTATAAGTACTTATACGGCCGTAAATTCCTGTTGAGAACAGACCATGCTGCACTGAAATGGTTATTGCAGTTTCGAAATCCTGAAGGGCAAGTGGCAAGGTGGATAGAGCGGCTGCAGGAATATGATTTTGATACGGAACATCGTGTAGGAACTAGCCATCGGAATGCAGACGCTCTGTCAAGGAGACCTTGTCCGGTGGACTGCAATCATTGCTCCAAGATGGAAGAAAATAAGTGTCATCCATAGAATGACAGTAACCGATGATACTTGGCAACCCGAAAGAATGCGAGAAGACCAGGAAAATGACGCCGAATTGGGACGTATTATTGGGTGGAAAAATAGAGGACAATGACCAGTTTGGGAAGAAATTAGTATTTTAAGTAGGAGCCTGAAGGCATACTGGGCACAGTGGGACTCCTTGATGATGGAAAATAGAATCTTGAAACGACGCCTGGAATTTGAAGATGGCACTGAGAGACTTCAAGTGATAGTGCCGAAAAGCAGAGTGTCGGAAGTGTTGCAGCACTTGCACGATGGTATTTCCGGAGGGCACTTTGGCGTGAAAAGAACTCTCGAGAGAGTGAGAGAAAGATTCTATTGATTGAACTGCAAAGATGATGTGAAGGAGTTGTGCCGGAAATGTGAATTGTGTGCCTCTGCAAATGGCCCGGTCTCAAAACGGAAAGCCCCAATGAGACAGTATAACGTGGGAATCCTTTTGAGAGGGTAGCCATTGATATAGCTGGTCCGTTTCCTGAATCAGAGAAAGGAAATAAATACATCTTGGTTGCAATGGATTATTTTACCAAATGGCCGGAGGCATATGCTATACCTAACCAAGAAGCCGAGACGGTTGCAGATGTACTAGTCAGGGAGTTGTTTTGTCGTTTTGGAGTTCCGTTGGAATTACACTCCGATCAAGGTCGAAACTTCGAATCAGCATTGTTTCAAAATGTCTGCAAGCATCTTGGAATCAGGAAGACTAGAACCACGCCACTTCATCCCCAATCGGATGGAATGGTTGAAAGAATGAACAGGACGTTAGGGAAGTACCTGGCCAAAGTTGTCTCTGAACATCAACGAGACTGGGACCAATATCTGCATTTGTTCCTACTGGCGTACCGATCTTCGGTACATGACAGCACAGGGTATTCGCCCGCTTGCGTAATGCTAGGACGTAAATCGCGGCTACCATGTGATCTTCGGTTTGGATTTAAACCTGGAGAAGAGATCGCAGGTGAAGATTACGTTAGTAAGCTTCGTGAAAGATCAAATAGAATTCACGAAAACGTCCGAAAAAATATCCAGGCAGCAAGCGATCGAATGAAATCACAATATGACACGAGAGCACAAGAAGGTGGTTATCAACCTGGAGATTTAGTGTGGTTGTACAATCCACAAAGAAAACGTGGATTGTCGCCAAAACTACAAAGACAATGGGAAGGGCCGTACGAAGTGTTAAAAAGGATTAATGATGTAGTGTACCGGATCAGAAGATCACCTCGTGGTAAACCGAAAGTGGTACACTTTGACCGTTTAACATCCTACGCTGGCAACAACCAGGAAGACTCGAATAATGATAATGGTGTTCGGCAAGTTATTAATCATGAGCCGAATGTAGATTTTGAGAGCTTTATGGCGGCGTATGGTGGTTCCGCTAAAGCGAGATTTGGCGTTGTTGTTGAAAAACAGCAAGATCTGTTCAGAGCACCAGAAGAGTATTCCCTTGCACATTGCGTAGCTCAAGATTTGGCAATGTCAAGGGAATAGCTGTTGTTTTCAAGAAAAAGTTTGGATGTGTGGATGAATTAGTACAACAGCAGCCAACTGTAGGAAAATCTTTGGTCCTTCAAGATAAAAATCGTTATGTTTACTATCTGGTCACCAAAAATTCTTCATGGCAGAGACCTAGTTATGGACATCTATGGGAGGCTTTGCTAAATCTTAAGGCGCAGATGATGGAAAATGGAGTAACGAGACTAGCGGTGCCCAAGCTGGGCTGTGGACTGGATCGCTTAGACTGGAGGATAGTCCGAAATATGCTAGAAGTAGTTTTCCAGGGAACCAACGTCCAGGTTCTTGTTTGTTGTTATCAACCGGTTGCCTACCAAGACCAGGAAAAGAGTGTTGACTGTTACTTCCAACGACGCGGTGGATGCACCAGAGGAGATAGCTGCCGATACCGTCACCAGTCATCGAATTGGCGTCAAGATGGATTTACAGTTACGAGACGTAACGGTTTTATGAGGGGGCAGTGTTGCGATCCACTATTAGGCAACCCGTCAAACATACAAACGCTCGGGGCACAGCGCCTTCTCAAGGATTCCAGAATTCTTCTAGAAATTACGGGAGCATGAGTCATCCTTGTAATCCAGAGTAGATATAAGACCGCTAATGAATGCAAGAGTCAGTCTATACTAGAATGTCGTATATAAATTATAACGTTGTAAAGTAGTAGTAGTTTTGATCTTTTAAAGGTGTACATAAATGTGATATGCTGTGTCTAATGTGCATGCAGCTTGTAGTATACATAAATAAATAGAAGTGTATAAACAAATAGTTGTGTTAGTGTTGTTAATGAACCTATGGTAAAGAAGATAGTTTAAGAAGATATTAGTGCTTGTAAATTCATTAGTGTAATAGTGCTTCATTGTTAAGTGTCCTGAAAACATCTATAAATAAGGCATATACAGTTAATTAGACTTGTGAACAGTAAGTAATAAAGACGTTTGTTATTACTTGTTTTAAATTAAAGAAACGCGGTAGTAGTAGCCGCTTCAATATATATATATATATATATATATATATATCTATATTATATATATATATATATATATATATATATATTATATATATTGATATGATAACGCCGTACTCTGAGTAATAAACGTTCTACTTAGCGCCACCGCTCTGTGTTTCTCTACTCTTTAATTTTTTAATTTTATCATTATGCCA
Source organism: Platerodrilus igneus (assembly GCA_036346225.1). Taxonomy (NCBI): domain Eukaryota; kingdom Metazoa; phylum Arthropoda; class Insecta; order Coleoptera; family Lycidae; genus Platerodrilus; species Platerodrilus igneus. The sequence goes on from JARFIW010001130.1 coordinate 3,277,202, forward strand.
CAGCTAGCCCTTTCTAATTTACACAGAGCGCACAACGATACGATGATCAATTTTCTTTCACCCCTTTATGATTACCTGTTTGAATTGATAACATGAAGTCAATCAACATTCATATAATGAAGGAAATAATATTTACAATTTTTGAAATTCTTCAAATACACCCTTCAATCAATTACTATCATATGGATTATTTATCCCAAAATCTATATATTATTAATTCAATATAAAGTCACCAAAAACAACATCTTTACAAAAAAATCTGGAACGTTCGAGACCTCTTTATGATCTATTACGTAAGTTTAAGCGTATGCAATGTTCCTGGTTGACTCTTTACAAGTTTTGGATAAATTGTATAAATTCAGTATTAAAGTTTAGATTGAAAAGATTCCGTAAAATTAAATAGATCTGACCTGCTTTGTTTTGTGTTGTGGATCAACACCCCCTTGTTGTTTTCAATCCAATACCAATGAACAAGAACATTGAATAGCTATGTCAACAGATTAATTAACATACCAATGACCAATAGAAACTACTTTGAAGAGAAAAAAACTTCTAGAATCCATAGCCCAAAAAAACGGATATAACCTCAAAATCATTCATTCTATTATTAAAGAAACTAGAATAAAAAAACTTAAAAAAGAAGCCTACCCTAATATTAATAAAAAAACCAACAAAAAATTTATCTGCATACCATTCTTAAACAACAACCTTAACAAAAGCATATATTCTTTAAAAAATTCATCCCCGACATAAAACGAACCTACCTCTTACATTCAAACCTCAACTACTATCTAAACAACGCCAAAGACACTATACCAGACATATTAAAAAGCGGTATCTACAAATTATTCTGCTCTAAATGTAACACGTCACATATAGGAAGAACAACTAGACAGGTTGACACCAGAATTAAAAAGCACATTAACAGACCTACCCAATCAGCATTTGGCTACCACTTACTCGAACAAAACCACAAATTCAATAAAAACAAAGACGCTAAAATTTTACACCATATCACTCAAACAACCTTACAAGACTAGACCTATTAGAAGAAAGGGAAATAAAAACAATAAATTAAACAATATAAAACTATGCAACACCCAAAACCAAAACGCAAAAACTATTACCTTCATTCAAACGCATTTGACATCTCATACTTATAATGCAATCAGGAAATCTTTGATATTCATGACTTCGACATTGTCAAAAATATTTTACTATACTTGTCAATTACATAAGGTAATTTTTTTAAAAATTTATTTTAGGTTTAATTAATAATTTGTAGCTATATACACACAGAAGATGATTTAATAAAAATCGAAACTGCTCTGTATATTGTATTATATTTGCACGAATACACACCTCATCACATTCTTGATATAAAATAAAAAATGGTTAAATTTATAGTTGTTAAAATTTGTTTTGTTTTAAAATTTATGGCGTATAATTTTATTGCTGACTATTTAATTGGTTTATTATCTTGTATTCATAATCACATTCGAAATATGATCGTGTCCGTACTTTGGTACACTTATCTCTTGGTTTGTCATTTTTGCTCCGTTTCTTTGAAGTTTGGCTTTTGATTCGGATTCTCCTAATTATTCGATGCACTTTCGCACAAAACAGCAATCTGTAGAAAACCGAGCCCTTTGTTGTTGTAGGTGTGTTGTTTAGATTACTTTCCTCCTACATTCCAACTTAATAACAAAATGAGATTTGAGCCTGATTTCTGTCTGAGAGGTGTGGTGAAGCATTTTTTTCTTGCAAAGTCAATAAAATTATAACAGATTGTATATGACATATTGACAAACATCCGCTTAGCTCCAAAATTCAAAAAGCGGCGAAAACAGCAATAATGTTACTCATTGGATAATTAAAACATCTTGTGGTACTATACTTCTAATTAAGCTGTAGCATAAAACTAGGCGGCTCCATGGCGTAGTGGTATGTGTGTGACTACTACGCCCTAGGTCCCGGGTTCGAATCCCGACACGGTCCGCTTGAAAAATGTTAGGCGAGCATTTTTCGCAAAAATACACCCTCGTTCGGATGAGAGGTAAAATGGAGGTCCCGTGTGTGTTGTCACGCACGTTAAAGATCCCTACCTTGCTTGGAACAGCAAGGATTCGGCAAAATTCAAAATTTTCCAGGTAAAAAAAAACTCGCTTCCTGGCCAATGTAGTACCTTCGGGTGGAGCATTGGAAAATCACATGTAATGTAGTATAAAACTCCAATGTAGTACCTTTGGGTGTAGCATTGAGGACCTGGCCGCAGCATAGCGTCCCTTAATTAAATTATAATGTATTATAAAACTAAAAGGATGCCACAAGATTAGCAACTGTCTAAGTTTGATTTCGTAAACAATATTTTAGCCACGCCTTTTTTACTAGTTGCTGAACGTATTATGATTTACCAAGAAAAACTGACTTGGCTTATTTTCCTAAAGCAGGGATGGCGAACCTTTTTTGATGTCCGTGCCACAAAGTCATAAAAATTCTTTTTTAAAGGGTCACGTGCCACAATAAAATTTCATTCAAAATGTTAACGTGGTGAAACTATACGTAAGTATAATTAAATAAACAAATAAAAGCAATTCTTCTTTAAACAATTTTTTATTAATCAATGTTTTACAAAAAGCAATATGCTAGAAACAAAATTCACGTTAAAAACAATTATTTTTAATGTGATTTTTGTTGTTCTACACAAGATAATAAAGATTTAATATCTGGTTCATATTTAGTTAATTTCAGCAGTACGCATGCAGAGCTCACTCATCCGTCATTCTATTCCTATATTATTTTTTTTAAATTTAATTCTGAAAATAGAGATTCACATGCCCACGTCGATTAAAATATTGATAAAATTGCCTTTGCTAATATTTTTAAACAATTAAACGTGTGAGGAATTGAATTCCCTGTAATTAGAATTTAATCTTCTGCAACTTTATTTATTTTATCCAATAATCGATTACTTTCAATCATTTCTTAAATCAACAAATTTTGGTTCCATATGGTACTTGACTGAAATTCAACTAATTCCATTTCTAACTCATTAAAATTTAACCACTCAAGGACTTTTAAATTTAATTTTTCAAATGGTATTGTATCAAGGTAAAAAATAAATTTTAAAGTTTCTAGAAATTCTTTAAACTGCGTAAATCTTGCAGAAAATTCCTGAATCAGGGATTGAATTACCATTGAAAATTCTTTCGTTAATGACTCTTTATTTGGCTTTTCGTGACATTCACTTTCAGAAAAAAAAAATTTTGTATTCGGAAAATATTTATATGAATTTGAAAGAATATCACGATTAAAAATATGTAACTTGACTTCGAACGCTTTGATTAAGTCAAACATAATAATGACTGTTGTATTAACACCTTTAATTCAGTTAAGTGAAAGCATAAATCAGTGAAAAAATATAACTTTGCTAGCCAATCAACATCCAATAATTGATTGTATTGGTCAATAATGTTCTCATTATTTAGAAATAATCTTATTTCCTCCAAACAATCTACAAATCTTTGCAAAACATTTCCGCGGCTTAACCTGCATTACATTATTGTATAAAAGTAAGCCATTGTACGACGAGTTTACTTCGTTTAACAATTCTTGACATTTTCTTTTATTTAGTGCTCGTGCTGATATAAAATTGATTAATTTTGTTACAAAACTCAAAATATCATCAAACATTTTTAAACCTGTTTTGGCACATAACGCTTGTTGGTGAATAATGCAATGAAAATCAAGAATTGTATGTCCAGTACGTTTTGTATATAAATTTAAAAATCCATTTTCCCTTTCAGTTAAGTTGCGGGCACCGTCAGTTCTAACTGACACAATTTTAGAAGGACATATTTCTCATTTTTCCAATGCATCTATAACTGCATAACAAATGTCTAATCCTTTTATTGTTGTTAATGTTGATAAACTTATTAACTCTTCTTTAATATTGTTTTGAACAAAATAACGTACAAAAATTGTTAAGCAAGCAGAGCCTGTTACGTCGGTAGACTCGTCAAGGCAAATGGATATAAAATCGCAAAACAATATGAATTTTTTGTTGAAAATTTACATTTTCCGCCATATCCAAAATTCTCTCTTTCACTGTATTCCTAGCTATCGGCATGTCTTTAATTCTTTGGATAATTTTTTCTTTGTTTTCGAAATCATCGAATAAGTATGGTGTACGTTGCAGCCAAGCATTCTTTAAAAATTCGCCTTCATTAAAAGGTTTTGCATATTGAGCAATACTTTTTGAAACTTGATAACTAGCAGCAGTGGTGTTTGATTGAGTTCCAATATTCTTTATTAAAGAAGCTGTTTGAGCATTTTTATTTTTTAAGGCACGTGATATATACTCCTTTTGCTCTTCTACACTTCGATCGAGAAGAAATTTATGGTTGGTTTGATAATGCCGCTTTACCGAAGATGTTCTACAAACATAAAATACAAATTGCTTTACTGTCCTTTTCAATCATACCGTATCTATCGGTCCACCAAGCTTGAAATTCTCTGCTACTACATCTTTCGGATAATTTCAATTTTTTCATTGAACTAACCATAATAAGAAATTCTAAAAAATATATGTTTTGATAATATTGTTATAAAATAAATAATTTATTCTGCATTCGTTTGCAGGCACATATTTCGTTACATATTAAAGTACTAAAAATATTACCAACACAAGAAAATAATAAATAATATATCTATTCAAGGTAATTTTAATAATTATTTCTATATATTACATTGATTTAATGATGAAATAATTTCTCATAATATTAAAATATTTCATTGTTCAAAAATTAGCAAAACAAATTACAAGTTTACTAACTTTTAATACCTTAGGGTTGTTACAGGTTAAAACTTCAGTCGTGACGCAATATGTTTTGCAAACGAATGCAGAATATAAAATATGAAATAAAATGTAAAAATATTTACCTAAAATAACACTATATCTATTTAAAATAAACAGTTATATTTTTTAACAAGTTACTGAAGTTTCAAAGACAACGGTTTACTAAAAATGACTAATGCAGTCTGTCGTCTGATTCGAGCGCTACGACGGCAACAACATGCTATAACATTAGAAGGCGAAACTGGATACGCAAAGAATTTTATGTTGCGCATCTTTATATACTTCGAGAGAATTCATGCGATATTTTAATAATAAAATGTATAATTTGACGGGTCTAGTTAACATACTAAGATAGGTATTCAATACTAGAAATTTATATCATAAATTATAAATTAAGTGTAGATTAATAATTTTTAATTCATTTCTATCAAAAAAGATAACTTATAAATAAAAATAATTTTGTTTTTGTGCGTGCCATCAAAATTTTCAAAGGTGCCACTTGTGGCACGCGTGCCATTGGTTCGCCACCACTGTCCTAAAGTATTCAATAATTATGTGTATATAGGAATGTGTATATTGGTAATAGACCTGCATTTGTCATAAACACAGAACCTATTCAGAGCAATGCACCTCTTTTCGTTATATACTTGATGCTCAGGTCACTTTGTGACTAACGTAAGAGTTCCCGAGTTTTTATATGATGTATAATATTATTTCCTCAATGAGCAATACACAATACATCTTTTACTAGTATCGCATGGCTCTGATAAGCTTTCTAAATCCAACTGTTCGTTTTATTTTAACTACTTTCTCTCAGAGAGCTTAAGCTATAGAACGTTATTGAACTCTTCGTAAATTGAGAATGTTCAGCTATCTTGAAAATAAATCTAATTTATTTGTGAAAAATTTAGAAAACGTCTTCCCTTTTTATTGCCTGATTAATTTAAAGAGAACTGCAAAATCGAATTACATGAAATGAATTTATTGGCTACAGACAGGAGTTTAATTTAAAACGTTTGAAAATCTACTCTAACGAAACAGAGCTCAATTACTGCCTAGTAAATATCGGATCGCAAAAAGCTGTATACGTATTAATATCCGAAATCTATTAAAATTTACTTAGAAGTTTTTAAAGCAATTTAGCGACGGCTCACACTTTTTAAAGCAAATAAGGCTTTATGACACGTTTTTATTCAAACTCTTTAAAATTTAATGATAGTGAGCCATGTAAACCAATCTGGAGATCGAGATTCTGCGGTCGAAATAAGAAATATAGCAAAAATTACATCTGAAATATCGAATTATGGAAGTTGATAAGATTTAATTGCTTTTCGGAGGAGTTCCCTAATTATCCAAGCTATAAAGAATTATACCTACAAAATGATTTCTGTCGCATGCAAATTGCATTTCTATTCCGAATTCCTCTCTGATTTATTTTAATTTTTATATAAAGCATTGCAATGTTACAAGTTTCACTCAGAATCCCTCTTGGAGCTAAAATATATAGACGATGTGGTAGCATTAAGCTATAGTTTTTTTGTTTCTGGGAAACCTATAGCTGTTAGTTAATTTTAAACTGATGCTAAATAAAGGCATTTTTTATTACTATCTTTTCATGTTAAATCATCGAGAGCTAATGTACTTTAATTACTATAGAAATAATTGCATAGATACCAACGTTGACCCAAAATACCGCTACTAAAAACCCTTTTGTTAATTCACTTCAAATTGCTGCTAATAAAAACATTTTTTTGATACCGATCTGTTCTTTATCTTAAGCCGTCAAGAAGTTGTCTAGATTTCTTTGTTGGTGTTGTAATGCAATAAACAACATCCAGTTTAAAGAAAAGTTTATTTAAATATAAATCAAGCTAAACCACTACACATTATGAGAGCTTCTTACGTTCTCCGTGTCTCTGAACAACAAGTTACAGTAACCCCTTACTTACTCCCTCTACTACTCTTAGGTCCATCGACGCACGCAGAAGGCCTGTAATATTTTACACATCCTCCGGCGCGGCGGTACAACTTAGCTTATCACTTCTTATTTCTAAAGGATACAATAATTGTATTGGGCGCCTAATTACGGTGCCATTCGCAATCTTAACGTAACAGGCACGCACTTTGCCATCACGGCCGTTTATAACGTCGTTCACCAACCCTAATTTCCACAATAACCGTCGCTTATCATTTCCATGTATTAATACGACATCCCCTTGCTTAATCGCACACTCACGCACATTCACGTTATGATGAGCTCCTCTCATTAATTGTAAATATTCTGCGCTCCATCTTTTCCAAAAGTAGTCTATAACGTTTGTTCTCTGCTTCCATAGCCTACGAATCTCATCTCCATTAATAACACGGTCAACAAAAGGAATAGTAGCCAAAGCGGGTCCCAATAAAAAATGCGAAGGGGTTAACGGCATTAAATCCATAGGTTCACTACCTAGGTATGTGAGCGGGCGGGCGTTTATTGTTGCTTCAATCTCGGTAATGACCGTATTTAGTTGATCTAAATTTAGTAAAGAACGTCCTATCGTAGCCCTAAGGGCGTCTTTTACACTTTTTACAAATCGCTCGTAAAATCCTCCGAGCCAAGCCGCTCGCTCTACTATAAATTTCCACTTAATTTGGTGACTGTTTACGAACTCGATCAATTCTGTACTCGCCATCACTTCGTTTAAGGTCGATATTTCACGTGATATTCTTTTAAATGTTTTAGCGTTATCTGAGTAAATTACCTTAGGAATCCCTCTACGGGCAAAGAACCGTTTACATGCACTGATTGTAGACGCAACATCCATTTTCAAAACAATCTCTAGATGAAGTGCTCGTATAACAGCGCAGGTAAATAAAATCACATACCATGGCTTTGAATGATAACTATCTTTAAAGTACAACTATCCGGCGAAGTCTAAATCTGTCACTTCAAAGGGCTTTGTTTGCTATATTCGATCTCTAGGTAACGGCGCGAAAGGAAGCGACCCTGACTTTCCACTAAGTCGTTTACAGATGACACATCTTGCTAAAACGGACTTTATTAATTGCCGTCCTCGTACAATCCAAAATCGTTTACGTACTTCATAAAGTGTCGCATTAAAACCACTATGATGAAGAGTTTTATGAAACTTCATTATTAGTAGTTTACTTAAATGTGCATTTTTCGATAGAATAACGGGATGCTTGAGGTCGAAATCTTCTCTTAAATTTTGAAGACGTCCACCCAAACGCATCAATTCATGTTTATCTAAGAAAGGGCTTAAAGTTGAAATACTCGATTTCCGTTCAATGCCCTGACCCTTTAGTAAGCTGTTAATCTCCGAATAATAAACCTCCCGCTGAGCTTTTTCGGCCCTTTTAAATTCGTTTAAGGTTAAGCTCTTTATTTCTTTATTATTTCTGGTTCTTAAATTTCCTATAAATCGTAAAACATATGCCGTTATCCGCACTAAACGATTAAAATCACTGTATCTGGAGGAATCTATAAATTGATTGCTACCTTTTATAGTGTCGTTATTTAATAAAGACATTTTCGATACTATATCTATCGTTGACGTATCTGTCTCTATTGTATTATCTGGCCACGTTTGTTCACTTTCTAAGATTTCAATAAATTCAGGGTTTTGTTTTCGATTATTGATTAAATGTGTTCGTATCACGGAATTTACAAGAAACGGGCTACATGTAACTCCGAATGTTACTCTATTCATACGATACGTTTTCAGTTCATTGTCGTTATTGTACCATAAGAATCGATGTGCGTCTTTATCGTCGGAATGTAAATAAATTTGTAAAAATGCTTTCTCAATGTCAGCCGTAATTCCGATCTCGCCTACACGAAAATTAAGTAAAATCTTAATTAAATCTGGACTTAAATTAGGCCCCTTTTCTAATAAGTCATTCAACGATTTTTGTCCCGGGGCATGTGAAGACGCATCGAAAACCACTCGTAAACGCGTTGTTTGTTTATCTTCTCTAAAAACCGGCCTGTGTGGCATGTAGTAAACACGATCGCCATTTGTTTTTCCAGCATCACCGCGGGAAATTAACTCGGCATAATTATTATCCAACATTCCTTTGATAGCAGCGTTATATTCACATATTTTGTTAATATTGGTCAATTTAAACTTTAACCTTTGAGCACGAATTCGGGCACTAATTAAATTATCATTTTCACTCACTGCATCCTCATTCTTCCACGGTAACGCTACTAAATATCGATCATCACATTTATGAACGTTATTTTTCAAAAAATTATCAAAAAATTTCTTATCGTCGTCTGCTTCTTTGGATATACCTATTGTTTCCAAATCCCACATACTTTCAATCGCGGCTACTGTTTTTATAACTGTCGCATGTAACACTGTTTGCAGATTTACTCCTATGGTTGTAGCATCAACTGGTATGGGGCCATGCAAAGCATAACCAAATTTCGTGTCCACCGCTACTAAACCTTTGTTTAGACAAATATTCTTTCCTGTCACTACTGTCCAGTAATTGTCTGCCCCAATAAGGATACTAATTCCATCAACAATTAACGCTCGATCTATATTAAACGGGATATTGTCCGCAAGCTGCAAGTTTTGATACTCTACCACGCTTTCTTTAGGTATATGTAAATCATCCATGCAAATTTCTGAAACTTCCACAGCCTCAATCGTTAAAATTTCATCTGTATATTGTCCCTTCAAAGTAATTAAAACGCGGTTGTAAAGCTTAGAGGGTATCGATGCACTATTTCCAAACGCGGCAATACGAACCCTATGTTGTCCAACAACAGGTAAATTTAATACCCTTGATAGATTCTCCTTAATAAATGAAAGTTGACTGCCGCCGTCCATAACTAATCTGATTAACTTCTTTGAATTTTCGCCAAAGGCATAAACACAAGCCGTTTGCAATAGCACATTTTTGTTTACGTTTGTCATCAAACTGGACACCGACGGCGCCGAAGTGTTCATTGAACTCTCGCCTTTCGTTAATTTCATTGTAATACCTGTCATCTCAGCGTTGTGTCTATCTTTACCTGGCTTAAAGCTTGGGTCGCACATAGTTGTTGCGTGCCTACCCTTGCATTGTTTACATCTTAAGAATCTATTTTTACAATATTTAGCACTATGGTTATTTCTCGTACAACGGTAACAATTTCCTGCTGCCTTTAGAATTTCTTTCTTCCTTGTTAAAGGTACATCTGTGTCACACATTTCGGTTTTATGGTCTTTCTTGCAGAAAGCACAGCATTCAAGACGTTTGTTCGGCGTGACTAATAAACTAGACGCAGTTCCTTTGTAATGCGTTCTCCTTTCTGTTGGGAGCATCTTTTCTTTACAATCTGCATCCGGTATTAAAGCTTGTCCCAAAGACTCGATTTCGTTTTTAAGAAACTGCAATAAATCCTTTACCTGGCGATCTGCCTCTTCCTCTGACCTTGATGATGAACTTTCTAAATTATTCGCAATAATTTCTAGATGATTGGATGATTTCATTTTCATTTGTCGATAAAATCCTAAACGCAATTCCGTTGGTCACGACTTAATGAGAGTCGACTTTACGATTATGTTATACTGAAAACTAGATACTTCTAATATTTCAAGAGCACGCATAGCTGAAGTAATTAGATTGTAATTCTTCCTTAAAGTGCTTACGTCATTTTTAGATTTTACAGGTTCGATTTTCATAATGCTATCAATATATTGTTCAATTAGCCGTTCCACATTTCCAAATTGATCTTTTAATATATTTAAAGCTTCTTCATAAAATGCTCCAGATGGAGGAAATCCCTCAAATGTTTCAGCGGCCCTTCCCGTGACATACATTCGCAGGTAGTTGAATCGATCTCCGTTCGTTAATTGTTGATTGTCGTGGATCATACTTCTGAATTGTTCCCAGAAAGAAAGCCAGCCCTTTGCAGTACCATCATACTTCGCTAACTGTACACATTGAAGTTTCACTGACGTAAAGGACGGCCTACTTGTTTCGTTACTTACTGGTACCGTATTCGTTAAATTCGAGTCAACCTCTATCTGCGATTTTTCTGGACATTTTAATCTAAATTCCAACTTAGACATCGTAGTTACAGCAACCTCTTTATATTCATACCTTTTCATTAACTCGTCCTCTAGATTTTCTTTAAGCAGAGGTTCAATTTGCTTATCAATTTCTTTCAGATTGTCACTCGCAAGCTTTAACTTTGACATAGCTGTATAAATATCTTCAACACTGAAACTACTTTCTAGCATAGAATTTATATTATTAACTGTTTTAGTTAAGTGCGTTCTACAAATTGTCCGTTTTACTTGTTCCATCATGAAACCTCGATAGTATAGCCGTCTGTTAAATATTCGCGTTCCCGTTTCGTTATTTCGAATATTTACGTTAAAGCTCGTTTATATTTATCACCAGATCTTTCCGGGTTTCGGCACCAAAAGCTGATGTAATGCAATAAACAACATCAAGTTTAAAGAAAGGTTTATTTAAATATAAATCAAGCTAAACGACTACACATTATGAGAGCTTCTTACGTTCTCCGTGTCTCTGAACAACAAGTTACAGTAACCCCTTACTTACTCCCTCTACTACTCTTAGGTCCATCGACGCACGCAGAAGGCCTGTAATATTTTACACAGGTGTTGCCCATGTCACGTGAGGAAAATAGCGGATCCTGCGATCATGCAAAAAGTATGTATGTATTACCAGGTCACCAAAGTTGCTGCATCGGTGTAGTGATTGGCTGCGCATACAAGGTCATTAACCCGGCTTTTAGAATTTTTGTGTTTGCACAGTGCGGTCGTATAGATAGTTTTATGACGGTCTTTTTGGTCTTGGAACAGTGTCCTTTCTTTGTAAGCAGTCCATTTCTTGACATTTATAGTCTTATAGTATTGAAAAATGTTTTCCCAAATATCGTAAGTAACTAGGACAAAACACAAAACCATTACATATATGAGTGGGGCAACAATTAGTGGTAATTTATAATCTTTTTGCAGAATCGGTTCGAAAACAAACACGGAACGTAACATCGTAAATTGAAATGAATTCATCCCATGTCGGTTGTATCTGTTTATATATAAAATTATCTAATTACGTCACGGTTCTTCAAAGTTTTTCCAGTAGAATTAGAATCTTACTCACCTACTTGGTGTAACATTTCTGAGAATAACTACAGTTATTAACTCACTAGTGTCGAATCGCCGCGCTCAAATCCACGTCCATCCTTGTCCGATTCACGGGTTAATCGTGGCGTCGCATCCTATCCTGCAGTAACACGAAAAGAAAAAACCGATTTTGCGACATTTTAAATATTCGCGCGGCTTCCTAGAATAAATGTGTGTTTATTTAATTAGAGTATTTGTGACAAATTTTCTTTCTTAATAAAGTACCAATGACTTCTAAAACCTGTTTTAATTAAAATTCATAAAGTGACTTAAAATAATATTTTGGTACACACGGAAGTCAATTTATGTGTTTAATTAAAGCTTTAATTGCTTTATAATGCAAACAATTTGTATTTTAATAATTGTAATAAAAGATTAGTTTTCACGGCAACCAAAACGAATTCTACCGCATACCAATAAAGAATAAAGCGTTAGTTTTTATCAAAATTAATATGGCTCTTAAGCTAAAAAGAAAATGTTTTATGCATGGGGAATTAGGTAATTAATTGCACACGGCAAGTTGATAAATAATAAGATATTATAGTTAGCGAGATGAAATAATAATTTATACTTTTTTATGCAAAGTCCAAATGATCATTTCAAATCGAGCTAGTAATTGAAAAAAAGAAAATATAAAGTCTTGGACAGGACTTGAACCTGCATCTTAGTCTTTCTAGGACCATGTATTTACAAATTACGCCACCGAGACCGATGACGATAATTGGAAAATCTACAAATCTAAATCGTGTACATAACTATACATCAACCTAACTTTCAATTGCGTTTAGCATTTTTGTCAATCATATCTGAGATTGTCAAATTTTTGACTTATGTCAGTTATAGACAGGAAACAACGCTTAACGTGAAATCAACTGATTAATTTATACATATAAATAGAAATATGTTAAAATCAGCTGATTTCACGTTAAGCGTATTGGCTACCTTAAAAAGTCGCTTCCAAGGCGCAATACAAATTGAAAGTACTCATTCTTCTGAACTTTAAAATTTTCACCTAATGTATTCAAATCAAAGATTAATAAATCAAAATCACTTTCAATTTGTGTCATAAATGTCAAACTTAAAGTTTTTTATTATTTTGACAACGATTCTAGGTCATGGATCAAAACGTAAATAAAAACAATTTTAAAAACGCTGAGTAGTTTAATACCCAACAAAAATTAAGAGAAATACAAGACGAACCACAACAAACATACAGGAAGTATTTACTAATTTATACGTTGTTTTCGTTTTGCAATGAATTTTAGTGGCAACCATGATAAAAACTGCAACTCTAATGATGTTTATTTAATCCAATATAAACCAACGGCTATATAGCAAATATATTTAAAGTATTGTCGCTATCGGGGATGAATCTCTACAAATTTTTAAGTGGGAGTTTTTTAGGTTTTAGTTTTAATGGTACTCAAATTCATCTTAACCACTTGCATAATTCTGCAATAAGTTTCAAAGACTTCTAAGATTTAATTTTGAGAGGTCTAAAATTTTATTTGAGGATTGACGGGGAAAACCCTAACAAAGCTTAATCAAAATTAATTAAAAGTTTTTAGTTTTTTAATAAGAGTTCTCTAAAACAAACTGGAAACTGCTCAAGCAAGTAAATTAGAATAAGTAGTAAATCACTTTCTGACGGTTGAATAGCGTGAGCGATAGGAACAAAAGTGCAAGTACAAATTGATGTCGGTAAGAAACCTATTTGGCATTTTAGTGAGGTAATCTTTCACTTTCGTTAAAATACAATTGAGAAAGTTCAACGAACAAACATAGTACCACCACCTGCATCATATTCTCTGTGATGTTATATGGAAGAAGTACTATTATCTTGCTGAGACCTGAAGGGTTGAACCCCTCGGAGAAGCTATAACAGCTGTTGCTTTTATTCTAAATTTGTGTCATTGAATAGGTGTGAGCACATATGCTATTTTTGGCAATATTCCAACAAAAATTACTTTCCTAAATTTTTCAAGCAATAAAAAGTGTATGCCTACGGTTAATTTGCTAAGAATAAAATATGTAGTTAGCCCCAATAAACTGATTATGATAATGCAATTTTTTCCTCTTCATTGATGTCGAGGTAAAGTTCAGTTTAGATGCCATTTGAAGATATCTTAACCTTTGTACGTAATTTATATCTATAATTCGTCTATACACAAACACCTTATTTGAAATTTTAAATTCTTAATTATACGAATCAGTAAATATTATGCACCACCTTTGACTGGTACATCTCCTTTGGAGTCTTTTGCTTATAAAATGGGTCGTTACTTGGTCCGGCTTTGTCAGCATTTGCAAATAAAGCTTGATAGTCACTTTCATGAACTGATTTTAAATGTTTTAAATTGGTTGAGCTTGAATATTTAATTTTGAATTCCACCTTGCGTTTTTTCTTTTTACACAATAAACAACACGCAGTTTTTGTATCATTTGAAATAACACCAAACTCATAAATTGTTTAAATTTGCTGCGGGATGTCGACCCGGTTGTCATATGAAAACGTAGGTTTGTTTGACTATCAGCAGCACTATTACCGCTTTAATTGGGATTATAATTAGGGTATTTTACGCTATCGTCGCTATCTAAGTCTGACATGATAGTTATTACATCAAACAACACTATTATATATGAAGCAGGTAAATATTATTTTATTTGTTATATATTTGTTATACTTGATAGTCTATATACTATAATAAAAATAAGTCTTATTATTAAATTCAGATAAAGGTAGTCTTGAGTATAAAGTTGTCATCGACGAACTGAGACTGGGAAACTTGAGCAAAGTTTTTAAAAATCTAAGGTACTACAATAACCAATTCCTAGAAAGTACAATTACCATAAAAACTAACTGCTTTCTACACGGACTTGCATCTGCACTGAAACTATTATGTATAAAATGTACGAGGGATTATAAGGAATGGGTGCATGCAGCTTTTCGGCAATCTACGAATTTAGTGAAGATACGCGATGTTTTTAAACAACCTTACAACATTTTTAACTTGTAGCTATAAAACTATAAATTTATACTACGAAAGCGATTAAGGACAACATGCGGCTGAAAAATTTGCGCATATAAAAATATAAAACAGGCGTATGATTTTATGAGGTGAGTAAATCAACAGACAATTTTTGAAAAAAGGGTTGACAGTAAATCCTACAATAAACTGAAAATAAAAATTTGTTGCAAGAACGCATTGACATCGATTGAACTTTTATGTAAACCGAGTGTACGCTTAACGTACCTTATAACCTTATCACAAATATGCGTTCGCTTTATTTTCTCGTTCTTACTTCAAAGAATTTTACTAAAATTACCTACTTGATATTAGAGAGTTATGGCAAATTCATTCCAAGCAGACTTTATTAAAAGAATCTTCAAATAAGGTTATCCTTTATTAAAAGTTTGCTAGTGTTTTTTCCTTTACTCTTTATTTTGACACATGTGTTTACTAATCTATGTCTATAGGTTATGTTTTAAAAATGAATAAAGAATTAATCTCTTTTGTAATAAGGTTACCTATAATACATGTTTACCTATATTGGAAAAGATCAAAAAAAGTTGTATTCACACAAAAATGAACCTTTTCTTTATTATTTGAGTCTTTCTTTTCCCACTGATTCGATAACGTTTGTGTGTGTTGTCAAAGTGTTTTCACGGAATACCGTTCGAGTTTACTTCAAGACACTGTTTTCTATTTTTTCCCAAGCATGTAGCATATCTGTTTTCAGCATTACAAAAAGCATCCTCGTATTTAGAGCGTTGACGTTTTAATTTTTCGTGTTATAAACATGGACGTTATATCTCTAAATTTAGTTACGGAAACAACACTACCAAAAACCATTTAATTTCACAATATTTATACAGAAAGCAGACAATTATATGTAAGTTTGTACGGTAAGCATTTGATATATGCCAAAATTAAGGCGTCTTAAATAAAACAATTCCTTGCCTGTATTTCAATTAAATAAAGTGCCCTGTATTTTAATAAAGTACAAACATTAAACGTGCGTTAATTGCGCATGTGTAAATGTCAAATAAGGAAAACTTGATTAAAAAATTGGTAAAATGAACGTTGCAAGAACTCTCTTGTGTTTTAAGCGGTAGACATAAACTATACACGCGATTGATAGTATCGACGTTCGCCGCATGATTGAAATGTGAAGTATATACATATACATAATATAAATCGTGCAAACTTTTGAATTATGAATAAGTAAATCACCTAGTTTAATGTTCCTGGACAATTTTAACTTGCCTAAAGTACAATATGAGGAACATTAAATAGGACTATAAAAAAAATTTGGGATAAGAAGTGAGGTATAATATCACGTCTCCTTTACACCAAACAAGACGGAAAACTGATTGTTAATGGGTTCATGAAAACACTACGTGAAAATATAATTAAAAACGTTTACTTACTCAATGTGAGATAGAAGTGAAAGGACGGTGGGGTATCTACTGGTGCGTTTTTCGGCCCGAAAAGTTCGAACCGGCCTGTATCATTTGGCCCGGCCCCGCCCGAAAAAGATAGGCCAGGGCCCGGATCCGAATAAAGTAGTCAACGGCCCGACCCGGATTCGAGCGCGAAATTGGGTCGGGCCGGCCCGAAAGCCCAAGCCCGAGTCCATCCCTATTCTTTTCTTGTCATGATACAGCTCCTTTCAAAATTGGGCGAAACACGACCTTAGCATATAAGATGACACGGTTCCAACCTGGAACCATAAACATTTAGAAGACTCGATTAAGTAGGAAATCCAGGTGAAAGACGATTAGCTAAATGATTCAGTTTTAAAGAATTTATAGCTAGCGGATTATTTAAGCAACTTGCTTTGTTGATATGTAAGTCAACAAGGTTAATTTTTTGCTGTAAAACAGAGAAACAGTTTCTCATACAGAAAATACAAGTTTTTCTGGACAATTTTATACCTTTATAAACTCGGTTATTGGTTTTCTATTCATAACGCAGAAACGAAGATGTTATTAAAAATCGCTTTAATAAATTATTGCCTAAAGGATCGATAAGTTCGACGGTATAAATTAACGCCAGCTGCGTGGTATGCACCTGAGCCGTTAACTGACTTCGCACATTTGGGTTTGCCACAAACCGTACCTGTGCGTACAGGGTTTACGTATACAAATATCTATTACGACAAACTTCTTCTTAGCACTTTCTGTAACATGAAAATATAGATGAATTTGTCAAATTTAGTAATAGTTTTCCAATTTCTAAGTTGTGATTTCAGTTTCCAGTAGCTAGCAACTGTTACAGATTTGGAACAAACAATTATGTAGGAAGCATAAGAACATTACACCAACCTGTGCCTTGTCGTTCGTTATTCATTCACATTAAATGTGAGCAAATACATAGCACAAAAGCTTTTAGATGGATTTTTCTTACAGAGAGAGATTTATCTTAAAATAACCTATAAGCGTTTTCACTACAAGTGCAACAAACAGTTTCAATATGAAAGATATTTTTACTTCGCTATCAACGTCGGGAAAAACCATTTAGTTTGAAAGGTAAGCCATCACGCTCGCTCCAAATCGCCCTCTGATCACAGGCTGTAATTCTGCTAACATCCCGGTGCTCTAATACAAATGTGGGCTTGCAAAGCACGTGTTTAATTTCAAGGAAAGCGTTGGCAGTATTTTATGAATACTAAACGAAAAATCCGAAGTAATTTAGCATCCATAGTGAATTAAAGCATATAACTCATCGCTTTACAAATAATTGTAGTCGTTCAAATGCTACTTGCCACATGGTTTGGTAAATAAACGGATTCCTTATATCTATCCTGAATTGTTTATGAGGTTTCTATAAGTAATCTAAGCCTCTTTTAAAACACTACCCATTATTGAGGATATTACTAATTTCTTTCCAATCACATCACGGAAAGACCGACACCATCACGCTACTCCAATATTTGCAACCCTAGATTTCAGAGAGCAATTTTCTCATCGCTTTTGCGTATTTAAAGCTTTTTCCCTTTGCAGCGTTAAGCGTTAAATGAGGTTTCTTTCTAAATTGATAAACGTTATTTGTCAGCTCACCCATTTTCAGAAATATGAAGTGTATGTAGGCATATTTGTAGTATTACAGTTGCTTTCATAGAAATAAATTCCTAACAAGTGGATTTCAATGGAAGTCCTTCAATGAGTTTGGTGCGTCAATGGAACCTTAAAAATGTATGATGCCCATGATAGAATAAATTACTTGCTACAGATTATTGCTATTAGTAACTAACTCTGTTATTTCATGCTGTTGACACCAAATAGTTGACCTTAATGTATTTACAAAACCTTTTTAGTGCTTTAGAAGGTAGTAAATGTATACCTTAGCGACAAAAAATACACATGATTGTTGAATTTTACCAGAAGAGCATTTTTCAAGTCATTATGCTGGAAGTAATAATTTCATTGAAATGTAGTGCGTCTGATGAGCAACGGTTTGTGATTGTAGTATTGAAATAAATTTTAACTTAGAGAATTTTTAAAAACTTTTAATCTTCCAAAGCCTCATTCAGTTTTTGAGATGTATGTTTAATGGTGGGAATATTAAAGGAAACTTTATATGTGTTACAGAAATTGAACGGTCTTGCGTCAGAGAAATTCAGTGCTATGTAAGAAAGAAGGTCGAGAATAGTGTAATAAAAAAAGTGGTGGTAGTATACGAAGTGGTTAACGTTAGCTAACACTGAATTCAACTATGCGTAAAAAGAAATATAATTGGCCGACGAACAATAACCCAAATGATAGTAACATGCACTTCTAGCGTTTCCTAGAACATGAGTAGGTGGTGAAACTAACCCTGGACGAGGACGGGGGCAGGTTGGTTATGAACCTAGTGGACTGTTGCTAAAACTAATTCAAACAATTTGTGTGAAATTTAATTAATTAATCATTTTGTTTCAATATTTGTGTAAATAATTATATTTCAAACATTTATGCCAATCATGTATAACCTCATAAAACTCTGAAAATAGAAGTCACAACGTTTATTTCAAATAGTTTGCAAACATTTACTTTTGAATCGAATAACTTAATCGCACTTCTAAAATGAGTAAAAATGTTGGTTAACAAGCGAATGCAGAAAAAACAATAATTTAAAGTTACAAGAGGTCGTTAACACAGGGTGTCCAGAAACGCTCTTCACAAAAGATAGCTGGAAGTTCTGAAGATCATTTCATGTCGATCTGACGTAAATCTTGTAATGCAAACATGCTTGCTAAGAGAGCTAGAACTCTTTAAAGATGCCAATCGTATGACGTAGAAACGATTCTTAAATTGTGGTTATATTTGGATGAGGTGGTAGACATTTTTATTCATAACTTTCTGTCTTTTAAATTTTGCAATTTACACATAGCGTTTAACAAATTTTGTTTTTGCTACAAATGATTAATTCTCTTGTACCTAAGGTCGCTATGATGCACCGTTTAAAAAAAAATTGATTTAAACTTTTCATGTGTCAATGATACGTTTTCCTTGATTAACAAATTCATTTTTAAATTGTGAAAGATGGCTCTGGAAAATGAATATAAAAACTCGAGTGTCCCATGACAAACCACAGTATCTGACATTTTTATAAAATTTGGGATTTCTTCATTGCTGCACTTACGGGATATCATTCTATACATATGGCTTGACCAAGACCAAAATATCTTGCTCTAAGCATGAGATATTGTTGGCTGCAAAACGCAGTACATGCAAAATTTTATAGCATTGCCATCTCAAAACACAGTAACTACTTTATCACTAATCAAAACCCAGTATATGTATCCTGTCGTAGAGATATCGGGCTATGTTAGGTAAATCACAATTCTATGACAGTTCTTTACGTGCAGCTGATATAGCTAGTACGTTGAATAAGGGATATACAATTAATTAGCAACCTTGCATAATTCTTCAGTTTTACTTTGTACATCGTTGTTTGTGTGGTGAAAATATTTAGTCACTAAAGTTCTTTATTGTTTTATAACTAAATTAGTTTCTTTGTGGTGATTAACTTTTTATGGATTGATTTGATAAACTATGAATCAAACAAGGAGTAGAGGGAAACGTTTAGTGCAGCTTGCGCTAAGCACTTAAATATCGTAAGTAAAAGCATTAACAAAACATGAAACTTATGACACATTTTTTTTCTTTCTTCTTAATCTTCTCTGGGAATGAAACCACTCATAGTTTTTAAAATCTATTTATTTACGTTTCGATCCATGACCTAGGATCGTTGTCATGGATCGAAACGTAAATAAAATAGATTTTAAAAACTATGAGTGGTTTCATTCCCAGAGAAGATTAAGAAGAATGCTAAACAAACCACAACAAACATACAGGGAGTATTTTTTTTCTTATTTATAACTTGTGTTTTTGCATTTAGGGTTGCTAGACTACAAAATCAATTAAAAACATCGCGCTTCTTTTAAAGCGCTGGAAAACATTTTGGCAACTCTAAAATGGTATAAATACCTTCAGTTCATCACCACATTTCTTGCATTACAGCTACCAAATAAATAATAAAGAATCTATTAGTCATACTGAAACACAACAAAATGAAACCGTTCTTGGTGTAGCAAATGTGGCAAGTAGTGTTGAAAACCATTCTCGTCCCGGAACTTCTGATTGTGATTTCAGGTATACTATTTGTATCAATAATTGCTTTTTATTAGTGATTTAACTGTAGGAGATAAATTGGGCTAGTTCAAAATTATAGTTTGGGATATAATTTACTTTCCTTGGTTTATAATTATTCAGGATCTGAATCTTCCATACATGATAGAATTGCGGACCCCGATTTCAACATAAATAATATTGAAGATGATCAAACTATGGTTACTTTAAATGAAACCTCGGATGGTGGGTTACTATAACAATCGCTATAATCGTCTGTTTGCGTGTATTGACTACAATCTAAAACACTCATGTTCCTTTGCTGCAATGTACTGTTTTGTTGCAGCAGTGAAGATGCCGAGAAAGAAATTGAAAAGCTTGAGATCAATGAGAATTTAAATAAAGATACTGAACAAGTAAAACAACACAAGAAAAAGATTAAACTATTTGAAAAAGAAAAAATCGATAACAGTTAATAGGAAACACCCCATAAAATTATCAAAATGTGCACATAAGTGCAAAAGGAATTGTACCAAGTTTACAAATGAAGAACGACAAAAAATATGGGATAATTATTGGTCAATGAACTATACAAATAGACGAAAATGGATGGCAAACTGCCTGCAGTTAGTTAGTGTAAAACGAAGAGCTATACCTCAATCATTTACTGAAACACCTTATCGTAGAAATGAGAGCAGAAAGTTTTACATGCAAAAATGAGATAGTTCAACTCTATTGAGTTTGTCTTAAATTTTTCTGAGTACATTAGGACATACCAATGATTCAGTAATAACAGAATTAAGCAATGCAATTAAGAAGAAACCGCTCTGTTCTGCAGTGAAGGAAAATAGAGATGGGGCTAAAAAAATAGTATTGATTTTGAAGTTATAAAAGAACATATTAACTCGTTCAATCCTTATGTAAGCCACTACAGAAGGTATAATGCACCAAACATAAGGTACTCACCCAGAGAGTTGAATGTCTATAAAATGTTAGCCGATTTTAAATCGAAACATTATAGTACAATTTGTGGTCGAGAAACGTGCAGGAAAACTTTAAAATAAATAAACATTTCGTTTCATATGCCTAAATCTGATATTTGTATTAACTGTTTAACATATAGACAATGAAAGACAGGCGCAGATGCTACAGATGATAATACTGAACTGGAAGAAAAGTTTGAGTTTCATAAAGAACGTGCTAAAAAACGCATCAAAAGAATATGCTAAAGATAGAGATCTTCCAGAGTCTCCCGGGTTACGAGTGTATTGCATGGATTTTCAGAAAATCATTTTGTTACCTGCAATGCCCGGTATTAAAGATTGCTATTTCACAAGTCGGTTAGTGTGTTTTAATAAAACATTTGCTGGTTTAAAAAAATTGGTATATACAACTTACTGTAGCATGTAGCATTAAGCAACCGTCAACCGGAGTGCACAAAGCATTGTCGACTCCATTTTAAATGTCATTGAACATGAAAGAGATGCATCTGACCTTAGTTTTTGGGCAGACAACTGTGCTGCCCAAAATCAAAATTGGTTTTTATTTACTGCTGCCATTACTATTGTTAATGATATTTATGGAGGTCCGATTAGTATAACGATCAAATACTTAACTAAGGGACATACCCACATGACTGCAGATTCTGTTCATGGGAACAGAAAAATACTTGTCAAAATTTGGAAATGTCTAGGATTATAAGGATCTCAAAAATAGTATTAGAAAATGTCGAAAATATCTGGAAGTAGTTGATGTGCAGGTGTTTAGAAAATGGAAAAAAAGGAAAAGCCAAACTAAAAGGAAATATGATCCCTTATTCAGTTTTATTCTTAGTGATGTTGTAAAAGTTTGCTTCGAAGATAATCCTAGAAAACTAAAATATAAAAGCAACTTTGACCAAGTTCAATATATGGAAATAGATTTTCTTCAAAAGAAATTTGATTTTTCGAAAGGGGCAGAAATTATTAGCATACCTACAGGTATTCCAAGGCGAGAAAAAGATGCAATCGTAACTATACTCGTACCATTGATGCCATCTTATAGCCAGCAATTTTGGTTAACTCTGCCGGAGAACGACTTTGCTAAAAATTTGGTACACGAGTTTGATAACGAATAAACTCCTAAATTTTAATTTTTGTATTGTGTTCATTTTTATTGTAAAGCAGTGTTTTCATACTTACCTTTTATTGTATATAGCTAATAATTATAGTTACTATGTTTTGAGCGCTAATATTAGTTTATTGTAAAGATACTGTGTTTTTAATGGTAAAATTACTTTTTAATTTGAACTTACTCTGTTTTGCGTGGTATTAGTTAAATAGCTTTGTATTAAAGCCCGTAAGCAAAACAATGTTCTCAGTCTAGCATAAGTGTACAAGGGATTTATCTCCTAGTTCTTTTGAAATGCATAAACCAAGCATTTTTACATTTAGAACACGATATAAAAGTTAAACTTTTAAAAGAGAGCTTAATAAAAAAGTTTAAAGCTAAATAACTCGCAACTTTTTATTTAACACATCTGTGTTTTGTCTTGGGACAACCGAACTGTATGAATATCACACTGTTCTGGTGTCATAAACTGTTTCCAATTAACAATTTGACATACCTATATGCCGCTGCCTGAGCGCTGCATTGCATTTCACTACACAGTAAATGCATATCGACATATTCTTCGTTACTAAACCAAACAATCACAATAACCTTAAATTTTTGGTATTTGAAAACTAAAACTAATATAACACTAAATAATAAATATATCTTTACTTAAAATTATACCCCATTCCACGAGAGAATAAAGAAGAAGGCAGGTCATGCTGAGACCTATTTACGCCACCATAATGTCACGAGTAGAAAGTTCAAATTCAAATTCAGAATCAAATAAAAGACAACCATTAATAAAAAAAATTTTTAATGTAGCTATACATAAAACTTTTTTATCCGTTATGTTAGCTCATACCAATTCTATAGGATTAAACCTACAAAGGTAGGGGGTTAATTGAAGCACTATTCGTCCGCTATTTTTCACCAATTCATCAATGACATATGTTGCATGATGCTTCCAATGTGAGTTACGAATAACCTTGTGCTTTTCCCGAGAAATTTTTATGTCCGTTGACAAACCTTCAATAGCTGCTTGCCTAGCAGTAACTGGTATCTTGCCAATCTTTATTTTTAACTTGTGTTGCATTCTATGTTTCGTCCTAGTAATTCACTTTACGGCTTTCTTTGCGGTATTGTCTTATTAATGTTAAATCGTTTCTCCACGTACACGCTTTTAAATCAGCATGAATTTTCTTGTTCTTGTGTCATAGTTAAATCCAATTGTAACCAGGATTTTATGGTAACAAGCGATTGAGGTTTGATAACGAATCGTCATTAGTAATTTCGCGTAGCACCTTTTTAACAGTAGGCATCTCACTACGAAAGTAGAGGCAGTGAACATATCTTAGAATCGCTAGATTATCCGTTTAGTCTAGTTTTTGTTTTAATAGACGTTGCATTACCGTCGAATCAATTTCTTTGATGCTTTAACCAATGTCAAGTTCTATTGCAGTCTTCTTTACAGTTGCAGTTCTATTAACTGCTTCGACATGTTTTATACACAAATTATGTCATTAGCTTCTTACCACTTTTGATTGATTTTCCTTTGGGGTTCTTTCAATTATCACAATACGTACCTGTACAGTACTGGAACAGTTTGCTTTTAAATTTTATAAACAGCAAGCACTAACACAGTGTCACGTAATTTAAATCTATCTGTCTGGAATTACTGACGTACTTTAGTAGGCAAAGGAAAAAAAATTTATTCAAGCTGAAAGTACTGCATACGTTAGAACAAGGTGACAATGACTGAAAGTTGAAATATTGTTTATATAGGCTCAAGAAAATCAGTTGAATGATGGAAATTTTCTGACGAATATTCTGTACACAGACAAGTTGCCTTTACAACGTATGGGGTGGTTTCAAAATGGTTACCACTGCTCTACAGAGAATCCGCACTAGGTAAAAGCAGTATTGTCGGAAAATTAATGTGTGATGTGGAATACTAGGCGACTTATTAAAAAGGTCTTTTTTTAACTTAAGTTGGCATGTTGGCCGATTTTTAGAGTGAGTTTTAAACAATAAACTTTGAGTTCATTACGTGAATTTCCAATTGCAGTGCGACAAGATATACATGCAGGACAAAAATTACCAACTAATTAAAATGATATTTCAACAACATGCCAGAAGACGATACTAGTGGAAGATGCCAGGAAATATAGGAAGATATTAGAAGATTAAATTTTGTTAGACAACGGTTTTGGAATCAAGAAAAAGACTGTAGAAACTACTCCGAAAGCAGATATAGACACTGTCTACAACATCGTAATTATGAAGGCCGCTCTTAAAATTAAAAATCTGAAAAAGAGGAACGGAGTAAGACACTTTGACTTAGAGAAACTAAAAGATAAATATATCCACAAAAGATTTGAAAAAAAATCAAATGAATTACTGAAAGATATCGGAAAAATTTCTTTTACTAAGGAGGTAGAAACAGAATGGAATAACATTAAATCCAGCTTAGACATGGCAGGAAGAGATATTCTGGGGTATACACAAAAAAATAGTAAACCATGGATAACAAGGAATATCCCGAATCTAATAGAAGAAAAACGAAAATACAAAGATAGGTCAGATGAAAAACAGAAAAACAGAAATACAAAACCATAAAATTGGAAATTATTCGCAAATGTAGGAAAAACAAAGAACAATGGATTGATGAAAAGTGCAAGGAAGTACAAACTAATAAGAAAATAGGAAAAACAGACGAATCATACAAACTAATTAGAATAAATTTTAGGGATATAAAAACGTATAGCAAAAATATAAGGGACACGGGAGGAAACGCCATTATAGAAAATATAGAGAAAATGGATAGAAGGCAAGAATATATAAGGAATTTATGTACAGGAGAGGAACTAACAGCATTAGTTCAAGGATCAGACATTGAAAACGATAACTTGGAATATTTTATACTTAGAGATGAGTTTGAATTAGCATTGAAAGGTCTGAAAAAGTGTTAGGCACCTGTTACAGTTAAAGTGCAACCAGAAGCTCTAAAAACCGCTGGACAAGCAGTAACAAAACGTCTATTTCAACTTGTAAGCTTTATGTATGGGACAGGCGAGATACCTAAAGATTTCAAACGTAACATCATAGTCACTATACCAAAAATGTGAAAATTTTCGAACAATAAGTTTGACGGAACATGTGTCACATTTGGAATAATTATACAGGGACAAACGAGTGATATGCTTAGATTTGCAGACGATACAGCGGTATTAGCATCTAGCAAGGAAGAGTTAGAAGCTGCTCTCAATGAAATGGACGCGGTTCTAACAGAGAGATACGGTATGAAAATTAACAAAAGTAAAGCTAAAGTACTTGTATGCAAAGGAGGGAAAAATCAAAAACAAGAATATAAATATGTAACACGAACTTACAAGAGGTTAAGGATTTCTGCTACCTAGGAAGCCAAATAACGCAAGATGGGAAAAGCACAAAAGATATAAAGCAAAGATTAGCACAAGGTCGTGCTACATTTAACAAGAAAAAGCAACTACTGTGCTCAAAGGCCAAATACATAGAAACAAGGAAACGATTGCTCAAAACATATGTGTGGAGCACAGCACTGTACGGCTGTGAAGCCTTTAAAATGTGGTGCTACAGACGTATGATGAAGATATCATGGACAGACAAAGTTAAGAACGAAGAGGTACTAAAAATGGTAGGGGAAGAAGGAAATATGTGGGAAACGGTAAAAAATAGGAGAGATAGAATGATAGGCCACATACTACGGCATGAGGGAATAGTGCGGAATATACTAGAAGCAGAGATAGGAAAAAAGAGAAGAAGAGGTAGACCTAGGTTAGACTACTGCACACAGATAGTGAAAGATGTAGGCTGTAGGAGTTTCAGGAAAATGTGTAGGCTAGCTCAGAAGAGAAATCAATGGAGGTACGCATTCAACCAGTCCCAAGATGGATAAATTAATGACGAAGAAGTACCTGCACTTAAACATGATATTTATTATAAGCAACTACAAGCATTGGATGGGCAATATACGTAAATATACGTAAATGAAAGTTAGATTTATGTATAGTTGTGTACACGATTAAGATTTGTAAATTTCCCAACTGTCGTCATCGGTCTCGGTGGCGTAATTGGTAAACGCATGGTTCCGGCAAAATCAAGATACAGGTTCAAGTCCTGTCCAAGACCTTATATTTTCCATCTTTCAATTACTAGCTCGATTTGAAATGATCACTCAACTTTGCATAAAAGTCTAAGTTATTATTTCATCTTATTCACTGTAATATATATATATATATATATATATATATATATATATATATATATATATGCATATACATATTGCAGTGCATATTCTCTGGATTATGCCCCTGCGAAAGCTAAAAAATTTTTTTTAACTACAATATCTCCAGAAATAGCTCCCCTAAATCAGCATACGACGGTTAGCTCTGTTTCCAGCTTCTTCAGAGGTACTTACCTATCCTATTCTTATTATTTCACACTTAGACTACCAATTACAATTACTAACCAAATATTTCAACGAAACATACAACCTTTTTTATTCGCACAAATGAAAAGTTTACGTTACTTGCTCAATATTTACAAAATCGAATATAACATCTTTATGAAATTTTACAGTATCAACCATTAACTCCTTTTAATTTAATGAATTTAATTTATTTCAACATCTTTTTATACAGCACCGTTTAAATAAGCACCTACTTGTGCTTTTACACTTTTAATTTAAATTACAACGGACTGCACTTATCACTGATTCAAAATAATTAACGTAGATGTTACCATGTATGTTTGAAGCGAACCGAAGAAGTAAGAGAAGTAAGAGAGGTCTTCTATATCTCCTAGTGTATTTATAAGCGTTGAAACCTCACTCCAGTACTCCCTTTTCATAGAAATTACCTCCACTTTATTTGATTCTGCAAATTTTTCTATAACGATCTTTTTAAAACTAAGAATTTAACGTTCCACTCCGCTTTTCGTCCGAAACACTGGCTGTAATCCCAACTGTTACAAAGCTGCTAGAAATTTCTCTCATTCCACTTACAATCAGTCAAACAGGAAAATTTTTCCCTTTTTAGGTCTAGCATCCAACGATGTTCTCCTCGTCTAACTCTTATTTACCGACTTTATTAATATCTAGCCTCTACAATTTGTCGCGCACTTTAGACGAATGTTTCATCCAACGTCAGTTACTTGTCATCCTTGTCTGCTTTATGCTAATGATATCACGTCTCTACTTGCTTTCAAACCACCTGTTATTTTTGCAGCCTTTGCGTCGACCGTTCTATGTTGTTCAACCCGTAGAATTTCTTAGGATTTGTTTTTACCGAACGCTTTATTTAGTTAAATGGAAAATATGCGTTTACATTATTGATTTTATATACAAAAGCTCTTCCTTATTATTTGATATGTAAAATTGACAACTCTTGAACATTAAAACTAATTATACTCGTATTATCTTTGAGTTTTACATACTACAAAGCTTTCACATTATGCAAATTTAACATGGCGATTTATTAATACACATGTATGCTATTATGCGTTTGTTTTAAGATCAAAACTAATTAATTTGGCGCGTAAATAATTTATTCCTGTTTTCTATATACACGGTCCTTACAAATTACTCTCTTGACTTAACTATGCCTCTTTACATATAATTTACACGATATAATCCCTCTTTTTTATTCAATGAACAACTCCTCGAGTGTTCCTTGAATTCAAATACGAAGACTAATACCTACTAACTAACCTTATATAATATTTATACACACCTATCTATTTATCTAACTCTACCTATACCTATCTATCCAACCTATCACCCTTTATCTAACCCATCCTTACCTATTTCTTTCTATCCCTAATTATTTACACCTATCTTTATTTATAACTATCTATTCACACCAATCACTACTTATCGACTAACTGTTTCTATCTATCACTAACTATTCACACCTATTTTTATTTATAACTATATATTCACACCTATCACTACTTATTGACTAACTATTTCTATCTATGACTAACTCTTCACCTATCACTATTTATTTACATTTATTTCGGTCGATTACTATCTCTTTATTCAACTTACTTTTATTCCTCTATACCTATCTTCCCTTATTTCTTTTTATTTTAGTTCTCTCTACTTATATATACCTAGTTGTATTTATAATGATCTATTACACCTATCACTATTTATTACTCTAACTATTCACACCTAATTCTATCTCTACCTATAACTGTCGCCCGTTATTTATCCTATTCCTAATTCTACTTCTCTATCTACCCTTATCTCTATCTATCAACCTATGTCTATATTTTCATCTATTAGCACGTCTCTTTATTTAAACCTGACTCCTTTCTTGATCCTCCATGTCCTTCTCCTTACGATTTTAATAAACTTCATCCTCGTCTTTCCTCCTGCTATTTCTATACTCATTTTCCCTATTGTTTCACGTAAAATAAAACTATCCTTACTGTCATGATTCTTAAATATTTCTTCCTCTGTCCCTATACTTGTCTGTTTCTCATTCAAAATCACTACCTTTGATGTGGACAAACCAAACGATACCACCTTATCATTTTTACCTTTTCCCTCTATGGAAAGCCCTTTATCTTTTCTAGACCCTTTATGTACTACAGTTACCCCGTAAAAATCTCTTAAATTCAATTTATCAAAATTATCCTTGCCACTTATCTTCCTTATGCCTACTTTCAAATCTTGTGTGTAACCTAACGCTGCGCTCACCTCTACCCCTAATAATTCAGAATGTGCGTTCAATACTGATTGTACCTCTTCTAATCTTTCTTTAGGACATTTAATTGTGTCGATCTCTTTCACCTCGTCTTCATCTACCTCCATAACATTAATACATAAACCCGTGTCATCCTCTGTGTCCTCATAACTTGCCTTCCAGGACAATATCCCATCCCTAATCCTAACTATACTTAATCCTAACTTTACCAAACAGTCGACTCCTAATATCCTTTTAAATTTCAATCCAGGTACAATTATAAATTCCTGCTCACAGCTTACTGAACCTAACTCTACTTTCAATACCACCACGCTATTCACTACCGCAAATCGCTTTTTATTCGGCGCTACCGGTCGACTTTGTTTTTATAGGTATAATCCTGTTACACATTTTTTCCTTAATTTCGTTGACGAATTCCTTCAATACTAAACTCGCCTCAGCTTCTGAATCCAGCAACGATCTTAAATTTTGATCAAAAATTTTAACCTCTATTATTGGCAAACAAAAATTTTCCTTAATTTCTGGCTCAACTTCTTCCTCATTTTTTAAAAATTCTCTAGGATGTTCGTACTTGTACACAAGTAAATCTAGTGGTTTGTCCTTGCTTAAAAATCCTGTCCTTGTCTACTTTCCCTACTAGGTCTTTGTCCTTCAACTAGTTAAGCATATGTCCGTGGCGTCTCTACCCTATCTGTCCTATCATTTTCTGTATTTGGTGTCGTCGTCTGTGTCCCTCTCATGTCCGGTGAATTATTCTGTATTTGTACCATCGGTCTCGGTGCGCGTCCTCTACCTACACTGTTGCTTCGAAAGAATGTCTGTCTTTGTTCCCAGTTCAGTCTTGTAATAAAATTGAAATTCGTTCCCCGTCTTTGATAATTGTCCCTTCTGTTCTCAAATCTAACTGTGTTCACTTGCCTTTCCCTATTCTTGCGAGGTCGTCCACTACTCATATTGTCATCTCTTTGCAGGTACTCTAAAACCATTTCTCTATCTACTATATTCTGCAGCGCTACGTGTTGCCGAACCTCAACCTTGAAGTGTCGTGAAAGATAATTAATAATTTGCCTGTCTGTCAACGGTGGGTTTAATTGTTTCGCAATGCTATACTATCGTATAGCATACTGTTCCCTACTTCCTGCATATTCACCCTTATACTTTCCTGTAAGTAAATCGTCACGTACTTGATCCTGTCTGTGATTGCTCCGGTAATGTTTTAAAAATTTATCTTCAAACTTACTATACGTTTCTATTTTCTGTCCTATAAGATTGTACCAGGCCTCAGCATGGTCTTTTAATAACGCCTTTACTATATTTAATTTTGCCTGTTCGTCAAATAAATTTTCTACTAAGCTCCTAACATTATTTATAAATATCTGCGGTTTTACCCTACTATTCCCATAAAATTTCATTTGTTGATCTAGTGACATATTGCTTGTAACAAATGTGGGACCATCCCCCATTAGCGTCGACACATTTTGTTTTATGCCGCTTACCTTTTTCAACTCTTCATAATTGATCTCGACACGAAACTGTTACCTCCGTCATGTTTACATTTATTTTATCTTCACAAAAGATTCTTACTTCAGTCCTCAATTGTCCCATTTCCTGCCTCTTATATCTCGTTCATTCTTATCAACTCTAGTTTCTACTTCCCCCATTTTTACTGTTAGACTATTTTTGAATTCAGAGAATTACTTAGTCGATTTGTCTATTTTCTCGCTAATTTGCTCAATCTTCCAGTTTGATTCTGCATTCATCCTCTCTATCATTCTTATGATCATCTCATTTCTTTGTTCTCCCGATTCTGTCCTTGATTGATCCACACTACCTCCTGCTTCTTCCATTTTTCCGGATTTTTCAAATGACGCACTATCGTCACTTCCAATTTCTACTCCTTCGCTCCTAAGCCACTCCTTTCTCTGCATACGTTTAAATCACTTCTTCACACACTCAAAAATATTTACAAATTTATACTATACACACACTCTCACTCAGCTCGCCAGTTTCCTGGAATAAAAATTTGGATTTTATTTGGAAATCGAGCCCTCACGTTTGGGTCGCCATAAAAGTGCAGTGGATATTCTCTGGATTATGCCCCTGCAAAAGTTAAAAAAAAATTTTTAACTACAATATCTCCTGAAAAAGCTCCCCTAAATCAGCATACCACGGTTAGCTTTGCTTCCAGCTTCTTCAGAGGTACTTACCTATCCTATTTTTACTCTTTCTCACTTAGACTACCAAATACAATTACTACTCAAATAATTCAACGAAACATACAACCTATTTTATTCACACAGATCAAAATTTTACGTTACTTGCTCCATATTTACAAAATCGAATAAAACATCTTCATGAAATTTTACAATATCAATTATTAACTTCTTTTAATTTAATGAATTCATCTTATTTTAACATTTTTTATATAGTTCAAGTAGATGGGCCTACCTTTAAACACTAAATTGAAATTTACTCTGGTCTATGATGAGCTCAGTATAAATAAACTCTGTTATTCTAAATGCGAAAATAAATCGCATCTTTGTTTTCCACAAGCCTAAAGACCCGTTTACTCTTTACAACAAAATTATACGTCATATATTTATAACTTTAAATAATAAACTCAAATTGTATTTTTCATATAACCTTTAAATTAGCTTTTATGTTCATAAAATATACACCCAATATGTCAAATCACTCTAGCACAAAATAACAGCACAAAACGTTTAAGCAATAACAAAAGGAATAAATTTCGTTACCTGGTGTACGGCTTTTGCACCGTCACCTATGAAGATATGGTCCAACCAAAACCTCGTCGTTGCAATCCATCGAACTTGCCTCTGCTACATGTACATCAAACTCATCCAGGCGTTATCCAATTCTCTGCAGACACCTTCAATATATCTACCTACATAATTGTCCAAATATGTGAGTCAGCTTTGTTTAGTTAAATGGAAAATATGCGTTTACCTTATTGATTTTATATACAGAAGCTTTTCCTTATTATTTGATATGCACAATTTACAACCGTCGAATATTAAAACTAATTATACTCGTATTATCTTTGAGTTTTAAATACTACAAAGCTTTCACACAATGCAAATTTAACATGACGATTTATTACTACATATGCATGCTATTATCCGTTTGTTTTAAGATCAAAACTAATTAATTTGGCGCGTGAATAATTTATTCCTGTTTTCTATATACGCGGTTCTTACAAAATTACTCTCTTGACTTAACTATGCCTCTTTACAAAGGCACACGCACACGCACACGCACACGCACACGCACATGCACATGCACACGCACATGCACACGCACACGCACACCCACACGCACACGTACACGCGCACGCACGCACGCGCACACACACACACAAATGAAGCGTTGATATCGTGTATATGGGCATTTTTAACAAAAAAAAAACTTATAAATACTTGTCTAATTTTATTCAAGCATTTTCAGTTTGTGACAGTGCTCTTAATTCGACTTGCCCTCAGTTGAGATTGTTTCACAGAGCAATTTAAGAATTAATTTAATACTAAATTTTGAATATGTATTATTTAAACAATTTTCCATTTCGAATGGACCTGCACCTTGCCGAAGTTCTAAATTACTAGAACAGGTGAAATGGCTTGCGCGTTCTAATGAGCTAAAGAGTTAAACTACAGGTCCAACCAAAGTAGTAGGGTCGTTAGTGAGGAACCAGACTAAGACAGGTCCCCGAAAGAGGGCAGCGGCTCTTTCGGTACTTAGATTGGCAGAGACCATAGGGGTCGGTATGGCAGTCTAAAACACACTACCGCGATGTGGAAGGCAACGGAAAACCACCACATTACCTCCCAAGTACACAGCTTACCTAAATTATAGTAAAATGATGGCATTCTCTGGGGTAAAAGATTCCGGAGTTAAAATAGTCCCCCATTTGGATCTCCGGGAGGGGACTACTTCGGAGAATGCGATGGGAACGTTAAAAATAAGAGTCGGGAACATTCTGCGAGTCGGAGCGTGGAATGTTAGAATTATGAAGCAAGTAGGTAAGCTAGAGAACCTAAAAATCGAAATGAATAGGTTATCACTAGACATAGTAGGGATCAGCGAAGTTCGGTGGCCAGAAGCGGGGGATTTTTGGAGTGGAGACTTCAGGGTAATTCATACAGGAGCAGAGGAAGGAAATTTGGGTGTGGGGATAGTTATGCGGAAAAAGATAGGATACTGTGTAGAAAATTACTTACAAAAAACGAAAGAGTACTCATGGTTAGATTAGAATCTAAATATTTCATTTCCTTATAAATGGGAATCATGTAAACATGTTGGAGTTCTTTAACATCCAAAAGCTCGCTAATATTTATGTAGAGCCAGGTAGATAAGGAAAAAATAGAAGAGTATAGGAGGACCTACTTAGACCAAGCTATATTAGTCAAATTATTAGAAATTTAGGTTGCGAAGGGTATGTAGAGCTTTTTAGATTAGCACAGAATAGACAAGAAGCTAGAGCTGCGTCAAACCGACCTTAAGTAGGGTCGAAAACAAAATGATGATGATGTTTAGAACAATAACAATCTCTAGGTTAATGCTTCATGGGTTAAAACAAAATTTCTAATGGAAAATCATAATTATTAAAAAACCAGAAATTAAAAATTTATATATTTTTTATCAATTGATAAGATTGATTAAAAGCCTTTCGCATTGGGGGTTTAATCTTTAATTTCGAATAATCACACAAAATAACATTAGTAGTAAGAGTGCCTATTTTGAAAAGAACCAGGTAACCAGCAAATAAACTATTTAAAACAATCGATTTTTAAAATGTAATCTTAAAGCCCTATATCTCCGTTATTTTGGTGTTGCGATAAACTGTTATAGCAGCTTAGAACAATTTTTTTTTGTACGATCATCTCCTCTTTTTTGCGCATTATTTCCGAACATGTAGCATATCACTGGATCAATCACCTGTCATATAAGCTGCTTTTATTCAAAACAATTTTACACTCTTTGAGTACTTTTTCTTGTTCACAAAAAGCGTTTTTACAAACTATAATTAAATAGCCGCTCAAGTAATACTTAGGGACAGATTCATGGCCATGTGAGGTGGTAAGTTCATTTAATACAGATTTATTTCAAGAAGAGCCGCTTAAATTTCACACAAAATATTATCTTATAATGCGATATAGAAAGCTTTTCTCACAACTAAAGTTTCCTAAAGCCGTTGCGCTCGCAAACAACCTTATCAGCTCGGAAAAGTAACTTGTATAGGAAAACTGAATTAAGCTTTAAGGGGTTATAAAATCGAAAGAAAACTTAGGTAAGCTGCGAACTGTTGTTGGAAATTCCAGGTCGTAAGCTTAGAAAAGTAAAATTGTTATACTGTTTCTTAAATCGAATAAACAGGACCTCAGAATATTTGGAAAAGTTTACTTGATCCGAGGAAAGTGGTGTAATGAAAATATAAAATTATCTTTTAGAGTTCTCTAGATTATAATACGAACACCTCCCTTGTAACTCGGAGCCGGTTTCAGCTATTAGTGTTGATTGATTCCTAAAGTATGTAGATGAATTGTATGTATCTAATCATTAACTACGCTAAATAAGTTTCTTTGAGCTATTTATTTTATCTGTACAATGTACTACACTCTCTTCCATCCAAACCTAATCTGAGAACTAGTACCTATATAAAGTATCCGGATGTGTGTGCAATTACAACATGTGGTAGAGTGGTAAGTCGGGACCCGTTTCGTGGTCTACGTTGTATGCCTTAATTGCGGAATATCATTGATCTAACTGCTGAAGAATTGCGCTACTGCATAAACTTTGACCTTTTCTGGATAGTAAAATAGTATTACTTAGTCTTTTTCTCTATTTCGCATTCAAGATAAAGGTGTACTGAAGTTAGAAATCTAAGTAACGGTAGTTGCACGGTACCTGTGCCATTGCAATTTCCATGCGACTATTTATAAAAAAACCAGTTGCTTTTACCTTTCGTGAAACAATTTGTACTGAAATCAATAGAATATGACAGTAGGCTAATTATTACGGAAAAAGCTCTTGATTTGTTCTATACAGTATTATGTTTACGGATTGGCATTCTCTAAAGTAGTCATACTAAACACCAAAATATTACGATTTAGCTCAACATGCATTATACCAATATCGTTTGTTTAAGACACAGGATGTTCAAAGAAAGCGCATTATAGAGTATATTGAGATGTATGGCGAACAATTCGAACAATTACTTAAAAATATTTTATTCTTATCGTTACTGATTATTATTGGAGTTAGTTATTTTTACTCTGTATAGTTTGTAATTTATAAGAATAGAAATTTCATATGCAAAATACATTAAATCATTCCAAAGTTAATAACTAAAAGATCAGTTGCTTAAATTAAATAGCAGATTGAACGACTCTTCATATTTTTCATTTATTTCAAACGTAGTTCAACAGAAAAATAGTTATGTTTTAATTTATTGCAAAAATAGATTGTAACTAGCGCCCTCTATGAACAATGCCAAAGTAAGCTACAAATTCGCAATTCCCATACCAAAAAACATAGAACTACAAATTTGAAATTGATCCTATCACAACCTTCAAAATTATTGAAATAAATTTTCAACTTTGAACATCTTGAATCTCTTAAACCAGCGACTTGGTATAATGCATGTTGGGTTAAAACGTATTATTTCGGTGTCTTGTATCTATACCTTAATGATTGTCCATTCTTAGTGAATCACCCTGCGTAACATGCTTAAGTTAGATGTCATGTGTAACGCGAGATCTTCTAAATACATGCTATATGTTACTCGATCGATACGTAAAGGAGCACGGTATATGGAGCTAGCCGTTTAAATCAAAAACTAATAGGAAAAATTAAATCGAGATATACATAAATAATAGAAGTGAAGTAACTGTCTGGAAAATTAAAATCGTTTCATCATCATTAGGTCTTCAGTCCTAGAACTGGTTAGACGCGTACCATCATTGTTTCCTATTCTGAACTAACCTACAGATTTCCCTGAAATTTGCACAGTCTGCATCTATAACTATCTGATCTAGGTCTACAGCTACCTCTTTTTTTCTATCTCTGCTTGTAATATATCCCATACTATTCCCCAAAAATGCATTAGAACGTATTCTGCCCTTCTATTTCTCTTATCTTTTTCCCCAGATATCCTTGTTCCCCTACTATTTCTATAACCTATTTGTTATTATCTTTGTCTGTCCATGCTATCGTCCTCATACATCTGAAGCACAGCATTTCAAAAGGCTGCTACCGTTTTTCTGTCTGCGTTTCAGACTGCCCGTATTTCATAGGCATACTGTGCAGTGCTCCACACATATGCTTTCAACAATTTTCTTCTTGTTCTATGTTTGTTGTCTTTCCTCATAGGCGCTGTTTTTTCTTGTTAGATGCAGTTCGGTCACCTTCTATTGTTTTACAATTATATACCCTATTTCTCCCACCTTCAGTGGTTGTGAAGGGAGGTAAGCAGCCTGGGCTGCCAAGTTCCCCCAACACTTAACCATTTACCGATTTAATATATTTTCCAATATATCTTTTCGCACAGTCAACATTAGTTGCAGATATTTCGCAACCAACAACTAGTTGTTTATACTAACATCAGATTTATCTGCGCTTATTTTTTCGTTATTAGGTTTTCCGTCTCAAAACTGGTTGGACACGTACCTGCACTTATTTATATTCTGAGCTAGCCTACATAGTTCCCCGAAATTCTCACATAGCATGTGCATACAGCTCGTTCTCCTTCTATTGTTTTCTACTTTTATGCCCTGTTTCACCGAGTTTCAGTGAAGGGGGTTAGGCAACCTGTGGCTACCAAGATCTCCCAACACTTAGACATTTGCCGAAGTAATGGTTTTCCAGTAAATCCTTTCACACACTTAACATTATTCGAGAATATTGCCCAACCAACTCTTGTAGTTACTTATAATAATCATCATGTTTAAGCACAGTTATTTTTTCGTCATTAGTTTATCCATCTTGGGATTGGTTGGATGCGTACCTCCATTGATTTCTATTATGGGTTAGCCTACACATCTCTCTGAAACCCCTACAGCCTACATTTTTACTATCTGTGTGCAGTAGTCTAACCTAGATCTGCCTCTTCTTCTCTTTTTTACTATCTCTGCTTCTAATATATTCCGCACTATTCCCTCATGCCGTAGTATGTGGCCTATCACCCTATCTCTCCTCTTTTTTACCATTTTCCACATATTTCTTTCTTCCCCTACCATTTTTAGTACCTCTTCGTTCTTAACTTTGTCTGTCCATGATATCTTCATCATACGCCTGTAGCACCACATTTCAAAGGCTTCTACCTTTTTCTTGTCCGCTTCTCCTACTGTCCAGGCTTCACAACCGTACAGTGCTGTGCTCCACACATATGTTTTAAGCAATCTTTTCCTTGTTTCTATGTTTGTGGTCTTTGAGCACAGTGGTTGCTTTTTCTTGTTAAATGTAGCACGACCTTGTGCTAATCTTTGTTTTATATCTTTTGTGCTATTCCCATCTTGCGTTATTTGGCTTCCTAGGTAGCAGAAATCCTTAACCTCTTGTAAGTTCCTGTTACACACTTGTATTCTTGTTTTTGATTTATTTTCCCCCCCTTTGCATACTAGAACTTTAGTTTTAGTTTTGTTAATTTTCATACCGTATCTTTCTGTTAGAACTGTTTCCATTTCATTAAGAGCAGCTTCTAACTCTTCCTTGCTAGACGCTAATACCGCTATATCATCTGCAAATCTAAGCATATCAATTTTTTGTCCCTGCATAGTAATTCCAAATGTCTTCCTGCATTTGACAGTATTCATTGCCTCTTCTATGTACAAGTTAAAAATCAATGGAGATAGGGCACATCCTTGTCTCGCCCCTTTCCTAATGTTTACTTCTCTACGTTCCTGCTCTAATTCTATTACTGCTGTTTGCTCTTTGTATAAGCTATGCACTATTCGTCTGTCCCTATAACTCATTCCAATCTTTTTGAGTATTTCAAACATTTTGTTCCATTTTACATTGTCGAATGCTTTTTCCAGATCTACAAACCCTATATACACGCTTTCCCTTTTCTATTGTTTTTCCATTATCACTCTCAGAGCTAGAATAGCCTCCCGTGTTTTCCTGTTTCGCCTAAACCCAAATTGGTCTTCTCCTAGTATTTCTTCCGCTTGTTTTTCCATTCGTCTTTGCACAATTCTAGTTAATATTTTTGACACGCGTGCTGTCAAACTTATTGTTCAAAAATTTTTACATCTATCCGCGCCTTTCTTTTTTGGTATAGTTACTACGATGCTACGTTTGAAATCTTTGGGTATCTCACCTGTCTCATACATATAGCTTACAAGTTGGAAGAGACGTTCTGTTACTGCTTGTCCAGCGGCTTTTAGAGTTTTTGCTTGCACCTTATCTGTACCCGTCGCCTTACCATTTTTCAGACTCTTTAATGCTAATTCAAACTCATCTCTAAGTATAGGATATCCCAAGTCATCATTTTCAATGTCTGATTCCTGTTCTAATGCAGTTAGTTCCTCTCCTGCATATAAATTCCCTAAATATTCTTTCCATCTATCCAGTTTCTCTACGTTTTCTATGATGACGTTTCCTTGTGCGTCCCTTATATTTTTGCTGTACGGATTTATATCCCTAAAATTCATTCTAATTAATTTGTATGCTTCGTCTGTCTTTCCTATTTCCAGCTTCGTTTGTACCTCTTTGCACTTTTCATCAATCCATTGTTCTTTAGCTTTCCTGCATTTGCGAATAATTTCCCATTTTATGGCTTTGTATCTCTGTTTTGCTGTTTCGTCTGATTTATTTTTGTATTTTCGTCTTTCTTCAGGATATCCTTTGTTATCCATAGTTTCTTATTTTCTTTTTGTGTATACCCCAGAATATTTCTGGCCGCCATGTCTAGGCTGGATTTAATGTTATTCCATTCTGTTTGTACTTTCTTTAGTATCAGTTATTTTCCCGATATCTTTGAGCAATTCATTTGACTTTTTTTCGAATCTTTCTTGAATATCTTTATCTTTTAGTTTCTCTAAGTCCAAGTGCTTTTTTCCGTTTCTTTTTTTCACATTCTTAAATTTAAGTGCGGCCTTCATAATTACAATGTTGTGGTCAAAATCTATATCTGCTTCTGGGTAGCATCTACAGTCTTTTACTTGATTCCTAAACCGTTGTCTAACAAGAATGTAATCTATTTGATATCTTCCTATATCTCCTAGCAATTTCACGTATATCGTCTTCTAGCATGG
Source organism: Platerodrilus igneus (assembly GCA_036346225.1). Lineage (NCBI taxonomy): Eukaryota > Metazoa > Arthropoda > Insecta > Coleoptera > Lycidae > Platerodrilus > Platerodrilus igneus. Next base: position 3,316,948 of record JARFIW010001130.1, read on the forward strand.
TGTTGAAATAATGTGTTTGTGATGATTAAATTGTTCTTGTCGCAAAATTCTACCAGTCTATTTCCCCTGTCGATACTCGTGCCTAAACCAAATAAACCTACTACCAATCCTTCCCAACCCTCACCTACCACGGCATTAAAATCCCCCGTAATTATTAAATTTTCATGTCCTTTTACGTATCTTAATATGTCTTCGATATCTTTGTAGATAGCTTCTACCTCTTCGTCACTGTAGCTAGAGGTGGGCATGTATACTTGTATTATTACTGTGTTTACCGGTTTAGATTCTAATCTAACCCGGATCAAGTAAACTTTTCCAAATATTCTGAGGTCCTGTTTATTCGATTTAAGAAACAGTATAACAATTTTACTTTTCTAAGCTTACGACCTGGAATTTCCAACAACAGTTCGCAGCTTACCTAAGTTTTCTTTCGATTTTATAACCCTTAAAGCTTAATTCAGTTTTCCTATACAAGTTACTTTTCCGAGCTGATAAGGTTGTTTGCGAGCGCAACGGCTTTAGGAAACTTTAGTTGTGAGAAAAGCTTTCTATATCGCATTATAAGATAATATTTTGTGTGAAATTTAAGCGGCTCTTCTTGAAATAAATCTGTATTAAATGAACTTACCACCTCACATGGCGATGAATCTGTCCCTAAGTATTACTTGAGCGGCTATTTAATTATAGTTTGTAAAAACGCTTTTTGTGAACAAGAAAAAGTACTCAAAGAGTGTAAAATTGTTTTGAATAAAAGCAGCTTATATGACAGGTGATTGATCCAGTGATATGCTACATGTTCGGAAATAATGCGCAAAGAGGAGGAGATGATCGTACAAAAAAAAATTGTTCTAAGCTGCTATAACAGTTTATCGCAACACCAAAATAACGGAGATATAGGGCTTTAAAATTACATTTTAAAAATCGATTGTTTTAAATAGTTTATTTGCTGGTTACCTGGTTCTTTTCAAAATAGGCACTCTTACTACTAATGTTATTTTGTGTGATTATTCGAAATTAAAGATTCAACTCCCAATGCGAAAGGCTTTTAATCAATCTTATCAATTGATAAAAAATACATAAATTTTTAATTTCTGGTTTTTTAATAATTATGATTTTCCATTAGAAATTTTGTCTTAACCCATGAAGCATTAACCTAGAGATTGTTATTGTTCTAGACATCATCATCATTTTGTTTTCGACCCTACTTAAGGTCGGTTTGACGCAGCTCTAACTTCTTCTCTATTCTGTGCTAATCTAAAAAGTTTTACATACCCTTCACAACCTAAATTTCTAATAATTTGACTAATATAGCTTAATCTAAGTAGGTCCTCCTATACTCTACTATTTTTTCCTTATCTACCTGGCTCTACATACATATTAGCAAGCTTATGGATGTTAAAGAACTCCAACATGTTTACATGATTCCCATTTACAAGGAAATGAAATATTACCTGGTTATCCCCTCCAAAAAAGGAAAAGTTTTAAATTATATGATATGGTAAGGCTTAAGCAGCGAATCGCTGCCAACATCCTAGACCGCTAGCAAATTGTGGGTTATGTCATGGTGACGTTTAATAAATTATATGATTATGGTACGACTTAAGCAGCGAATCGCTGCCAACATGCCAGATCGCTAACTAATTGTGAGTTATGTCATGGTGCCATTTAGTTAACTGATTTTTATTTATTTATTTTTTTTGTTTTGTTTTCGAACTTACTTAAGGTCGGTTTGACGCAGCTCTAAATTCTTTTCTATTCTGAGCTAGCATAAAAAGGTCTATAAACCCTTCACAACCTAAATCTCTAATAATTTGACTAATACAGCTTTGTCTAGGTCTTTCTACTCTATTTTTATTTGGTAGTCTATAATCTAAGACGTTACTAAATAGTCCCTCATGTCGTAACTGGTGCCCTATCATTCTATATCTCCTGACCTTTAATTGTTTCCACATACAGGGTTCCTCACCTATTCATCTAGAAACTTCCTCATTTATTACTCTATCTGTCCAACTAATGTTTAACATTCTCCTATAACACCAAGTTTCAAAAGCTTTTATCTTTTTCTTATCTACCTTTTTAATTGCCCAAGTCTCACTACCGTATAATAGAACGCTCCATACGTACAACTCTAAGAAACTTTGTCTAATATCTAAAATAATACTATTAGCTATTAGTAAGCCTTTCTTTTTTAAAAATTTTTTTTAGCTTGAGCTATTTTAGCTACTATATCCCTTCTGCTAAGTCCGTTCTTTGTAATTATACTATCATCATCATCATTTTGTTTTCGACCTTACTTAAGGTCGGTTTGACGCAGCTCTAACCTCTTTTCTAATCTGTGCTAATCTAAAAAAGCTCTACATACCCTTCACAACCTAAATTTCTAATAATTTGACTAATATAGTTTGGTCTAGATCTTCCTAAATCCTTCTATCTTTTTCCTATCCAGCTGACTCTACATAGATATTAGCAACCTGATGGTTGTTAAAGAACTCTAACATGTTTACATGATTACCATTTATAAGGAAATGAAATATAACCTGGTTATCCGCTTCAAAAATGAAAAGTGTTAAATAATATGTTATGGTAAGACTTAAGCAACGAATCGCTGCCAACATGCCAGACCGCTACCTAATTGTGAGTTATGTCATGGTGACGTTTATTAAATTATATGTTATGGTAAGGCTTAAGCAACGAAACGCTACCAACATGCCAGACCGCTACCTAATTGTGAGTTGTGTCCTGGTGACGTTTATTAAATTATATGTTATGGTAAGGCTTAAGCAACGAAACGCTACCCACATGCCAGACCGCTACCTAATTGTGAGTTATGTCATGGTGACGTTTATTAAATTATATGTTATGGTAAGGCTTAAGCAACGAATCGCTACCAACATGCCAGACCGCTACCTAATTGTGAGTTATGTCATGGTGACGTTTATTAAATTATATGTTATGGTAAGGCTTAAGCAACGAAACGCTACCAACATGCCAGACCGCTACCTAATTGTGAGTTGTGTCCTGGTGACGTTTATTAAATTATATGTTATGGTAAGGCTTAAGCAACGAAACGCTACCCACATGCCAGACCGCTACCTAATTGTGAGTTATGTCATGTGACGTTTATTAAATTCTATGTTATGGTAAGGCTTAAGCAACGAAACGCTACCAACATGCCAGACCGCTAACTAATTGTGAGTTATGTCCTGGTGACATTTAGTTAACTGATTTTTATTTTTTTGTTTTGTTTTCGAACTTAATTAAAGGCGGTTTGACGCAGCTCTAAATTCTTTTCTATTCTGAGCTAGTCTAAAAAGGTCTACATACCCTTCACAACCTAAATCTCTAATAATTTGACTAATATAGCTTTGTCTAGGCCTTCCTACTCTATTTTTATTTGGTAGTCTATAATCTAAGACTTTACTAAATAGTCCCTCATGTCTTAACTGGTGCCCTATCATTCTATCTCTCCTGACCTTCAATTGTTTCCACATACAGGGATCCTCACCTATCCTTCTATAAACTTCCTCGTTTGTTACTCTATCTGTCCAACTAATCTTTAACATTCTCCTATAACACCAAGTTTCAAAAGCTTCTATTATACTATCTAAATAATAAAATTTATCTACCTTCTCTAAGTCGGTATTACGTATTTTTAATTTTGGTTTAGAACTAGGCTGTAACTCACTTGTCATTATCTTTGTCTTTCCCAAGTTAATTCTCATACTATAGTTACTCTGCAGTATCTCATCTATAATATTAAAAAACTTTCCTAACTCTTCTCTAGACTCTTCCATAATGGCAATATCATTTGCAAAACATAACATGTCTATTTTCTGTCGCTGTACACTTATACCTATCTCTTTTCTCTCTCCAGCTAAGTTTAAAAGTGATTCAATATAAACATTGAAAATCAATGGAGATAGTATGCAGCCCCGTTTAACATCATTTCTAATCTTAGTTTCCTTTTCTATTTTATCAAATTTAATTATTATGCTTTGGTTTTTATATAGACTGTAAATAAATTTTTCTATCTCTATAAGAGAATCATATTTTTCGCAAAACCCTGTACATAATAATAATGAATCCTATCAAATGCTTTTTCTAAATCTACAAACGCGAGTCTTTTAAATTTTTTGTAACTTTTATTTTTTTGTAATTTTTTTTCGATAATTACCCTAATCATTAGTATCGGTTCTCTAGTCCCTCTGTCTTTACGAAAACCATATTGGTCTTCGCCTAAATAATTCTCAGTCAAAGCTTCTACTCTATTTTTAATTATTATTGTTAGTATTTGGGAAGCATGAAAAGTTAAACTAACCGTTCTAAAATTCTCACACCTATCAGCTCCTGAATTTTTTAGAATTGGGATAATAATATTTTTTTCAAAATTTGTTGGGACCTCACCTGTGTCATATATTACTTTTACTGTTACTACTCTGTCTAAAGTTTTCAGACTTGCATATTTTATTAATTCTGCGGGTATATCGTCTATCCCCGGCGCTTTATTTAGCTTAAGATCCTTAACAGCTCTATCAAATTTCTCTCTTAATATTGAAAACCCTATTTCTACATCCTCTTCTTGGTCGTTTTCTATCTCATCCATATTGTCTCCCTTATATAAATTTTCTAAATATCTTTTCCATCTATCTGCTAGTTCAACTTTAATTATTAGAAGCTCATTGTTCTCATCTTTAATACCATTAATTTTTTTTTATTTCCTGTCTTACCTACTCTCAAATCATCTTGTATTCCCTTACAATTCTCCCCCATCCATTTATTTCTAGCTTTTCTACACTCATGTACTATCCTATTTGTAACTCTATTATATTTTTGCTTACTTTTACTGTCCAATTCTCTGAAAGGTTTAAGCTTTCTTCTATTCTCTATTAAATCTAATATCTTCGTAGATACTCCTGGTTTTCTCGTTTCTATTTTTTCTTACCTATAGTCTGTGTTGCTGCATTGTAACATTATTTTGTAGTGTTAACTAATAAACAGATCAATCAATTAATTAAAATTCATTAACTTGCATAACTTATAGGCAAGAATTAAAAAGTAAATTATTTTTATAGTTTAGTTAGCATCCCTCATAAAAGACCAGGTTTACAAATAGCTTAAGGCTAAACTATTAGAAATTCCAGCAGCAGGTCATCATAATTTAAAGTTCTACCCTTGCAAATTCAAATACAATACCCCATTTTAAAGCTTAGGTCGGTTACAGATTGACGAATCTGATAAAATTGAAATGGAATAGTACCTTTTAACGTAAATAAAAAAAAAGCAAATTTTCTGTTGAAAAACTTATTATTCTTAATATTTTCGTTGATTGACAGCGGGTTATAGAAAACTAAACATTATAAATAGCGAAAACTATTTCCAATTTGATTTGTTCAAAGATTGCAAGTAATTTTAAGTAGTCTGAAGACATCCATTGTATTTAAAATTCATTTCGGCTCAAGTGGGTTAACCGGTCTTTTGTTAATGGCAGACCACTGTCGCCAACGGGTATGGTCCACATTTCAATAATTCAAATTTCGAGAAGATACAATATATTTAACCCTTAGAAAAATAATTGCTTCCGGGACCCTTATCTCAAAAGGGGTTGGATTTGGTTTCTAACATCTTGTTTTGTGGGAGGTTCTGTTAAGTCATTGGATAACCGAAATATGACGTAAATAATGGTTAGAGTAGGAATTAATCTATATAGCTTAAGGCTTTAGCCAAAAGACGGAGAGATTCGAATGGGGCTGTCCCTGGTCAAGAAGTAGAAAGAAACGTAGTTCGCAGGTAGCATTCTCCGGCATCACAGATATGAAATTGCACTTAGTATCACGATTGTCAAATTGGAAAGTAGTGATTATTCTTCCAGTTCGCGAGGGTTACGCCCGTATGTTCGCGGATTTATAGTGGTATAAAGTAATAATAAAAAGCTTGTAGGCGTGTGACGCACAAGTTAAGTGATATTGTCGATAAAATCCTGCCGGATTCGTGTGCCATTCAATTATTAAAAAAATTACAAGCTACAAGAGCAACAAGCGAGATTCTTTCCCCCAATTTAAGAGCTGATCTGCGTTGGAAGGCAAGCCATCAAACAACTGTTGATTTTTAGTAAGTAAGTTTTTATAGTTAAGTAGCATGACCAATTTTTAGTTAGTTTATTTGTTAGGACGTTTTGGCCATAAACCGTAGGATTAATTTAGTGTAAAATTTTCATAATTCCATATTCACCTATTCAATTAAATTTCTAAATTAAAATCAATGAATGTAAGAGGTTCACGTTTATTGCTCTGTTAATTAAATAGTTTTGTTTGCCGTTGACTAAGTCAATAGTTTTTTTTATTATTTTTTTATCATGGAAGTTGCATAAGTAGTAAAAAAGTTAGGAATTGATTAAAAGGAACAATTGTCCTCCTTGGGATGACAAGTCTATCAAAGTTTTGCACGAACATTTGGACATTCTCGACTTGTCTGGCGCCCTTGGTAATTATCATTAAGCCACAATATTTATGAAAGGTAAGCGTCAATTTTTTTGTAGTATATTATAAATTAATTTAACCCTTTCTGCAAAATTTTAACCTTCTATATGATTCACGACCTTCCGCTAGCTAGTGCCGGTGACCTCCCTTTAATTTTTGTTTTACAGGCCGCCCCCATTTTATAATTTTACTGGAAAATACATACTTAGTAGCTTTTCCGCCTGTAACAGTATCATGTACAGCCCTTTTTATTTCTTTCCATCTATTTTCTACGTTCCTTCATATAGTTAGCTCTTTGATATTATTATCTAATACTTGTTTATATTCCTCTTTTACCTCACCATCATTAAGCTTACTTAGATCCCATCCCGCTCTTTTAACCTTTCTCAATTTTTTGAATTTTAGCTTACACTTCATTTTAACTATTAATTTCTCATCTCCTTTTTCTTTTCTCACTACACTATTTATATCCTCGTATACCTTTTCTACTTCCTCATCCCTGTACTGAGTTATTTGCGTGTAAACCTGTACTAAAACAGTGTCTGTAGGTTTCGTATTCAATCTAACCATAATTACTACTAAATTGTAAGTACTCTTTTACTATACGTCCTAATTTTTTACCTAACACTATTTCTACCCCTGCCTGTCGATTAGTTGAAGAAGTTGTAATTATTCTATAATTAACTTTCCAAAGTCATTACTATCTGGCATCTCACCTTACTAATACCTAAAATGTCCAGCTTTTTTTTCTCATTCCGACTAATAAATTCCTTAACTTATCTACCCTAAGTAATGACCTTACATTCCAAGTCCCCATCACTAAATCGAACCGTTATTTTAAATTCTTACAATGACGAGCCCAAAGTACACCTTTCCGGATATCCGAATGAGGGGGTATTTTACCTCCGGACAAGAATTTTATTTGTGAGCTCTCCATCATACATATTTCGTGTTTTAGGCCACGCATACTATATTCGCAAAAGGGCCATTTTGAAATATAAATATTTAAGTATTCCAAATGCTGTCTTGTCATTGTTAACACTTGTTTGCTTTATCTCATTAGTTTATATTAAAAATAATCCGGTACGTTATCACTAATTCACATGATTTATAATTAATTCCAAAATATTTAGTCAGAAATAAGTATACCTGGCGTTACCAGATTATTAGGCGAAACGAAATCTAGGGCGTATTGTATGATGAATAGTAACTCATTTAAATTTGAATATCAATAACTATCATTTAACGCTATACCGGCAATTAAGTATTTAACTTAGTAAATTTTGCTAATGAATGCTGAAGATTATATTAAACCCAGAGAAAAATAACATTTTATTAAACATTACAAACTGCAATTTGTTTAAAATACAATTTTAAAAATGAAAAATAAAAAATAAGTTATTGAAAGAAGGAAATATGAAATATTAAATAAAAATCTTATAAAAACTGTAAATAAAACATGTTTTTAAAATATTGTGAAGTAAATAGTATTTGTTAAACGCATTATTTTCCCAGTTTTAACAGGTATATAGAATACTCATTTTTCGCCAACTTTTCCTAATATGACTTCCAGCTGGGACATATATTTTTCCCACTAGCGATGTTATAATTGTAAATTTTATTTCTTTAGAAATTTCTCTTCGTTTGGTTTTTTTTTGAGAAATGCCACGGCCGATGACTTTTCAAAATATTCTCAACCTTTATATATGTATCACAACAATTTTTGTTATATTCAAACCCAGCATTTATTTAGTGAAACGTACTTCCACTGTGTCTTTAAAAAGTATTATCATATTTGTAGAAATTTTAAGTTTGTTACGTTCACTTTCCAACTGTAAAATTAAAACGTACCTTTTTTTGTCTTTTATTATTTATTTACGTAGATTCTGCTTCAATTCCCCAACAACACCCGGTATATTAGAGCTTCCTACAATAAGTACGCTTCCTAATAATTTGCATTTAAATCTATTTGTTCTAAAACAAAAAGCTCTTATGCAGTCGAAAGGTCGGTACCTCGTTTTAGGTGTCTGTTGGTTGGATTCATATTCTTATAGCGTATAATTACTTCGTATACTACTTCAATCTAGAGATTTGTTGAAATAATGGGCATACTCTATTTGATAAAGCGTGGTTCGAGATTCTAATCACCTTTTGGTATATTTGAATACGCCGGTATTGAATGTAGTCCTTGCTACAAACGAGTTCATTACTCGATCCTTTCTGTATACATACGACAACGATTACTCGTCGTTACCTTACTTATTTGATAAAATTTAGTACACACATCACTGTGTGGTAAGTACCATTATTGTTAAAAACATGTAATTTTCTTCGAAAAGGGTATAATTGTTACTCGTAATTATTATGGCTTCCTTCGATGAACATAATGACCCTTTGTATGACCGCTCCTTTTAGTATGGGAGGACACCCGCACTGCGTGATCCCGAGTCCACCTGTTTCGCCCTGTCATTCGGGAGGGTGTATCCAAACCTACACCTTGAACACTCGGATGGGTGTTTATCTACGATTTTTTTGTACTGATCCTGTGAAATAGTCGAAACAATATGTTTATCAGGTTCTACTGGATGCGTTTATCTTTATGTGACATGATATTTATTATTAAGGTGGTATTTATTGTAACTATTCCACATATTTAATTGTAGGTTCACGAGGGTGACTTAGAACTGTTGGTTTTTTTTTCTTTGGGGGTTACAAATCTTTTGTTTGTTAGTTAAGACATTGTAGTGCCAGTTCCTTTTTGGTTATTTAAGATTTATAGTGACCTAAAAACTGCACTCCTGATATACGTATGTTGGGGTTATTGATTTTTTTCTTGTGTTTGGTTATCCTGCGCTGTATATCTCTTTAAAATGTGATGTATTTATAGTTATAAGTATTAATTATGTTTGTGTCCAATGTTTTGGTAGTACTGTTTCTTTGTAACATGTTTTTTCTTAATTAGAGGTTTTATTATGTTTTGTTGTTGAGTTATAAATGAGTGTGTGGATTTGTATTTCAGACCTCTTCCTTATTGTTGATAATTATATAACCCCGCCTACTTGCCGATTGAACGCGGTCATTCTTGTATTGTCCGTCCGGATACGTCGATGTAAAATTATAAAATCTGAAGCTTCAAAAGCATTACCTTCATTTTATTACGAAAGGCTGCTTTATACACACGAACAAAATTATCAAAATCCTGAATGTATTTCTTTTTGGGCATACCCTGCTCGATTCTACCATGGAGATCATCCGCTGCCATTGTTACGTTTTTTTTTATATGCCGGCGCTAGTGATACGAATTTTTTAAAGTTGTTGTTTGATGGGCGCTAGTACACAAAAATCTTCCGACATAGCTAGGGGTCTATTCCTGGGTAGAGCAATAAGAAGTGGGGGGTAAGTCGAATTTTGTTTGCAAACCAAAGCTAAACTAAGTTAAATAAGCGCCACCAAGTCCTGAGATAATCACGATAAGTGCAAAGCACAATTCTAAGGGCGGACGTGGAAACCCAAAGATAAAACGATCGCCTTTGTTAACAAAAACCTGTCTTATAAAAATAAGACGCAGCTCCTGTAAGAAATTACAAAGATTAAATAAATAAAAATGTAGAACACCATTTGTGTCCTATAAAAGTATTAAAAATAAAAAATATATATCCAATATGGTATTGGCACAAAATTATTACCCAAAAATTCTACCTTTCTGATATCAGATTTGATCGCATTTGACCAAAATAAAGGTCTCAAAGTTTAGCTAATTGCTTACTGAAGTAAAAAAATTTTCTTTTAAAAAAATCATAACCTTTTAACATGTAAAAAAAAATCTCAACAATAACATTTATAACAAAGTCAAAATATTGTCTTTTTAAAGCAAAAGACTGCTCTCTAAACATAAGCTTGTTTTAAATATTTGATCAAAATAATTTGTAACCACAATGCATTGAACTAACGTTTCTATCCTGGGAAGATCTTATCAGGTAGATTACAGTTTCATAATTATTACGCACCGTGTATTTAAATTTTTATACTTAGTTTTTATAATTTATCTGTGAATAATAGCTAATTTCAAGATTGAAGAATGTTTAATTTGAATTTTAAGAAAGCTGTACGAAACATCTGCTTTTACAGCAAACAACTGTCAAATGTGCTACATCACAAAAAAGTATAACGTCGAAAATAAACCCTGAAATTTATCTGAAGTTCAAATGGAACAAAGCTTACAATTATATAAACCTAACCTGACAAAATTTCTTTCTACGGTTTGTAAAACCAGTTCAACAATAATCGAATATGAAACAGGTTATATGTTCATAAACATGATAGCAACTTTCGTGCTTTTTATATGTTTTATATGTTTGTTTGTTTGTCAAAATCTAACGACATTCTAACCACATGCAAAAATTTCTTAAATGTAATAACGAACCAAAATTGCATCTGATTCTCCTAGACAAATCCAAACAGAAATTCCATCAGTTCCAAACAATACTATAAATCATTTTAAACTTAGGATAACAGCAATTACGACCACATGTCTGCAATTTCCAATACAACTTACAAAACCAAAATCTTCACTTGTCCTTCTCTATAGTTTTTCGTAGGCGCGCTAAATAAATGAAACAAAATTAAATTAAGTTTGTACAATGTATAAATTACAAACCGTTAGTAGAAGTTACTGAAATTTGTTCAAGTCTACCATGACTTGAACCACTCACACAAATAATTTAATCGGAGGTCGCAAGCCTCTCTTCTGGAAAACATCTTCTTGAATTGATAACTAGACTGCGATTACGAACCAAACTAGAACAAATGATAGCGATGTTATTAAAGACTCGCGGTTAAAGGTGGGGAAATACGTAAGAAACAGCTATAGATGCTTGACAAAATAACTTTAAGTCACACAGATATTTTACTATAAGAAGATTATTAAAACGAAGCGTTCTATTATGTACTATATGGAACATTATTAAAGAATATGGCACGCTTGGCGCATTATCCTCGTAATTCAATGCGAATAATTACTGATCAAATTAAACATGTTACACCATGTCTGTATGAGATGTGAGTGTTTTCTGCGATTTTTACTACTATCACACGGAAACGTGGAATGTGTATTCTGGAAAATCCGCATGACATGCAACGTGTGGTGTTTGCTACCCCATTAAATATATCGCATGAAACAAGTTAAGTAGTGTACTGTAGAACCACTACTAAATAAAGTTCTCTGGTTGAATTCTTAAATTAATTCGGCTATTACTAAACTCTCACTGATCTATGCATTAAACATAATATAGCCACAAAGATTTCTAATATTGAGTACTCATCATCATTAGGTCTTCAGTCCTGGAACTGGTTAGACGCGTACCACGCGTACCATCATTGTTTCCAATTCTGAACTAACCTACACATTTTCCTGAAATTTGCACAGCTGCATCTATCACTATCTGCGTGCAAAAATCTGATCTCGGTTTATCTCTTGTTCTTTTTTTCCTATCTCTGCTTGTAATATATGCCGTAATATTCCCCAAAAATGCCTTAGAACGTATCCTGCCCTTCTATTTCTCCTACTTTTTTTGTTTTCCACAGATATCTCTATTCCTTTATTATTTTTATAACTTATTTGTTATTAACGATGTCGGTCCATGCTATCGTCCTTATACATCTAAAGCAAACATTCCTGAAGGCTTCTATCTCTTTCTGTCTGCTGTCCCTACTGCCCCAATTTCATAGATGTACTGTGCTGTGCTCCACACATATGCTTTGAACAATTTTCTTCTTGTCTCTATGTTTGTTGTCTTTGAACATATCCGCTGTTCTTTTCTTGTTAGATGTAGTTCGGTCACCTTCTATTGTTTTACAGTCATATACCCTATTTTCCCAATATTCAGTGGTACGTGAAGGGGGGTAAGCAGCCTGTGGTTGTCAAGTTCTTTTAGCACTTGAACATTTGCCGAATTAATAGTTTTCTAATATATCATTTCGCAAAATCAACATTAGTTCAAAATATTTCACAACCCACACTTAGGTGTTTATAATTATCATCAGATATAAGTGCACTTATTTTTTTGTCATTAAATTTTCCGTCTTGAAACTGGTTGGATGCGTACCTCCACTTATGTTCTGAGTTAGCTTACACAGTTCACTGAAATTTCCACAACAGCCTATATACAGCTCGGTTCCCCTTCTATCGTTTTCTAATTATATGCCCTATTTCACGGAGATTTAGTGATATGTGAAGGGGGTTAAGCAGCCAGTGGCTGCCAAGGATCCCCCAACACTTAAACATTTACCAGTCATCTGGTAGAATTTTTAAATCTTTTTGTGATAAATATGGAGTTCAGAAGATTTGGTATACTGCAGTATATTCTCCCCAGTGTAATTTTGTTGGAATATTCAATAGGACTGTTGGTACAGCTATCCGTTCATATGTTGATGAACATGACTCATGGGATCTTGAGTTGCCACAGAACCAATATGCTATAAATTCTGCTAAAGATGTATCTACGAGTTACTCCCCAATTTTTTTAGTTTTTGGACGACATGTTCCAGTAATTGGTAAATTTTTTGGTTTCGATCTAGCAAAAGAAAAAAATAATGACATCATATATCCTGTGTATATATCATGTCGTAAGAATTTTAGCAATTACATATTTCTCCCAGCAATTGCTTCATGCCACAAAACACACAAATGCTCATTTTCTAAATTACACTTTTTTCATACGCGAAAACGTTTCATTAAAAATAATCAGACTAAACGCGGAAGAGTTTGTTTTATATCGTGTTCTCTAAGAAGAAGAACCATCTTATTTAAATCTGCTGCAAACGCACCATTTGAATAAGCTATTATGTGTGCATTAGATTGATATTATTTTCTGACGTCACTTGATTTTGTAAATGCTTTTCTTTCATTGTCAATTTTTCATTACTATCCTTTTCTATACAATTCGCACATTTATCGGATGCAAGATCATAAAATCGCATACTTAGCTCATCAGTAAATATTCTGTATACCTCGTACGAATTTTGTTTGTAGAAATATTGCGCATTGTAGTAGACATGCTTTACCTTAATCGTCAAGTTTGGGGTACGTAGCGTCGATTTAGTGCGCGCGTGTGTGTGTGTGTGTGTGAGAGAGAGAGAGACCTTCTGTTGTAGTACGATGGTAGCGAATTATTGGATCTTCCCTGTATCTATCCATCTCCAAGAAATCGGAATAGAGATGTTTTCGTTCATCTTCATTAAAGTTTTGCTAGCATTTAATTTAATGCACTCAATGAGTTAAGCAAAGGACGTTTTTGTATGTTACAGGCCAACTACTTTTGAAGAATTCGACTTCGTTCTTTTAAGCTTATGATGTATCAGACGAATCATTCTTGTTGGTATCAAATAGATTAACGTCATTTAATTTTTTATAAGATAGTTGTTGTTCATCGTTGTCTATTGTAAGATTATGTGCTATTCCACTTTTTCTTTATCAATAACATTTGTTCTAGCAGGTTCCGAAAAAGAGAATTATTGAAATCCCTGACATTTCCTAAACAATTTGAGGAGCTTCATCTTTGGCAGGGTATTCTTCTTCCCTATTTGAATTAACTAGTAAAAATACACTCTCCGAATCGAATACCAGATGTTTATTTCTTCAAGATTTTGAATTTCTAGTGTATTTATTAAGTACATCTAATGCAGCTGAAGTATTTTTGTCTAAAGTATTTTCCTATGAAACTGTTTTTGTTTTATTATAAATGAAATCTCGTTCACTAGCAACTGATGTTAACGCCGCATTTACCAACAGAAGGAAAAGAAAAAATTAAGCCAATATGCCTTAAAAAGGGAAATCCCTTTTTTGCAAATATAGTGTTTTACCTTTGCACGATAAACGAACTATCGCATGGGAGTGCTTTGCTTACTAGCAGTTTGCATTTATGCTTATATATCCGCATGTGGTCAGTAAGTAACTAGTGCATAAACTAACACTACCGAAAAAAGCGCTATCCACCGATTAGTGAAATGAATCCAAATTTTTCCTCACAACAAACTGAGTTTTTGACCGCTCGAGGTGGGTGATGATTTACGAAAACCGTTGATACTAGAGCTTACAGCATAATTTAGTTGGTAGATGGTTACACGTAAACGGTAGTAAGACTGAACTAATTTTTGTTACTAAGTGGTTAAGATAAAACTTAGCTCATAGAGAACTGCGCAGCAGTTATTTGCTTCAAAAGCCGAGCTTATTTTATCCTACTGCAGAGGTAAGAAAACTACTTCTGTTAAAAAGTAAGTCTTTACAACTGTTCCATATCGTCTGCTGATAACACGTTGTAATTCTACCAACATCCACGTACTTTGGCACAAATGCTAGACGACTATACACGTGTTAGAATTCCAAGCGAACACGTTAGACGTATTATGAATACCAAACCAACTGCATGCAAAGTTTGACGCATAGTATATTCCTAGCATTAGTTGCGTCCTGGACATAAACATTGCGTTCTAACTGCAATTTTAAATATCAATTAGTCATTATGGTATGCAATATAAGAAAGAGCACAAACTCTGATACCCAACTGTTGTAAATCGCTTCAGGAACACAGTTTCATTTTGGCTTTATAGAACCCCGCCACTCAACGCACGGAACAGTTAAAAGTTACTTTTTGAAACCGCATACAGCTGCAGGTGTCTGAAACAATTCTCGCAAACCTCTACACATTAAAGGTGTTTATATTAATTCCCATTATGTCATAAGTCGGCTTTATTTCTAAATTGATATAAATTCTTGGCAGACGCGGCTTTTCCGAAAAACATCCGTTGCAAACAGCATCTCTACATACCCTGTAAAGGTTAAACTAACCACTAAATATTATATGTGAGTTTTTCAGGAATCGGATGTTATTTACTTGTATAGACAAACTCATAAATTTACCACAGGTCGTATAGTAAAACATTTCTATTTGTACAGCATAAACGAAAATAATATAATAGATGTTATTTACACATAATTTGGGGATTACGCCTATCACCCTGAAATAAGTTTATTTATATTTTGGTGCTATGCATAATATATTCAGACGTCACTCAAGGATTGTAATAAACATGCACACACTAACCTGGGTTACAAAATAATACTACTTAGGTTAAATAAATTTTAAGACTTGCCAAAATACGATTTGTTTAATTAGTAAGCAACTGTTGAAGATTAGCTTGCGATAAAATTAACGACAAAGCTTAGTTACATATCGGAAGAGGAAGCCGCAACATACACACATCATATGACATGCATGAAGCAGTGGCGTGTTTATTTTCCCAATGGTCTGGATGCTATGTATTTTGTTTGGTTATTTTGCTTCTTAAATAATAAGTAAAAATAGCACTGACCAACCGCAGAGCAGTGTTTTTTCAAGATCTGTCATATAACACCGGAAAAAATTTATTGTTTTAATTTGTAGTAGAAGTAATTCTTGTGTGTTTGAAATAGGAAGACGTTGTCATTTCTTCGACAAACCTTAGTCTTCTGAAAGAATACCTATTGTAAGGATTGAACTCATCGGATTAGTACAGCAATGCACAATGGAACAATTATCCCTTGAGAACACTTGAAAAACAAGTAATGTACTGACACATTTATTGATAGATGAACCAGAGTATTTTTAAAAATAAAACTATGAATAAACAAAACAATTTTCTTTTTAGTCTAATTGTTTCAGAATGAAACTAAGAAGCGTCGTGCTTACATCAAGCACCGTGCAACATCTGAAGTGTCAATGCGAAACCTGAATATAAGAATGAGATCTCGCATGACTGTGTCAATCCCATCATTAATGACTTTCAACAATCGTATGTACTCTTGAGTGCACTTTTCCTTACAGTTCTACAATCTATAGATCTCTAACATGCCCACGGTGTTGGAAGCGCTAATTTTCAAGAAAAGTTGTGTACAACAAACTAGTGGTAATTACCACTAAAAAAATTTTGAAAAATCTTACTATTAGCTATTAACTAGAAGAGGACAGATTTTAGTCAACGAGTGGCGAATCACTTCAACAGCAGTTTTTATTTATGCGACGCAATTCACACTATCCGAACTAAAATAAAGATTCACAATGCGCCAAGTCACTAATTTAACAATGGCAGAAATGGGCTTTAATTAACCTTCATGTGTACAGTAAAGTACCCGGGTACCTTTACGCATTTTCAAGTCTTATTTTTTATTACTTTTCGAGTAGCTACGTTGTTTAAAGTTTTGTTTAGCCTAATTCAATTCTTCTTATGTTCATTACACAATGATACAATCACATAGCTCAATAAAAAATTGAGTTTTTATATTAAACAAGAGTTTGCCCCTTATTAGCACAGTCTTTCTACCGTGGTACTATAAACATTTTCTACAGGTTCATCCTATTTTTATGTATATATATATATATATATATATATATATATATATAAGTAAGATGTATCTGTAAACAAACTCTTATGAAAATAATAAGAGCTATTGACAAATACAAATCGGGCTAGTAGTTATATAGCCATTAACAAAACATTAGCTTTATTACTTTACAGGGGAGGAAACAACCACTGACCGACGGTTTCGGCTTGTGAAGCCTCAGCAGAGTGAAATAGTTTCCAAGAACCCTATGAAGTAATCGAAGCGATTATAATGATATAATTTCGAAACAATCACTGTACTATGGCAAAAGTAAATAATACCGCCATCAGGTGATAAAACACCAACACTACTAAGTGTGAAAATACAGAATTTGAATCGAAACTACATAATAAATTCTATAGATGGCTATAAAAGTACGTCTGGCCTTTGAGATTTGCGGAATGTTACAGCAAAATTTATTTGCAAACGTAACAAACCGTCTCGTGGCGACACCCGGGTTCATGCCCCAAAGGCAATTCAAATAAAACAAGACAAGTTATTTGCAGTCCGCAATAAGAAATAGTATATAATGTAAGATTGTTATCTATATTTTTTTTATCAATCTATTCCACAATAAACTGTGGCCCAGGGTAAGGGTAATTAAAAATTGACAGATTACTTTAAGTTCAATTTTCAGCATACAGAACTCAGGTCCTATAAATTAACATATTAGTAGTTTAATTTGTGATAAACAAAATAACAGTGTCAATAGTTTGTCTACACCTGTACAACCGGTGATATATAATATCTTAGGTTGAACACACCTTTAATTACAAGAAGTTGTAGTACTCATTGTACTTCATACTTTACAAAATGAGCTTTTGAGAATTAATTAACAAAATTATTCATACAAGTCACAATAAATTGCATACAGCAACCTGAAGTAAAATAAGCTTCAAAAGGAAATCATTACATGCAAAATTTACGTAATGGACTTTGTAACCTTAGCATTATTTTAGAACTATTACTTTCTTACCCATAGCGGCAATGACCTATAACCTTCAAACGACACGTACATTAGATGAACGCGTTGGCTATATAGCGGTCATGTGTCGAACAAAGTTGCTTACTCATTTATCTTCTGAACGAGTTCCATATATTTAATTGAACCAAACCAAATAAAATATTTCTGATGATCTAAGACTGCATCGGAATTACGTGAAATTACATCAAAAACATTACGGGATTATCTACATTTCCAGAGTTATCGAAGTTGCACTGTAATAAAGTAATTAATTTCATATGCTTACACATTTAAACAAACCGTTCGCCAAGGATTTGTACACTACATTTCTACTTTAGTTGTCTTGGACAACTTTCAACATTGTGTCCGTCTTTTACGACGTCTTTGCCAGGAAAACTTGACTTTCCTGAACATCTTGAGTGTTTTTCAACACCAAGCGACCTTTCAGTTCAACTAAAAAACGAAAAGTGATAGTCGATCGCCAATCGTCGGAACAAATTGAAATCTTAGATACTTCGAGGTGTAAGAACACGTTAACAAGTTTGTATATATATAAATGTTATCAGTAAGGAATATGTAGTATGTAGTAGATTGTAATTGTAATAAAAATTGAAGTGTGCTGGGGAGTTTATTGGTTATTATATATGCAATAATGACTGAATCAATTATATGTTGTTAATATAAAGACTAAAGTAATAGATGTACCGCGCTAAAGTCTATGAACAAATTTACAGGAAAATTTATATGTTACAAGATGTATCTGTAAACAAACTCTTATGAAAATAATAAGAGCTATTGACAAATACAAATCGGGCTAGTAGTTATATAGCCATTAACAAAACATTAGCTTTATTACTTTACAGGGGAGGAAACAACCACTGACCGACGGTTTCGGCTTGTGAAGCCTCAGCAGAGTAAAATAGTTTCCAAGAACCCTATGAAGTAATCGAAGCGATTATAATGATATAATTTCGAAACAATCACTGTACTATGGCAAAAGTAAATAATACCGCCATCAGGTGATAAAACACCAACACTACTAAGTGTGAAAATGCAGAATTTGAATCGAAACTACATAATAAATTCTATAGATGGCTATAAAAGTACGTCTGGCCTTTGAGATTTGCGGAATGTTACAGCAAAATTTATTTGCAAACGTAACAAACCGTCTCGTGGCGACACCCGGGTTCATGCCCCAAAGGCAATTCAAATAAAACAAGACAAGTTATTTGCAGTCCGCAATAAGAAATAGTATATAATGTAAGATTGTTATCTATATTTTTTTTATCAATCTATTCCACAATAAACTGTGGCCCAGGGTAAGGGTAATTAAAAATTGACAGATTACTTTAAGTTCAATTTTCAGCATACAGAACTCAGGTCCTATAAATTAACATATTAGTAGTTTAATTTGTGATAAACAAAATAACAGTGTCAATAGTTTGTCTACACCTGTACAACCGGTGATATATAATATCTTAGGTTGAACACACCTTTAATTACAAGAAGTTGTAGTACTCATTGTACTTCATACTTTACAAAATGAGCTTTTGAGAATTAATTAACAAAATTATTCATACAAGTCACAATAAATTGCATACAGCAACCTGAAGTAAAATAAGCTTCAAAAGGAAATCATTACATGCAAAATTTACGTAATGGACTTTGTAACCTTAGCATTATTTTAGAACTATTACTTTCTTACCCATAGCGGCAATGACCTATAACCTTCAAACGACACGTACATTAGATGAACGCGTTGGCTATATAGCGGTCATGTGTCGAACAAAGTTGCTTACTCATTTATCTTCTGAACGAGTTCCATATATTTAATTGAACCAAACCAAATAAAATATTTCTGATGATCTAAGACTGCATCGGACTTACGTGAAATTACATCAAAAACATTACGGGATTATCTATATTTCCACAGTTATCGAAGTTGCACTGTAATAAAGTAATTAATTTCATATGCTTACACATTTAAACAAACCGTTCGCCAAGGATTTGTACACTACATTTCTACTTTAGTTGTCTTGGACAACTTTCAACATTGTGTCCGTCTTTTACGACGTCTTTGCCAGGAAAACTTGACTTTCCTGAACATCTTGAGTGTTTTTCAACACCAAGCGACCTTTCAGTTCAACTAAAAAACGAAAAGTGATAGTCGATCGCCAATCGTCGGAACAAATTGAAATCTTAGATACTTCGAGGTGTAAGAACACGTTAACAAGTTTGTATATATATAAATGTTATCAGTAAGGAATATGTAGTATGTAGTAGATTGTAATTGTAATAAAAATTGAAGTGTGCTGGGGAGTTTATTGGTTATTATATATGCAATAATGACTGAATCAATTATATGTTGTTAATATAAAGACTAAAGTAATAGATGTACCGCGCTAAAGTCTATGAACAAATTTACAGGAAAATTTATATGTTACAAGATGTATCTGTAAACAAACTCTTATGAAAATAATAAGAGCTATTGACAAATACAAATCGGGCTAGTAGTTATATAGCCATTAACAAAACATTAGCTTTATTACTTCACAGGGGAGGAAACATCCACTGACCGACGGACACACGATTAGCAGATAGAAAGCTAGCTGTTAAATGACTAGAGTGACGTAGAGTTGCATAAGCCGGCGACAGTTTGTAGGACGAGTTTGGGGAGTGGGTGAACCTTTTGAGTAGGAGATAGTTTAAACTTGGCATAAATTTGTTTGTAGGCACGGTATTAGTTAATTTACAAAAAAACAAAATCAAAAACAAAAACAAAAAATACAAAAACAAAAACAAAAAACGAAACACCTAAATATTTATATATGCACGATGAGATTCACACTGAAAAAAATTACTGTCTCTAAATGCGCTCGAAATTAACAGACTAATCAATAACTATGTACACTAAATCAGAAATCCTAATTAAATTAACCTAATACTATAAATCAGCTGCCTATTAAATAAAAAAACTAAAATGGCGTGACCCCCCCCCCAAGATTCAAAAGTGACAGTGCTTGAGATACCTCAGGGCATCTAGTGTATACACCACCAGAATTTTAGCAGTGCATTTCTCGTTAGTAGGACGAGGCGCTAATAGATGTAAGACTCTAAGACGGCCAGATTTTGGGATCCTGAGAATATTATACATATTGTGGTGGATTTACTCGCGTAAGCGCTGATTTGTATTGATAATTAAAATCTTCAACCAGTTTTAAACGAGCACGTTTTAGTGTAATGGCGTTAGTCGATGCAATGCTTATGCTAGTGCACCAGTTAATTTAAATTATGTTTTTGCTATTTTCTGTACTGTTATACACTTGCATGCTTTATTTAGATGTTTATATTTATATTTAACTTATTTGTGTCCGCATTTCAATATTTACATATTTCAGTATGTTTGTCGATTGATTCAATTTCTTTGCCATTTTGTGTATTTCGGTCGTAGTAACTATAGGAAGAAAGAATGAAATTAAAGTAGGTCAGTTAGAGAATGTTAGGAACGAATTTAGCATAGAATTGGAATAATTATTTAGACTAGGACGTATGACGTTGTTAAATTTGTAGATTAGGAACAAATAGCTGGATTCGCTGTTTGCATTCTTAGAAATTCGAATCCATTAGTACATACTAATTTCGTTATATTTAGATAGCTTCGACTCGACTATTTAGGTTGCATCGGTAAGTAAAGCTCGTGCTTGCTATCTGTATTACGGATCCCTTCCTTTTTACTTTTGCTAGTGTCTTGTTGATCAGCCACACTCCAAAGTCAACACCATGGGTAACATTATTAAAACCCGTCCTATTTTCTAGTTTTTAAATTTTATTTACCGCTTAATTCATTTTTGAGTTCAATTTAATTGAAGTACGAAATTTTTTGCGTTCAAAACTAATGTAGTGTCTTCTAATGTAGCATTGTGGACATGGCCACAACTGAAGCGTCCCTTCCTCACATTATACTACTAACAATAACCATCATTCACTGACAGGACTTTATTTTTGAGTTTGCCTAGAATGCAGTTTCCACTCACGATGTGAAAAATTGAATTATTAATCAGCGACTGCCGCGTATGTTACGATATAAGCAATGCATTTATTTGGTGTACTAGGGAACCACCAGGCACCAGAAACCCCACTGGTAAGAAAACCCGTTGAAAATATTGCAAAGATCGTAAAACAGAACACATATAAAATCTGTGAAATTAAGCTTTGTGGAGGCGCGGATTCACAACTGATTTAGGGGGGAATTTCATTAAAGGTTCCGAAGTCATCATTGTTAAGGGGTATTGCAAAATTGGTTCAAACGTTGTGAATTTTTTTGCACTTCTATTTTCAAAAAGAATAGCGGTTTTCTCTTATAAATAATAGGAGATTGTTTATAAAAGTTGCTTATTAAAAATAGCCTAACTTATGGTGCTCGATAGTTAACTTACTTTTCAAGCAAGTATGAAACAAACCGAAATATCCTACTAAACATATTATATTGTAGTGTACTCATATTGAAGGCAAAACCCATAATGAAAATGCTACATTCATTTAATGACTACTCAGACAACACACACATACATACACACAAGCACGGACACACACTCACTTACCACGCACGCACGCACACTCAAGCGCACGCACGCACTCACGCACACACGCATGCACGAACGCGCGCACGCGCACATAGACACGCGCACACACACACATACACTCTCATATACACATACACACACACACACACACACATACACGCACACGCACACAGACACACCAATCGGCCACAGGTTTTGCTTATAACGAGTTATGTCATTTTGTTGTAAGTGTTATCCAGAACAATAACATCATATGTATTTCAATTGGGTTTCTAGATTTTTTGTACATAGTGTGATCACTGTGCATTACGAGTTTATTTTATTTTGTTACAACTTTGCTTTAGTAGCAAAATTCCACATTGTTTGGATTATAAATATATTGTGTTCTTTTTTATATTTTTACATATTCTGCACACATGTGGCAATTTCTTGTTTGGTTAATAAAATGTAATTTTAAAATAAAAATGAACATTTTATTAGGCTAGAGAGAATGTTAAGACATTTCTTATCCCGTAATTGCAAAAACAATATTAAAATGTTATGAAGAATTTTAATTATACAATTTTTTCTGAATTTCACAGCCCCCACTGTATACTTGCATGGTTATTTTTTCACCCATACACCGGAAGTTAATTGATTACTTACAAGACATTGCTGTTACATCGATGATTGACTTGTATAAATATCGATGGTTATGAATAACAATAGGAGCGTGTTATACCCTAAGACAGGAAAATCAGTTACGGCAGTACGGCTGCATGCGTTTTTCTCACACCATGTCCTACAATAAATTGTAATTCTCCACCTGAATGTAAAAAAATCTGTCAAGTAGATTAACCATACATTATTAAGGTCGATTTATTTCTTTCCGGAACATAACTAATGTAAATATACCTCATCGACAATTTAAGATGTACTAAAAAAGTACAGTTGCTTTATACTTTCTAGCAACACATGCGTTTTATTACCAAGATAGGTTTTATTGCCCCAGTTAAATTGAGATACCCTTGTCAACCCTATACTTTTCGATATTGATATTTATAGCCGCAACTACTTTGCTTTAGGTAATCTATCGTTCAGTTTATTAATTCTTATTTTTGTTAAATCATTTAGTGAATATTATAGGGTTGGCTACTCGTTAGTTACTAATTTGTTACTAGTATATAGTAGACATAAAAAGGTGATAAAGTTTCCCTTACATAATACTTCGTCGCGGTCCATTTTCGACTGACTAGCAATCACTTTGAATTTCGGCTCTTATGTTCTTTTAGAGGTACAATTCTTTATCACCATTGTTGCAGAAACGCAATTTATATTTTAAAATTCCTGCAGATTTGAATTTATGCAATTGAGTTCTTAGGTGATATAGGGCACTGCAGTCAGTATTACCTTCTTAGTATATTGCTGTATACAGCGTGCCCAAGATAAGAATGAACAGAATGGAGATATCGAAAATCCTAAAAGTTACAAGAACGGTTAAATTACAAAAAAGTTGTGCAATTTGGGGGTCAATAACATGCTGTTGAGAAAATCCTAAAATTCGCTTACTTCCGGAGATATTCGTTAATATTTGAAATATTGCAATTTTGTTTTTATTGTTTTTTTAGTTATTTGATAAGGTATAAAAAACCAAAAAGCACTTTGTCATTGCCGCTATTGTAGATGTACAAGATAGCGCTTAAAAAATTTTCTGTGAAACGTTTCGTTTCGAAGAAATCATCATCAACTTTGCTTTTTTATATCGCTCGTAAAAATACGCTCTCTATTAAATAGTATTTTCTACTACAAATAATGATGTATGGAGTGGTATGGGTGCCATGTGTTTTTATTAAAAAAAGGCTTCTTAATAAATTTCCAAGGTTTTGGTGTTATTTTAGTAACTTAATTATTTTAATGTAACCGATCATGTTTTGAAGGAAATTGGAATAACTAAAAGACAGTGCTACAATAAATTTTCAATCAGATTATCTTCATTTTCTACACAGTAGTATACTCGTCTCACTGTAGAATCTAACACATAACTTCACATTTTAGAAAGTAATTTTGTTAAATAGTAAGCGTTGAAACAAAATCAATTTTATTGACATATTCGTGTTCGGTTTTGAATTCAATTATAAGTTTTCTTCTGTAACAAGTGGTTTTATGGTTATTATTCTACATTTTTAATTTATTTTGCTTACAATGGAGGGAGATTGTTATACATATGAAGAAAAATTTGATAGGCTGTACGACTACATTCTATGCCAAAGAAACTGTGTAGAAGTCGGACACATTTATTTGAACATATACCCGAAAAGAATACTACCTGGCAAGTCTATTTTTAGGCGTTTAGTATTTAATCTAAAGGAATACGGTTCATTTAAAAAATCTGTACTATTCTGATTAAAAATTCCAGTAAATAACAACAATACAAAATTTTACAATGCGTTATTGAAAATACAGAAACATTAACAAGAATAATAAAAGATCAGACTGGGATAGCCAAATCTACAATCCAATTCGTTTTGAAAAGATCAATTTACGCCTTCGGGTTTGTCAAGAATTAAGACAAGGTGATGATGAACGACGTGGAAATTTCTGCAAGTGGTATACCGGGATGTGTGAGGACAATGAAAAATTTCCATTTAAAGTTATTGGGTCCGACGAAAATATGGTAACCAATAATGGTATTTTCAACAAACACAACACGCATCATTGGTCACAAAGCAATCCACGCGTACGAAGAACGGTCGGATATCAACATCGCTTTGGATTTAATATGTAGTGCGGTATTTTTGGCACAAGGATAATAGGTCCTATCTATCGCGGTTCCCTATATTCAGACCATTACCGTAACCTTCTGTGACACGATCTGTAAGATGCATTAGTCAATTTGCCGTTGGGTGTTGTACACGATCGTTGGTAACAACAACATACTGCCCCAGCACATATCTCCAGAGATGTTCGTCGTTATTTAAATGAGCGGTTTTCAAGACAACTTATTGGCACTCATAGTGAAACACCGTGGCCTGCAAAGTCACCGGACTTAACCCCCTTGGGCTTTTTTTGTGGGGTTTCATAAAAATGGGAAATACCTTTCAAAGTAGTACCCGACAAATTG
The DNA here is from genome assembly GCA_036346225.1 of Platerodrilus igneus. Taxonomy (NCBI): domain Eukaryota; kingdom Metazoa; phylum Arthropoda; class Insecta; order Coleoptera; family Lycidae; genus Platerodrilus; species Platerodrilus igneus. The sequence goes on from JARFIW010001130.1 coordinate 3,342,488, forward strand.
AAAAGACCAAGTGCATACTCGACTTTAAAAACCCCGACGGCACAGATACAAGGAACTGGTTGGAGAGAGTGAACATGCCCATGACAGTACTACTACCCGACAACAAACCGAAAGACGAATCACCGGAACAAACTGCCAAATGTACATAAGTGACTGAACAAAACGGACATGGCAATAGACCATAGAACCGGGTAGGCGAGACTATCCGACCGACCCTACGCGGACAGTAAGAACTAACAAGCACTAACAAAAAAAAACACACGCACGCATCAACACGTGCACATAAAGATACTCGCAAGAGGACACACATCACACGCACACACACACACACACACACACACACACACACACACACACACACACACACACACACACACACACACACACAAACCCACAGAAAAAAGACACACGTTGAAACAATAAATCAAAACTCAGCTGCACCGACATTGTACTAATTGGGTCAGGCGTGCTTAAATTATCAGTTTGCATTCTGAAAACTGGTTAAAAAATAAATAAAAAAGAAGTAAATCTTCCTCATAATAAAACTTATTATTTCCCTAGTAAATATTTCTAATGGTGTTACACGTGTAAAGTTCCATCAAGCCGCACGTGTACGTATTGCCTTTCCTAAACCTCATCAGCGGGTACAGTGTGCCGCTACTGACGGTATTTCTATACCCGAAGATCGAGAATGTCCTAGACATGACTGCTATGTTTCGAAGGCAGTATGGCCCTTCTATTTAAAAGTTTCAGCACTATATGGTCGCACAGGGCGGTGTTAAAGTCGCGTACCCTTTCTAAGTTTTAATATATATTGCAAACGATAACATTTCTTAATACTTCCTCGAGAGGTCTTAAATCTCCGAAATTATGGAAGTATATTTGCGTATTGGACCTTCTTTTATAACCGACCCAGTGCGTCCCTGGTCCCGACCCATCGTCTAAAATTATAACCGTGCGTGCATGCGTGGTGCGTACGTGCGTGCATGCGTGCGTGCGTGCGTGCGTGGATGCGTGCGTGCGTGCGTGTGTGCGAGCGAGCATGCAAACGTACGTGGTTTCCCAAAATTCACAAACCTAGTAATCCGTTGGGGCCAGTAAGGTACGATCTATATCAAGTTACTAAATTTCTGATGATAAGTTTAAACAACGTTGTAAGCTTCGTGCAATAACACATTAAACTCATTATAAATATTTATAGTTCCGGGTTGGGACCGTGTCATTAAGGTCGACGTTTCGCCCACTTTTGTTATAGGCTTCATCAGGACAAGTAAAGAAATAAGTAATAAAATAAAATAAATATAAAAATAATAAAGATAAGAATGATAATATTAAGCAGACAAGTTAAAGTGTAAAGAGAAGAGTGGGCGAAACGTCGACCTTAATGTATAAAATGACACGGTTCCAACCCGGAACCATAAATATTTATAATGACTCCGGCCGTGAAAGCCTCCGACAATATCACATTTAACACAGTTAAAAATCTTAAAATTTACAGTAAAACATATGCGACCTCCCAGTAAAACTGCCACCAAAAGGTAATTGAAGATCAGTGATTTTAAATAGAACTCTTCACAACCATTTCGAAAACGTGTTATTGTTGGTATAACTCGCTAGACAACGACAACGCAGTGAAGTTGAACTGAAAACTGCATTGAGTAAAGCCGAATAGATATCTAAAAAATATGAAGATTTGTGAATCGGGGTTAGAAGAGTCGGTGTTCCAATGCGCAAATGAGATAGATAATAATACCTTCTAGAGAAAGTAATGTTTGGAAATAGAAAACGATGGCATGAATGACACTGATTGCCGAGTAAATTGTGATTATAAAAACTCGGAATCTAGTAACGATATTGATGATAGTTATGCTTTTAATGAGAAAAATACTACTGACGGTGATGATTCAAAATCAAATCCTTCTCTCACAAAAGTGTATATTTCTGAAAGCAGTATAGAATGGACAATAGAGTTACAAGCTAAAAATAAAATTCAACCACATATTATTTGGCGTTCGCCAAAACTCTTTACTTATTTTTGCAGAGAATCTAACCATTAAATCTATTCTTTGTTTATGTAATTAGGGGCGTAAGCAAAAATGGAATGGATCAACGGTTTCCGAAATATTTGGGGAAACTGAAAATCGCTATCTTAGCATTTTCTGCAAAACTTTGGTCTGTATGTTATTTTGTAGGAGGAAAAAATATGGCATTAAAATTAAAATTTGGAATATTTTTCAAGAAACGATAGCAACTATATTTTTCTTTAAGAGAGACTTTATAAAATTTAATATCGCGTAAGTCAGCTTCTTTTTCTAGATAACATACTTTTAATTTTTAAAGTTCTCCCAAATATAAGAAAGTTATAAGTTATTCACTATTTTACTTAATATAGCTATGAAACAAACTCAAACTGTTTTGTTGTACCAACCATAATTTATTTCAAATATTGTACATGTAACGTTTATATTAAGTACTTACACGTTGTAATAATTTTTTTGACACTTATAAAAGCTTATAATTTTAATTATAATATAAACTGCATTGTTTATTCAAATAAACAATTAATTTCACGAGGTTAATAAATGTTCAGATCAGTACCGCATAGTCCAATCACGAGTCGTATATTAATTAATAATAATAATAATAATAATAATATGGGCTGTATTCGTAAACGTTGGTCATTTGAACTGCATTTCCAATGTCAGACGATTCCTGTGCCTTGTACGCATTCCGTCGACGTAAGAATCAGTCTAGCTCGACCACTCACTGCAGTTAACAGCACCTTGGGTTTCAATATGGTCCGGGCTAGCGATGTATGCGTCGCCATAGACGTGGCAGAGTAATCAAGTGCTGAACGCACTTGACTTTTGTTTGTTTCTGATAATGGTAAGCAAGTTAATTAATTATTAAAGTAAACTAAATAATTTTATTGTAGCGCTCACCAATTAATTTTTGATCTCGATAACTCGCCGATTAATTTTTGATCTCGATAACTCACAGATAAATTTTTAATCTTGATAATTCACAGTATACAAGATTACGAATTAACAAGTTCAGATATCACGTTCTAATTTCTAAGTTTACCATTAAATTTATAACGCTTTAAGATAAGTTAAAGAAGAGTCGAAAATGATGCACATTCAATAGCTTGTTTTATGGAATGATTTTATGTTTCGATTTACTTCAATGAATTGCACAACAAGTTGATGAAAATGGTTCCCTATAATGGTCCAGTATAATACGCTGTAATGCATTTAATTCGCCATGAGTTCAAAAGAAGAAGCTCGAGCTTACGCTTTGTAAAATTCAGATGTGGAAAGTTCGCTGACATCACTTGTTTGTCCAAGAATCGCAGGCTAACACATGGTATTTGTTGCAATGAAGTTTCAAAGTACAACCAGTTGCTAAGGTAAACGTTAGACTAAGGACTTGACCTGACAACAGCTGTTTTTGAATAACTTGTTTGTTTTACGAGAAACTCAAGAAAATTTCTATCGTTTGGATTTTACTATAGTATCAATTACTGCTTACGTTAGACATTACTACAAATAATTAAGATTATAAATTTCCTTACTTAATACGGAAAAATATTGCATTCAAGCCCAGTAGTACATATAGTAATTATGAGAATTAATTTCATTTAGCATTGAATATATAACAGATCTGTGTATTTTGGGTATTTAAAAACTTTACGGTCATATTTAATTCATTGTTGACATTTTGATTCCTAGTAGAAATTATCAAAATTCTCATATTTAAATATCTGAGTTTAAAAGGTTAGACCACATTTGTTATTGTACATTTTTGTATATAAATTTTACAATAGAAAAAAGCAAATTTAATTAAAGAACCATCATTTGACTTATTTGAACAACTGTTTTATTTTGGACAAGTGCGTCCAAAGGTAGAAATAAATAACTTAGAAAAGAATATATTCCCTTTTACAAAAGAATAAGGTTGTTGGTTGTCATACAATGAAGAAGTACTAAATAGTGCTTTCAAGAAGCTTGCTATTTAAATTTCCTTTTGTTAATTATCTTAAAATTATAGGTATTAATAACTACTGTTCTTCTTTGTTGTATAAGGTAGCAGGAGTGAATTTCTTGCGTCCTTCGTTATTATAATAACATTGTTTTCTTTCAGATCCTGCGTGTTCGCAGTAAAAGTGATTTTTTCCCCTGAGGATTTCCAAGTTCTCTCTTAGGGTAACCCGTGCTTTATCAATTTTTAGACTTGGTGGCGCCCCTTTTGCACCACCTATTTTTATTTAAGAGTCAGTATACAAAACAATATTTTTGTTGTGAAACCCACGACCACTCCTCATAAGCTCTACCCGAGGAATAGACCCTTAGCTTAGTCTGAAGACTGTCGATTCCTTTTCACTATAAGGGTGAAGTCGTTTTTTATTGGTGCACAACACCCTTGATTGTTTCATCGTTAACAAATGTTTATTTTACTAATTAAGACAAAACTTGTATGTTTGTTGTCTAAATCAAAAGTAAGAGAAATTCTGTAACTTTCCTAAACAGCTACTTACATTTGTCTCCGCCAACTACTTTTTAATATTACCGATTTTAACTGTCAGATTTTGTTACACTATGATACCACATTCCTATCACAGCGATTGAAGGTACTGAGGGTTTTCTCTACTATGTCAATTTTTTGTCCACTATTTGAAAAAGTGTGGGATTGAAACAAAATCTTTGTAATTAAGATTCTCTTTTTTCTTTATTTAGAAAATGCTGTTACCCCTATAATTCTTTCTTTATTTGTAGCGTATGACTAATAACAGCGAATAAAGTAGAAAGCTTAAACAATATAGTTGACAACCTTACTGCTATATTTACTGTAAATTTCTCTTGCTATTGTTTGAAAATATAAAGAAGGAAATATTCCTCACATAAACACGCACTTTCCACTCGCCAAATAATCACTACAAGAATCAGAAAATAATTTGTACTTGCTGGCATCTTTAATCGAACGACAACAAATAAACAATAAGTTTGTGGGGGCGGGTAATTAGTATTTATATATCTGACTGAAATTGTGAATTTGCAACCAGTTAGTACAGGTATTCCCATAGTGTCATTGCGACCGCAAGTCGCACAGGAACGTAGACTAGAGGGCAGAGAGTATTTTACACTTCGCAGCCGTCTGTCGTCAACTGCACACAATGGTCCTTTCAGAGGCTCTTCGATCTTCCGCCGACGTCATGCACAGATCGAAAGACTCTTCACGTATAAGGGTTGGACCTGCGTAGAGAACTATTAATTGTGGATGCTATAACAACAATTTTAACGACACCTGTAACGCTATTAAATAAACTAATCATCTGCAACCCATATGTGTGAAAACGAGACTCTATACTTTTACTTAAGGTCAATAAAACATTTTCCGCATAATATCAAAGCTACCGTACATTAAACTCTAGAAGTGCTAAAAGGAAAACTAATTTTTCGCAATGATGACTGATAGGATTATTAATAGTTTTGAGTATCTTACATATTACATTCCCCCATTTCCGTTTTCAAATAAAATTACTGACAATCATTTATAAGTATGTATTTATGAAAAAAATTAGTTCTTCTTCCTTCTTCCTGTACTGAAACAATAAAATTCCCAATCAACAAAACTGGTATTTGGAAATGCAATTTGCTGAAAAGAAAACAGGATATTTTTACCATTATAACATAACTAAGCCCAGGAACTCAATGTAATTTCCAGTTGTGCTCAGTCGTCGCTTAGTGTTAGACGTCAAATAAAAATGATAAACGCCGTAGGTTTGTATTGAGTTACTAGCTTCGGAATAATCGTTTATTGCAACTCGCGAGAAACATTGCTTTGGGGTAAATGTGTTTCCTAAAGGTCGAATTACTTCTCTACCACAATTCATGTGTAAACCGACATTGCTTATGTTTGCCATCAAATATTCCATAATTGACGACTGCCATTTTATGCACTCCTAGCTGTTAATTTTAATAGAAGTTGCTACTATTGGTAAATGCATCATACCTACTGTGAGATATTATTCTACGCATATACAAAGTGGAACAACCAAATAGAATAAATTATTGTTTCGGTAACTATAAATTATTATGGCGAAACACGTCAACTTGTTACGTTCATTTTCGGCGGTATTCGACTATATCTTAAATCAATCTTGTTTCTACTCTTTCATACGTCGACAACATCCTATTTACATAAGTACGCTTCTTACTAATTTTCATTTTAAACTTATTTATTTCGAAACGTAAAGTTTATGCTAAAATTAAATAGTCAACACCTTGTTTTAGGTATCCGTTAACTTGTTATACATTAACATCGCGTATAATTAATTCTTATGTGATTTCCATCTAAACACTCGTTGAAATGAAGGATTGAACTATCCGATAAAACCGTGTTTTCAAATTTTCTAAACTCGTTTGATTACAGCAATATTACTTTGAACTCTAGTTATTAGTTAAACGAATTAATATTCACTTCCTTTTCTGAATTTTCAAAAAGCACTCGTCGTGATTGTTAGATTCTTCGTTCCCGTTTTTATGGAATTTCGCGCACGCAGTAGTGCGCAGTAAGTAATTGTGGTCTTACAAACATGTACGTTTTGGCGGCACTAAATTAATTTACCTGTAATTAGTCTAGCTTCCTCCAGTGGGCTTAATGATCGCTTCGAACCATCGCTCCTGTTGGTACGAGAAAACACGCACATGACGTGATTCCGCACATAGCTGGTTCACTCCGTCCTTAGAAGTGGAAAGCCAGTCTACAACTTAGACGTGGGTGAGTCTTTAGCCCAATTTCTTTGTTGGTACTGCTCCTGGAAAAAGGTCACATTCACATGTTTATCGGGTTCGACTCGAAGTCCACAATTGGTAGTTGTGAGCATTGCTAGGTGAGATGGTTGTTATTAATATTGTAAAGTACTGTGACCATCATACATCCGTAATGGTATACTTACGGTAGTAATGTTTACAAGGGTAGGGTTTCCTTTTTTTGTGCTTACAAATTTTTGATATTAATTTTCAATTTAACCCCAAACTAATTAATGTCTACAAGGGGAGGGTTTCGTTTTGTATTTTTTTTTTGGGTTGTAAAATTTTGGTAATTAAGGCAGTGCAGTGCTAATGATTTCTATATGCTTAATTGTTGTATTTAATATAGTAATTTAGAGCTGTTGTTTTTTAGGGTTGTAATTTCTTGTTTGTTTTTTGGTAATTAATGTGGGAGTCTAAAAACGGCAGCTCGCCATTATAAGTATTGATTCTTGTATGTTACGTTTATTTTTGGCTCTATTATTCTGGTGTAATATATATTTTTTTGGTAATTAGAGGTTGTATGATTAATTTTATGAGTATGTAATTTTTTATATTTATTTCAGGTCTTTAATTTTTCTATGTATTATACCCCGCCCACTCATCGAATGAGCCCGGTCAATTTCTTTTTTTTTCTTCTTTGGCTTTTAGGCTACGTAAATGTACGTAGCATAAATTTTGACGCCCTGGCGTGGGGCTTCGATTTTGTTTCGTGTAACTTTGGACCCGATTTTGTCTTGGGTAATGTGTGCTTTGATTTGGTTTCGCTTAATTTCTGCCCCAATTTTTGTTTTGCTTCTGGCCTGAATTTTTTTTGCACTGCCCAAGTTACTACATTATCCGTTTTTCTTGGCCTGATACTACTTATGTTCCCTTCCCTTACGCTTGAACTTGTATTTATTTCTTTTCTTTATTTCTTTTGTGCGTTTCATCTTCTTATATTTTAGTTTGGTGTTCGTCCATGATCGCTAAAAATCCTTGGTTAGCTCATTTCAGATTATTGGACTTGTGTTTTCGCCAATAATTCTAGTCCATTGAAAACGCTAGCAGCCAAAATTATTTTCTTTCCTTCCCTCTCTGTACATTTTGTTCTCCCCGTCAAGTCTAGAATTGGTTTTTCCTCCGATTTTCCTTTTATTCTGCAGCCCTATCCTAATTTCTATTTTGTTGTTTCGCTCCTATTAGTGTTCCTAAAGTTCATCCGTCGAATACGTTTTAGATTGTCCTGTATTCGCAATAGTATTTTTTAGCTTTTATCGAGTTACGGTTAGCCTTTACTTAGTTACTTTCTCCCAATTCCTTTCTTTATTCTTAATCAAAATGACTGATCATAAGTTGATGGCGTTTAATATGATCTGTACGAGACCGCAGAAGTCATCCGAAAGCATTACTAACTATTTCGCGTGTATGACGGGTCTGTTTGAGAAATATGGCTCTTTTAGTGAAGATGATCAATTGTTCGTTTTGCTTCGTACCCTTGATCCTTTTTATAGAACCCATTCGCCTACCGTCCACTCCTTGCAAGAATTAAAGGACGAATGCCTGAAGTTACAACCGGCAAAGATTTTGGCCGATAATTCCTTATCACCTACTCACGACCAACATACTGTTACTGTTAAACCGGAATCAGCCCCTGCTTTAGTGCATAAGTCAGTTGTTACTCCTTTTTTGGCTTCCTACCTAGGTCTTTCTGTGTGGGAGTGGAATTTGAAATTTTCTGGTAACCCTAACACTTTTACCGTACATGATTTTTTGGGACGGGTCGAAGAACTCCGATGAACTCACCATGTGTCCGAATTGCAGTTATTTGAGTTTGCAGTGGACCTGTTCGGGTCTAAAACGTTACTTTGGTATCGTGGTAATCGGCATAGGTTTTCTGACTGGAAGTCGTTGTCTAATTTACGGATTCAACATTTTTAACCCTCGGATCTTACTTATAAGTCTACTACTATTGAGAAAGATACTTTCATTTCACATGACCGAGTTGTTAAGGTTTCTCCTACGCCTACGCGTAGATCCGATACTTCTCACGTACGTTCTACTGTTTTTCTACTTCTACTCGTCAGGTCGTATGCTTTAATTGCGACAAACCTGGTCATGTTTCGACACATTGTACTCGTCCTAAAGCACTCCATTGCTATGGTTGCGGGCATAGGTTAGTTATTCGCCACAACTGTCATCTTACTACTAATAGGCCTTCAAATAATACTTTAACTTCTGTTCTCAGTTCTAGGAGCCAAACTTCTTCTGCTTCTAATTCTACGTTCTTTTCTGTATCTCATTCAGGTCATCCTGCTACTACTGACAAAACCTTCTAGCTTTCGGCAAATATAGCTTCAAACAAAATTTCTTCCATCTCTAGTTCTACACCCTATTCTACTCCTCCTTCTGCTTGCCCTACTTATTCACTCTCACCCCAGAATGTGCCTCCACCACCATTGGGACCCCTACTTCGAACTAGTGACTTGCAGCTAGCTTCTCAAGAGTTTGTTCCAGCTTTCTTAAATGATTCTACCCAAGAAATTCCGGTCATGTCTGCAAGCACCAATGTCGCTAAAGTGACGATAACTTCTAATTCAGTCTGCGAAGGTCCATGAACTTGTATCTTTAATGCTTATTCCTGTTTTTGTCAAAATTTTACCTTTTCCTGCTTTCTTAAATGCTTCGAATCAAGAAATTGCTGCCGTGCCAGCAATAACAGCCGTAGATCAAGTGAAGATAATTTCTAATACGTCAAAGTTTTACCTGATCCTGTTTCGTTATCTACTATTGTGAAGAACGAGTTCCTATTGTGGCTGAAATTTTGTCTGTTCCTACTCCGTTGTCTGACGTTGACGAAACGCTAGCTGCTTTTACTCGTTTTTCTGATGTTGACAAAATTCTTTCTGATTGTGTTTCTTTATGTAATGCTGACAAACTTCTACTTGATTCTGTTTTTTTTAGCTAAGGTTTACGAACTTCTAGCTGATGTTCCTTTATCTACTGTTGTTGAAGTTTTTACTGATGTTGATTGTTGTTGTAAGGTTGTCGCTAATTTTTTTTTGAACTACTAAAACACCAGCCCCACATTGGGTGTCAGTGTTACATTTTTCCTTAACTGGGCTTAACTAGCGTTCTCTTCTTAATACCTATATCTGACTCTAGAAGTTGGTGGTCATTACATTTGATTTTCCAATGCTCCACCCGAAGGTACTACATTGGCCAGGAAACGAGTTTTTTTACCTGGAAAATTTGGAATTTTGCCGAACCCTTGCTGTTTCAAGCAAGGTAGGGATCTTTAACGTGCGTGACAACACTCACACACGGGACCTCCATTTTACCTCTCATCCGAACGAGGGTGTATTTTTGTGAAAAATGCTCGCCTAACATTTTTCAAGCGGACCGTGTCGAGATTCGAACCCGGGACCTTGGGCGTAGTAGTCACACACATACCACTACGCCACGGAGCCGCCCGAAGTTGGGGGTCAGCAAAACGAAGTCTTCCGACGTAACTAGGGGTCTATTCTTGGGGCAGAGCTATGAGAAATGGGGGGGTAAGTCGAAATCTGTTGGGGGATCATACTCAAACTAAAACAAATAGGCGCCACCAAGTCCGGATTGATTCACGTTAATGGCATGGCATATTTCTAAGGGCGGACGTGGAGACCCAAAAAAAAAAGATCGCCTTCGTTGACAAAAAAACTGTCTTAACAGAATAAGACGCTGTTGCTGTAAGAAAGTAAAATAATTAAATCAACATAGAATGGGAGCACTGTTTGTGTCCCGCAAATATACCTAAAGAAATATATAAAAAAAATATTTTCTATATAAGGGTGGCATCAAAGTTCAACTCTTAAAGACATTAATTTTTCGGTGGTTAGGTTTGATCACACTTGATCAAAATAAAAAACTTTAAGCTTGGATTAATAATTTACTAAAAGAATCTCTTTTCTTTAAATAAAATTCAATGCAACAGAATTAAATAAAAACTTGAATTACTTTGTTAGTTTAAAGTAAGGTTTATCAACCTTATTCATGATCAAATATATTACAACAAGGTGTAACTTGTTACACAAAATTCTCTAACCCACTCAGATCTGTTTAGGTCATTTACATTATAAAATTAAAATACAAATTTTCTCTTTAAGTTAAATGTACTAAGTTCAGTTTAAAATGAAAAGTTCACAAAATTATTCTTGTTTTCAAAGGTGGTAATAACGCAGTGCTAAGCAGCTGCTATCACGGATCCATGTGTCAACAACATATTTCAAACAAACAAGTGACGTAGGTACACCTGTTATTTTATACTGAAGCAACGTGTTGTTTCTTACAAAATCAACTGAGTGAATTTTAAGTTTGATACTGGGAAATCCAGCTTAGCAATAGATGAAGTGAATAACAAAGTCGTACTTCTACGTATCGAAACAAAATAGCGTGTTTCTAGAGTGAAACACAAAAGAATTTCTTAAAGCTACTACGAACCAAACAAAACTGCATTCCTAGACTGGATTAGGAAGTGTATCACCATGCGGAATTTACAGCTTACATTCTACCAAAGTAGTATCTTCGCTCGGAGCAACAAACGAACTTCTATTAATTAGATCAGCTTTCCATTTTCTAAATACACATTGTAAAATGAAGTGGTCTTCCCAACGTCGACTCCAGCATTCAAAGTTCCAACTGCATCGTAGATTGTAGATGAAATTCTTATCGCCTAAATTTTGTCGCCTACATTCTTGTCGCTTAGATTCTCGTTGCGCTAAACAAATTTTCCAAATTAAATAAGATAATATCGTATATACTTTACCAACCGCTATTCAGAAAATGTGCTCACTTATTCAAATTGATACGCAGGTTACTGGCCATCGTCCTCGCATACATCCTGCTGCTTCTTCTACCTATGGCCGAGTGCCTATCACGCGCTCTCGGACGATCCGACGATCCAAGGGGGGGTGTCACCTTTAAACGCGCCTGCGACTGACTGTGGAATACACCGACATCCAAAACACATAGACTAACGAACTAAGATGCTGTTTTAATGTAATATTTGAATTGTTAAACGTATTACGACTTTACTTAATAAAGGTGTTTTATTATTTTCGTACATTTAATGAAGGGATTTATCAACCCAGAAATAAAATTGTTACACTACCCCTTTCACAAAAGAAAAAAATTTTTTCTAACAAAGAAAAACTTTAAGTGTAACGAATACAAAATTTTTTTTTTTTTTAAATATACTAGCCTCTTCTACCTTCCTAACTAACAATACAAATTCTTATGAATTTATTAAAACTAGGGGGGACAATTATTTACAAATTCGAGTGTGTTGGTAACTTCGTGTACCTAACGTCCATCGGGAGACAAAATCGGAGAGTCACAATCGGTGTAAGTCAAAATTGGGAGGGGTCAAATTAAAAAGTCAAACACTCCACGGGGCAAAAAAAATTCAAATTCAAAATAATCCTTTATCTTGAAGTTCTTACTCCTACCAAGGCTAGTATTTACTAACTGTAACCAAATATTTTACAATTTATCTCAACTTCCAAAAAAACTTTACTTCCTGGAGCTCAATTAGCTCTATCTACAAAAAAAATGTTACAACATCAAAATAGCATAACTATTCAAAATATTATCACTATAAAGTGACAATCAAAAGGAAGACCCTACTAATAGGTCTAAATTCAAAACACCATTATCACAAAGTGATAATCAAAACAAAAGTAACCTAACCAAAAGTTACATACAAAATTCAAATACAAAATTGAACCAGATAGGGCTGTAATCTCCTACACCCTACTGATTATCCTATCACTAATTTCTAAACAACACCTCCCATCAGTGATGGATCAAATGGTGAGGTTCACCATGCAAACTTTTGACCTTATCACACAAAAAAGTTTGAACGGTCAAAAACACGGGAAAGAATAAATCACTATTCTCTCTACCTAGATATGTAGAAATCAGGACTAACAGGTTAAATAGCCCACTTACTTCTACATCGGAAAGATATCTTTTAATGACATCTTCTAAACACATTTTCGAATAACGCGCGAACAAAACGACCAGTGTGCACACCAATGCACGCCTCAAATCTACTAAAAAAAAATCATTAACCAATTGTTCCAATTATCAAACAAAATTTTCAAAATTAACGAAGCGACACTAAATCAAAAATCGGAACAAAACAAAGCAAACCACTACTTTATTGCTTAACATCAAAGAGATGACCAGACCGGAACTAATCGTCAGGATCATCATTTTCATTTAGATACGATGCTTCAATGGGTTTCAAATCCTTTACGTGCCATTTTCCGGCTCTTGTCCCATCTTCATTCTCTAATTCATACACTAAATTGGAATGTTTTTTTCGAACTTTACTCAAAACGAACTTTGGAGCTAACTTAGCGGAGAATTTATCACCAGCACTCGAGAGTACCTTATTAGCTCTCCAAACTCTTTCTCCGACTTGGAACGAAATGTCTCTTCTTCTAAGATTGTAGCGTTTACTCGAACGTTGATAAGCTACATGCAAATTTTCACGGACATTTCCAAAAATATCAAACAAAAGTTGACGATCCAAAACATAAGAAGGTCTACTACTGGAAACGACATCAATATCCTCACCAGGTTTAAAATTATCACTATAAGCCTTTCCACTTAAGGGTACCTGACGACCAAAGACTAAAAAATTTGGAGAATAGTTGGTGGACTCATGTTTTGCTGAATTAATTGCGTACTGAATTTTTGATATTTCACTATCCCACGTATCATGTTCTTCTACGTATGAACGAATTGCAGTACCAACTGTCTTATTAATTCTTTCCACAAAATTGCATTGAGGAGCATAAACAGCATTGTACCAAATCTTTTGGATTTCGTACTTTGCACACAAAGCTTTAAAAATACGTCCAATTAATTGTGGACCATTATCACAAATAACAAATTGTGGTACTCCATAGACAAGAAATACCTTTTCTTCTAAAAACTTCTCGATCAAATGTGCAGTGGCACTACGCAAAGGTTGTAAAATCGAATACTTCGAGAACCAGTCACCAACAACTAAAAGCCATTTATCTGCTTATGAATCATCAATAAAAAAACTAATCACGACAATAGCTAACAAAAAAAATCAGTGTTCGGGTACACTCTCACATTACTACCAACCGAACTGTCGAAACAACTACAATGCTTTACAACGCCTACATATGCTAGAGTGACAAACCCTCTACGAGTCTCACCTAGACTAACAATACAAAAATTTACATCAAATCAAAAAATATGATGCAAAAAAAATTCTAGAGCGCCTAACTCACCTCGAGTCTCGTCTAGACTTATGTAATGCCGAGCGACCAACTCTTCCTGAGTCTCGTCTGGACTAACATACTGCTGAGCGACCAACCACGACGACAAGTTCCGCCTAGACTAAATTGCGTTGCAATGCCGATCTAAACAAAATCTGCTAACAAAATCAAAAACGTGCTTATGCACAAGAGCAATTCTTAAATGACACGACGACAGCTCACTCCAACGTACCTTCAAAATAGAATCTCTAGCCTTATCATCAAATTTGGACAAAAATGTTCTTTATTGACTCATGCAAATCATACTCCAGGCTTATCAGCTTCTTCAGCCAACAAACTTCCCAAAATTTTCCTTTTCTCCAAAACTGGTCTCTCACTCACTACTCCTCTAATTTTCAGTTCATACTCCAATTCTTCTTTAAGTAGACAAACAATTTGGAATTTTTCCGACATGATTACACAAGCCTAATGGAATCAAACCTATAAATCTAAATGATGTGGACCTTACAAAAATTATCAAAACAAATTCGGGCTACTAAAGGTAAAAGTCAAAAGGTGTATTTGGTAAAGTAATTTTTGCCAAAACAATATCAAGAAAAAGTATATTGGGTCAAAACGAAATGAAAGTTAAAAATAAATTTGACTAAATTAATTGACTGACTGTGGTTTAACGTTTCAACCAATCTTTTAAACAACCAAACTTTAATATCAAATAAACGTTGAGCAAACAAATCTTGAGGCAAAACAATTTTGAACAAACAAATTTCGAAGCAAATTAAATTTTGAACAAACAAATTTCGAAGCAAATTAAATTTTGAACAAACAAATTTCGAAGCAAATTAAATTTTGAACAAACAAATTTCGAAGCAAATTAAATTTTGAACAAACAAATTTCGAAGCAAATTAAATTTTGAACAAACAAATTTTGAAGCAAATTAAATTTTGAACAAACAAATTTCGAAGCAAATTAAATTTTGAACAAACAAATTTCGAAGCAAATTAAATTTTGAACAAACAAATTTCGAAGCCAATTAAATTTTGAACAAACAAATTTCGAAGCAAATTAAATTTTGAACAAACAAATTTCGAAGCCAATTAAATTTTGAACAAACAAATTTCGAAGCCCCAAACGTTGCCGGCGCCAGTGTCGCTAATTTTTTTTTTGAACTACTAAAACACCAGCCCCACATTGGGTGTCAGTGTTACATTTTTCCTTAACTGGGCTTAACTAGCGTTCTCTTCTTAATACCTATATCTGACTCTAGAAGTTGGGGGTCAGCAAAACGAAGTCTTCCGACGTAACTAGGGGTCTATTCCTGGGGCAGAGCTATGAGAAATGGGGGGGGTAAGTCGAAATCTGTTGGGGGATCATACTCAAACTAAAACAAATAGGCGCCACCAAGTCCGGATTGATTCACGTTAATGGCATGGCATATTTCTAAGGGCGGACGTGGAGACCCAAAGAAAAAAAGATCGCCTTCGTTGACAAAAACACTGTCTTAACAGAATAAGACGCTGTTCCTGTAAGAAATTAAAATAATTAAATCAACATAGAATGGGAGCACTGTTTGTGTCCCGCAAATATACCTAAAGAAATATATAAAAAAAATATTTTCTATATAAGGGTGGCATCAAAGTTCAACTCTTAAAGACATTAAATTTTCGGTGGTTAGGTTTGATCACACTTGATCAAAATAAAAAACTTTAAGCTTGGATTAATAATTTACTAAAAAGAATCTCTTTTTCTTTAAATAAAATTCAATGCAACAGAATTAAATAAAAACTTGAATTACTTTGTTAGTTTAAAGTAAGGTTTATCAACCTTATTCATGATCAAATATATTACAACAAGGTGTAATTTTTTACACAAAAATTCTCTAACCCACTCAGATCTGTTTAGGTCATTTACATTATAAAAATTAAAATACAAATTTTCTCTTTAAGTTAAATGTACTAAGTTCAGTTTAAAATGAAAAAGTTCACAAAAATTATTCTTGTTTTCAAAGGTGGCAATAACGCAGTGCTAAGCAGCTGCTATCACGGATCCATGTGTCAACAACATATTTCAAACAAACAAGTGACGTAGGTACACCTGTTATTTTATACTGAAGCAACGTGTTGTTTCTTAAAAATCAACTGAGTGAATTTTAAGTTTGATACTGGGAAATCCAGCTTAGCAATAGATGAAGTGAATAACAAAGTCGTACTTCTACGTATCGAAACAAAATAGCGTGTTTCTAGAGTGAAACACAAAAGAATTTCTTAAAGCTACTACGAACCAAACAAAACTGCATTCCTAGACTGGATTAGGAAGTGTATCACCATGCGGAATTTACAGCTTACATTCTACCAAAGTAGTATCTTCGCTCGGAGCAACAAACGAACTTCTATTAATTAGATCAGCTTTCCATTTTCTAAATACACATTGTAAAATGAAGTGGTCTTCCCAACGTCGACTCCAGCATTCAAAGTTCTAACTGCATCGTAGATTGTAGATTAAATTCTTATCGCCTAAATTTTGTCGCCTACATTCTTGTCGCTTAGATTCTCGTTGCGCTAAACAAATTTTCCAAATTAAATAAGATAATATCGTATATACTTTACCAACCGCTATTCAGAAAATGTGCTCACTTATTCAAATTGATACGCAGGTTACTGGCCATCGTCCTCGCATACATCCTGCTGCTTCTTCTACCTATGGCCGAGTGCCTATCACGCGCTCTCGGACGATCCGACGATCCAATGGGGGGTGTCACCTTTAAACGCGCCTGCGACTGACTGTGGAATACACCGACATCCAAAACACATAGACTAACGAACTAAGATGCTGTTTTAATGTAATATTTGAATTGTTAAACGTATTACGACTTTACCTAATAAAGGTGTTTTATTATTTTCGTACATTTAATGAAGGGATTTATCAACCCAGAAATAAAATTGTTACAAGGTTGACGAAATTCTACCTGATTCTGTTCCTTTAGGTAATGTTACTGAAGTGTTGTCGGATTCTGCTCCTGTTCCTAAGGCAGGTGTTCCTACAGCCAATGCTATTCTCTTTCCTAACTGTGATACTGCTAGTCTTTCATCTAACGTCGATTAAATTTTATTTGCTTCTGTCCCTTCCTCTAACGTAACTGAAGTGTGCTCTGCTTGTGCTTATTTTCGTAAGGTTGATTGTCGTTCAGTTCATACTTTTTCCTTTTCTACCTTTGACTTTCTTACCTCCAATTTTAAAAACAAAACAACCTTCTTCCATAACGTGTCCTGAGTTCTATAAATTACAAGAACCGCTACTATCTCCACCCTCACCACCACTTTCTCAACCTCGTGCTACAGCTCCTACACCCTGCTGTTCCTGTTTGGCAGAAAGCTGCCCAAAAAGAGCAGACATTAGTCTGTGCTTCTTCCGAACCGAAAGATGTATGGCGGCGAACTCATAATGCCTTTGATTTTGTTTCATTTTCTTGCTGGCGGCGCAAACGTCTTAAGCCCAATATCTAGTCCTCGTGCCCCAGATACTTAAGCAGACCTTGCTCTCTTTAGGTTTTGATTTCTGGACTTTAAGTTTTCTTTTTATTTACTTCCATGTTTGCTGGGTTTTCTTTCTTTTTCTTTTACTTTACCACGTGTGGGTCCGGAAATAGAATAGCCCCATGGTACGATCTGCCTGGCGACTAAAGCGGTCTAACACACACACACGCACGTACATACAAATTTGCCCAACACATACACACACACACACACTTTTATACACACCCACACGCACACACACACACACTGACGTATTTATACAGCAACACACATACACGCACACACGCGCGCGCACACACACATACTCATACATAACTATAAATACACTAGGATTTGGTTGAATTTTCTGTTTGTACTCTTTTTTTTTGTTTAGTTTTGGAAACGGGGTTTATCTTCTTGCAGTTTTGATGCTGCAATAATATGGGTTTTCTTTGCTTTGGTTTAATTCACTGTTACTTTGAGTCCATTTTTCTTTCCCTATTCTTCTGCTAGTTTTCTTTGCTGTCAGTCCCTATACCGATTGTGTTTCGTCCATCCGCTCCTGGTGTAGGTGTTTTCTAATCCATTTCTTTCTTTCTTCCGAAACCACGACTTAGTCGTCTTTACTAGTTAGCATATTTTTTCTTTGGTTCTTCGGTTGCTGCGATTCCTGGTTACCACAGTTTGTAGTACATCGTTTCTTTTACCGGCGCTCTTCCTCTCTTCATCTCGTTCTCTCTTGTTGTTCCGTTGCATACTTGAGGCTTGACCCGTGTGTCCTGTTTTGGCTTGTACTGTTGGTTTTCTTCCTCGTTCCTTTTCTTACTTTGTTTTTTCGTGAGAAACCAATTTCTTCTCTTGAGGTTGAAGATTTTATTGATTTCGTTGATGGCTTATTACCCGTCTTCCCTTCAATTTTTTTTTTGGTTCGTCCAGTATTTTGGTTTTTCGAGCCGCATTTCTTTTTTTGGGCGTCTTTCTTTTTTGGTTTCATTTGTTTTCGTAATGAATTTTCTTTTAGTTTTTAGACGATTTTTTTTTGTTTGTTTGGGTTCCATTTTGTTTTGCTTGGTACTGTCCAGTCCCGTACTTTTGCTTTTCTACCCAGACCTTTTAATTTTGCTAGGTGGGGGGATTTGCTACGTTCATTATCGGCGGTATTTGGTTATTTTATTTACATCGATTCCGTTTCAACTTTCTCATACGTCGACAACATCCTATCTACAATAAGTACGCATCTTACTAATTTGCATTTTAAACTTATTTAGGTCGAAACGTAAAGTTTGTGCTAAAATTAAATAGTCAATACATTGTTTTAGGTATTCGTTAACTTTTTATACATTACGACCGCGTATAATTGATTCTTATGTGATTTCCATCTAAAAACTCGTTAAAATTAGGTATTGAGTATCCGATAAAAACGTGTTTTCAAGTTTTCTAATCTGGTTTGATAACACCAATATTACTTTGAACTCTAGCTATTAGTTAAACGAATTAATATTCACTTTCTTTTTTGAATTTTTAAAAAGCATTTGTCATGATTGTTAGATTCCTTGTTCCAGGTTTTGTGGAATTTCGTGCACGCAGTACTGCGTGGTTGGTAATTATGGTTTTACCAACATGTACGTTTTGACGGCACTAAATTAATTTACCTGCAACTATTCTATTTTCCTCCGGTGGGACGTAACGAACAGTTCGAACCATCGCTCCTGTTGGCACGAGAGAACACGCACATGGCGTGATTCCGCACACAGCTGGTCCATTCCGTCTTTAGAGATGGAAGCTAGTCTACAAATTGGACGTGGGTGAGTCTTTAATCCGATTTTTTTTTGTTTCTTTGTTGGTACTGCTCCTGGGATAGGGTCACATCCACATGTTTATCGTGTTCGACTCGAAGCCCACACTTGGTAGTTGTGAACACGAGCATCGTTAGGTGAGATGGTACTTAGCATTAACATTGTATGCACTATGATCGTCATACATCCGTAATGGTATACTTACGGTGGTAATGTCTACAAGGAGAGGGTTTCCTTTTTTTGTGCTTACAAATTTTTGATATTAATTTTCAATTCAATATCCAAACTATTTAATGTCTACAAGGGAAAGGTTTCTTTTTTGTATTTTCTTTGGGGTTGTAAAATTTTGTTAATTAAGGCGGTGTAGTGCTAATAATTTTTATATGCTTAATTGTTGTATTTAGGATAATGATTTAAAGCTGTTGTTTTTTAGAGTTGTAATTTCTTGTTCTTTCTTTGGTAATTAACGTGGAGGACCTAAAAACGAAAGCTCGCCATTTTAAGTATTGATGCTTTTATGTTACGTTCATTTTTGGCACTACTGTTCTGGTGTATAATTTTTTTTTTTTTGGTAATTAGAGGTTGTATGAGTAATTTTATGAGGGTGTAATTTTTTTTTATTTATTTCACACCTTTCTTTAATTTTTATATGTATTATACCCCGACAACTCAACGAATGAGCCCGGTCAATTTCTTTTTTCCTTCTTTAGCTTTTAGGCTACATAGATGTACGTAGCCAACTTGAGATTATGAATTGACATGTTACGACAAAATTGATCCCTACATTGAACCGCCTTTGCGTGAAAGTTACAACCCCCAATTTTTTAAATAGAAAATATGGGCTTTGGTATATGGCATTGGCAAGAAGACTGCAGGGAAGTTTATGTGATCAATCTTAAATTGCGTGCAGATATTGATATCAGAACATTATCGGATAGTGCAATCAAATCGACTGAAGATTTTTTTATTAGCATTCACTCCCGATCTCTAATTAATACAAAAACTTCGCATTACAGTTTGGAACAAAACAACAGAAATGCTTCCTCCTGCATATGGTGCATTAAAGCTACACATGCAACGTACGCATAACGAAGTATGTATGTGGAAACAAGAACTGTAGGCTAAACCATTGTTGCTTAATTTACTTGATTGTGAAAGGTACCATGGTAATGGTGAATTAAAACCTGTAAGGATTTTTATTAATTAGGGGCGCGGTAGGGTATTTTATTCGGCTAGCTTTATGATAATCCTAGGGGTAGGCTTTGGTCATCTTTACAATAAAGCACACACGTAATAACTATTTTTAATTAATGAAAGTCAACCGATAAACATATAAAACTTAAGTGAGTGTTTACACATTTTAACAAACTATACACTTTATACAAAAAGTAATGAACAATAATAGTTTGTATGGTATCTTAATATACAAAAGAAGCCGACTTATACCCGAACCGTGCGAGAAGCAAGAGTCGCTTCATTACACCACAACAGCTTAAACGATATTCCTCGATACTCTGATAGCACACGGCACAGCACTGCGCAGCGTATATTCACAACAGGTGGGGTACGGCTGTTCTATCATAAAAGATATGTTTCAAACCTAAATTAATTGGAAAAATACACGGTACCTTAAGCTGCCAGCTTCTCTCTGGTACCTTCTTAGGATAAGGAAATGCAGCCTACATTTGTCTACGGCTTGATGCTGGAACCAACAACTTAACTATACTAGCAACAAACATTTTGAAATCGCGGCTTTACAATGCTTAAAGGACGTTGTGTACATTAGAATTAGATACAGACTAGTTGAATAAGTAAGAGCCTTTTAAAAGTTGAATTTATATTTATACAGCTTGAAAACTACAGTGGTGAGCAACATAAAACCACTCTCAGCAATAGAATGTTAACTCTTCTGCAAAACCAAGTAAAACTATATTCCAGCCAACGGCGAGACATTCCTAGAGTGCAAGCAATAAACAAGGCAAAATACGATAATTAATTCCATGGAATTTTGTTGTTGGAATGTGAAAGCAAAATATATTTTACAACACCAGGCGAAGATGCAACCAAGCATACTGCTAAGGAAAGCCAGTTGCCTGAATTTTAAAAATGAATAGAGGTTTGATAAGAAGTGCAAAGAGGTAAACACTAAGAGGGAAATACGAAAGACAGATGAAGTGTACAAATTTATTGAAATGAATTTTAGAGATATAAAACCATATAGTAGAAATATAAGGTGCGTTGGAGGAGATGTTATTGTAGAAAATGTATAGTAAGTGGGTTGGATGGAAAGAATAAATAGGGAATTTATATGCGGAACAAGAACTCGCAGCATGGACAAGAATAAAACACTGAAAAAGATAACTTGGAATATCCTATACTTAGAGATGGATTTGAATTAGCTTTGAAGAGTTTAAAAATGGTAAAACACCGGGTATAGATAAGGTGTAAACAGAAACTCTAAATGCGGCTGTACAAGCAGTAACAGAACGTCTTTTCCAACTTGTAAGCTATATACATACGAGACAGGCTAGACACCCATAGATTTCAAACGTAACATAATAGTCACTATACCAAAAAACAAAGGCGCTAAATCATGTGAAAATTTTCTAACAATAAGTTTTATAACTTACTTTTTCCTGATGTGATGAAAAGGGTAATTACGCACAAGTATCAGACATACTTCGGCGTAGCTAGCATCGAACTTTGGGGGTTTCTGACGCTGTATGGACTTAATAAATCTCAAGGACGTATGTAAAAATCTGTATGACAATGGAAAAAAGCAAAAATAAAGTTCAAGTACCTTGGCTATATTCACAATTAACTTTAAATTCGGAATAGCAATAGAGTAAAAACATAAAATTATGTTTTATCACTATTTTACATCCAATCAACGTTTGAGAAATTTTAGAAATAAGTAAGTTAATTTATCTATACATTTGTTGCTCACATAAGTGACACATTTCAGTTATTTTTATAAAGGAAAATCATATATATCTTTATGTACACTATTGCTTAAGAAAATAAATGTTGCATTTAACAAAAGCTTTATGAAAAATTACCTGTAATAACCATAGATTTTATGAAACTTAAAGCGTACACTTTATATGTCTTTATGTACTACCTGAAAATGATTAAAAATTTTATCAAATTCTTAAACGCAAAAATAGCTGCAAATTACATGTACCTTTAGTATTGTTAAGTTATAAAAAAAAGAAAATTCAGTTAAGACTATTTTTCTATTATTTTTTGAAGATAATTTAATGGTAAGTAACATACCTGTATGTATTTAAAATATTGTAGAACTGAAAAGATACCCACGACTTGTTTTTGTATAATCTTAGGAATTAAAACCATAGGGTCCTCGAACCATAAGAAAAGCAGGTGGTTGAGTTCGCTGTTTCCTCAGGAACAAAATCAGCTACTGTGCAATGTAATATAAAATGGGTAGTTGCAGAGAAATTTCAAGGGTAACAAACTGTAATGTACAAAACAGTAGGCACCAGGTATATTAGTTTCATGCAGATTGGATAAAGTTTCCACATGTTGAACAAAATCGATGAATAGGAATCTTGAAGATAAAATTTATCTAGTGTAGCGTTGGTATTATATTTAGCGTCTATAAAATTTCGACATACTTCTACTTAATATGTTCCGACGTCAGCTTAACCTGTCCATAGGTACCTAAACTATTATTTGAATACAAGTAAAATAAATTTGTCATGAGGTAATAAAATAAGAAAAAAAGAAATCTGTTTCAATCCTTACCATCGTTATGTAAATTGATAGAAAAATTATTCTGAAGATGTAACAGACATGCTTGACACCAGTTCTAGAAAATTATTTCTGTTATAACTTGCAATTGAACCCAAATGAAAATGCATACCATTCGAGGAACAGACATCTTTAAGAAACATCAAACAAATGGTCTGATTAGTTCAAAACCAAATGTGTAAGAGAATCTGTAATGCGCGGATAAGCAAATATATAACGGCCGGTAATAAAGGAAAATACCTAATGTCAAAGTTAATCTTTTACCAAGTGTAGATTCAAAGCCACAGCACTTGTGTCAATGGATAATAACTATCAAAGAAATAGGGACTACAATTTATTAAGTTTTATATTTGACAAAACTCCTAGTAATTTGTTATTTAATAAAATTATATTTATACCGACAGAAAATAAATTCTAATGTGAATTAAAAGGTACTCTATAAATTTGTGTTGAAGCAAAACACAACATAAAAATAACACGTACTGTAAACTACAAAATAATTTTCTTTGGATATTACAGTTTGTTTGCATAAAGATTACGTTAAAGAGAATCTTTCTTTAGAAATGTAAAGACAAAAACGGAATAAGGCATGAAGTGGGAGTTTAATAGCTGGGACATGACCAGTAGGAAGACGGGCATGTTATATTTTGACAGCTTGCGCACCAATATCAACTAGAGTTGTACAAAGGCGGATGGAAAAACGAGCTGAAGAAATACTAGGAGAAAATCAATTTCTTTTTAGGCGAAACAGCGGAACACGGGAGGCTATTCTAGTTCTGAACGTGATAATGAAGAAAGCAATGGAAAAAGGAGAAAGCGTGTATATAGGGTTTGCACATCTCGAAAAAACATTCGACAATGTAACATGGGAAAAAATTTTCGAAATACTAAAAAAGATTCGAATGAGCTTTAGAGATAGACAGATAGTTCATAGCTTTTAAAGAGCAAACAGCGGTAATGGAACTACAGCAGAAATGTAGAGAAGTAAATATTAGGAAAGGGATGAGACAGGGATGTGCCTTTTCCCCGTTAATTTTTAACTTGCACATCGAAGTGGCACTGAATACTGTCAAATTTAGGAAGACATTTGTAATTACTATGCAGGAACATAAGATTGATTTGCTTAGATTTGCAGATGATATAGCGGTATTAGCATCTAGCTAGAAAGAGTTAGAAGCAGCTCCTAATAAAATTGAGTCAGCTCTAACTAAGACGTACGGTATGAAAATTAACAAAAAAAAAATTAAAGTACTGGCGTGTAAAGAAAAGGAAAATAAGTCAAAAACCAGAATACAGATAGCAAGCAGAACATGCAAGGTTAAGAATTTATGCAACCGAGGGAGCTTGTTACGTTTATTTTCAGCATAAATTAATTACTCTATTTCTCCCTTGTGAATTCATTACTCGTTTGAATAAATTCCGTTTAAATTCTTCAACAACACCCTATATAGTGTACCAGTTCAGTTTAAGCCCGCCTAACATAACTTTATCTCATTCCTTTTGCTTTTAAAAGGAAAATTTATTCAATAAATTAAATAGTCTATGCCTTGTTTTAGGTATCCGGTAATTTGTTAAACCTTCCGATAACATATAATTGCTTTCTCTGGTGTTTCCCATTTAAAGAGTTGTCGAAATGATAGATCCTACTATTATTTGATAGCGTGTTTTCCAGTTTTGCTAATCGTGCTTCGATAACGCGAGGATCGCAGTTCGAACTAGTGTTATTTGAACGCAGTTTTGAATTTAATTCTGCAGCTTGTGCGTTGAAATATTTCCTACATCATTCGTCACAGTATTTCAAAAGCAATGCTCGTTTTTTGTTCGACAAGTAGGAGGTATCTTGCGTGTATTGCATTTAGCTGGAGGCCGAATCGGTTTTTTCTTTATGAAGGCTCAACGTTTGTTGACGTAACCAATTGCTTTTGTCTGTAGACCAACTGCTTTTGTCCGTAGACCGCTGCTGCAGTTATGGTAGCAGCGTAAATAGATCCCGACGACCGTGGCGTTGCTGTGCTGAATCACCCTAGACGGCGTGCAAGCTAAGTATCCAGACACATTCAGGTATACAACTTGTTTTCTTTTATTTATAGCAATGGCAAATTCCGTATCAGAGTTTGGTGTAGTTACGTGATAAGGAACGTGACACTATAGGACTATTGTTTGTTGCTGCGAATCGATATTATCGCTCTACAGGTGTGATTGTTAAGAATGTTTGACAGACACACGTAAATTCTTTTCTACTGATTAGTTTATTGTACAAAAAGTATTTGGTGCAATTTTAAACCCGCTTGACAAAAGCTCTCACATGTTTGTTTACTACTGATTAATTTTATTTTGTATAAAATACGGGATGCGCACTTCGTATCTAAAGTAGTAAATTGTTCGTGGCACCTAATTGTTTGCTATGAAATAGTAACTCTTAATTTATTGCTGTTGCTTGTTTGTACAGAATCCTTTATTTACTTATATTTGTTAATAGATAATCGTGGGCGACATGTTTTTTTATTGTTTTTTTTGTATGTAGGCGAATCCCCCCCACTCTCCGCGTTTGATAGTTAACCTGGTGTTTACTTTTCTTCCGGCTACGTCTAAGTACGTAGCAAGCTAAATAATGCAAAGTGGGAAAAGTGCAAAAGATATAAAACAAAGATTAGCACAAGGTCATGCTGCATTTAACAAGAAAGAACAACTACCATGCTCTAAGACAACAAACATAGAAACAAGAAAAAAATTGCTGAAAGCATATGTGTCGAGCATAGCACTGTTGGGCTGCAAAACTTGAACAGTAGGAGCAGCGGACAGGAATAAGATAGAAGCCTTTGAAATGTGGCGCCATAGACGTATGATGAAGATATCATGGACAGACAAAGTTAAGAACAAAGAGGTTTTCAAATAAAGGAAAACTGTAAAAATACGAGAAATAAGATTATAAGCCACATACTAAGGCATGAAGGAGTACTACGGAATATATTAAAAGCAGAGATAGAAAAAAGGAAGGTAGATATAGATCTAGGTTAGGCTGTTGCGCACAGATAGTCAAAGGTATAGGCTGCGGTAATTTCAGGAAAATGTATAGACTAGCTAAGAGTAGAAATCATTGGGGGTACGTGTCCAACCATTTTCAAGATGGAAACCTGATGACAAAAAAAATAAATGTACTTGAACCTGATGATTCTTATAAGCAACTGCAGGTGTTGGTTTGGCAATATTCTCAACTAATGTCAATTGTGCGAACGGATTTATTAAAAAACTATTAATTCGACGAACGGTTAAGTGATAGGGGATCTTGATATTATAATTTAATTAAGGGCCGCTATGCTTGCAGCCACGTCCCCAATGCTCCACCCGAAGGTACTACTACACTGGAGGGGATCTTGATAGCCGCAGGTTGTTTAATCTCCTTCACATACCATTGAGTATCGATGAAATAGGGTATATATTTAGAAAAAAATAGAAGGGGTTTCGAGCTGTATCTAACAATAAAGAGCAGCGGCTATGTTCGAAGTCCACAAACATAAAAGCAAGGAGGGAATTTTTGAAAGCACATGTCTGTAGCACAGTTCTATGCGACTATGAAAAAGGAACGGACAGTAGGAGAAGTAGATAGGATTAAGGTAGAGGCCTTTCGAATGTGTTTCTTTAGATATTTGATGATGATTGCATGGACAGACAAAGTTAATAACGAAGAGGTTTTAGTAATAATAGGGGAAGAAAGATATCTGTGGAAAACCAAAAATAAGAAAAATAGAAGGACAGGACACGCTCTAAGGCAATTGGAAAATAGTGCAGGATATATTACAAGTAGAGATAGGAAAAAATATAGGTAAATGGAGACCTATTGCACGCAGATACTGAAAGATGTGAGCGGCCGGAATGTCAGGGAAACGTGTAGGTTAGCTCAGAATATGAAACAACGGAGGTGCGTTTAACCAGTTCCAGGACGGAAGACCTAATGATGACTAATAAAGAAAGTAATCTAAGCGAGTACCAAAATATTGCATTATATTTGAAATACGCTTCTCTATATGAGTATGATCACATACAACTCATTGGCTTTCATTAATTTGAAATTGAGAAAATGTATTCAATCTTTGTGTGTAAACCAAGGGGGCCTACAGCATTGAATACAGTGGATTCTGGGTGTGATTTTAAAATTACTTATAACTGCCCACGGTTATTCGCTATCCTTAATTCAGCTTTGCAATTATGCCAAATGTAGATTGGTAATGAGATATGTTACATAGCCCTGGGGAGTGCTCCAAAGATTACATCAATGGATATACTTGAAATACCTCTTTGCAAGTACTGTTCATTGTACTTAAACCTGATGGCTATTTTAAGCAACTATAGGTGTTGGCTTTGCAATATTCTCAAGTAGTGTTGATTATGCGAAAGCATTTATTGGAAAACAGTTAATTCGGCAATATGTCTAAGTGTTTGGGATACTCGTAACCATAGGTTGCCTAACCCCCTCACATATCGCTGAATATCGGTGAAATAGGGTATGTATCTAGAAAACAAAAGAAGGGGACCCCGAGCTGTATTTAGGCCCTTAAGGCATTTTGCACCTAAAGAACAAACCCAAAAACGCTGCTTTTGAGTTCAGTTGCAAATCCGCAGACTTAAACATTAATACAATAAGACAAAACAATATTTAGTGTGTTAAAGTAATCTATTATGTTTGTTGGTTGAAGATCAAAACGTGCTAAACAAATATGTAACCTCAATTTCACTGTAGAAAATAAATTCAGTCTGTTCTGCATTAAAGAATTGCAATTGCAAATAGAACGGTTATTATGAATAATTATTTGTTTGAATACATACAAAATAAACTACAACCAACAACATAAAAACATAATTACTCAAAATAGCTTTCCTTACGTTTGTGATCTGATAGTTGCTTAAGATGTTGCACAACAACCCAGAAACATAAGACAATTTGCAGACGAACTGACTACTACAAAACCTAAGACAAATAGCTTTAGAGAATATTCTCATCCTGTTGGTTAGAAATATAATATTTTGATAGAACATGTGGACACATAAGAGGAAGCTTTTTGTATAGTAAACAAAAATTGAAATTTTTACATGACATTTTGCATTAACAGCGACCATCGGAGACTATAGACGTAATATTGAAATATACAGTTTTGGATGTTGCTGACGATTAGTACACTACAAATTTTCAACACATTTTCATATCAACTGCTAGTTCCATCAACTTACAAGGAAATGAATAGCCAAGGTATAAAGTATCTTAACTAAAATGGGTTGTTAAAACTGCAGTTTTATTTTACAATCAAACACACACAC
Source organism: Platerodrilus igneus (assembly GCA_036346225.1). Classification (NCBI taxonomy): domain Eukaryota; kingdom Metazoa; phylum Arthropoda; class Insecta; order Coleoptera; family Lycidae; genus Platerodrilus; species Platerodrilus igneus. The sequence continues at coordinate 3,370,970 of JARFIW010001130.1, forward strand.
AAAGTGTCTTCTTTCTGTTTGTTTAAGGTTGATCCATAGAATTTAAGGGTTTACTTTATGGGACATTTGCGCACGAATGCAAACCAATAACATGCTCGATTAAACGCTGTATACCTTTAATGTAAAACCTTTTTGGTAAAGTTGCTTTTAGTTCAACCCCTTATACATAATGTAACATATAATATCAGACTTACGCATAAAAATATATCGAAATGATTCTGGTAGTATGTAGGTGAACGAATCATATAGTGGGTCTACGAGAAACCGAAAACAAAGAACAGGGCGTATTGTCGATTCGAAATATTGACATACAGAAATTGAATTTTATATGGTCTCATATCAACGCAATATGAAATAACTGAATTGGAATGTTGACTTATAAAAGTTAAGCAGCCTGTAGGGCATATTTTTATGTACTTGTTCGAAAAACGCGTTCATTCTGCCATGTAATATGAAGAATGTCGGTTTTTGAGCTTAACAAATTCAAGAGCGTTGTTTAATATAAATCCTCTCTGCCGTGCTTTGATATAATAACTGTAATCTTGTATATGCCAATAAAATAAGCAATATCAGCAGATTATTAATAGAGGGCCACCGATATATCAATAAACTGAATTTGAGTCATCCCTATTTGAATAAGGTAATTAATTTAAAAGAATGCAGAATTGATATGATCTACTTGTTCCGTAATAGCTTTAGCAGCTTTTTACAACTGCAGTTGATTACACGACGATTGCAAACTTATTTTCAGAATATAAAGCTTCTAAGCACGTTAGATAACTTAAGTGTTAGACTTATATCGATGATGAACTCTACTATATAAATGTGGCAGTAAATTTTGTATTTACAAATAAGGGCGAGTTAAGCACTACGGCCATTACTACTGATATAGGAAATATTTCTTTGCAGATACTTACCGTTTTGAATTTTTTTTTATTTTTTCAAGTTTGTAATTTTCTTGATGCATTTAAATCACCGCATAGACAATAAATGCATGTCAAGATTGCGAATAAATGTGTAGATTTCCAACCTTATTTTACAATCTCATAATTACTCGTTTCGGGTATGTAATGACACCCATAGCTTGCTCTTATTTTATATTCTTAAACAAATAGATTATTTAAAAAAATAATTTATAGTTAATTAAAGTCAATAATAAATAATAAAGTACAAGTACTATAATATTCGTTCGTAGAATAATAAAAATGTGTTTCAAGAACTTTTTTGGACACTTTAGAGACACAAAAATCGTTAACATAATACCATTTTCCCAGTGGTATTTCAATGTAAGATTCGGAAGTTTTATATTGTGAGGGATTTTTTGATCTTTAAATAAAAATTTCTAATGGTAACTATCGTTTCCTATGGGAGTTCTTAGTAGGGTAAAATCAAGGATCCTGTGACCACATTTGCTCCCAAAACCCACATTTGCTCCCACATTTACATGTAAATCCCCATAAGGAGGAAATGAGGAGGAGGGATCCCACATTTGCTCCCACATCTAAACCAAATAGTTTTTCGACTAGCCATTTTTTTATCTTTCATCTGAACCAAATAGTTTTCTTCGACTAGCCATTTTTTTATCTTTCATCTGAACCAAATAGTTTTCTTTGTCTAGCCATTGCATCTTTCGAGATAAACCTATCTTGTTTGGTATCAATTAACATTAGATTTTTCTCAGCTACCCGAATCTTTAGGAATTTTTCAGATATCATCACCCCCAAGGGAGCTACCCCAATTTTAAGATTTCTTACCTGTAGCGACTTTTGAGCGTTCTTATAAATTTTTCTCAGCTACCCGAATCTCTAGGAATTTTTCAGATAGCATCATCCCCAAGGCAGCTACCCCATGTTTAAGATTTCTTACCTGTAGTGACTTTTGAGCGTTCTTATAAATTTTTCTCAGCTACCCGAATCTCTAGTAATTTTTCAGATATCATCACCCCAAGGCAGCTACCCCATTTTAAGATTTCTTACCTGTAGTGACTTTTGAGCGTTCTTATAAATTTTTTAAGCTACCCAAATCTCTTTAAATTTTTTAGATAGCGCCATCCCCCCAGAGAGCTACCCCCATTTTAAGATTTTTTGCTGGTAACGATTTCTCACCGTCCTTATAAATTTTTTATACATGCAATACATCTTGTTAGTCTAGAATTTTATGTAGAATCCGAATCTGTAAACAGATTTAAAATAGGGCCACCCCTTACCATTTTACACACACCCTCTAAATTATAAATTTCCTGCAGCTTATACCTAAAAGAAAATCTAAAACCCATTCTTAAAACTTTTTATTACAGACAATTTTTACTAATACAGTTTAAATTTTGTAAACCACATTTGTAAGTACATATTCACAATTTTTTATTTTGAACCTAGAACTTCTCATATCGGCTCATACTTATTAATATTTATTTCTAAATAGAGCACCTTTTCCAAAGACCAACCGGACCCACATGTTTCAAATTCCTCTGATTTTGTTCTTATGGTCTCGCTTAAGACCTCGTACATATTTTCCAGATTACTAGAAGACGTTATAACCACATTTTTTGTGTTAAAGGATTTCACATCGGACTTCTCTTCCCCCATTTTGGTGTAAACGCCGTAGAGTTCGCAGTAGACTTTTATTGTTGTATGTTGTATTCTTTTTTCATTTATTAATCGAATAAATCGCCCTTTCTGCTTCCAAAGAAACTCGCGCACTCCATCGTCGACACTGGCGTTATTTATGCGATAGCTAGCCATTACCTGTAAATTATTTGGAGATAGTAGAGGAAGATGTCCAAGATAAAATAAAAATCTTACACAAGTGCTATATTAAAGCAGGTAGTACATATTTTACACAATCTGCCACACCATATTCTACAATTCCAAAAGAAATAGTAATTTCGGACTTGGGATTGATAGATACGTCTAACATTCGTCCAGAGGTTGTACGACAACGCGTAAATATTGGTAGTAAACCCTATCCGTTTACGCTAAAGGAAATTGCCCCATTATGTATACCATACGCTGTAAGTGGAAGGAAAAGACAACTGGAATTAGAGGAAATGGATGCAAAAGGCGAAAATTGGACTACATGGAAAACACTGCGACAATACGCGATCAATACAAAGATGTGTTAGACAAAGAACATCTTATTAGAGAAATGAGGAAGAATTAAAAGATTATTTTATGTGTCGATGGACTGACTTAGATACATCTGGTTTCTACAAGTTGTATGCATTTGTGGTTAGTAAAAAAGACTCTTTTAGTTATGTAGGCGTCCTTGCGGAAAAGGATGGTACTAAATCCGTATATTTCTTAAAAGGTTATTCTAAAACGTATTTATCAAAATGGCAGATAACAAAGACGAACTAAGGAATGCGGGTTTCGTAATCTTTGCGTACACCACACGCAAAGGGGTCCGTTAAACATTGTATATTTGCCTAGTAAAGAACCTTTTGGATCATTTAAAACCGAGGGTCTTACAACCTATAACAACCATATATTCCCAAAAGTGGTGGACATGCAACTACGCTACAGTCTGTGGGAGAATAAGATTTCCTCCAATGCCGACAAGAAGAAGTCGATCAAGCTAACAAGATACGTATGCAGGATATAGTGGGAAAGCTGCGATTAAAAGATTGTCACAAGCTGCAAGAATTACACGAAGGAATGGATCTGGTTGTCGGCGGAATCAAAGACTTTAAATATAGAGACAAACTTCGGTACATTTTACAATTCGAAAACCTAGACGGTCTCTATGTATCAAACTATTGGTTAGAAAAGGAGATAGAGGACTTGGGTATCGATTTAAATTTTAAGCTGCGAATAAAATTAGATAAAATTAAAGCCACTCCAAACAAACATAAAGAAAGGACTGTTTTCTGTGTATAACTTTGTATTAAAATTAAGTTTAAATGACCCCATGCTTGGCATTAAATATTTTTAAATTTGTTATGTATAACGTCAGAATAAACATTTTATAATAGTATATAACATTGTTCTTTATTTATAAATGGTTGTGACGTTACCCCGAAATAGCAGTCGCACTGAGAGGGGTGCGCATGGGCAGGAGTGCGCACGCGCAGGGGTGCGCATGGGCAGGGGTGCGCATGGGCAGGGGTGTGCATGCGCAAGGGTGCGCATGGGCAGGGGTGTGCATGCGCAGGGGTGCTCATGGGCTGGGATGTGTCTGGGCGTACACGAGGGAAGCGGATGTTAACAGTCACCAAGCATCCAATTCTTTATTTGGATGGTATCGAGTACTTGCCTGCGTATGTATCCGGAGTAAAAAATACGATTTGCATACGCAGCTTATTAATAAAATTAGTTTATCGAGGGAAGATGACAAAAGGTACATCATTCCTAATAGTACAACAATCTACGCATGGGGGCGTAAAGATATAAAATAGTTGTTTATATTTGTATATATTAGTTTTAAGATTCCATAATTTTAAGTTCTTCTCCCACCTTCCAAATCCTTCCGGCTTCTATCCTGGTTGACAGAGTATACGTGTTATCTCCACGTGGTATTCGCGGGACACGGCGGTTTTAGATTTCTCGGGAGATGGTTGGCTAAGGCATATGTCTTGGTTAGCGAAAAGGTTTTAAAGTTGGAGTTAAATAAAGATGGGTAAAATTAGTCTTTAAAACGCATAACTTTGTATGGGTGGTCCTATTTAAAATCTGTTTACAGATTTGGGGTCCCTAGAAAAATTTAATATTAGTTGATACCTAGCAAAATATATTTATCTTAAAAGAGTGACTACCCGCGTATAATAAATACAATATAACACTTGTCAACAAAAAGTTGTAGGAAAATTAAAGACGTATTTAATGGGGATCCAGTATTAGAATTTGTTGGTAGTAATGTTAAGTCCTACTGTATTGTAGGCGAGAAAGATACGATTAAAAAGATTAAAGGGGTCTCACGAATTGTAGTTAAGTAAAACCGAGGGTCTTACAACCTATAACGAGCATATACCTCCAAAAGGAATGGACATGCAACTACGCTGCAGTGCGTGGGAGACTAAGAATTCTCTCCAATAAGAAATTAAAGTTTCCATGTACGTAGCACCAGCCATTGGGTAATGGTCGAAATGTGGAACCTATAAAGACGATTATTAATTGTGGTTTAGAAAAATAGTAGTTTTCGTGGACTAAATAAAATAGCTTAGACTGGTTAATGTATAACATACTCTCGTACACATCCACAAACATCTGCTTACCTCCACAATGGCGATACCGGTAGTTTTTGTTTAACAAACAGTAGGAAAGATACGTCAGGTGTTAGTGCGTGGAAGCCCATAGGATCGTTGGATTCAAAAAGAACGGTGCGGCGGGATGTATGGTGGTTCCCCGTTAGAATAATCGAAAGTGGTTAATCAATCGTATTAGATGTTTAAATAAGCGAAAGTGTAAAGGCCTACATAAACAAAAATTAATTAACCGACAAAAAAGTGCGCGATGTGCTACACTTATAGAGAAAGTATGGAATGGTGCTTTTTGGCGGCCCTAGCAGTAAAAAGGGCGACTGACTTTTCCAAGCAACTACAAGAATAGCAGTAGCGCAGAGAAGGGGTATGCATGTATTATACAGTTGCTACAAAATATGTTAGTTTACGCGTAGCTCGGATGTGTAATTGATCACGACTTAAAGATCCCTCGGAGGTTTAAAAATTCTCAGCTTATTGTCGTTTGAAAAATGTTTGTAAATTTATCAGAACGGGGGTGAGTCGAAGTAAAATGGATGATTGACCGAGTTTTTTCTACCTTTTACGAGGGAATTGGAAGTTGACAGACATCGAGCATCTAATTCTCTATTTGGACGATATCAAGTACTTACCGGTTCTAGAAATCAGTACGTGCGATCGACCGCTATGCGAAAGTGTAAAAGCCTACAGAAGCATAATCATCAGACGAAAAAGTGCGCGATGTGCTATAGAAAGTATAAAAAAAATGGTGCTTTGCATAGGTCCTAACAGTAAAAAGAAGAGTGACTTTTTCTAGCAATTACAAGAATAGCAGTAGCGCGGCGAAGGGGTATGCGTGTATTATACAGCGCATTGTTGCTATAAAATATGTTAGTTTACGAGAAGCTCGAACGCGAACAAATTAAATTTTAATCTATAATTAACCACGGTCGTAAAAATGGGAAATTAATGGTTAATTTTAATACTGCTAAGCATATACTTTCGCTTGGTGATTCATTTGGAAAATATTCAAGCCCACCATTTCCTAAAGTATGACGTAGAAGTTAATTAAAATTAAATTGCTTTATTAGTAAGTATCCTGTAGACAACAAGTTGGTATTTCCTTAGTAATGGTTTAAAGTGTTTTTGGTTATAGTAGCACTGCATCTTCTACAGCACGACTTGCACACAATTTGTGTGCGTGTGCTATCACCCTTTTGGATTTTTAATATGCACGCGATCCGTATAACATGGAAGACGTTTCCGATGTTTCTACTAACTGCATTCGCACCATCGACGATGCGAACCAGGTGCGTGCATTGGCGCTAAATGTATTGGACGAGCAGCAAGGATTATAACGTCATTTAGTTCCCCGATGAATCCTCAACTTCGTTCGGGTGTCTTCGGAAACCTTCGGTTTGCATTCTATAGGGTACATAAAGCAGGTGCGCTGGAGTAAATTCTTTAGTTATAAGTTAGTTCGCTTACAAGTCAAGTGCTATAGTGCGAATTTTGTTTTGTACTAAAATGGTATCTGCAAACGTTTTTAAATGCGAGCCGTGTCACGTCTACTTTACCAGAAGGGATGCTCTCAAACGGCACCAGAACAAATGTCGTGGTGTAACATCGCCCAGGGTTAAGCTTATACATCCGTCCGCAGCAAAGTACTTAAACTGTGAGACTTGCGGTATCGCTTTTACGAGAATGGGCAACTTACAGCGACACAAGGAAAAACAGCACGGTATGTCATTAAGCCGTAAACGTTCAGCTCCGCCAGCTGTTAAAGGGCCTTGTACGAAACAACCACGAATTATGTGTAAAGTATGCGATTTCGAAATGGAAAAGAATACATATGCCGCACACTTGAGAAGCAACAGACATAAAAATGCCACAGTTACCGCTACTAACGACGATGGTGTAGAAATGATTAGCACAGCGTTTAACAACCGTATGGTTAGCTATCGCATAAATAACGCCAGTGTCGACGATGGAGTGCGCGAGTTTCTTTGGAAGCAGAAAGAGCGATTTATTCGATTAATAAATGAAAAAGAATACAACATACAACAATAAAAGTCTACTGCGAACTCTACGGCGTTTACACCAAAATGGGGAAGAAGTCCGATGTGAAATCCTTTAACACAAAAATGTGGTTATAACGTCTTCTAGTAATCTGGAAAATATGTACGAGGTCTTAAGCGAGACCATAAGAACAAAATCAGAGGAATTTGAAACATGTGGGTCCGGTTGGTCTTTGGAAAAGGTGCTCTATTTAGAAATAAATATTAATAAGTATGAGCCGATATGAGAAGTTCTAGGTTCAAAATAAAAAATTGTGAATATGTATTTACAAATGTGGTTTACAAAATTTAAACTGTATTAGTAAAAATTGTCTGTAATAAAAAGTTTTAAGAATGGGTTTTAGATTTTCTTTTAGGTATAAGCTGCAGGAAATTTATAATTTAGAGGGTGTGTGTAAAATGGTAAGGGGTGGCCCTATTTTAAATCTGTTTACAGATTCGGATTCTACATAAAATTCTAGACTAACAAGATGTATTGCATGTATAAAAAATTTATAAGGACGGTCAGAAATCGCTACCAGCAAAAAATCTTAAAATGGGGGTAGCTCTCTGGGGGGATGGCGCTATCTAAAAAATTTAAAGAGATTTGTGTAGCTTAAAAAAATTTATAAGAACGCTCAAAAGTCACTACAGGTAAGAAATCTTAAAAATGGGGTAGCTGCCTTGGGGGTGATGATATCTGAAAAATTCCTAGAGATTCGGGTAGCTGAGAAAAATTTATAAGAACGCTCAAAAGTCACTACAGGTAAGAAATCTTAAACATGGGGTAGCTGCCTTGGGGATGATGCTATCTGAAAAATTCCTAGAGATTCGGGTAGCTGAGAAAAATTTATAAGAACGCTCAAAAGTCGCTACAGGTAAGAAATCTTAAAATTGGGGTAGCTCCCTTGGGGGTGATGATATCTGAAAAATTCCTAAAGATTCGGGTAGCTGAGAAAAATCTAATGTTAATTGATACCAAACAAGATAGGTTTATCTCAAAAGATGCAATGGCTAGACAAAGAAAACTATTTGGTTCAGATGAAAGATAAAAAAATGGCTAGTCGAAGAAAACTATTTGGTTCAGATGAAAGATAAAAAAATGGCTAGTCGAAAAACTATTTGGTTTAGATGTGGGAGCAAATGTGGGATCCCTCCTCCTCATTTCCTCCTTATGGGGATTTACATGTAAATGTGTGAGCAAATGTGGGTTTTGGGAGCAAATGTGGTCACAGGATCCTTGATTTTACCCTACTGTTCTTACTTTTACGTATTGAACATTATGTCCGCCGTGAATTCAACCTTTATGTTGTATAACTCCATAAAGTGCAAATGGTTTAATTTGTATGTTGGTAGTTTTATACATCGTTTCGCACAGAATGGCCCAAAATCTAGTAACATAGGAAAAAAAATATTTTGTATTTGTAGATCGGGATCTTAAAACTTTAAATAAATTTAAATGTAAAATTAGTACAGCTGGTGGATTGCAGACTGGAAGTTTGTTACGGTATTAGGCGCAAACACGAAAGATAACAGTAAAAGTCGGTAAAGAAATCGTTTACGCTGAATACTGCAACTAAACGGGGACAGAATGTTAGATTTCGGGCTAGCTCAAAAACGTCGTAAAGGGACGTAGCTGAAACAAAAAGAACGCATTGGAAACCTCAGTAAAACTATATTGTCAACATACAATCTCGAAAGACTTTACAAAACAACAAAGAAACCAACAACTTGCGTAATCCGTTTGTTACAACGTGATGGTAAACAAAGCGAGTTATGTATCCCCCAATTGATATATGTATTATAAAACAGAATAATTAGGAAATTATTAGAAAGTGTTAAGAATATGCTAAGTGAAGTGCAACAAAGTAACTCAAGGATAATTTATAAAGTTTATTAACAGTTCATGAGAACGGATGCAATACTTTGTATCGCAGACGATAGTGACACTGCAGATGTCAGGTCACAGACGCTCAAGATACTTTTATTACTTAAAAATTAAGATTACAACATTGTATTTATGAATAGTATTAAGAATAAGCAGACATGAAATCTGCAAGTTCCCACAGCCATGTGAGGGGGTAGGAAAATTATAAAAAGCCCATGAGCTCCAAGACCCGGCAGTCAGTCAAAGTATTCAGCTTTAACATTGCAGTTGCTTAAGCTACTCACAATAGTACATTTAATAATTATTTTCGAACTTAGAGTAAATTAAATCAAGTTTTGTAAAATTCCATAATTAATGTCTGTTTAAAATAAATTTCTTAAGAAGTTTTGGAACTGGTTTTTAAAAAGGCAGCTTCCAAGGCCCAAACCTTAACTAGCGTCATAACATAAAAATATAAAATTTGTAAACGAATATAACATCTTAGAATCTAGATACTTAGTCAATGCTTCAACTTAAATATATACAATAGGAAATTAACCATACACTTTACAGTAATTCTAGGAAAAGAAATATACAAAATTTACACATTCTGCACTGTGAAGTGCACATCCTCAAGAAATAGTGTAACATTTAACTTATAACATTAACTTAAATTAATCAAATGTCAACTACTTTTAAATTTATGCGCAAGTTGTTGCAAAAAGACAAAAGAAACAGTAAAATTGACTTTAATACAAACTGTGATTGACTAATTTTTAACTTGAAGAATAATTACATAGTCGCTCATGTATTGTAAACGTGAGTTTTGTAACGTGGCGTTGACAATTTACTGAACAGTCATTAGTAATAACATTATGAACAGGAAATAAAATGTCTATTCTTCAAAGCAGCATTAAAAAAATAACAAAAACAGCAAACTGTACCTTGAGCTATCGGCTTCTTGCTGGTATCATTTTATGGTTGGGAAAATGCGACTGCATTTCTCTATGGGCTGGATGCTGGAACCACCAACTTAACTCGTACTTGCACAGAAAGCATTTTCAATAGCACGACTTTAACACGTCTTTGCGATAAGAGAATATTGTACTCAATGTTTTGTTTTCAAAGCATGGTCTCTATTTTATATGGGAAGAACCATGTATGGGGGTAGATATTTGACTTTCAAAGATATCGCCAAAGAATCAAGTGTGCAGAATTCTCAGACGACAGCTGCAGAAATAGAAGCTGTAACAGCTTACCAACAAGGGGATTACGCAAATAACAAAGGATTTTTAAACAAAGGAAAGCAATATTATTATTTTGAAACATCTTAACAAATGCAGGATAACAGAAAACAAACTTATTGTAAGTGTTCATTTACTAGGTTGATGGTTAAGTGGTCTTATGTTTTAGAAGAGAGCTGTGCATTTACGTGCAGCTTTAATTAAAATGTAGTCACTGCAGGTGGTAGGAAATATTACAACTAATTTGTAACGTATCGTTCCCTAAGCAGTTGGTTGATTTTATAAGGCAAAATTTTATGGAGTAATTATTTGCAAAATTTTATAAAATAGCACTAATTTCAAATGGCAGGAAATCGTGCTTGTTGAGAAACTTTAGGGCGTTATAAATAGAAGTAGAATGAATAAACATTCATGCAGAAAAAATTACTTGCATGGTTTTGAAGGTAACAAGTTGTTTAGTAGTATATTAGTATTAACAGTTCCTCGATAAGATTCTTCATCTCTCTTTGTGCATATATCACAGTTTACTTAAATAATTCCAGTAAGTAATTTACAAGTAAAAAAAGGGTTTAAACAAAGTTGCACAGAACATTTGTTCCGTTTTTTTCATGTTGGTTTTTTGGTATTGTCGTGTTATTCCATGTAGCATTTGTTTCGGAGTCTTCATTTATCTTTTATTTTGATTTTTATCAAGATTTCTGTAATAAGCCTCATACATTTCATTCGGAAAAGAACATTCATTAACGTTTAGTATGGATAGTTTATCTAAATCGTGGTTGTATTTATAATTAATTTCTTTAGTGTGAGTCCTTGAAGTGGATTATCCATGTCAGTGTTTATTTCGTTATTTAATGGGGTATATCTGACACTAATTCATATTTTAAATTGTTTTCTTTAACTTTATTAGTTAAGTCAATTATAGAAGTTTCGTTATTATTAGGTCCTATTTGTTTAAAACCTTTTTGTTTTGTTTGCCTTTTAGTCGTAGGTTTTTTTTCTTATTTGATGTTGTAGTGATTTATATTGATCCAATTCTTCTTTTCTGCTGCGTTGTATTTGTTAAGTTTGTTTTTTCGGGTATCGGCAAACTCAAGTCAAGAAAGAATTTGTTTGGATTTAAAATGTGTTTGCCATCTTGACACTGCAAAGCATTAACTAAGATACCTCGAAAAACTTGTTCAGTGGGTAAAAGTACTTCAGATACTTACTGTCCGTGGAATTTTATGATTTTATTTCTGTCAGTTTCAAAAGATGATATATGTGTGCTGTGACTTCAAACCCTTGCACTTTAGATTCTATGGCTGGCAGAACAATATCCCCTTTCTGTCCTCTTGTTCATCCACCGCCAAATTCTCGTTACAACGATTAAACAACGTTGCAACTACTTTATTTCTCTCCTATCTCCCTCCGGCGCATTTCGATAATCATTATCTCTTCCCCCCTGCTGCTTCTGCGGTCTATTATTAGCTCTATTAGAAATATCTGAATACGAACGCCCCTATCTCCCATCGTAATGCCGGTCCTGCCTCAGCGAACCTCTCGAATTACTATTTGAATATGCATATCTTGCATTAGCATCGACTTCATCAATCCTACGTAAAAATCTCTCCGCCTCCTCTATTGTTTTCACTACGGAATTAATAATACCCCTACAAATATCAGCTCAGAATGATTGACAAGAATATCAATAATATCTTCCTTTTCCAAAGGTTTTTCTAAATAAGCCGCCTAATTACACTGCTTCAAAAAATAATCAGCGCGCGATCCTTTCTCACATATACCATATTTAAAATCCTGGAAAGTCTTCCGTTGGGTTTGAGCATCTTAATATCCATCTAAAAATCTCCGCTTAAAATCTGAAAAATCTCTACACGTGCGTCCCTTAATTTCGGCCCAATCTGCCGCAGACTCCTTCAAATTCCCTGAAGCTAAAGCTAATCGCTTTTGTTCAGGAATCTCTGTGTTCAAAAGTAATGACTCCAATTTGTTTATAAACATCATTGGATTAGTTTTCCTGTAAGGTCTAAAAATTGTCAACCCACCTCCCAATTTCTTCCACATACTCAAATACTGAAAATTACCGGTACTTAGTGCGATAGAAGCCTTGTCCTTCATTTTTTAAAAAATATTACTCTTTCCGGCTACTTCGATATGCCCTTCTACACTCCCCTGATTAATCTCACTTGGTTCCGTCTTAGTTTTTAAAGATCTAATTTCTATCTGAATTTTCTCTAATCTTCGATTTAATTTTCTATTATTTTCAGCTAAAATTTCAAAATTATCGCTCACCACTTCATTATTATCTTTTAAACTTGAATTTGTTTCTTTCATTAAACTAGCCAAATTTTTTAATGTTTCCTCATTTTCCCCTTCTATTTCTAATACCGCATTTTTCTTTGATTTCTTCCTTCTTCCTCGTTCAGACATTGTTACAATATTTCTTATAACTAATAATAACAAAATTTAATATCTACCCTCTTAAAATTTCGTGATCCTCTAGCACTTTAGTTTGGGTTGACAATGAACTAGACTCAGGGTTTCGCAAACTTGTTTCTTACGGGTTCTTTTCGAGGGTTCTTTAGAATCATGAAACCTACAACCAAAACAAACTCAATTTCGTCTTAAATTATTCTTAATTCAGTAACCAAAATTAGAACAGATTACACAAAGATAAAAACAAATGCCCCCAGCTAATGTTTCCCACACTAAGCTAACACAAGAATAAAACTTAATATTAATTTCGGTAACGTAATCAAAACAGTTACTAAACGCACTTTGTATTTATAGTCTAACAACTTCTATTTCTAATTTCTACTAACGTAAGATTGCAATGACAAGAAAGGATTCATTAACCCTGCGATTACAGAAGGTAGTCTTAAAAGTAAATAATATTTAAACTTCCCACCCCACTAAATTATCCATTGATACCAAACACGTGATTTGCGGTTGAATAACGTTTCTTCACCGGGGGCCCAGTAAACCGATACAAAATCTTGTAAACAAAATGTACAATCTTTCCCTCCAACACAGCTTACATAGTGGTAACAAACAAAAGCCCAATGACGCGTCAATTAGCGTGTCTGCGTTCTAGACAAACTCCATACTTAATAAGCAATTACTTCGCAACCAACGCAGATTCAAACTTATCAACTATAAAACGGTAGAAATACCACCTGCATCCGCGTTTCTTTGAAATTGCTGCTTACTTATTCCTAGTGGCGCTACTTCCTTTATAAATTCTCAACCGCTTGTTGAGAATCACTACTAATTCTTGAACACGGTACCTACACGATTACTCGGTAAAAGTTTAGAACTCAAAACTAAAAGTAGAATGCACTCTTCTTTATCACAAATCGTTACAACTGAACAATTTTACACGCCACTCCAGTGATGATTTTAACATCCTATTCTCTCAACACACTAGATGTTACTGACCCCCGTGCCCTCGCTCGCATCCAGACAGGTGACCAACGCTCCACATTAAAACCGCTAGCCTGGGTTTTCCGACTTAAACTCTAACGTATTATTTGCAAATTCCAATGTTTGGACTCGAGGAAGAGCAATATAAAGTAATAAAAATGTAATATTAAATAACTAGATTATAATCCAGGGTCGGGCCTGGCCAAATGTACTTGGTGCAGAATATCTGAAACTTTTACAGACGTTTGTGTAAGTTCCTTTAATGAGTCTGAACCATGCAGGAAATCATCCACGTAAAAGGAATTCGCGATTACATGTGAATCCGATGGAAATGACACTGCATTTTTAATGAATAATTGATGCAAACATATTATCGCAAGAAATAACACACTTGTAGTACTATATGTCATTGTATTTAATTGGTAAACCTCTGGCGGATTTTTAGAATCCTTTCTTCATAAGATTTGTTGCAAGAATCTTTGCTCTGGAATAATCCATATGCATCTATACATTTTCTCAATGTCTGAGGATATGACATATGAAAATTTTCTGAAACGTAAGAGGATTGAAAATAGATCATTTTGTACGGAAGCAGCAGCCATCTGAATTTGATTTAAAGATATCCCAGTGCACGATGGAAAAGAACCATCAAATGCGACTCTGAGTTTTGTGATTGAACTGTCTTTAAAGCACCATGATGAGGAAGGGAGTTAGTAATAATAGATGCTGGGCTAGAATCTGTCACTCAAGACATGTGTTTCAAAACCTGATATTCATTCATGAATTTGAAGTATCTGTCAAACAATTCTGAATTGGATAGAAGTTTGCGCTCAAGATTGTAAAAGCGTTTTATAGCTATTTGTTCGGAATCGCCTAATAAGTTTACGGATTTCTTGAATGGAATTGAGACTATAAATCTTTCATCGCTATGCCTCTTAAAGGCAGAAACAAAATTATTCTCGAAATCTGCTTCCTCTTTAAAAATATATTTTTGGGAGGTTTCTATTTCTTCGACTTTCCAAAAACGAGCAAGTTGATACTGAACGTTTATATGTCTCGAGAAATTGCAATGAAAACGCTCAGCGTTACATCAAGCGTTGTGAATAGAACCTTAAATGAACTAATCCAACTTAGTTTTTTTGAAGTATTGACAACCACTGGCCTAGTTTAATTTATCTGGCGCAAAGCAACGACCACAAAAATCAACTCCGAGCAATATGAAGAGATGGATCAGCAAGCCTAATATTTTTTTGAATGCTTAATGAAGATGTATTCATATTTCGAGTGGGGATGCGCTCACAAGTATTTGAAGTAATCAAGCATGGAAGCTTTGATGTGAAATCGTTATGCTTTGATTTTATTTGAATATTGTATTTGTACCTAACAAGAAGATACTTGACCTATACGTTCAATTGAAATATTGTAGGTGGTTTTCTGTAGACCTAACGAGTCGCATAGTGTTTGTTAATGAAGTTAGATTTTGATGCACTGCCGAGTTGTACTCTGCAATCATGACTTTTACCTTGATTATCAAAGACCTTTATTACTGCAGTCAATAAGAAAGTCAGATTCTTTGAGTTTGTGTAGTTTGAAAGTACAGCAGATGCATTTTTCACATCGGCTTCTGAGTGAATCAATGTGTTGTGTTTCCGTGGACATTTTTTACATTACCCAAATCTGCAATCCTTTAGTGAATGCCTTGAATTTAGACAATTCATGCCTAAATGTGCATCTTGAACATTCTCAATACGTGATTGAATAGGCAAAATTTGAAATTTAGGGCTATTATAAATTTTCTGCGTTTGTTTGCAACATGAACAGGCTTCCTTGGAATTCACAAACGATCTTTGATGAACTGCTTTGTTAGCTTGAATTATACCTTTTGAATGTAGTTTAAGTGCACCTGTACCACTATAGTGTTTAACTCAGTCGTTTCGAATAAGTCTGCCTTATTTTTCAGAAATTTGAGAAACTGTTCTAGTGTTTGCTAATTTGTGAATTTATATGCTTCTCCCTCACAATCGCGAGCTGTTACTGAATCTTACCTGGTTGATACTATGAATATTAATAAGGGATGCCAATCCGCCCAAGTATTTCAAGAGATCGTAAGTTTTTATTAATGTGTCTACGAGATTACGCAACTGAGATAAAGATTTAATACCCCTTGGACGGGTATTCGGTTATTGCCATATCTACTCTTGAGTAGCTCCAATGCGATACTATAATTTGAGCTGGAGATCGGTAAAGAGTCTATGATACGCCGTGCTTCCACACTGACGGCTGGTTTAAGATAGTGGAAACGCTGAATAGGATCCATTTGAGGATCTTTATCGATTAATGAATCAATAGTATGACAGAACTCAATCCAGTCATCGTGACCAGATGAGAAATGCGGTGACCTAATTGTTGAACGCCTTATACTACTTGTACTTTGTGTTTGAGACAATGCTACTGATTCCGATGGGGTACTTGTACCATCAGTTCCTGCAGAATCGCGGTGTAAATTGATTAATATCTCCGCTTGTGAAACAATTTTGAAATAGTTATCTTCAGATACGATATGCTCTGTCTCTTGATCAGAATGTATAAGCTCTATTTGCGTCTGAACATTATCAAAAATTGAAAAACACGACTACTCTATTATGTGCAACCGTTTTTGTTATTCAATGACACCCATTTGCTTAATATCAAAGTATTGCACTACTATACGAAACCTCGTAAGTTGAGCCTTAAGCATTCGTCCTTTTCAAACTAATGTTTCTATTCCTGTCATGCTTGATGCCGTGTAAATACTGTATTAAAATGCAATAACAAATGAGATCTCAAAGCGTGTGATGTATCAATGAATCTAATACGAAATTTGCAAAACATCTTAACGTGAGTAGATAGTTAGGGCCGGTCCTAATTCAAAACGTGACAGACGTATTTTCCATATGTAAAATACACGTGCACCGTTTTGAATTAGGATCAACCTATATATTCAATGTAAAATAGTTGTAAAACATGAATTCTTATATACTTTCAATGTAAAATAATTGTGGGCACGTTTTGAATTAGGATCGGCTTTATATTACTTTCAATGGAACATACATACTTCAAAACACACGTATGTTGAAAAATGTAAGTGCAGAGAAAATGTGTGTAGATGTTTTGAATTTGGTTTTTTAGCGAGAAGTTATAAAGTATGACAGATGCAAAATATCGCATTCAAGTCAATCGTGTTTAATTAAAGTGGATTCTGATTATGTTTTTTATTTATATTTAGAGGCTGCAAATACACATGGGCCGGTTTCAATTCAAAATGTGTTCACTCTTGTGATAGGTTGAAAAGTGGGTTGGCAAAGTACGCAGATGGTGGTAATCAGCTATATAAGGAGATTGCTCCTAATATTAATTTAATTAGTCGAAGTTTACTGCATATATTTACATACAAACATGTATATAATTGATATTTAGGGATTTAAATGCAAGAAAAACGAGTTTGTGTGTAAAGAAATTGCGGTTTTGGACTTGTTGAAAGGTGTTGTTTGGCATCAAATTTTTAAACTGCCAATGCAATCCAGTTGTTTGAGCCAGGATCATATAAAACATAACGACTGGGTGACAAAGAATATTTATGGTCTTTCTTGGGATGAATCTTCAACGGCTGGAATGGGTTTATCATATATAGCGCTTTATTTGAAGCAAATTATCCTACCCGGTAAAGAAGTATTTGTGAAGGGTCTAGAAAAGAAGAAATTGATTGAAACCTATCTAATGCAAAAAGTTGTAACTGATATGCTTGCACTAGGTTGTCCTAAGATATCGGAGTTAAAAATCAACAACCGTTTAAAATATAACATCCATTGTTGTAGACACAGCAATAACAATCTGCAATGTGCGAAACAAAATACCTTGTTATTAAAAGAATGGCTTGATAATAATAAAAAACAATAGAAAGATTGTGTCTGTATTATTTATTTTAATATAATTTTACAATGTTAGCCGAAGCAAATTATCCGACCCGGTGAAGAAGTATGTGTGAAGGGTCTAGAAAAGAATAAGAAATAGATGGAAAACCTATCTATTGCAAAACAAAATACTTTGTTATTAAAAGAATGGTTTGATAATAATAAAAAACAATAGAAAAGATTGTGTCTGTATTATTATTATTGTAGTCAGTAAGAAATCTTTAATGCTGATGTCTGCAGAAAAAACAATTAAACTCAGACAGCACGAATGGGACTCTCAACCCTGAAAGCAATTATAATTGATCAACGCAATAGCTCTTTACTGGTTTTACACCATTTAACAAATTGCACAGATAGCTCGAAAATTTTGCTAAAGACAGACAGACAAATACACAAACAGACTGACTGCACCAATTTTCTCATTGTCGCTTTTAAAGAATGACAAGTCGTAGTTATTAAATCGCGAACTCAGTTTATCTGCAAGAAATATATAAACGAGGAAATTTATGAAATGCTCCAACTTCAAATAAACTAGAAATAAATCTATTGAAATATATGCTAACGTTGCAATTGGTGGATCTGCTCACGGAGTAAACAATTTTTTAAATCACTTCATTTGGATTGACTATAAACTACTCAATAATTTTTAACCTAATCACTATCATTATTCTTTCCTGACAAGCGCAATTTTAAAAAGTTTTCATTTTTGATTTGTTCTATAGAACACAACTACAACTTGACAATAAAGATTGAGCGATTATCACACACATATCTTGAGTATATATAAAGATATTAAACAACAAGAACAGCAGAAAATTCAACCCATGTCAGACAGCTTTTATTCTTATCACCAAAAGTCTAGTTTAATACTTCTCCAGCATTTGCATTTCCATAGTTACGTACTGAAGGCAACTCTGCAATTTTTAGATCACATGCATTTCTAATTTCAATTGCAAAAAAAAAATATAAAAGCATCTATTTGAAATGCATTTCTAACTTTAATCGCAAAAAAAATGAGAGCATCTATTCGAAATATGCACTCAGATTAAAAAAGTCAAAAAAAATTGTTTTTACACCGTTCTCTAAATTGAGATTACGTAGTTATTAAATCGGGAGTAATGTGAAATGAAACACACAATGTATTTTTCTTTATTGTAATTTATAAAATACATATATAATATATATATATATATATATATATATATATATATATATATAAGGAACAGTTCTAACTCACTCCAACTCTGAACGGTAAAAAAAATATTGCATTATCAGTTCTATGAGGGCTGTCTTCTTCATCTTTGACGCGCGGTCGTTTCTGGTTGTTCTTCTTCTTCGTGTTCACTAAAAAAAGATTCAAATGAATATTAGACCAAGTAAATGCATTAAGAAAATTAAATCTATATATCAAGCTAACGAATACATACTCTGTATTGTTGACATCAGGTCGTACGTTGCAATTGGTGGATCTGCTCACGGCGTCAACGATTTTTTTCTCCAGTACTTTATTTGGATTGACTATAAACTACTCAATAATTTTAACCCAATCACTATCATTATTTTTTCCTTACAAGGATAATTTAAAAAAAACGGGTTTCCATTTTTGATTTGTTCTATAAAACACACTAAAACTTGGCAATAAAGATTGAACGATTATCACACACACATATCTTGAGTATATAAGGATATTAAACAACAAGAACAGCAGAAAATTCAACTCATGTAAGCAAGAATTTAATGCTAAGGTATTGTCTAGATAGCAATTGTAGAAATATGAAATCTATATAAAATTTAAATAAAGCCAGTCATGTATAAATTTTTTTAATGCTGGCATCTACAGAAAAAATAAAAAGCGAGAAATTTAATGCTAACATCAGCAGAATAATAAATAAATCCGCTTAGTCAGCATTAATGGAAGACCGGTCTGGCTTCGAAAACGGTGCACGCATATATACCATATTTTAAAATTAAAGCTGTCAATTGCAAAACAAAAAAAATTAAATTTTTCCTAGACATCATTTGAAATATTTACTTTTTCAGTACAACTGAAAGAACTTGACTTTTATACATTTTTTAATCGATATCATAGACTTTTTCTATACTGTTGGTAAAATCTACGTGAAGTATTTATATTAAATAATAAACTGACCTGTTAGAAAAAATTAAAAATTTGCACTGTTTTCTGAAAAAAATTGCATACTTTTTTCAGTACAACTGAAAGAACTCGACTTTTATACATTTTTTTTAATCGATATCAGACTGTGTTTAATTAGATCAGTCAAAACATGATGTGTTTACTATTAAACAAAAACAAAAATTGTTCTTAATCCAAGTGATGATAAAAGAATTCTTAGTACCTCAACCACTGATACTAACTATTGCCTATTTTGTAGTATTGATTACAAAAATTACATACGACAGCGAGTACTGTGTTAAAAATTGTTTTCGTTGCAGAAAGTAACATCAATACCCGTCAATATTACTGTATTAATCGATTAAGGCATGAGTTAATTTTTTTACTACGTTTCTTTTTATTCGCTTAGGGCAATGCAGAGAAGAAGTTTGATTTGGCAACATTTTTTTATGATAAAATAAACCTTGATACAAAAATCACATTCAGTTATACTGAAAAGTAAATCGGACGAAATTGCTAACTAAACGGTGTTATAATATTTTTACATATCTGTGTGAATAAACTCACAAAGCGCCAAATCAGCGGTTTGCCTAACTGATTTTTTCACTTAAAGCGATTGACATTCATTTCAAACAAGTATTTATTAAGGTCATATAAAAGACCAAAAATTTTATAATATAAATAACGTTGTCCTGATTAGAAAAAAGTATTATGATAGTTGCTCAATCAAAAGTGAAAGAGAATATAGTAAATGAACTTCATAAACCAGAAAGAATAAATTTCCAGAGACGCAAAGTAATAGTAAAAGGTTTAAATGACCTTCTTCAGACCGATTTGATTGAAATGCTACCATATTCGCAAATAAACAAAGGATTTAAATACATTTTAGTAGTTATTGATTGTTTCTCCAAATACGTATGGGCTGTACCACTTAAAAGTAAAACGGGTATTAATGTTACTGCTGCAATGAAAACAATTTTAAATAAATTAAAAATCCACCAAGAAATTTGCAGTCTGATTTTGGTAAAGAATATTATAACAAACACTTTCAATCCTTAATGCAGACATATGGCATAAACCATTATAGTGTTTTTTCTACAAAGAAAGCATGCATTGTGGAACGTGTAATTAGAACTTTAAAGGGAAAAATGTGGCGCTTGTTTAACCTGAACGGTTCTTACAATTGGATAATAAATTTAAGCGATATTGTGAAACAATACAACAATACAGTTCACAATACTATCGGAGTCAAACCTGTAAAAGTTGATAAATCAAATGAAAAAACTATTCTTAAATCATCATTTACCCACATCAAACTAGCAACCAAAATACCAAAATTTTCAATTAAAGACAGTGTGAGGATTAGTAAACACAGGGAAGCATTTACGAAAGGTTACACGCCAAACTGGTCAAATGAAATTTTTAAGATTAAAAAAGTAAACGCAACCAATCCGACAACATATATATTAGAATATCAAGACGAAAAAGAAATCAAAGGTGCATTTTATGAAGTTGGAGTTGCAAAAGGTTAAACATCCAGGAATTTACCTGGTAGAAAAAGTCCTAAGAAAGAGTGGAAATAAAGCCTTTATAAAATGGTTAGGCTTCTCTACGTACACAATAGCTGGATCGATAAAAATAATGTTTGCTAGAAGTTGTTATAATAATAGATAGTAAGGCTAACATTGTAAAAATTATATTAAACTAAATAATACAGACAAAATCTTTCTAGTGTTTCTATTACATAGCCATTCTTTTAATGAAAAAGAATTTTGTAAGGCTAACATTGCAAAATTATATTAAAATAAATAATACAGACAAAATCTTTCTATTGTTTTTTATTATTATCAAGCCATTCCTTTAATAAAAAAAAAGGTATTTTGTTTTGCGCATTGCAGATTATTATTGTTGTGTCTATAACAATGGATGTTATATTTTAAACGATTGGTGATTTTTAACTCCGATAGCTTAGGACAACCTAGTGCAAGCATATCAGTTACAATGTTTTGCATTAGATAGGTTTCAATCAATTTCTTATTTTCTAAACCCTTCACAAATACTTCTTCACCGGGTCGGATAATTTGCTTCAAATAAAGCGCTATATATGATAACACCATTCCAGTCGTTGTTTCTACAATCGTTAGGACTGCATTTATTTAATTAAAAAATGTAAAATGAATAGTGAAATACTGAACGTGCGTAAAAAAAGTTTACTTCGACAATGAAATTGTTAATATTGAAAAAAACATACTCATCAACCTTATGCTAACACATCTTTAAGCAATAACAAACTGGATTTTTTTTTAAACAGAACGGTTACTACTACTATTTTTCTCTACAATACATTTATGCTAATATAGTTCAACTAGGGTAGATTGAAAGGTATCCTATTTTTAGTAAAAGTTGATAAATCAAATGAAAAACTATTTTTAAATCATCATTTACCCACATCAAACTTGCAACCAAAATACCAAAATATTCAATTAAAGACAGTGTGAGGATTAGTAAACACAGGTAAGCATTTACAAAAGGTTACACGCCAAACTGATCAAATGAAATTTTTAAGATTAAAAAGGTAAACGTAGGTAGGTTTTCAATCAATTTCTTCTTTTTCTAAACCCTTCACAAATACTTCTTCACCGGGTCGGATAATTTGTTTCAAATAAAGCGTTATATATGATAACACTATTCCAGCCGTTGTTTCTACAATCGTTAGGACTGCATTTATTTAATTAAAATGTAAAATGAATAGTGAAATACCGAACGTGCGTGAAAAAGTTTACTCCGACAATGAAATTGTTAATATTGAAAAACATACTCATCAACCTTATGCTAACACATCTTTAAGCAATAACAAACTGGATTTTTTTTAAACAGAACGGTTACTACTACTATTTTTCTCTACAATACATTTATGCTAATATAGTTCAACTAGGGTAGATTGAAAGGTATCCTATTTTTAGTAAAAGTTGATAAATCAAATGAAAAACTATTTTTAAATCATCATTTACCCACATCAAACTTGCAACCAAAATACCAAAATATTCAATTAAAGACAGTGTGAGGATTAGTAAACACAGGTAAGCATTTACAAAAGGTTACACGCCAAACTGATCAAATGAAATTTTTAAGATTAAAAAGGTAAACGTAGGTAGGTTTTCAATCAATTTCTTCTTTTTCTAAACCCTTCACAAATACTTCTTCACCGGGTCGGATAATTTGCTTCAAATAAAGCGCTATATATGATAACACCATTCCAGCCGTTGTTTCTACAATCGTTAGGACTGCATTTATTTAATTAAAATGTAAAATGAATAGTGAAATACTGAACGTGCGTGAAAAAGTTTACTTCGACAATGAAATTGTTAATATTGAAAAACATACTCATCAACCTTATGCTAACACATCTTTAAACAATAACAAACTGGATTTTTTTTTTAAACAGAACGGTTACCACTACTATTTTTTCTCTACAATACATTTATGCTAATATAGTTCAACTCGGGTAGATTGAAAGGTATCCTATTTTTAGATAAATCCAAAACGAAAAACTGCGTACTTGTGCAGGTATAAACATAACACTGAAGTTTTTATAACTAAAATAAATTGCATTCTTTATTTGAGCCAGTGGTTGAAGCTTTACAAAGTCATTTCTGACTGTATAGTTATACCCCCAAGGTTTTAGTATCGTTGGTTGAGGTACTATGAATTCTTCTATCATCACTTTGATTAAGAACAATTTTGTTTTTGTTTAATAGTAAAGACATCATGTTTTTGACTTGATCTAATTAAACATTGCTGTTTCTGTATAGTCTGTTTATAAAACAAAGCATTCTTATAATCATCAAAAGAAATTTGCTTAATACTTGCTAAGGAAGATCCCTTTTGACTTTTTTTTATTATCTTATCCTGAACTCTGTAAGTGTACATTTTAGATCTAAGCCCTACAAACTCTAGCATGGTGTCATCTAAAAAATTCTAATTCTCCATATGGAAGATATTCAGACATTGCAGCCCCATACAAATTATTAACATCAAAATACATTAAATATTTAGAATTAATATTCTGTCTTTTAATACAATTGGAATTGGATCTTGATACTGAATCAAAATGTGAATAGCTATAAAGTCCGAAACGGAAACAAACGTTGAACACGCTCTTTAACCAGATCGTGATTGTTTATATTTACCTTCGAGTGTAACACTTCACTGTTTAATTTAAAATACCACTACTAACTTCAGCCACTAGCTAAATTACTTTATACATAAATATGTTCTGATGTAAGCAAAATAGCTATAAAATTAGATATTTGCAATTTTTCAGAAAAATAAAGCAAATTCGAAATCTTGCCTTAACAAAGCACGTTCATCAGCAGAAAAATTAATACTGAATTTTAATTTCCAATAACAACAATCTCACATCATTTTTCATTCAGCTGCGTTAAGGAAAAAATTTGCTTACTCGCGCCAAAGCAATTTGCATGTAAGCATTTTTCAATATTTACATACTGAAGGCAACTAACTCTGAAAACATTCTGCAGTTTTATCATGATATAATTACGTCGTGCAATTTTTAATTTATTGCAAGAGATGGATTTAATCTCAGTAAATTTTAAGAATGATACAGTTTTCCCAAAATGTTGTTTCAATTAAAAAAATTCCTAAAGATTTGAGTATCCCAGAAAAAATCTGCATCAAACTCATACGTTTTGTCTGTTTAACTAAAAATTTAGGGAAAAATAACTTTAATTTATACAAAAATATCAATGTGAAATATTTCCTTTTCAGTAAAACTGAATGTGATTTTGTATTAAGGTTTGTTTTATTATAAAAAAATGTTTACTTTATACATAAATATGTTCTGATGTAAGCAAAATAGCTATAAAATTAGACATTTGCAATTTTTCAGAAAAATAAAGCAAATTCGAAATCTTGCCTTAACAAAGCACGTTCATCAGCAGAAAAAATTAATACTGAATTTTAATTTCCAATAACAACAATCTCACATCATTTTTCATTCAGCTGCGAAAAATTTGCTTGCTCGCGCCGAAGCAATTCGCATGCAAGCATTTTTTCTATATTTACATACTGAAGGCTACTCTGAAAAACAATCTGCAGTTTTATCATAATATAATTACGTCGTGCAATTTTTAATTTATTGGAAGAGATGGATTTAATTTCAGTAAATTTTAATAATGATACAATTTTCCCAAAATATTGCTTCAATTAAAAAATTACTAAAGATTTGAGTATCCCAGAAAAAATCTGCATCAAACTCATGCGTTTTGTTTGTTTAACTAAAAATTTAAGGAAAAAATAACTTTAATTTATACAAAAATATCAATGTGAAATATTTCCTTTTCAGTAAAACTGAATGTGATTTTGTATTAAGGTTTATTTTATTATAAAAAAAAATGTTTACTTTATACATAAATATGTTCTGATGTAAGCAAAATAGCTATAAAATTAGACATTTGCAATTTTTTTCAGAAAAATAAAGCAAATTCGAAATCTTGCCTTAACAAAGCACGCGCATCAGCATAAAAAATTAATACTGAATTTTAATTTCCAATAACAACAATCTCACATCATTTTTCATTCAACTGCGTTAAGGAAAAAATTTGCTTGCTCAAATTTGCTTGCTTGCAGTATAGTAATCAAATGTTTTTTTATACGATCTTTGATTTATGCTGTGTGTACAGAAAATACACTATCATTACAGCGCTATTTTTTATGGCTACATATAAGAAATTTTAATAAAAATTAAAGCAAGTTTTGAAAAAATGTCTCAGATTAAACCGTCAATGTTGTTTATTAATTTACCCGCATTATAGAATATGCAATGTGCAACGCATGACATTTTCCATAAAACTTTGTTAAAGCAATTCATTTCTTTTATTATTTAGCATAATTATAGCACGTAGTAACTAACTCATGATGGAGGTATAAAAATATTTTTTTAAAATTCAACGAATGCTACGTAATGAAATTTAAATTACACAACGTTATTTATATTATAAAACTTTTGGTCTTTTATATTACCTTAATAAATACTTGTTTCAAATGAATGTCAATCGCTTTAAGTGAAAAAATCAGTTAGACAAACCGCTCATTTGGCGCTTTGTGAGTTTATTCACACAGATATATAAAAATATTATAACACCGTTAAGTTAGCAATTTCCTCCGATTTACTTTTCAGTATAACTGAATGTGATTTTTGTATCAAGGTTTATTTTATTATAAAAAAATGTTGCCAATTCAAACTTCTTCTCTGCATTGCCCTAAGCGAATAAAAAGAAACGTAGTAAAAAAATTAACTCATGCCTTAATCGACTAATACAGTAATATTGACGGGTATTGATGTTACTTTCTGCAATGAAAACAATTTTTAACACAGTACTCGCTGTCGTATGTAATTTTTGTAATCAATACTACAAAATAGGCAATAGTTAGTATCAGTGGTTGAGGTACTAAGAATTCTTTATCATCACTTGGATTAAGAACAATTTTGTTTTGTTTAATAGTAAACACATCATGTTTTGACTGATCTAATTAAACGTTGCTGTTTCTGTACAGTCTGATATCGATTAAAAAAATGTATAAAAGTCGAGTTCTTTCAGTTGTACTGAAAAAAGTATGCAATTTCTTTCAGAAAACAATGCAAATTTTTAATTTTTTCTAACAGGTCAGTTTATTATTTAATATAAATACTTCACGTAGATTTTACCAACAGATAGAAAAAAAGTCTATGATATCGATTTAAAAAATGTATAAAAGTAAAGTTCTTTCAGTTGTACTGAAAAAAAGTAAATATTTCAAATGATGTCTAGGAAAAATTAATTTTTTTTTGTTTTGCAATTGACAACTTTAATTTTAAAAAAATATGGTATATACGCGTGCACCGTTTTCGAAGCCAGACCGGTTTTCCATTAATGCTGACTAAGCGGATTTATTTATTATTCTGCTGATGTTAGCATTAAATTTCTCGCTTTTTATTTTTTCTGTAGATGTCAGCTTTAAAAAAATTTATACATGACTGGCTTTATTTAAATTTTATATAGATTTCATATTTCTACAATTGCTATCTAGACAATACCTTAGCATTAAATTCTTGCTTACATGAGTTGAATTTTCTGCTGTTCTTGTTGTTTAATATCCTTATATACTCAAGATATGTGTGTGTTATAATCGTTCAATCTTTATTGCCAAGTTGTAGTGTGTTTTATAGAACAAATCAAAAATGAAAACCCTTTTTTTTTAAATTATCCTTGTCAGGAAAAAATAATGATAGTGATTGGGTTAAAATTATTGAGTAGTTCATAGTCAATCCAAATTAAGTACTGGAGAAAAAAATCGTTGACGCCGTGAGCAGATCCACCAATTGCAACGTACGACCTGATGTCACCAATACAGAGTATGTATTCGTTAGCTTAATATATAGATTTAATTTTCTTAATGCATTTACTTGGTCTAATATTCATTTGAATCTTTTTTTAGTGAACACAAAGAAGAAGAACAACCAGAAACGACCGTGCGTCAAAGATGAAGAAGACAGCCCTCATAGAACTGATAATGCAATATTTTTTTTACCGTTCAGAGTTGGAGTGAGTTAGAACTGTTCCTTATATTTGGGAATATATATATATATATATATATATATATATATATATGTATTTTATAAATTACAATAAAGAAAAATACATTGTGTGTTTCATTTCACATTACTCCCGATTTAATAACTACGTAATCTCAGTTTAGAGAACGGTGTAAAAACAATTTTTTTTGACTTTTTTAATCTGAGTGCATATTTCGAATAGATGCTCTCATTTTTTTTGCGATTAAAGTTAGAAATGCATTTCAAATAGATGCTTTTATATTTTTTTTGCAATTGAAATTAGAAATGCATGTGATCTAAAAATTGCAGAGTTGCCTTCAGTACGTAACTATGGAAATGCAAATGCTGAAGAAGTATTAGACTAGACTATCGTTGATAAGAAAAAAAGCTGTCTGACATGGGTTGAATTTTCTGCTGTTCTTGTTGTTTAATATCTTTATATATACTCAAGATATGTGTGTGATCATCGCTCAATCTTTATTGTCAAGTTGTAGTTGTGTTCTATAGAACAAATCAAAAATGAAAACTTTTTAAAATTGCGCTTGTCAGGAAAGAATAATGATAGTGGTTAGGTTAAAAATTATTGAGTAGTTTATAGTCAATCCAAATGAAGTGATTTAAAAAATTGTTTACTCCGTGAGCAGATCCACCAATTGCAACGTTAGCATATATTTCAATAGATTTATTTCTAGTTTATTTGAAGTTGGAGCATTTCATAAATTTCCTCGTTTATATATTTCTTGCAGATAAACTGAGTTCGCGATTTAATAACTACGACTTGTCATTCTTTAAAAGCGACAATGAGAAAATTGGTGCAGTCAGTGTGTTTGTCTATTTGTCTGTCTGTCTTTAGCAAAATTTTCGAGATATCTGTACAATTTGTTAAATGGTGTAAAACCAGTAAAGAGCTATTGCGTTGATCAATTATAATTGCTTTCAGGGTTGAGAGTCCCATTCGTGCTGTCTGAGTTTAATTGTTTTTTCTGCAGACATCAGCATTAAAGATTTCTTACTGACTACAATAATAATAATACAGACACAATCTTTTCTATTGTTTTTTATTATTATCAAACCATTCTTTTAATAACAAAGTATTTTGTATTGCAATAGATAAGTTTTCCATCTATTTCTTATTCTTTTCTAGACCCTTCACACATACTTCTTCACCGGGTCGGATAATTTGCTTCGACTAACATTGAAATATTATATTAAAATAAATAATACTGACACAATCTTTCTATTGTTTTTTATTATTGTCAAGCCATTCTTTTAATAACAAGGTATTTTGTTTCGCACATTGCAGATTATTATTGCTGTGTCTACAACAATGGATGTTATATTTTAAACGGTTGTTGAGTTTTAACTCCGATATCTTAGAACAACCTAGTGCAAGCATATCAGTTACAACGTTTTTTGCATTAGATAGGTTTCAAACAATTTCTTCTTTTCTAGACCCTTCACAAATACTTCTTTACCGGGTAGGATAATTTGCTTTAAATAAAGCGCTATATATGATAAACCCATTCCAGCCGTTGAAGATTCATCCCAAGAAAGACCATAAATATTCTTTGTCACCCAGTCGTTATGTTTTATATGATCTTGGCTCAAACAACTGGACTGCATTGGCAGTTTAAAAATTTGATGCCAAACAACACCTTTCAACAAGTCCAAAACCGCAATTTCTTTACACACAAACTCGTTTTTCTTGTATTTAAATCCCTGAATATCAATTATATACATGTTTGTATGTAAATATATGCAGTAAACTTCGACTAATTAAATTAATATTAAGAGCATTCTCCTTATATAGCAGATTACCACCATATGCGTACTTTGCCAACCCACTTTTCAACCTATCACAAGAGTGAACACATTTTGAATTGAAACCGGCCCATGTGTATTTGCAGCCTCTAAACATAAATAAAAAACATAAATCAGAATCCACTTTAATTAAACACAATTGACTTGAATGCGATATTTTGCATCTGTCATACTTTATAACTTCTCGCTAGAAAACCAAATTCAAAACATCTACACACATTTTCTCTGCACTTACATTTTTCAACATACGTGTGTTTTGAAGTATGTATGTTCCATTGAAAGTAATATAAAGCCGATCCCAATTCAAAACGTGCCCACAAGTATTTTACATTAAAGTATATAACGCCGATCCTAATTCAAAACGGCGCACGTGTAACTTCTCGCTAGAAAACCGAATTCAAAACAGCTACACACATTTTTTCTCTGCACTTACATTTTTTTCAACATACGTGTGTTTTTGAAATATGTTTCATTGAAAGTAATATAAAGCCGATCCTAATTCAAAACGTGCCCACAAGTATTTTACATTGAAGGTATATAAGAATTCATGTTTTCACAACTATTTTACATTGAAATTATATAGGGCCGATCCTAATTCAAAACGGTGCACGTGTATTTTACATATGGAAAATACGTCTGTCACGTTTTGAATTAGGACCGCACCTATCTACTAACGTGATGCCGTATTTCGTACTCTTAATGTATGCAACTTTGTTGTACTGAACATATAACTTAATGCTATTATGGACTGAATGTAATTTTATCCTTTAAACGCTTGTTACGTTTATTTTCAGCATAAAATAATCACCTTTTTTTCTCCCTTGTTAATTTAATACCCGCTCGATTAAATTCCGTTTTACTGTTAAATTTTTCAACATAATTAATAATAAACACGCTCTCGAATAAATTCCTCAACTTAAATCTAGTTGCTTTGCAACGACAAGTTTAAGTTACAATTAAATAGTTTATATCTTGTTTAAGATACCCGTTATCTTGGTATACACTACGACCGCTTATAATGGTTATTGCTATTGTTTCAATGCCAAAACTTGTTGAAATAAGATCGCGCACTATGCGATAAAACTCGGGTATTCCAGTTTCAATCGCGCTTCGATAAGCGAGGATTTGCAATTCGAATTCGTGTTATTTGAACCACTGTTGAATTTGATTCTACTGCTTGTACGTCGAAATATTTTCTACATTATTCGTCACCGTATTTCAAAAGCAATGCACGTTTGTTTCTTTCTGTTCGACAACTAGGAAATGTCCTGCGCGGATTGGTGAGTTTCCCCGCGCGTACCCATTCTAATCAGATTCTCCTATTTTTAGCTTTCGTTTTAGCTGGAGGCCAAATGAGTTCTTTCTTTGTGTAGACCCACCTGTTTGTTGCCGTTGACCAGCTACTTTTGTCTGTGGATCGCTGCTGTAGTTACGATGGCAGGGTGAATGGATCCTTAATATCTCGGCGTGTCTGTGTTGACTCACCCCCGACGGCTTGCGAGCTAAGTATCCGGACACCTGCAGGTATGCAACTTGTCTTCTTTTGTGTGTGACAATGGCATATTGCGTATCAACGGCTGGTGTAGTTACATGACAAGAAACGTGACATTGTAGAACTATTGTTCGTTGCTGCTAATCGATATTATCGCTCTACAGGTGTGATGTACCATTGTTAAAAATGGTAGACAGGCACACGCTTATTCCTTCATACTGATTGGTTTATTTTATAAACGGTACTATGTACGAATTAAGAGATGTCTGACAAAACCCACTACGCGTTAATTCTTTCCTAATAATTAGTTATTTTGCAAAAAGTATTAGGTGAAATTAAAAAAGAAAAGCACTTGACAAAAGCTCTCACAGTTTTGTTTGCTACTGATTAATTTTATTTTGTGTGAAATACCAGATGCGCACTTTGTATCTAAATTCCTAAATTATCCGTACAATACATTTGTTTGCTGTGAAATAATAACACTTAATTTATCTTTTTCTTTTCTTGTTTGTATAGAATCCTTTATTTATTTTTATGTGTTAATAGATAATCGTGTTCGATGTGTTTATTGTTTATTTTTGGTATGTAGGCAAATCTCCCCACTCTCCGCGTTTGGTAGTTAGCCTGGTATTTACTTTTCTTCCGGATACGTCTAGGTACGCAGCACCCTATTAAATAATGTAAAAGCAATATTGAAATATAGTACTAAAATGTGAAATAAATTTGCAATGGAAAGGGTGCATTAGTAATTGGAATAAGCTCACAGACATAAATATTCTTTGCCCTTTCCTGAATTGTGAATATGCAGGTTGATTTCTTGTATGAGCTGGTTCTTTCGAACTTAAGCTTGAGCACTCTGCTGTAGGTTGCTAAACTGGCATGTGTTCGTCGACAAGAAGGACTAAATCGGTTAATGTATAAACCTTTAGTTTATTACAATATAGTTTATTGTATGAAAAGAAACTGCATAAGCTTTGCACTGTTTTGTATCGAATTGAAATTAGTTATATAATTGCATGCATTTGAAAATTTTGACATTATTCTTGATTTTTTGTTAGTAACTACTTGATCCACTTTTTGGATTCACTTCAAAGCCAAGTTGATTTGAGTAGGAATATACAGTGCGGGTATAAGTTAATGTACATAAGGTTAATAAATCTTAACAATAGCTTTGTAAATTTACAAATTTACCACTATTATTAGGAATTTCAGTAAACTTATAAAACATGGTGTTCAAATTCTCGAACAGAATGGTTACTGAAAAAGTTGGTATTGCGCTATGTTCTTCGATATATTGTTATAACGAACATTCCTATAAATTGGAATTTAAGATGTTGTATAGATAAATCTTGGAAACTAGAACAATGGCGTGGCAGGATTAGTTATGAACTAATGCTTTTTTTTTAAATTTTCTTTAATAAGAACTTGCCAGTTTGATATTACATTAGGTTTCTTTTAAGCTTAATATATGTGTATTCACAACTCTGGAATTTATTGTTAATATAGCTAAAACTTAGGCGAAACTTCATTTGAAGTTAGTTATAATATAGGAACAATAGGTAGATTTGTAAAAAACCTCTCGTCATCCTAGTGGTGGAAGTCGTACTTGGGAGATGCATTATAATTTTGAATGTTATTTAATTTGACCACAATTTGAAGAGTGTTTTTGTAATATATAGTGTGATAAGTTTAGTAAACGGAAGCAAAAGAGACCTATGCGGAATAACTGTTTTCCGTGCAGGGATAATGTCGAAGGAGTTGCTGAAACAAGACGGTTTAGCTTCTCTTAATTATAACAAAAAAAGAAACCTTTCAAAGTAAGTGCATATTGTAACATAGTTGTTTGTGTTTCGGCCATTTTATTATTTTATTTAGAATTGTTCTATTTTCTTTTAGTACTTCTTCTATAGGAACCCATCCATGCACCACTGTAGCTATTCGAAACACCGTTGAATTGCTACGGTGTCTTGCCCATTCAGAGGAGATCTAAATTTATAGCATAACGCTCATTTTACCCGTAACAAACCACTGCCATGTAGAAGCATTTTAAAACTCTATACCTTTTTTGTTCTCCCAATGTTATTTCTAAATTCACAAGAAGGACTAGATTTATCCACAAGAATTGATTTTTTTCCATAAAGGTAAATTGAACAATGTTTATCAATTTATTTTGATTCTTATACTCACGTCTACAAAATCCTAATGCGTGAATAATTCACCAATCTTTTAAAAAAACATGTTTCAGTTTGATGTCATTGTTAATAGTAATGACAACATCTCAACTTCTATATCATAGGAAACCTAGATCATGCATCTTAATTAAAATGTTCGACCTTAGCTCAACTTACATATAATTCTCCTTATACGTGTCTCTCCACACGAGGCAATTTTTGCAGTTTTATTAAGAGAGCGAGTAAAGTATTCTCTGAAGGATTTCAAAGTCGTAAGCACGCCTAGAAGTTGAGTGAGGTGGAAAAAATCTTATTTAACGCAATGATGTTAGATGTGGATATTCTTTCTTTTTAAAAGCCTAATGTATTCTTTTACTTTCTCAACCTAATAAAACTTGCGGTTCACTTCGATGTTGCTGTATTTATAAAATAAGTTGCATTTGTAAGTTGCCATTTTCCTTTCTGAAATTACGTTTTTGTAGAACGCATTGAGCAGAGTAGCTGGTCTACAAACAAAAATTAGTGAAAACAGATACAGGCACAAAGCTTTTCTACACTATATGAGATAGCAACTCGTTTACTTGAACCGTTGAATTTCCTACATTCTCTAGTAGTATTTGAAGCCTTAAATCGAGAAGGCTGTGTTTGAATGTTCTAGTATACGGATAATATCCTGTTACCACTAAGGGATAATATTTAGGACGCATACGTGTTTCCGAAGGGTTAATATATAACTTTTCAGTAAGTTCATGTATTTGTGGACTAAAACTCTCCTTACTTCAGTCGTGGTGGTATTATACCCTATTTTTATTATTTGGAGCAAAACGGTTATGAAAAAATTCAAAACTCCAATTTCTTAATTCTATTTAGAATGCAGATTTGCATATAGTCTTACGTTTAGTTTAGTTCAAAGATTTTAGTTTATGGCTCATGCTTTGGACTAACTTCAAATTTATCAAGATAACTTACGGTATTTATCGAGATAATAAACTGATCTTATTAATTTTGTGCAAAAATTATTGTTTCTATTTATCTCAACTGATGCCCAAATCACAAAGTGAAGATTTTAATCAACCCAGCTGCATGGCACCTAGCAAAAGACACAAAGTTTGCAAATTTCCTTTGGAAGTTCTGCACTGCAGACATGTAACGTTGAATGCCGTATGCAACAAGTACGCAAACATATTGAAAGAAAATTAAAGAATTGGCGGTTAAAGGTTTTTACCATTTTTCTACTACGCTGTTATTGCTAAAAACTATCAAGAATGTCGGATAATTTATAAAGCGAGTATGTATATAGACAACAACCTATAATTTATTTGTGTTAAACGTTTTTGGATCAACAGCTTAACACAGAATCTTAAGATATAAAATAAAATATAATTGATTTTAACAATCCAAAAATTTTACATATAGAAAATAATAAATTAAAACGTGAATTTCTTGAAATGTGCTACATATATCAAAATTCTAATACACTTAATAAAAAAACCGACAATGGAGACTTGAGTAGTATATATATTTACTTTCTAAATTTAAAAAAATGTATTTGAAAATAGAAAATTAAGAAATAAATAATTAAGTTATAATATTATTTTGCTTACAACCATACTCTTAAAAAAAATTATAAAGATAACTACACAAATTGATAAAAATATTTTAAAATGTAATATATCGACAAAAATATCATTGCAATTAATGCGGTTAATTTATACATATAAAGATACCTTTCCAAACAAAAAAATTCTCATATAAACAACTGTTTACAAAAATTAAATATAAAGACAGAGTACGTCATAATCAAAAATATTTTTACTCCTTTTGATGATAAATTAGTATTATGTTTATTTTTAAATTTAATTATACCATACCGTTATACACCGTACATTATTATTAATCGTCCAATTGTATCTTATCTCACTTAAGTAAGTATCAGTTATATATAATTTTTAGCTATTAAGTCAACCCTGTCTACATAACTAATTCATTTGTAATTACTTTTAGTACTCTTGAAAATGGAAAAATGGATTTCCGAAAGCTTGAATTTATAAAAAAGAGGACTCTTCAATTCTGCTGACCTAAAACCCAAAACTAATTATATACAATTAAGAAAGCAAGGTCGTTACCAAAATTATTATATATATATATATATATATTTATATATATAATGTATATATGTATATGTATCTATATTATAGTGAGATTTACCAGGTATTTATATTAGTTTTAGAAAAATGTTCGTATTATATAGTACAACTATATACGTATATACTTGTAGTCGATATTGGGGCGTAGTTGTTGCTGATTAACGAGGAAAGCGTTTTGATGCACATCAGAGTTATGAATAGAAGTTGGTCTGCGACTTGTATCATTTTTCCTGTATTTATGCCATAGAGAAAGTATAAGTATAATATGTCTTTACACTCACCTAATTTAAATCAAATTATTAGAATGCCCATTCTCATATATTAACTAGAACTGTAGAAAAGTATCTTTCATAATTAATAGTCAGACGTCATTAACCAAACAGTGCAAGGCTGGGGATTATACATTTCACTAAATTTATTTAGAAAAAAAGTATAACTTTCAACTACATTTAAAATAGATTATCGCACTACTTTCTAGCCTACCGTGCAGAATTAATATATATTTAACCTTTTGGTTTAATTATTTGAATGTGGATGCACTAATTGAAAATTTTAACAATCCTAGATATTAATAAATATTTTCAGAGTTTTACTCTACTATTGATACTATTGATAAAATAAAAATGCAAGGGTATTTTGCTGTTAGGTTTGAAAATTTTAACAATCTTAGATATTAATAAATATTTTCAGAGTTTTATTCTACTATTGAGTTAAATCTAAATAAAAATGCAAAGGTATTTTGCTGTTAAGTTTTTGAATGTTAAAACACTATGCGGGTCTTTGTTGGGGCTAATTTTAAAAACGTGGTAATTGATTTTAATTCCCCAGGAAATTCTATACTAACTTGATAGGTTACACGATATGTTTATCTCAAAAGACAAAGCACTACTGCTTCAGAAATAGATTAAAATGAACACCGTATGGTTTGTAAAAGATTGATCTGTAAATCAGTAAGGGGTCGTTCGATTTGAAAAAAATTTTGCACGAATTGAGAACCTGTGGAAAACACAATAATAATTGATATCTTGAACGACGAAATTATATTAAATATTCTAAAAATGTTGTTGGGGGTTAAATACAAACAAGTAAAACCCACTATAAAACAGTTATAAGCGTCACTTTTCCAGTCAAGATTTGCATATAACACCAATTAACATAATAAGGAGCTGC
The DNA here is from genome assembly GCA_036346225.1 of Platerodrilus igneus. NCBI lineage: Eukaryota > Metazoa > Arthropoda > Insecta > Coleoptera > Lycidae > Platerodrilus > Platerodrilus igneus. Next base: position 3,407,231 of record JARFIW010001130.1, read on the forward strand.
GCACGCTTGGCCGTCAGCATAAAATGCAAGGGAGCACTAGTTGTCAAAGTATCGTCGAGTTGATCAAAATTACAAGTTAAAGATGGATTTTTCTAGTGTTGACGGTCATCGACAAGAACGCTGCACCATGGCTTACATCCTAGATGTACAAGGCTTCCAGTATAAAACAAGCAAATTTTTGATTAAAGAAAAGGCGGTTGCACGAAATATTAGACATGCCTTTAGACTATAGCTATTTGAGTAAAGTTTTCAAGAAACATTGCGCATGGCTCCGGAAGCACTTGCACTGACTTAACTGGGAAAACTCATCAATCTGTTATCACCAGACGTTCCAACGTTATACCTGAAAACTATTATACCGCCACATGTTACAATTTATGTGAAGGGACTGGAAAAGCAGCGTATCGTATTCCAGTATATGTCGGTCAATAATGTTATAAATATTGAAAAATTTAACGTTTCCAATTTGAAAACGTAAAGGATGGATTGGGGGGATTTGGTCATTCTCTTAAGTATATGGATAACCATTTAGCATGCGCCAAACAAAATGTTGTATTTATTTATAAAGCAATGAAATGTATATTTCAAGATTAATAAATGTTATACTATGCTTTGCTTTAATTCTGTTTAGTCTTGTTGTATAGAATTTTACTTTTACGAAAACAAAAACTTTAGTACATAGACCATTTGTGTACGAGTAAGTGCATTATCATTACAGTTTCATATAGAAATTAAATTTTTTCATCGACGTTGGGAATTAAAACCCGTTAGATCTTTAAGAAAATTCTAGACTAATTTGATAGGTCATACTACTGTAACGTAAGAAAAATTGGTTATTCTAAGAAAACTTTTGTTGAACGATTACGTGGTGAATAGTATCTATGGAAAGTTGTATGGGAATTTTTCAAAATGATCAGTAAGGCTGACGGCAATTTTTAATTCCGGTAAATGCAATTAAACATCACTAGTATTAGGGAAACGAAGTTTCTCTTCCAAAGAATCTACAAAACTGACCTCGTATTAGTAATTATAGCGAGACAGTCGACCACAATGATAAGCTTATAAGTGGTTTGCATCAGTAAATCGTTAGTTTAATAACAATGCATGTACTTTCGCTCGGTGATTTATTTAGAAAATAGACCAGCCTGCGATTTTCAAAAGTATGACGTAGAATTTATTTAAAATTTAATTATTCTATTTGTAACTATCCTGTAGACAATAAGCATGATATATGCTTAGTAAACGTTTAAAGTGTTTTATTAAGTTTCTCTACAAAAGGTTTACAAAAACCTAAATTTATTTTTAAGGTATGAGAGAAATCTATGTATAATTGGTTGTCTATAAAACTTTTTAAAGTTGATTTTAGTTTGAAAATTTATGAGTTTCTTAAAATTATCCCGTAAGAAGTAATTAAAAATGTTTTAAGTTGGTTTCAAAGTTTTGGTGTTATTCTTAAAATAATCGAATGGTGTACATATTGCGGTAAATTTTAGACCACGTTATAACATTTCTATAAATACATTAGCTAAAATTTGGTTGGAGGGCTTGTGCTAATGTTGGGGTAGTTGGGAATTTCCGGATTAAAGCATATATCTCGGGTAGCCAAAAAGGATTTAAAGATCGAGTTAAAATTAAATAAACACAAAATTTAAAGGTACGAGACTTTAACAGGGTGTAACTTTGTAAGGGATAGTCCTATTTTAAAAATTTTTGCGGTTTAGATTGCCCGGGAGATTTTTTATCAGGTTAATATAGCTAGACGAAGAAATGCAATGAGCAAAAACTTAGGGTACGAGTCTTTAACAAGGTGTAACTTTGTAAGGGATAGTTTGATTTTAAAAATTCTAACGGGGTTAGATTGCCCGGAAATTAGGGTTCAGGTCCAATTAACAGATCACCCAGTGTGAAAGTGATTAGGATGGTGCTTGTGGCGCAGTGAGATGTAAACACTTAGGTGCCGGCGCCGTTGTTCATGCATCGCGGGTTGTCTAACATGCAGGTGGTAGTGGCGTTGTCCATGTATTGGGGGTTGCCCTACCTAAGTTGGTGGCGTTGGCGGTAGTGACAGATATGACGTAAGGAAAAATGATAACATCGTTAATGACTTTTCCCATTAAAAGCGATTAGTGCTAATGAATTTTTAATGAGAAAACCCATTAAAAAGCGATTAGTGTTAATGCGTTTTTAATGAGAAACCCCATTAAAAAACTATTTGTAGCGCGGTGACGGTGGCACTGCACCAGGACCATCCAATTCCCCTACTAATCTACAATATTGACTCAACACAATGTTAAGGCGTAACTAAATATGAAAGAAGAAACAATTGTTTTGTAATTTCTAATAAAGCATTTTCCGTTTCTTAGTCTTAAGTTGAATAATGAAATAGTGCTTAAAATATTCAGTTACGTAATTATTCATTATATCGCTATTGAAGTCATGAAACTGATTTCTGATTCCAAGACGTCAAAAATACTTTTAAAAGTTAGTATTTATCTCGGGGTTATACAAAGTACTTTTTGGATATTGGTACAAATTAAATACACCGTTTGTATATCAAAACGTTGGATGTTCTTGTAGGATGTTTTCCACAAATTCCATATATAAACATAAAGGATAAATTTTTTTCTCAGGGGAACGTGCACGAAGCAAATGTATAATATGAAAATATTCATGCAAATATTAAGCCAACTTCAGAGAAGCAGGATTACCATTTTCAAATCGAAGTAGTAATTGAAATCCGTTAAAATAAACACTACGAGATGACCTTGTGCTACAAGATATGATTAACATAAGCTATACAGGCCCTCGTAGTAGATTATGTTAAAGTCTCTAATTCGATTTTCTATTACGAAAAGTATTTTTTAGACGTAGGTGCAAGGTATAGACGCCGTTTATTTATTCATGAGCTTACTGTCCTTGTACAACTTTCATGATACGTATTTCACAAATGTGTCAGATGTGCAAATTCTTTCACCATTGATATTGTGTTTTTGTACCTTTTTCGCCCAACTAAATCCCTAAATTCTATGCCAACAAATATGTATATATAAAAGAGAATTAATTTTTAATTGACCTTTGTTTCCTCAGTGTTATAATTCCCATAGCGTGTATCAAACAGCATCACTTGTTTATAAACAAACAAGACCAGCATAACAGGGTAATTTGTGATTAGAACGTAACAATAACACGCCTATTCAATACCTTTAAATACTAATTTTGCGCAAAAGTCGTTAAAGTACTTACTACTACTACAACTGGTAAATGCTTTAAGCCTTCATTAAAGTTACCAGCGTGGGTTTAATAGTCTATTGTGGCTCATAAGGTATAATGTATAAGATTCATAAGTGTTTCTGATGGGTCAAACTATACAACTATCATGAAACTTTATGCATCTCTCGACCAACGCCTTCCCTAAAGTATCAGACATAGGATTATATACAGTTTGTGTTATTCAAGCAATTCTATCAGACTTCTAGTTTCACAAGAGCTCAAAACTTTTAGTAGCTGGATAGTCGCACTTCTAGTAAAGTATTACTCACTACGCATCAAAATATATTGAATTTCATTGAGTTCAGTGATCTTGTAGTTACCGTGCGTTGTCGAAAGCATGCTGTTTTAATAGTTTTAGAAAACTTTAAGCCAACTAATATACAGGGTGTCCCAAAATTGCTGGGAAATAAAGCTACCACGTATTGTAGACGTCAAAATGAGTCGATTAAACCAAATTTACCTAAATACCAAAATGTTCCGTTTGTCCGTGAGAAAAGTTCAAATACAAATTCAGTAGGCCGTGGACACAGAGACAACACTTATGTTACAACAAGTGCTCACTGTGACCTCCGCCTTCATTAATACAAAGGTTAATTCGACGTATGAGATTGACATGCAGCCATCTTAAAACATCAGAGTTTTGTCAAAATGCGTTTTCAGCATTTGAATTTTGTTCCACAATTGTCCGGGATTATTAGTTTGAACCTAGTACACCTGTTTTTAACGCTCAGTAGATGAAGAAGTCGCATGAATTTAAGTCAGAGAACGAGAAGGTTCAATGAATGGGTGTTTCGTGGCGTCTATTAATCCATCTACGAGTAAATTGTTCATTAAGATGCTTTCTTACCGCACGTGCATGAAGAACACGTTTCCACGAACATTAAAGAGCAAGTTTTCTAGTAACTCTGGCAAACTTTCTTGAAGAAATGGAAGGTAAGTAGCGCAATTCAAACGATCAGGCAATCGGAATGGCCCAACCATAAAATTGCCAATAACGCCGACCAAGGCATTAATTTTAAATTCTCATCGATAACAAACCGTAGCCCCTAACAGTTAGTCGGCCAAAATACTAACTCACAAATAATTTGAACTGAATTATTATTTAAGTGGTTAAAATAATATAGGACAGTTGGTGCTTGTAGATATAGATTAAGAAATAAATTACTTCAGAAAACATTGTTATGATTATTATCAGTGATCTCAGTAGCGACACTAGAGTATACAGAGGAATTTTTGTGAATATTTGTGAATAATCATGTTCATATTGAATCGAATAAAGAAAAGTAAATTGAAGTGCGCTACAGTATTTTAGGGCAGATTTTAATATTACCTAGAATGTAATTTGTACTCTTCTATATTGTTTTCGATTATTCTCGGTTGTGCTCGACTATTCTATTCTCAATTGTACTTGATTGCTCTCGATTATTCTCGAGTGCTTTTGATTGTTCTCAATTGTTTACGATTATTCTTGATTGTTTTCGATTGTTATCGACCGTTTTCGATTGTTTTCGATTGTTTTGCATTGTTTTCGATTGTTTTCGATTGTTTTCGATTGTTTTCGATTGTTTTCGATTGTTTTCGATTGTTTTCGATTGTTTTCAATTGTTTTCGATTGTTTATGATTGTTTTCGATTGTTTTTGATTGTTTTTGATTGTTTTCGGCTGTTTTTGATTGTTTTGATTGTTTTTGGTTGTTTTCGATTGTTTTTCATTGTTCTTGATTGTTTTCGATAGTTTTTGACTGTTTTCGATTGTTTTCGATTGTTATCGATTGTTTTCGGCTGTTTTCGATTGTTTTCGATTGTCTTCGATTGTTTTCGATTGTTTTCGATTGTTTCCGATTGTTTTCGATTGTTTTCGATTGTTTTCGATTGTTTTCGATTGTTTTCGATAGTTTTCGATTGTTTTCGATTGTTTTCGATTGTTTTCGATTGTTTTCGATTGTTTTCGATTGTTTTAGATTGTTTTCGATTGTTTTCGATTGTTTTCGATTGTTTTCGATTGTTTTCGATTGTTTTTGATTGTTTTCGATTATTTTCGATTGTTTTCTATTGTTTTCGATTGTTTTTGATTGTTTTCGATTGTTTTCAATGGTTTTTTATTGTTTTCGATTGTTTTCAGCTGTTTTCGATTGTTTTTATTGTTTTTGATTGTTTTCGATTGTTTTTGATTGTTTTTGATAGTTTTCGATTGTTAACGATGGTTTTCGACTGTTTTCGATTACTTTAATTGTTTTCGATAGTTTTAATTGTTTTCGATTGTTTCAATGGTTTTTGATGGTTTTCGATTGTTTTTGGCTGTTTTCGATTGTTTTGATTTTTTTTATTGTTTTCGATTGTTTTCAGCTGTTTTCGATTGTTTTTATTGTTTTTGATTGTTTTCGATTGTTTTTGATTGTTTTCGATTGTTTTCGAATGTTTTCGATTCTTTTCGATTCCTTTCGGTTGTTTTCGATTATTTTAGTTTGTTTTATTGATTATTTTCTGGTTTTCTCGGCTATTCTTTTGTTTTCTTGGTTATTTTTGAGTTTTCTTGATTGTTCTCGGTTGTTCTTGATTGTTCTCGGGTTTTCTCGATTGTTTTCGAATTTTCTCGATTGCTTTCGGGATTTCTCGGTTATTCTAGGCTGGCATCGGCTATTCTATGTTGTTCTTAATTGTTTTCGTTTGTGCTCGGTGGCGCTCGATTATTTTCAATTGTGCTCAATTGCTATCAATTGTTCTCGACTTGTCTAGAATTTTGTACAGTTTTCTCGAACATTCTCGAATTTTCTCGTATTTTCTTAATTAAGCAACTCCCCGAAGTTTTATCAACGAAGTCTACTTGGGCAAAGTGGTCTTAATGAGATCAACCTTTCGTTGCTGTTTTGACGAAGTCTACTAGAGCGCAGTGACCTTGATGCATACAACTTCCCAAAGTTATTTCGACCAAGTCTGCAAGGGCGAAGTGATCCTGATTCGATCAACTCTACAAAGTTGTTTCGGCAAAGTTTGCTAGCGAGAAGAGACTTCTTGATCCGATAACACCCCGAAGTTATTTCAGCATAGGTACTAAGGCGAAGTGATCTTAGTCCGATAAACTCCCCGAAGTTGTTTCGGCAACGTTAACTACGGCGAAGTGATCTTGATGTGAGCAAGTCCCGAAAGTTGTTTTTCCAAAGTCTACTAGGGCGAAGTTTTCTTGATATCATCAACTTTGAAGATATTGAAGAAACACATTTCTATCAACAATACTTTGTAAGGCAATGCATTGCCTTACTTGCGTTTTGAAGTAACTTGTTAAATACTTTATAATCTGCTTGTCCTCTAAAGGAAAATCAAGTTGTTTGGCAACACTAAATTTCTTGTTCACATACAATTCCTTTGTCATGCCTGAATCGCTACTATAGTTGCCCATCAATAAATTATCTCTCACTTTAAATTGCTGGTTATATCCCCAAAAATGCTTTAAAAATTTAATCTCAAAGTCCTTTTACGAATTCAACTCACTTTCAAGTAATCCAAACCAAAAAGTTGGGTACTACCCTTCAACTTGGATCTTCCGATATTTAACTTTGTTTGCTCATTCCAGCTACCTTGTTTAGAATATTTTAGGGTTAAGTTTGTTATCCCCATAAAATTTCGAATGTTGTTTCAACGTAACACTGGTTGGACTCCATCTGATCGGTTCCCCAACATAAATATTTTTAACTATATCTTCTAGATTCTCAAACTTATTCCATAAGTCTGTTTTAAGATTTCCTAAATCACTTCTAAATGTTTTAAAACCCGCTTGGCAGCTTCCCTCTATGTCATTTACTTTTTGATTTAAGTTTTAATTTTCCCATTAGTTTCGATTTCATTTGCTTCCTGATTCGCCTCAATTTGAACTATTTCTTCTTTAAAATCATCTATATCCTCTAAAACTTCTACTACTTTTCATCTCACTTCAAATTTCATTTCCTCAATGGTTTTGTTAATTTCCTTTAAACCTGTAGTTAGTCTTTCACTAATCTCTTTAAATTTCCTTTTATTCTTCTCACTTTCTAACCTTAAACTTCCCCCAAAAAAAGAATTAATGGCAAGTGAGTCAAGTTACTTTGTATTAATCTAAGACTCATTAAACTTACTTCTTTAAATTAAAACTTTTGGCTATGAAAAAAAGGCAGTTGAGCCGGATCTCCTCTGTGTTGACTATTGCTACACTCTGCGATGTCAGGTGAAACGACACGAAGATACGAATTGTGAGCTAGGTGATGCTGTACTTCCCGTAACGTGTCTGTATTAAATATTACAACTTTGCTACTCGTGTCCTGATGAGCTCCATAAGGGCGAAACGCGTCGTCAGAATGCCCTCGTGGCTGAATTTGAGTCACTTGCTATTAATTCTTTTTTACTTTCAATTAATTTAAGACTCATTAAACAAACTTATCTTTTAAACTATAAGTTTTGGCAATGGAAAAAGGCAACTGAGCCGGATTTTCTCCATGCCGACTGTTGCTAAAGCCTGCGATGTCAGGTGTAACGACACGAATATACAAATTGTAAGCTAGGTGATGCTGTACTTCCCATAATGTGTCTATATTAAATATAAAAACTTTGCTACTCGTGTCCTGATGAGCCCCAATTAGGGCGAATCGGGTCGACAGGATGCCCTCGTGGCTAAATTTGAGTCATTTACCATTAATTATTTTTTACTTTGTATTAATTTAAGACTCATTAAACTTACGTATATTTTAAACTATTACTTTAAGCTATGGCAGTTGAGCCGCATCTCCTCCGTGCCAACGGTTTTTAAAACCTGCAATATCAGGTGTAACGACACGAAGTTACAAACTGTGAGCTAGGTAATGCTGTACTTCCCATAATGTGTCTGTATTAAATATCACAACTTTGCTACTCCGGTCCTGATGAGCCCCTGTTAGGGCAAAACGTGTCAACAGGATGCCCTCGTGGCTAAATTTGAATCCTTGCCATTAAGTCTTATTTACTTTGCATTAATTTAATACTCATTAAACTTACTTATCTTTTAAATTACAACTTTTGGCCATGGAAAAAGGCAGTTGAGCCGGATCTCCCCGTGCCGACGGTTGCTAAAATCTGCGGTGTCGGGTGAAACAACACGAAGACACAAATTGAGTTAGATGATTCTGTATTTCCCATAATGTGTCTGTATTAAATATTACAACTTTGTTACTACAATCCTGATGAGCCCCAATTAGGGAAAAACGCGTCGATAGGATGCCCTCTTGGCTGAATTTGAGTTACTCTTTATTAATTCTATTCCACTGTGTATTGATTTAAGACTCATTAAACTTACTTATTTCATACATTATAACTTTTGGCTATGGAAAAATGCAGTTGAGCCTGATCTCCTCCGTGCCGACTGTTGCTAAAATCTGCAATGTCAGATGTAACTACACGAAGACACAAATTGTGAGCTAGGTGATGCTCTACTTCCCATAATGTGTCTGTATTAATATTGAAAATTTAGCTTTTTTTTGCAGCCACCAAAGGGTCGGAGCATCAACTGATAAAAACCTTGCCTTTACTGGCATCCAATTTCCTTACTGCGTATGATTTGTTAATTAAGCGTTTAAAAATTTTAAGGGTACGGAATTACGAAATTTACTAGAAATCTTTACTGACAATAGACGGCATTGTTAAAAATTTAAACCTGCCTGTCGATCAATGGGATTTTATTCTAGTTAATCAATTGATGAAAAAGTTATACAGTTCCGTAGTAATGCAATTCGAATTGCATTTCAATTATGCGGAAATACCTGCATCGAAAGTTGCTCCTCTTAGAAGGTCAACATTACCTTTGGTGTAACCGCGTGGCTTGTCTCTTATATAACACAGGTTTTCGATAATATAATTTCATTTTCACGAATATGTTGTTGGTCAAATTCCCGTATCACCCTCTGCTGGATTCAATCTGATCCTAACCGGTGGAAAATATTTATCGCTAACCGCGAGTCATATATTTAGGAAAAAACTCTTCCTGACAGCTAGTTTGATGGACCTTCTGATCAAAACCCCATTGACATCGAATCGTGCGGATTTCTGTCTGGTGAACTCTTACGTTGTCGTTGATGTTGGCAAGGTCCACCGCTCTTAGATTCCTCGCAACGTAAGTGGTTTAATGAAAATTTAGGTCCAGGTCCTCCGGAGACACTTGTAGGAGAGCGTATGATTTTAGTTTCGTTGGTTGCCAACGCTCCGGATCCACACGTGCGTACGAAATTATTGGACAATTATTGTACTTTATCAGAGCTACAGTGGGGTTTTAGCTTATATATTACGATTTATTTTACGTTGTCAGAAAGTTCCTTCCACGTATAATTCATTAGCATTGTCGTCTAATGAACTCCTTTATGCGATAATTCTCATTGCGAAACATACGCATCAAGTACATTTTCGGAGGAGCTTATTTATTTAACAAATGGTAAGCGTCTACCCAAGACTCTCAGCAAATTATGCCTTTTTCCAGACTTTCAGGACCTACTGCGTCTAGGTTTTGCTCCAATCCCAATCTCAAAGAACTGCCCGACCTGAATGACCAGTCGATACATAGTTACATCGTTGTTAATCAACTATATTCATCGTAAACTTATGCATGCGCATTCAAACCGTGCAGTGTATACTTGCACAAGAATTCAGGATTCTAGATAGTAAACAAGTCGTACGTCGCATTCTTTCAAAATATTTACCTTGTTGGAAATCTCGTTCTATAGAAACTGCAACTGTTATAGGTAACTTAACCCCGCGCGAGTCACCGGCAACCATAAATGTTTTCTTCACAACGGCGTAGTCTTCGCCGGTCCATTTAAGCATATTATATGCAAACACCGCGGTGTCAAGTCCACAAAGGCTTATGTTAGCCTTTTTATGTGTATTGCAACTAAAACAATCCATCTGGAACTAGCGTCCGATTTATCGGTCGACTGTTTTCTCCCAACATTTAAAAGCAACAGTCTATTCCGTAGGCAACTAATTTTGCTGGTGTATAATCACTTCTGGAAGAGGCGGTCCTGTGAATAGTTACACACCCTCCATCAGTGCCACAAGTGGCATACGGATCATCCTCCCCCCACTTCTGAAAAATACTCTGGTCTTGATTCAAGATAAAAATCTACCCCCGTTTAAATGGGTACGAGGTCGAGTAGTAGAAAATTATCCTGGTATGGATAATACCGTGCGTGTCGTGTCAGTTCGCACGCCAAGCGGCATTTTGTGGCGGCCGGTATCAAAATTGTGTCCGCTTCTTGTACGTTAATTTCGCCAAATGCTTCGCATTTTTGGCGGACGGCATGCAGCGATCACAATACGTATTTATTTAGTTTAAGTTTAGTTTAAAGTATATTTCTTTAATATTAGAAAACTTTGCAAATATTCACATATAATATAAAACAATTTATTGCCTACACTGCAACGTACTTATACATGTTATATAGTTGGGGTGAATTTAAATTAAATAATTCGAGGACCACGCCATCCCTTTAACGCTTCAATGAACTATTCTACGATTAGTTGCGATTACAGACATGACTGGCGAAGAGGAGGTCGTGGCATTGCATCGCTATCCTTGCAACAGAAACGAGTTGTTTCTGTTTTCGCTGCAATTACGTGCACGTGTGCGTGCGTTTTCATTTTTTGTAATTCAACGTGGTGGCTACGTGCTGTAATATGTTTGCTAAAAACAGCTCACCATAATATCAGAAGCGATCTCAGCACTGTAATCAGGTACAAGGTAAGGTAAAAAGGGGGTTGCTTTAATATTCAAAAGCAACGTAATCAACACGATAAAATACAGTCCACTTTATCTCTGCACGGGAGCTATCATATTTGTTTTGTTATGCTATTGGTTGTTAAGATCAATATTCCTTAGCCCGCTCCAGTGTTTGTTTAAATCTTGTATAATTATAAAGTTAGCATATATTTAAAACAACACTTCTGCAAAGAAAATACATTTTTTCAAAATAAATTGTTTAATTAAGTTTCTGTTGATTTTTTAAACATTATAAAGCTTCTGGTAACATAAGGGATATAACTAGATCATTATTAACATATTTTATTAATAAAGAACAAGAACCCAACGACGTCTGTGTGACGCCACTACGGTGACAATGTGATAGGAATTGAACTATGTTGGTTAAGGGTTAAACGATTTTCTACTTCAAATCGTTTTTTAAGTTAAGAGGGTTTTTTATTAGTATTATAATCAACATTTTGATTCCTAAATATTGATTATTATTCCACCTAAAGAAAGAAAATGAAATGTAAATCTTTAAAATTGTAGACGGACGGGTTTCCCTTTGGGATTCTTTACAAGGATGAACTAGGTTAATTATAAATTATAAAAGATACTACAACATAAAACTCTTCGAAAGATCAATTAATTGATATCATCCTTATCCTTATATTAAGAGAACAGTTGTCCGAATATCTTAGTTAAAACGCCGGTTTCAATTTAACATAGTTAATAGTCTAGATGCCAGCCGGCGTTTAAAGTTAAACAAAAACGGAACGCCCAAGCCATCGGGTTTTGTTATTGTACTCATAATATCAAATATCTATTCTAAACATGTTGCTGTAGCTGCGACCACATTTTAGTAAACTGAATTTTAAAAGGTGAATATATAAATTTGAAAGTATGTAGGGTGTAGTAAATATGAGGTGATGCTTATAAAAAGACATGTAAGGTGCTAAGAAAACGCGAATGGCGTTAAAAACCTAAAAAAGACTTTTGGGACACCTTATTGATGCTGACGAAAAAGCACTATCGCCTGTATCGTTACAAATGAATAGGATGTAAAGCAGATCCTATAGATAATGTAGATTATAGCACAATCCCAAGTACGTATACTTACTATTACATATCATGTAACAGACAAATATACTTATACACCCTTGATATTATTGGAAATGCATTGCCAGTGGTTTTCTGTTTTTAGAAAGCTTCTTCTACAAATTAAAAGCTTGAATTATTTTCTTTTTATTACAGGTATTTCGACTTCTGTTATTGTTATATAATGAACTTGCTCTGTATTTCTCTATTTTCATTCCCTGTCTATATCCTATTGATTATTTGTGCTAACCTATCAGGTTTTTATTTCATCATTGATGATTCAGAGGAAGATCCTGACATAGGTTTCTGTTCACTTTTTATCATCCCTATCATCAATCTAATGATGAGCAGTATCTAAGTTAACAAAAATTTTTGTTGTGAAACATTTGATTGTGTCAGACGGGAAAATATTAATTTGTCTTTTCATTTAGCAAATTTTAGGTATACGCTTGAATGTTATTCGCTTAGCACTAGAAATTGGCAGCTGCTCCAATTGGGATCGACATTTCTAAGATAAAACAAATATCAAAAGGAGTTGTAATCATTGGATGTGAAAATCAGCAGGAACGTGCTGTGCTACATAACAAAATTGTGGACACTATGAATGATAGTTACAATGTGGAAATTCTGAAGTTAAGGCAGCAAAGAGTTCGAATTGGTACTATAAGTAATGAGGACATTGGCGAAGTTAATGTGCTAATAGAGAAATTAGTTAAACAAAAAAACACTCTAGATACTCAAATTAGTGGTTTCTACATGAAAATAGTCAAGATCATCAAAAACAGAGTATTAGAAGTAGATTCTAATACACACAGCAGTATAACGAAAAAAGAGAAAATCACCATAGGATGGTCGCGGGCAAATGTGTAACCATGTAAACTTACTACAGTGTTTCAAATGCCAAGGCTACCAGCATCTAGCAAAACACTGCTGCAATGATGAAGTATGTACCAATTGCTCGGGAAATCACAGACACAGTGATTGCAATTCCACTATAACCAAATGCACCAATTGCCTAAAAGCTAACTCTACACGGGTACATTTTCGTATGTGATTCAGGTACATCAACAACTACATCCTCGGGATTATCGCAGTAGAGTGGAATATTGCGCCAGAATTCTCGCGTTACAGTATGAAAATCCTGAATTTTTGAAAAATGTTTGGTTTTCAGACGAAGCACATTTTCACTTGTCAGGCTATGTGAATCGTCGCACAAATCGATTTCTGGGCTTTGCCAGACCCGATGAGGTTCAAGAGGTTCCTTTACATAGTGAAAAAGTGAGTGTCTGGTGTGCTGTTTCCGGACACGGAATCATTGGTCCGTACTTTATCGAAGAGAATGGTAGGCAAGTCACACTTAATCAACAGAGGTACAGACAAATTTTAACACGATTTATCCCTGATCTACGTCAATTCTGTCGTGCACGTAACTTGACATTTCGAAACCAATTTTTCAGCAGGACGGGGCAACTTGCCATACTGCTGCCGCAATTCGTCAATTTCTTCAAGAACATTTTCCAAGCAAATTCATATCACGATTTACTGACTTCCTTATCCTTCACATTCTCCAGACCTCACACCTCCAGACGCATACATTTGGGGCATGGCTAAAATGCCGTTTTCAAACGGGCACCACAAACCATCGATGAATTAAAGGATGCCGTTAGAGTCTTCTTCGCAGCCCTGAGACAACCCTTATTCAATAACATGACCAGAAACTTAGAACATCGTTATGAAGTCTGTCTCGAACGAGGAGGTGCACATTTAGAACATATAATAAAGTGTCAATAATATGTATTTTTAAATATACAAAACAATTACAATTTCAGTACTGTTTATTTCGGGCAATACTGTATATTTAGTATTTAATGTTAAGCTATAAGCCATATCTTCACACTTTTGAAGCACATACTACAATTTTTTCTACTTTTTGAAAGTATTATTGAAATTACTTGACAGAACTAATTTTTTACATTACTCATAGGGCTTAGCCTCCCTTGAATTAAAAGTCGTGCAGCACTTATTTGACAAACCACTTTTAAAATTTACCACAAACCTTGATCTACTTTAAGTTTAAGCACAGAAGACTTTTGACAAGTGAGGTTCTTTTTAAATTTCCTGCAAAAGCTTGGCCTACTGTCAGTTCAAAGTGTCATAGTATATCTACTGTCATGCATTATTGTACCCCATTGTAACGCAATTCATCCTTTTGAGTCTGAGTAGTCGAAAAGATGAAATGGTATCAAACAAGTATAAGGTTGTTGCTGTAAATGCTCCGTTTGCTAAATTTTGATGTATACAAATATTTAATAGTGTGAACCCGTACACCTGTTTGTTTTAAGTGCACTAGACTTATTAGTGATTTGTGCAAAAGGAGCTATACTTCAAATCTCAGATATAGAAATACCTTAATCTTTATAACCAAATTGTAATAGTGAATTGTGAGTCCAGCATTAAAGATAACATCATCTGTGTCGTGTTGTAAATAGCGGTTGGGTTGGTTACACATATCAAAAGTGGAGGCAGTGTGATGATTTCAAACTAATTTCACCTGATTCTTGTACTAGTGCATAAACTATATGTAAAATTAGTTTATTACTTTGAAAATACACAATTTTTATAAAACACGAAAAGCTCGTTGTTTCCAAGATTCCTTTTGCACACCTTTGTGGTCCGGCAATAACGAATATAAATACTTCACAATAGATGGGATAACTTGAATTCCTGCGGTATATTAAATGAAGTTTTGGGGTATATTGGAGTTCCACTTTGGTAATATACATGAGACGCGAAATATTCACATAGTTGGAATTGTACTGCTGAAATACCTATGCACCGACATACACCCCAATAAGACTATATATAAAAATTATACAGGTTTGAGTTAACCACGGCATTAAGAGTATACTTCGTTTCCTTGCCCTTGCGAACTTATATATGTTGTGTATTCAGGTGGTCGTTATATAACTAGTGATGTATATGCATATTAGATAATATAGTATTGCAGAGCTAGAAACATCAAAAATAGCAATAGCTATATTATATGACGGAATAACTATTTGAGTATTAAGTCCGAAAAAGGGTTCTTTGCCGCTTCAAACAGAAATTTGTCCGTGCGACGAGTAGTGGAGTGACGTGTAGCAGCAATACTCATAATTAAAACAAGCTGAAAAATAGTATTCTGAAAAATACCGTGTCACAATAGAAATAGTAAGATTTAGATTTTTTAAGGAAGTGTTTATCGTCATGGGCAAATCTAATTAATTTATCCTGTTGTTCATTGGAGAATGTTTGTAAGCTTTTGGTTTCTACTCCTCTGCCTGCATTTCCAAATATGTTATTAGTTATGCATACTGGCTAATGTCAATATTATTTTTTATTTGTAAAGCTGATCTCAGCATTAAATATTATGACTACAAAGTTGGCGACGTTAGAGTCATAGATCTTGTTTGAGCGGCATCAATCCGTGAAGAGGTAATATTGCTTTTGACATTTTTTCCTTATTTATCCTGTTAAAGCTTAAAAGTTCTATCCGTCGCAAGGTCTCCTATATCAGGAAGTGTACTTAAAAATTCACTTTACTGTTAATTGTATACGAAAAGTAGCTTTTAGAAACTCAAACATTATCAAAAGACATTTCGTTTTATATAACCTACTACGCGCAAAAGATGTTTAAAATTTCGAATCGTACATTTTTAAACCTAATTAAAATTAGGCTAGTATCTTTATAACTTTGTCGCTCTGAAACTACAAAGCTGTCACTTAATGTCAGTTCGAAAAACGTCATTTTTAAACCGGAACAAAACTTTAGTGATCTCAGAATTTTTTTATGTTTATTACATATTTTTACAAGCTTTATCATAGATTTTATTATTATCCAATTTTAATGACAATAATAATAAGAGCTATAAAGTAATCCAAGCAGTTACTATCGCACAGTGTTGAATGCATTAATTACATAGGAGCGTGTGAATGATTATTTATACCTGAACATGCACACTCACAATTTGCTTTCTACCGTTCACGCTTATTGACCTAGAGAACTTGTACTGTATATACGCTCACGTCTACTCATGAAAGCGAAATAACGAGTTATTTACTTCTATGTGTGTACTCACAGATTGGGGATTGACGGACGCCATCACCATCAGCACCTTATCAGCCTCAAACCTCCCATCTACCACCTTCCATCTACCAATTGTTTTTCAAAGAAAATTGAATTTTTCAAAAATGGACGTTTTTACAAATAAAGGTATATCATGTAGTACATTTTTCAAATCACCAAAGAACAATCTGTTTAAATGTAAACAATTTAATATGACGTCCGTATGATAAAATAAACTTGATAATGATCCTGAAAAATAGAAACGTTTTATGGTGATTTTAACTTAGCCATCGTCTTCAGCACAATAAACTGCTTTAAAAACGTCGTTATAGATTTTAAAAAAGTTACAGCCATAAAACAAAAAGAGCATTTTTCGGTAATTTATCAATAACTAAAAAACAAAAATCATCAAAATCTTCAACATTGTTCCAATTTAACTAACACTATTTCTTACCGTTTCTGAGAACCCAATGCGAGCGTCCAACTTGAATATGCTTTTATTAGTTTAGAGTTAACCCATACCTTATTCAATAAACAAATGCATCTCTTAGGACCATCGAGTTCTAATAAACCATATATTAATAGCACAGTGACCTAGAAAAATTGAATTTAGGTCTAGCGGTAACAGCTGTAAAATCCGTTAACGAGGGCAAGGAATTTGAAAATCCTGAATTTTGAGTGTGAACCCCATACTTTTTACCGAAAATTTTTTTTACCATATGAATAAAATAAGTCCCACGTTGATATAATGTGTTTTTTTTTATTCATTCTAAACTTCCGCTTTCCGTCTCGTTTCTCTAAAAGACTCAAGAAGAGATAATCTAGTGGGACCAACTAGTTAAATTTAATTAGAATGTGATCAAGTTATTTTTTCAATTTTATATATTCACTTGTTCAAGTGGTTTCCTAAACATCTTCTTTGCTTAATAAAAATTTATAAAAAACAATGTGTCCGAAATTATATCTTGCGTTTATTAACGATGAAATCGTTTTCGTTTTCAGTGAATTCTTTTGCTTTCTACCACTGTTAAGTAGTTGATGAACACACCCTCTACGTTGGCGTAATGAGCTGCTATGCAATAGGATACTGTACAATCTTCAATACTCTGAATGTTAATGACTATTAGACGTTTTAAGAAAATGAAGTAAAAGTTGGCCTTAGTCGCCTAGATTTTGATTAAAGGTTTTTGTAACTCACCCACCCATCTATCAATTGGTGTCACAATTTCGATGTTATTGGTTCGTAAAATCAGAACCATACTGTCGGCTATATTCGTCAACCTTGGCAAAACAATTTTATGCAATTTTCTATATATGTCCTCGTTTTATTGTAGAAATTGGTAGAAAATTTTTAAAATCCTGTCTGTGTGATTTCGTATTGTTTATTTAAAATATTCTGTACCTTCAAAAGTAAAGAAATTTCCTTATCTTTGTTAGCTGGGGTTTTGTAATGGTTATGGGTATGTGTCCTGCCTCAATGTCGGAATTACTACATTCTTCGCTATTTTTAAGTATGCTGCACTGAGTAGAAGAAGAGTACGATTTTGAGAGAGTTTTTCAGAAACCTTTGCGATCAATACCTTTGGCCTTTTTAAACTCTCAAATTGGTCTTTAGTTACTTGATACGATATTTGAAGTCGTTCTCTAGGTAGAGAAAAACTAACCCAACGTGTTTTTGACTAATAGAGGAGTCATTAATTGGTATCGGTTGTGTCATAACATTTTTTAAGAAATTCGTTTCGTACGGCGTACTAAAAAAATTATGAAGCTTAACATGATAGACATTGTATCCAATGGCAGAAAATAATATTTATAACGACCTGCGTTGTGAATAATAATGTGCAGAACAGCTAGCGCTAACAGTGTTAGAGATTAGACTTTCTTTAAGTTTCTAGACAACATTGCTTTTGCCATTCGTCCGCTTTTGCCGAAGTTTGTAATACAATTATATCCAGAGAGCGCAATACATTTGATAAGATATCATGTTGTTAATGTTGCTTTATAATAAACGCAGTGACTGTGTCGGATGTCTCATTTTCAGTACATTCTACTTGGAGAAGCTTTGAAGTGATTGCATTCTTTTGCTAATCAAAACACTGAATAATGATGGAAAATAATTTTTGTGTTCTGTGATTGTTAGTATCAATAAATACACTTATGGATCGTATATTTTGTAGATAGTTTTTTTAGTTCGGAAATTGACAACAGGCTTATATGCTGTTTACAACAACTGTAGCTTGTGTGCAGTTGCGTGTCATTTCCTAACCGTATTTGATTTCGAAACCAATTCGTGGTTAAGGATAATAGCGTAAACATAACTCTTGTCTCCCGAAAAATTTTTGCTTCCCTTAATATTTATTACTGGTTTGTGTTGTTCCATATATTCTAATTATAGTCCTCTAGAGAAGAATTAAATACATCATAAATCAATCAAGTGCCTCGCTGCACAACCAAATTATATAAACCGAATACATATGAATTAATTATCATTAAAACTACAACATACTTACCCAACGCTTCATTAGCAACAAAAACCTATTACATGACTGGCATTCAAAATCTGAGTGATAAATGCCTTTTTGGTACCTATTTTCTTGCAAATTCAGTTATTCCATTATCGATATTCATGATTTTGGTAGTTTCGTGTTTTATTGCGCATATGGGTAAATCATCTAATACATCCTGTAAAGTGCAGTTCCTAAGATAATTTTTAATAATTTTTAATTTTGAAAAAGACTTCTCCGTACTTCCAGTGCTAACAGGTAAAGTTAAGTATAACATTAATGTTGTTATTGTGTTTGGAAAAATGTTAGAACTTGCAGACTTGGAAAGAACTATATATTCTAAGAACTGTAAAATACCGTTAGAAGTTTTTAATTTGATTTTCTTCTCGTTTGTCCCTGCTTGCACTTAAACCTTTTCATTGCGGGTGGTGGCTGGGGTGTAATTACGCTACTGGTTAAGGACATTAGTACAATCTGAACCGTTAAAAATATTTTATGATATACGATATGGTGGCTATTACGCCCAGAAATGATATGGGTCATGGGTCAAATGGTTTACTGGGTCCAAGTGGATCACTTTTTGTTTGGGTCACTGGGTCAGTGAGTCAAGTGTATTGATTCGGATTGATCCAATGACTCAAATTAACCTAGTGACGCAAATTTATAGTGACAAATTAAGCAATTTTCCTATTATATGAAACGGCATTTTTACATTTATATTTCACGAAACGAGCTGTGGCCCAAAAATGTAGTGGAACGAGGTCATAGAATTTTGTGTGATGTAATAATATAAAATAAATTTACACAGATTTTAAAATTTTTGTTTCAAAATTTTCACTATTATAGTAATATTAATATCTTTAAAATTTTAGTTTGCATTATTGTAGTTTATAGTTGCATAATATTTAAGAAAAGAAAAACAATAACAATTAAGAACTAAAAAAGTAATCGTCGCAGTATCAAATAAACTATTATACTAGTTTACCAATAAAATTTCCTTTCACATAAGAACTGAAATAGTTTGTAGCAAAAAATCTAAATATTATACTTCTTTACGTTTGTAGTTTGTATATCATTAGACAGTAAGCAGCAATCTAATTATAATATAAACCTTAGACCTTTTGTAAATCTCCGAGAAGCGGTTGAGTCATAGTACAAATACAGTGGTTAGAATTTTACGTAATGGGTAGTGGCAAGTTGTAATTTTTTTTACGTTTTCTTGGAGGTTCATCTCTTCTTTTCCCGTAGGTGACAAGTGATGGTTATACGACAATTGCACTTTGTTTAAAATTTTGGGAAATGTAAGGACTGCAGTTTTGAGTAAAATATGATGTATTGAACTGATTTGATGACTTGATTACTACCTATATGTACTTTGTATTTAGTTGCTTAGCTATATTACAATTATACATAATATATAATCCAACCCACTATTAAAAGACATTCAGCGTTTTCAAAATTTATGTGTAGAATCCATATGCACAAAAACAACTTTGATTTTTAGTAATGTGCAATATTGATTTTATTCATTGCGTTCAATATTTAGACAATCAGGATTTTTGAAGGAAGTGGTAAAAGCTATTAACAAAGGAAAATGTATGCTTATGATGGTTGATTAAATTAGTGTTGTAGTTGTGAAACAAAAAAATACGTAGTGATTAGAAGCTTTACTAGAAAGAAACGACTTTGACAAATTCTTTACAGTTTTCAAAGTAAAACGTTTCTCACTTATCATTATAGTAACATATTTTTCTTGAGGCCATTAGCAAACATAATAAATCATTAGCTATACTATCTGTTGTTTGGTAACCAATACCTATTATACACGAAGAAACAACTTAGGTATAAGAATTAATTTTGTCTTATTCCCACTCTATACCAAATAAATAATAATTTCGGATTTTAAACAATACAGTGTCTAATTTTCAGCGTTGGTGACAGTGGTGGCAGTTGTCCGATGTCCTAGTGCTGTTCTTTGAACTGAAAAGTACTTAGGTCATTTTAATATAGTGCTTAAAATAATATATAATAAAATAGAATACAAACTTTCTGAAGAAATAAAGAGGAAAAGAAATAGTGTTTATGAACTGTGTAATTACATAGCTGAAAGAGGTGACTGTGGTAACACTTTTAAAACAATTAAAGTTAAGGAAACAACGGAGAATGTTTTTGGAATAGCGTGTTGTGCAAAATGTTATATATTTTATAAAAAAGTAGAAGAACAAAATTATTGAATTTGGTACTAGTAAATTAAATCATCACCAGAAGCAATGTTCGCCACTACAGAATGTAAGTGGAAGAGCTAACAAAATAACACCAATATGTAAAAAACTGCAGGCGCGTATTTACCGTTTGCGGTCAATGAATATCAGCATTTTTAAAAATTTACACAAGGAATGATTTCCGTAGATTTAAAATATGTAAACATAGTCATTTGCCGCTTTAAGTAGCCGAATAACTGCTCGAAAGGAATTAGTAAAATATGCGAATGAAGTGCAGGTCGATATAAAAGCTGCTTTCCAAAAATCTATAGAAGAAATGTGTAGAGCTGGCACAACTTGTTTGTGGTCAGATAACGTGGTACATCGTAGGTATATAGATTCGAAAGATGGTTTTTATAGTTTATGCAGGTGTATGTATGCTTGTAAACCATTCCTTCAAAAGAAGACTGCAGAAAATATTGCGTTTGTTTTAGATTACGCATTATTAGAATGCAATTGTAATGTTGTCAACATTTCAATACCACCAGATTATGGTAATAATATTATCTCTGCCACCAATTAAAATATACGTGTCACCTGTGCGTGTTTGTTGCGGGCCTGTTTGACATTACGGCATCAGGGGACAAAAGGATTGATATCCTTAAGTGGACTAGTTTTAGTCGGCGAGGAGTGGGTCTGACACAAGTCGTAGTTTGGGCGTGGAACAGCCCTAATCCGTAGTAAGCGGTAAACAGTACAGACTGGAGATAGGTTTTAACGATAACAAAATCGGGTGGCCACCACTAGTAATGACACTATGCTAGCTATAATCATAAGAATCTCGTTACTGGTCGAGAAAGCTCTTTAGCACTTGGTAATAAATAAATAAATAAAAGAAAAATAAAGAGAAACTCACGGTGTAGAATGCTGTGATTTGCCCTACTTGCACATGCAATCTTAAGAGAAATGATACACCTTATCTTCGGTTACTAGCTCTATTTCTACACATAGCTGTTGGGGTTACATTAATTAACACAGATATATACATTTGAACAAACATACGGCGCCTACTAGTACGCCCTGAACGCAACAAATATAAACAATAACTTACTACTAAATCGACGTTTGCACTGGCCAGAGCTATCAAAATAAACGTTTATGTACAACTTATATTTTTAAACAAAGTAGGGATGGATGCACCTGGATCTCACGCTGATGTGGCTAACCAATTTGACAGCGTAGGGTATGAACTGCAACCAGAAGTATCATGCGCTCTAAGTCGAGTGCATGCAAAACCTGTTGTATCTAGTTGGATACTAAACGTAGGACTATTTGAATAGGTTTGCTTTACAAATGTTATGAACTTGCGTTCACGGGACAAATTACACCACGGCTATATTATCGTGAAAAGGCTAGTAGCTTTATAGTTATAAATGCTAACAGTGCGCACACATTTATTTCTATCCCACGTGGTGTACTTGGTATGCGTGTGACTAATATGCCTTAGTTCCCGGGTTCAAATCCTAACACGGCCCGCTTGAAAAATGTTAGGCGAGCATTTTCATAAAAATACGCCCTCGTTCGGATGAGAGGTAAAATGGAGGTCCCGTGTGTGTGTTGTCACGCACGTTAAAGCTCCCTACCTTGCTTGCAACAGCAAGGGTTCGGCAAAATTCAAAATTTCTAGGTAAAAAGAAAACTCGCTTCCTGGCCAATGTAGTACCTTCGGGTGGAGCATTGGAAAATCAAATAAAAGGTCATTACTCAAACGTTTAATTCGATTAGCGAAAATTTAAAGGTAACCGATGAATGGGAAGTTTCGAAAGTTCTACATCTGTTACCTGCACGAGAAAGCATCGGTTTGGTGGAATGAATTGATCGTTAACTGCTTAATGATGTGTTATATTGAACAATATTGACTCCACAATGCGATCCATTTCGGGAGGAATTATGTTTGCTGGACCAGCAATACACGAATAACGCAGCAGCAATCTCATGCGTTACACGACTCTTGCATGAAAGCACAGCATCTAAACTGGTTAGAGCCTGCCCATTTCGATGCAGCGATATTGGACCAGCAGAATTTATTACTCGCCTAGATGCGAATCGTTATTTGATTGCACACCCTCACAATCAAACTTTTGTCCTTTGCAACATCCTTCATCATCCTTCATTCCAAAAACTTCTCCCATTCGAGCAACGATAATCCAATTGCCCTGCAACTGTAAAATTACAGGAAAACAAACATTGGTCGTCGCCGACGAAGCATCATGTTTGAATTTAAACTTAATCTTAACGTTTACACGTGTGATACCAGCAGAATGGACAAAACTACAAAGTCTTGCAGTACCACTAAACAGCAAATCGACTTTACGTTTCGATACGACAGAAGATTGCCTTAATACCCAACATCCTACTGTTATTCCCTTAACCTTACATTTCCTTGGACTCTTGTTTATATTGATACTTGTCAACTTTATTTTGCTGTTTCTATTTTTCGTCGCCTTCATTCCTTAATAGCAAACTTGATTCAAGCTTTCATACAACGACAAGGACACCAAACCATCGCTCGTCCACGTACTGGTCAATTTACGTCGATGTTACCGCCATCAGCACCAGTGTACACCGGCGACATAGATCCTGATGGTTATCTGGCATCGCCGCCTAGAGATCTCCATACCTACAATACCCTGAGTCATCAGAGTGTACAAGAGATTCAGGACACAAATCTTCAACATCAATTACAACAGCCTTCTTCATCTCGCCATAAGGACATACAACAGCGAGGATTCACCTACGTATCCACCGTCTCACCACTACGAACCATTCCTCCTATGCAACATAATTAGTGCAGTGTTAGTTAACTTTAACTACCCACCCAATTTGCAGTGCTACAACCAATTTTCATTCATCTCGTGGATCTTACCTTTTTTTATTGCTTATTGTATTATTTTGTTATATTACTAACTGTATTATTATTTTTTTATAACCTTGTAAGTTAACTAGTTTTTTTTTATTGTTTACGGTCATTAATTTTTGACATTCTTTTAATAGGTTTGAATGACCTTTCAACCAGCCTTTTGCTTTCGTTTCTTTGGGGGAAAACCATAACTTAAAATTTGTAGATACAAATTTTTCATGGACGCGGCATATGTTGCAGTCATCACAAATCCCAAGGTAAGAAGAAATTACATTATTCAATCTTTAAACAAGAAAATAAGAAATTATATTATTTAATTTTTAAACGAAGAAAATTTTCATTTTCTTATGTCGAATTGTATTACCCATTAGTAATCACTAACTGTGATTAATTTTCTTCTACAGTGTAACAACTTACAAAGTAGGCCGTGGCTTCAGCACTCAGATTTCTAGTTAATCAAGAGGACGTAGGCTAACCAGACTCAATTTGTAAATTGCTACATTGTAGAAGACAATTAATCATAGTTAGTGAGTACTAACGAGTAATACAATTCGACTTAATGAAATAAGAATTTCCTTCGTTTAAAAATTAAATAACATAATTAAATAATGTAATTACTTATTACCTTGGGATTTGTGATGATTCTGCAACAATATGTTGAAAAACTATTAATTCGACATATGTTCAAGTTCTGGGGGAACTTGGCAGCCACAGGCTGCTTACCCCCTCCACATAGCTAACATGTGATTTTCCAATGCTCCACCCGAAGGTACTACATTGGCCAGGAAGCTATTTTTCAACAAACTTCGTTCGTTTATGAAATCGATTTGTCGTCCGTCTGTCTGTCCGTCTGTCCGTCCGAGGCCTTTCTAATGGTCGGACATCAATGTGTGATACATCAATCGATTCAGCTCGGTGTCCTGAGCTTAAGTTTTGATGTCAGTTGAAATCGGGCCACGGGGACGCCGTGCCACGGCGATATTCCGTCGGGAAAATTAAAATTTCAAATAGGTCCAAAATTAATGTGCGATACATATTTGGACTCCCCTAACATAGCTGAGTCGAAATATGGTACCCCCCACAAAATCTGACCACGGATACCCGACCCCCCCGGGGAATTAATTTTTATTTTATCTGAATACTTATAATTATTACAACATAATAATTTTAATTTCTTTAAATTGTTTTAAAGTAAGTCTACATTTGGAAGTTCGTTGCGACAATGCCTTGCATTTTCAACTTGTTTTTCCTGGAAAATTTAGAATTTTGCTGTTCCAAGCAAGGTAGGGATCTTTAATGTGCGTGACAACACCCATACACGGGACTTCCATTTTACCTCTCATCCGAACGAGGGTGTATTTTTGTGAAAAATGCTCGCCTAACATTTTTCAATCAGACCATGTCAGGATTCGAACACGGGACCTTGGGCGTAATAGTCACACACAAACCACTACGCCACGGAGCCGCCCTCCTCCACATACCACTGAATATTGGGGATATAGGGTATACAGTGTGTACAGTATAAAATGCAGTACATGGGGATCTTGGAAACTGTAGGAGATACGATCTTGGTTAAATGGGACAAAAGTTGCATAATCATGAGGGTATCTCAGATCGGTTTTCAAATTTCAAAATTTTTTGATAGGTTACTAGATAGAGTCAAAAAACACAAAATTGACGATTTCTTTATTTGCTCGTAGTTAGTCTACTAATTGAAATAGAATGTTCAAATTTGGTACATCGTGGTAATTCTATTGCGCTTCATATTTTCAACTTAGATTTTGTCTAGCGCATTTAGATTTTGCGTGACGATGTTCAACTTTTTATTTTTAAATAGCCGCCATATTGGATTTTTACATTTTTGAAATGCTGATAAAAAACCCTTTCCAAAGAGGTATAACATGGCTATGTTTGATTGAATCAAAACACTAAAAATCACATAACTATGTTTTGGTCGACAAACTATTGTCGGCTGTTTTCCCTGCACTTTAAGAAACAAGTAAAGTCTAAAGGGTATCCCAAAATTAAGTTATAATAAGTGTCGCAGTAAAAGTATCAAGTGGTATCGTAATCTTCCATAGAAGTACTTTGGGGAAGGACACTTCTAAATACATATCTACTACATAAGACTATGCTGAAACAAAATTTTCTAAAGTGGATTTTGAAGAAATGGTTGTTAAATTTATTCTTTTTGACGATGAAGCACAAAATTCAAAACAAATTGAAAACCCGCCTGGACCCTCTACATACAAAATAAGACTAAACACCTATTAGCTTTTAAACAAAAAAGGAGTAAACCGTTAAATTTGAAAATTCTCTCAAGGCTGCTACAAAAAGGAGAGAAAGGGAAACCACAAAAGCTACTACTTCCAAAGTAACTATGTTCTTTAAGGACTATAAATTCAACCCCCTTTTTCGAGTCGTTTGTTTATCGAAATGCCATCAGTAAAATATGTATCTTGCTTATTTCAACAGTAGTTTTTGCATATTCTTTTAGGCTAGAGAAAAAGCATTTAGTTTTGTCAAAAATATATCTGAGCCTAACTTCATCTTTGTACCAAAAATTCAGAAAAATTAGCTGTGACGAAACATTCTTTCAGGTTAAAGGTCCAATTAGCATCTCCACAACCAGTGCATATGGGTAGAAGCTTTAACGACCTGTAAAGCCTATATGAAAATGGTTCAAGAGCGATCTCTAACAGCTACCATATTTGTTAACTGCTAATAAAGATTTATCAATTCTCATATTACCGTATGCTGCTATGTACAATTTCAAATTCGTACTTATTAAATAATGCACACCGCCCCAAACCTCAACATGTTTGATTTAATATTGTGTACATTTTGAATAGAACTGATCTAGTTAATAATTATTTATACAAAATTTTCATACGAAACATGTATAATCAAAACAATATACAATTCGTATACCAACTACTGTAAGGTATTAAAAGCTGTGTGGTTATATCTGTGTAGATGAATGAAGCATAGAGTTCCTGTGGAAACTGAAAACAAAGAGCTAGGCGTATTGTCGATTCGAAATATTGACATACAGAAATTGAATTCTATATGCCCTCATATAAACGCAATATGAAATAACTGAATTGGAATGTTGACTTATATAAGCTAAGCACCCTTCAAGGCATATTTCTACGTATTCGTTCGAAAAACGCGCTCATTCTGCCATGTAATATGAAAAATGTTTGTCTTTGCGTGTAACAAATCCAAAAGACTACGAACATGCTTACTCCATTCATAGGTCGTATATTAGATTTGTTCGTATTCAAAAATCCCCTAGAACACTTGACATAGTTTATGAAAGAAAATTGCTTCTCATAACGATCATGTTCTAGATGCACTTAGATCGAGTGTTCGAAGTGTAAAGATATAGTCATTTCGAACACAGAGCAGTCTAACTTTATAGAGTTTTGATAAGTTTGCAACATACAAATTCGAATAGTTTTGTTTGAAAAAGACTTAGTTCGTTAGTAGCTTTAGGCTTCAGGTCGCTCTGAGGTTTCAATTATAGTGAACTATGAATAAGTGTGTAATGAACATTGAAAAACAGAAATATTACTATTATATAATTAAATTCTAACAGGGGTGTGGCTCCTAGCTTAAGTGGTAGCCATGCTAAATTTCCAGTATAGTTTTCTTGCTCAGGAGACAAAACGTAAGATTTCCGATGCAAAGGTTATGGGTTCGATTCTAGTTGTATAGATGAATTTTTTACATAATACCATTTTTCTGTTACTTACCATTTTTGGTAACAATAGTATTAAGTAATCAATCACGACATACTTTTTAGCAGGAAAACGTTTTGGCAATTTTAACATATAAATAATAGGTCACAGAAAAATCGCTTAACTATAAAATTCCATTTCTACAAATCCATAAAGGTAAGAAATTATTATTAGACCAGGTCGAAAGGTAAATGGCGCCTTTTTGACAAATATCCAAGTATACACATTTTTCTTGATGTTTGGAAGTATGGGATATGACGGTTTGTTATTCACACTGCATAGAAAAAATACTTTCACGTATACCTTACATTTTAAAGTTTAAAAATAATATCCACAGCACGATCTCACAATCATCTTTTTATTACGAGCAGATTATCTTTTAAATTTTAACCATAGTCGGTATCCGCACAGATAACCGTAACAAAACCCTAAATAATTTAAGAAACAAGGCGGCGCTCTGTTAAAATAATGTGCCAGGAGAATAAAAAACCGTGTATTTAAATTTGGATGCTTATCAGAGCATCCTACAGTCAGTGTCAGGAGTCTTAGTTAGATAAGTAAAATGTTTAACATCTATAATAAATACTAGTAGTGTCAATTTTCAAAGCTGCATATTCAATCAGCACCGATAAAGAAATAAATGCAAAAATTGTGAAATTGCTTTTCAAAATATATATTTTAATAATCCTACAACATTCAATGAATAGTAAATTTCAACAGAGACTAACATGCGCCCAACAAATTTTAAATTGGAATTTCTGAAAGATAATATTCCAAGATGGTCAACAATCTATTTAATCAGAGAATTGCTCAACTACGAAATAAAACAGAGTTGTGACAAATATAATCAACATCTAAAGAAATAGAATCGTAGTCTTTCCGACAGTGATTATTAACACTTCAGTCATCAATCGCAATGCAAATACTCAACTTGCCATAATAGAGAGAGCTTGAAATAGCCATTGAAACAGGAACTACTATTGATAAAAAAGTTATTAGAGTAGAAGAGGCAAAACATCGCTTAGATGTGTTAGAGTGATTACTCTATTTAATCACGTTGACTATACAAGATTTGTCTTGTAGGGAATCAAACGGAAAATTAGTTGTTTATATGAGTGTTAAATTTTTAGATAAAAATAACAAAGAAATATTCAATATTTAGGAAAATCTAGTCAAAATCGAATAACAAAATTATATCCGAAGCTAAAACAATTTAGGGACCATTCCTAGTGCGAATTATTTTTTCGTTAACTATACCATATCCTTGAATGTCCTGAAGTGAAGCAAATGAATATAGTTAAGCATATTGTGCACGCTTGGACTAATCGAGTTTCTATTATACTACATTTTTTAGGAATTATAGTACAAATACCGCTACAGAAAATTTTATCTGCGAAACCATGAACTTCGTAACAAGTGGACCCGTCGTGTGGCTGTAACGATGATTTTAACATATCATAGGTTGTGCTCGCATGCGATATGTAAAACCTATCCAAATGTTGCCGTTTTCGTTGTATCGGAGGATAAGCTGAATTTTGTAGAATAACGAATGGAACTTTCGATATCTAAAATTCAAGAAATATTTTAAGCAAAGGTAAATTTGCAAACCTCTAAATTTTCAAAATGAAATTCTTAATCAGTTATGTAGCTAAAGCTAAAAACTATGCCGCCACTACAAAAAACACCACCCGCACCACCACCAACACTACCACCATCACAACCACCACCATATTAGCAAATATTCGCACACCTAGTAACAAAAATCTGCACAATAGTCTTCTTCAACTAAGCATTTTTTAGCTCCAGACACGGATTTTACTATCGACACCCTGATCTGAACGGTCGCCACCCCAACATCACCACAACCACCACCACCATTACCACAACCGCCACTACCATTACCACCACCACAACCACCACAACCACGACCACCACCTCCACTACCACAACCACAACCACCACAACCACGACAACCACCTCCACCACCACAAGCACCATCACCACCACAACCACCATCCCCACTACCATCACCATAACCACAACCACCAGCATTACCACCACCACCACGACCACCACCACAACCACCACCACCACCGCCAGTATTAAAAGGAGAAAGTCGCATCAATTTGAAAGCATCAAGGCCGCAACTTGTGATGTAGAAATGGAATTTGAAGCTTCAAGAAATTTTGAACCGTCGATGAAGGCTTATGCTTTAATTATCCATGATAGAATGTTTGAATAAAATCTATTTACGGAAATTGTTAATAGATTTATTCAAAAATAACTATTTTGTATATATATTGCTTTGAATAAAATTGTATACAATCTATGTTGTTTTAATATTAATAAAAATTTTTGGCGATCCGATGCAGTTCCTCACGCATCCCGGTGTAGACCCATACACACCCCTACCCATGCGTGCCCTTGAACATGCGCACCCAAACCCATGCGCGCCCCTGAGCAAACGCACCCCTGCCCATGCGCACCCTGAGCATGTGCACCTCTGCCCAAGCGCATTCCTGTAATGCGGGTATATAAGGAGTATTATTTTCAATTTGAATCAGTTTAAACTTATATTTGAAAGATGGGGTCAAGGAATCTTTAGAGAAAGCAAATAGTAAAATACAAAAGGGTACAAGTGTTGACTCTGCATGTAGACTGTAGAGTAAACCCAGAAGAACTTTAAGCCGACATCTGGATCTCCGTAAACCTCAAAAGAAGAATGCTGATCCTAGACAAAAAGATGTAAGAGACATGGGTGATACTATACAAAAATATAAAATACCGGTGCAGAACTTTGACGAATTCTTGGTTTCCGTACCTAGCATTATGGGTAAACGTGGACCTCTGTTCCCGTCTAACATACGAGCTATATTCGCTGGGCCATCGAGTTGTGGAAAAACCAACGCTTTAATAGTTCTGATATTGCACGAGAATTTGCTTAGATTTCATAATGTTAATGTATTTTCGAAAAGTTTATATCAACCGAAATACGAATTGTTAAGAGACGTATTTACACCATTAAAAGAAGAATTTGGCTACCACGTGTTTGAAAATTACGACGTTTTAATTGAACCCGGAGATACCAAGAAAGATTCAATTATTGTCTTTGATGATATACTTACAAACGAACAAAACAAGATCGCTAAGTTTTTCTCCTTTGGTAGACATAAGAACATTGATTTCTTTTACATATGTCAAACGTATGTTATCGCAGTAAAGCAGGGCGTAGAGATAACGCCAATGTTATTGCAATCTGGAAGCAGGATGACACAAATCTTCGCCATATATTGTAAATTATTTAAGTGGTGACATGACATATCCAAAGTTTAAACAAATTTCTCAGCGATGCTGGAATGGTGGTGACTCGAAACACAGTTTTATTACTATTGTAAAAGATTTTAAGGTAAGAGTTCGGTTTAGAAAGACAAACATTTTTAGGGGTCGTATATATATATTTCGATTAGACTTGGTCCCCTGAGTCTAACGACATACGACTTTTGTTTTTAGGAAACGACCCCTTAAAAAGTTATGGTCAATAAACTAACCCATGTTAAGCCTATGGGAATTTTTTTTTCTACCAAAAAATGTTTTTTTTCGTAAAACCAAACCTAACCTAACGTAACCTAACCGAACCTAACCTAACCTAACTTAACTTAACCTAACTTAACCTAACCTAACCTAACCTAACCTAACCTAACCTAACCTAACCTAACCTAACCTAACCTAACCTAACCTAACCTAACCTAACCTAACCTAACCTAACCTAACCTAACCTAACCTAACCTAACCTAACTAACCTAACCTAACCTAACCTAACCTAACCTAAACTAACCTAACCTAGGCTAACCTAACCTAACCTAACCTAACCTAGCCTAGCCTAACCTAACCTAACCTAACCTAACCTAACCTAACCTAACCTAACCTAACCTAACCTAACCTAACCTAACCTAACCTAACCTAACCTAACCTAACGTAACCTGCGGGGATTTTTTCTACCAAAAAATTTTTCCCTTGTAAAACCTAACCTAACCTAACCTAACCTAACCTAACCTAACCTAACCTAACCTAACCTAACCTAACCTAACCTAACCTAACCCTAACCTAACCTAACCTAACCTAACCTAACCTAACCTAACCTAACCTAACCTAACCTAACCTAACCTAACCTAACCTAACCTAACCTAACCTAACCTAACCTAACCTAACCTAACCAAACCTAACCTATGGTTTTTCCCATAAGCTTAACATGGGACAGTTTATTGACCATAACTTTGTAAGGGGTCATTTCCTAAACAAAAGTCGTATGTCTTTAAACTCACAGGACCAAAACTAATCTAAATATATATACGACCCATAAAAATATTTGTCTTTCTAAACCGAACTCCAGCCGATTTTAACTTGGATAAGGGGCGATATAGGAAAAATTTCGAAGAGTATATAAATATTTGGCATTATTCAAAAAATAGTTAGTTACCATCCAGAGTCTGATGATGACAGACGTTAAGAATTTTATCGCAAATAAACTTAATCTTCAGTTTTAATAGCAAATAAAAGAATAGTTTAATATTATCGCAATATCACAAAAGTTATACGCAACAACTAACTTTAAATAAATTGCCTTTGAAACTTAAATGGATGTTATGACTAAGTTTTATTATTGCAGTGGTACTATTTCTGGTTGAACCGAGAAACTGCAATTAAGGTGATGACGTGGACAAAATCGATGGGAATTGGTGTAGCTCTGAATCCCAGCAGGTGGGGTTGGGCCCGTCTGACCGCAGAGTCATCATAGTAAGCCACCAACTCAAAGGTACGACTTTGTAGAAAGTAATCCAACTAGGTCGATTCATCATTAAGCCTTCAAACCTACACATTTGTATAAACAGGATTATAATACACCCATTTTATTCCTATTATATGTTAAAACATGTTTATTCATAATAGAGTATCCAACTATATGAAGTCTTGGAGCATCCGGCAGTTCTTTATAGCCACCAGGCAGCATTCTCTCTATAGTGTATATACCTGACATTAGCGGATGCCAACCTGGTTTGTAGACAGGTCAAAAAATCATCCAATGCCAATACACTCCCAACAGCGTTTCAATTTGAAATTCCATACAAATGCTTATAATTTCTTCTTCTGAATCTGCGAATTGTTTAAATCAAGATTAGACTTCTGTTTCAGTGTCACCAGTGCAACTTTGAAAATGGTTTGAATCAGACACGTCAGAATTTTGACACACGACGTCTATTATTCGGAAAATAAACCTTTATTTATTTGTCAATATAATTTGTATATTAAGTCAATAAGTTGTAATGTATGCTTATAAGCTTTGGAATTTGGTGAATCTTTATTGACATTAATTAATATTGAAAACAGGGCACGATTAACTAAACCTTCTCAGGATATAAAGCTTACGCGGCATAGCCGTTAGCGCTTTTAGAGTAACTGTAAATTTTTCTCTCGAAGGAATTTATTCAGTTTTTTAATAATAGAGACTACTACTCGAATCAATATCAAATTAAAATTTTTGTCTCCTCGTGCACAAATTTTACAGCAAGAACGATTAAAGAATTTGATTTATTTGAAACAGCAAATCATGCGGTTCTGTACGAAGATGATGTTCATATTTTCTAGCCCTGTTTCAATTTTTTTTTATGATATGCTGTAAATTCTTATCATAATCCTAGAATTGTATTTTGTTTACTGTGTTGCTTTCATATTTAATTTTAATAAGACCATTGAAACTTCACAAAAGTTCAACATATTTGTACATTTATATATAATATTGTTCCCATGTAACACCATACAGAGTTTACTTACCAGATGCGCGCGCACCCAGTAGTTGTTATGTTCAATTCTGATACGTGCGTATAGTAACGCAGCAGTACTGCGTTGATGATTTATTAGGTCCATATGCGAAACCAGATTTTTCAAGAAGTTTATACCTACCTTTTTAAAATTTACACCTCCAGAGATATGATGAAGCTATCATGAAATGTTACACAAAGGATATAAAACAAAGAATTCGAATAAAAATCTTTTATACATATATGCCTCCTGTTGGGGTTAAACTATTCCATTGCAGATGGTGTAGTGTAGATGCTATAATAGATGTTTATGTAACACGCCGTACTATGGGGCAAATACCTGAAAAAGATGGCCAAAAATAAATATGTAGAAACTTTTGTCTTTAAAATATTTTTTTGCATATGTATGTATATTTTATGTAACTAAAATTACGTATGATTAAACAACCAAAAAAACCATTTCAGTTTAAATGCGAAGTGATAGTTATTGGTATACCTCATAAAGTGTTTTAGTTCACACGAAAAACACAATTATAATCAGGTATAAACCGGGAAAATTAATGCTTTATCACAAATAGAAGTGTAGTTCAATTCTCAAAAAACAAATCTACAGTGCAAAAAATTCATTCAGTCTGGACTACAGGCTCTGCAAAGAAGTGGAGCAATATACTTTGGGGACATTTATAGTGGCACTTTAATTATGCCCAGCAGAAGCTTATTAAAATTATATGATACACATTTGACTACTTTATTTATTCTGAATTCGAAATCATCTTCACTCTCGCTTTCTTCTGTAGAATGAAAGTCTTTTTTTTTACTTCTACAGACTGAAGCAAACCTAGCGTTTCCAAGGAAGAAGGTTTTGAACTTTTTTTAGGTAGTGGTCTTTATCCAGTGAGGAGTGGATTAGAGGAGGTTAAAAGAAGTCTATTAATTATATCCCTAGTACAGGCCTGCCTGCAGTATTTTCTTGCGAAATGTATCCTACACGGCCGACAATGTTTATTTCTAGTTTCTGCTGCTTCTTCTGAAAACTGCCCTATTGGCAAGAAAGCTTCTGAAACAATAATTGGCCCGTGCAGTAAAACTTTATGGCAAGTTGGTGTCTTGGGATACCAAGCGTATGGGTCTACCTATTATCTATCAATTCCGTATAAATACTGAATTTCTTAATATTAATATTATGACTGCTAGAGATAGTCTCCAGAATTACTTTGAGTCTGTATATTAGTTGTATTTTAATTCCTGTTACTTGTAAAGAGAACTTGGTATTCGAAAAGAATCCTCTGGATGTATTAACATTATTGGTATTTCCTAATCCTGCTTTAGGAATATCGGCTAAATGTCCTGGTTTACTTTTAAACTTTTCTCAAATATTTCGCTTTGTATCACTTACTATTTTCTTGTTATTTTCATTGCGTACTTACCAATTTCTTACAGGTTGTCTGTAAACCAAGTGCAATAAAGTTTCAAAGTTCCTAATACTTACATCAAGAATCGGCAATCCAAATTTTAATGTATCTGGATTTGGTTTTCATTGATACATGCAGACAAGTTATTAAAGTCTTTAGAAGTGATTCAACAAATATAGCATCGCATTCTTAATCTTGTATTAGTTTCTGCGCTACATATTTTTGATTTTGGCATCTACCATTGTAAATAATAATATGTTTTATAGTTATAACGTTTTCAACAAAAGATATGTTTTAGAGTTCGCTTATTTCATTTCCAACGTATTTTATTTCTTCTCTAGTCACATCCGTGGTTTCATGTATAAATCTTATGCGTATTAGACGACAGTAACGTGGAGAAGAGGGCGTCGGATTTTGCCAGATGTTTTTATCATTGCTATTTATTTTGCAGCTAAGACGTATTAAAACAAAGGAACTTTGAAAAATATTTATATCACTGCCAGAAAAGTTAACAAATTTCTGCTTATACTAGATTTGTTGTGATCCATCACATCCCTATTTAGAAATAAGTAACAAATTTTGTCTTCCTTTTGATGTTAAGGTAGCCAAAGCTTCTTTGAGGTATATCATCAATTGGGATGCAGTTTGATCCACCAAGTTTTGTACCATAACATCGACATGTGATTTGGTGATTATAAAAGCACCTTTTGCAGGATAGCAAACTTTCTTTGCTTGTTGCAAAACATTATATAAAGGAAATCGTGATATATATGCTTGTCTTATAATATCATTTTGATATCTGCTTAAATTTTCTTCCACAAAAACAGATAATGCTTATGTTGGTGTTAACATATCCAATTTGTGTTTATGTTGCTTCAATATTTTTTTGATGCTTGTGCGGGGCTAGCTGTAATATTTTTTATAAGAAAACAAGCATCTGACTAACCAGATGCCCGTAAACCCATCTGCGCTGCACATATAAGTTTCTCGGCAGTTACATGTTCGCTTAATTCCTCAGTTTTTCATCTTATACTTCGTTCGCTTAAATTTTCAAAACTTATGGAGGGAGGTCCAGATGTAGTGCTAATGCATATTGCAAAAAATGTTCTAGAATGCCACAGTTAAATTTTTTTAAGAAAAAATCTTTTTTTGACCTTCTAATTCTCATTTAATTCTAACTTGAGATTTAAAATGCTGCATCTTTTGTTTTAATTCTATATATTCATCTTGGGATGGGTATAGAAATAATTTTGCATATAATCCATCTTTCTTGACAATATCTGTCTCAGGGCATTTTTGCATCAGGTTATAAAGATATTTTTTTTGTCAAAATTTTGACACCTGAACAAGAAGCTGAGAAAGAAAATAATGCTTTTTATTAAAAATCGTATGAGTAGATAATACCAAATTCTGCCACAGGCAATTTAAATAGCTATTATAACCAATTCCGCAAAAATCTGCAACAAGTATTTATGGGGAGCAGTTGTATATATGTCAAACGTATATTTGAATAAACTACAATTGCTTTAGCGAATTTGCAAATAATACAATCAAAACATTAAATACGGAACACCTGAAAAATGCGCGATTTTGATATGACTATTTTAAATCAATTTAAAATTAATATTACAAGCAACACAATATCATAAACATCTTTAATAATATTAATACATACGTTTTACAACAGCTAAAACGGTATGCTCCGTGTATAATGTTTTAATTTTATTTAACACCAAACATACGTTGGTATTTAGAGGAAAGCATACCCATTTAAAAAAATCAATATATATTCAAAGAAACTAGGATTGTATTTCAATTGAAAAATAATTTGAAAACGCGTTCATTAAACTTCTAGAAAAATCCAGTAATAGCATATCATCCCAATTAGATGCCATAAATTTTGAATATCTTAAAGATAAGATGATGCGTATATAAATTACAATAACTACAGTTTGACCCTATTAGAACCACAGATTTATGAAAGTTGCATAATTCATCATGCTTTTTGATGCTGACGTAAAAGACCAACCCACTTCTTAACACCACTGAGAACATGAAAACAACAATCCGAGTTTGCCAGATCTTTCTCGACGGGTGATCTAACTAGAGATTTTCTTATATAACCCAATAACTAAGAAAAGAGGCAGTTCGCATTTGTTCAGCACTCATTAAAAACGTCACGACCCTGTGAAATTAGTGGTAATATAGCACATAGTAAAATACTACAGCCTTGTAATTGAATTTACTTTATTTAAATAGCGAAGGAGGAGTGTATGTTAAATGTACAGAAGTAAGAGAGATTAAATGAATGTGCGCAAAATGAATAAATAATGATTAAATACAGCAAGATATGGTTTGAATTTGACTGTAAGTGTATATGAATTAGGAATGCGATTTTGTTATTTAATTGTATTTAATGGAAAAGTTTGAATGATTTTAAGAAGTAGTAGATATCTTAGTATGTTTTGAAGATTTTATGTGCTTTGCTTTGCCCTGCCTACTATTTATGCCGAATACTTGTATTTCTGAAATTTTTGTGAAAATTAGGCCCGGTTGTTCAATTGAAGCTTAAAGTCAAGTTTAGTTAAGTACGGTTTAACAATAAAGCTCAGCTTAAATTTGTTGGCGTTGTTCAATGTTAAGCTTAATAAAGCCTTTCCTAAACCTTATTGACGCAACTATTTTGTAAATGCGCTTGTGCACACTTTAGACAGCCGTTTGTTAGTATAGGAGTCTAACCTCTAAAATTTTGTATTTACATCCTTACGTTAGTACGGTCTGTGGTTAGTACTTTTAATATACAATGGAAGAAAAGCGTAAAAGATCAATTAATTTTACTACTGAGGAAGAAATGCTTTTGATAAATTTAGTGAAGAAACACAAAGAAATTATTGAATGCAAAAAATCGGACACTGTTGCCAATAGATTAAAGTTGGAGGCATGGAGGAAAATTGAAAGTGAATTCAATCAAGGTTCCAACAGTAATTTTAGAGATATTCAAGTACTTAGAAAAAAATATGATAATTTAAAAAAACAAACAAAAAAGAAATTTGCGGATGAGAAACTATATGTTAAGGGAACAGGTGGGGGTCCTCATAAACCAGCTACCACAACAGATATTGATGATGAAATTAAAGATTTACTGGGTAAGCGACTAGAAGGTTTTGAATCCAAATTTGGTTCTGATAAAGGTAAACAAATATAATTTTTATATATAGCTATCGATATAATTACTAAACTTCTAGGTACAACTTCAGAATTGGTTGTTGAAGATATGGATTATGTAGTAGAAGATGTAGAAATTGATGGATATTCCTATGACCAATTTCATAAATATGGTAAACAACTTAAAAATCCAGGTCAGTAGATCTTTCATTACATGAGAAAAATCTTAAGATGTTTACTATAAGATATTGTGACGACTAATTGTATTTATTCTATTCGTTTCCAGAAGCATCGGAAATATGTGTTAACATGAATTCGCCCTCGACATCGGTAATGACAGAAACAAGTACAGGTAACCGTCTTACTATAATTCCTCAATTACT
This sequence comes from Platerodrilus igneus, assembly GCA_036346225.1. Lineage (NCBI taxonomy): Eukaryota > Metazoa > Arthropoda > Insecta > Coleoptera > Lycidae > Platerodrilus > Platerodrilus igneus. The sequence goes on from JARFIW010001130.1 coordinate 3,445,579, forward strand.
ATTTTTCTTTGTTGCAGATGCTACTCAGGACTGGTCATTTGCCACACCGCAGAAGCTAAAAACGCCTATTTCAAAGCCTCTACAGAAATCGCACATAGGTAATAAAAATAAAATATTTTAATTAATTTAAGTGCGACTTTCTGTTTATTACAGAACATAAAAGAGAATGTAAGCTACCTAAAGCTTTGCAATCATGGGCAGAAGCTAAAAGTAGTTTACAAGATTTTAAAATGGAAATGTGTAGACGTGAATTTGAACAAAAGCTGAAGCATACGGAGGAGTTACATGAACAGCAATTGTTGATACGTCGAACAGATGCTGAATTACAACGAAAGATTGCTTGGGAACAACACGAAAAGAAAATGGAAATTTTGGAACTAGAAAAAAAGTACCTGCTTCATAAATTAAAAAATTGAATCACTATTAATGTATTTCAAATACTACATTTTGTTTTAATAAACTAACATTACAGTAATTAGATTTAAGAATAATATCATAATCATAGACCTAGATAATTAGTAAATTACAGTACTTATTGTATTATACTAAAACTACCTTATAATTATTAAAGTTGTAATTTAACTAACCTATGTACATAATATGCTGTAAATGTTGTAAATTATAACCTATCAAAATAATTGTTAATTAGAGCTGTTCGAATCCTATTATTAAGATGCCTATAATTTCTTACTGGTAAAGCTTGCATATCCTGTATCAATTCAATTGCAGCTAACTCACGTACATCTACTTCAGGTACTGGATCATTCAATGTCCGTGCTAAATTATGCAAAACAGCAGTTGAAACAACAATGGCTTCAATATTTTCTTGCTTTGCTCGCAATCCAAGTGCTAGGCATGGGAATCGTCGTTTCCATATTCCAAAAACTCGTTCAATTGGATTGCGAGTACGAATCTGGGATTCATTAAATAAGTTTTCAGCACGAGTTTGTGGTGTTCTTAATGGGGTTATTAAATAATTCTTTATAGGATAACCACTATCGCCAACTAAAACATTTCCACCAAATTCGCCTAATTCCAATTTCCTCCTTACTCTACTATTGCCAAAGATTGTAGAGTCATGTACCGAGCCGCTCCATCGACAAACAATATCACGAATGACTAAATCTGCATCACACACACACTGTACGTTATATGAAAAAAACCCTTTCCTATTTCTAAATATCTCTGGTTCTGCACCTCCAGGAGACTGTATTTTAATATGTGTACAGTCAAGTGCTCCTATACACCGTGGAAATCTACTTATTCCATAGAATTTGTTTGTAACTGTCCTAAATTCACTTGAGACTGGCATTTGAATATAACGAAATCGATATACAAGACATATACATTGAATCAATTTTAGAATTGTTAGAAACATTAATCCATTAAAAAGACCAAGACTTCTCGAATAGTATTTCATAAAAACTTCGCTACAAATTATTGGCAATGTAGATGCTGTTATTGCCACATACTTACAAAATAAGGACGATCTAAATACAATTGCAAATGCTTTATACTTGTATGCTGACACATTTATGGTGCGTGATCTTCACGATCAATATCCTTTCAAAATCTCTGATCAACACCAAATAAAAACCATGCAAAACAAATTGTGAGCTAGGTGATGCTGTACTTCCCATAATGTGTCTGTATTAAATATTACAACTTTGCTACTCCTGTTCTGATGAGCCCCAATTAAGGCGAATCGGCTCGACAGGATACCCTCGTGGCTGAATTAAAGTCACTTGCTATTAATTCCTTTTTACTTTGTATTAATTTAAGACTCACTAAACCTACTTTTCTTCTAATTATAACTCTTGGCTATGAAAAAAGGCAGTTAAGCCGGATCTCCTCCGTGCCGACTGTTGCTAAAACCTGCGATGTCAGGTGAAACGACACGAAGACACAAATTGTGAGGTAGGTGATGCTGTACTTCGCATGATGTGTCTGTATTAAATATTACAAATTTGCTACGCCTGTCCTGATGAGCCCCAATTAGAGCGAAACGGGTCGACAGGATACCCTCGTGGCTGAATTTAAGTCACTTGCCATTAATTCTTTTTTACTTTGTATTAATTTAAGGCTCATTAAATCTACTTTTCTTCTAACTATAACTCTTGGCTATGGAACAAGGCACTTGAGCCGCATCTCTTCCGTGCCAACTGTTGCTAAAACCTGCAATGTCAGGTGAAACGACACAAAGACACAAATTGTGAGCTAGGTGATGCTGTACTTCCCATAATGTGTCTGTATTAAATATTACAACTTTGCTACTCCTGTCCTGATGAGCCCCAGTTAGGGCGAAAATAATAATAATAATAATAATATTGCTAACGATGGTGATGATGTTGATAACGTATACACATGTTATCAGGGTTATGAAAACAAACGAAAATTAGAATTTCCAAAGCCACAATGGTATTTAATTTATTTTACACAATGTTGTAAATAAAGGAATAAGTTATACTTTCGGGCTGTTTAAATGCCAACGTTCGTTTGTAATTGATGGTTACAATCTTTTTTGATCTTTTATTCAATTTACCAGACGTGGTTTGGAGTGTATAGTTTTTTATTAATAAGTAGAAGCTGCTATAACAGGATTCTTCATGTACTAGCTCTATTTTCCAGATTTTAGTATATGGAAGTATGAATAAACGTTTCGATCATCTACATAGAAACGTAGATATATTAACAAAAGAAAAACTACTTAAAGTTAGCAACACATACCGGCGCGGAGGTTATTCGAAATTGGACTCTTACAGGGTTTACATACAGATAGAGAAAGTTTCCAGAATACATGAATTACGTTAAAGATATTCTATAAAGTGCAGTTGAGTTTAACCAACCGATAGATTCAATTTATTCTGACAACAGGAATGTAGCAATTTTAAGCTTGGAAAGATTTTTTATATAGAAAATATAGAAAACAACATTGACTTACAAATAGAAAAATTATTTTAGAATGTCAAAGCGATTTGTATTTGTGCATCCATTAGATGATTACATGAATCAAAGATGGAACCCGACTAGAAGAAATTTAAGGGAACATTTTAACTAACTGGTAAATAATGAAAACTAACTGGAAAGGTTCTGTATCTCTTATGACGGGGACGACATCCATCGTTCTCTATTTATTGGTGTACATCAAAGCTCTAATAGAATATTTCGGCGAGTTATTACTAAAATAAAGTAATTACATACGCGTGTCCTTCTAGACCGCTTAATTAACCGAAAGGTCAAGCTTTCTAAAAATAAGGCTTCAGAAATACTTTCTAAGGTTGTCGTCTTTTATAGTGTATCCACGGAGTTTTATTAAAAACATACTTCATTTTCTATACATCTAATTACTCTTAAAAGCTATAAAGGTATACAAAAACGAAAATGTTTAGAACTGAAAGCCATAGCGCTGAACATTAATTATTCGTTGCGAGCGAATTAATTATTTTCTTCGTCATATTTTCTGAATTCAGTGCCTCCGATGTTAATTTGTTCTGTAGTCCCATCAGAAGAAACTACGAGTACTTCAAACATGATAAGAAAATTTGTTTGTATAACATTGGTGTTAATGTCATTGTATGTATAATAAACTTGCTTTGCATCCCAAAAATGTTAGGCAGGGGTATAGTTGTTACATTTTCCGGGGAAAATATATAGTTATAATTAGAAGCACAAACCTATCAAAACGGGCGTTACAAATAGATACGCAATTTTTAATAGCACACCAATTATTTGGCAGGGAGCTTTTATAGCTAAAGTATCGTAGAGGTAAATATCGTAAAATATAACTATCTAGATGAAAATATTATGGAATCAGGTTGCATAATTTTCACGTTGTACAAAATTGTCGATCTAGAAAAGTTATCCATAAAAGTACATCTAGAATTCACAAAAAGAGCTCTACAATATTTTCTTAACTGCCTGCCTAATATTTCAATCTTTTTGATATACTAAACTTTTAAGGTAAAGTACAAAAAGGACCTAGATGCTAAAAGATATTAAATATTCAATCTGTGACCTCTTATATTATAAATGGGGCAACATTTTAATAGTCCAGTGCGAGCTGTTTCTATTTCAACTTTTCTATGCTCAAATACATACATTTGGTATATGTTTAGCATCATTTTTCAATACGTTACCCCATTATCGTGAAAGAACAAAGAAAGTTCCCTTAACGAAGAATAAACCCGATAAACGCATTCTTGGCTCCCTTGTCAATGACGCAGGTAAACGGTTTTGGTATAAGGTACATTATGCTGTTCTTTGTAGTAGGAAGATGAGCAGAATGGTGTAAAAAAATTGAATTTAATATTTTATGTAGCAAAAATGATTCAAATATTAACTCTCTTGCTTTATACATAGCATAATTAAGTCAACAATATAACAATAATAAAAAATACCACAGTGTCAGATTTTTTAAGTGATAATGGGTCACGAGAGGTGATCAAAGCTCAAATTCTACAATAAATTCCACCAAGATATAAAGGTTTCCGTAAATTCATGGTTACACCTTGTTTAATACAGACGCACTTTTAGTCATTAAACTTCCAATCAAAAATGCAATTTCGCGGGTATAAATAATCACCCTGTATGATACAAGCGTATTGTAAATACATAGCAGATAATATATGTTGTATATGTAAACATGATTATTTTTAAAACACATTAAAACTCATTAAATGCAAATGCAAATTGATCACTCCAACATAAATACAAGGCTATTTATTTTCACTTATTAACTATCAATACATTTTAATGTGTATTAAAAGCACGTTTTCCCGTAAAAGCACATTGAAGCAAATCTTTTCTCAAAGGCACCAGCCTTATTTTGGGTGGTAGTGAAACTAAGTCTTCCGACATAACTAGGGGTCTATTCCTTGGGTAGAGCTATGAGAAATGGGGGGGTAAGTCGAAATCTGTTTGTAGGTCAAACTTAATCTATACCAAATAGGCGCCACCAAGTCCGGACTTATTCATGATAATGGCATGGCATATTTCTAAGGGCGGACGTGGAGACCCAAAGAAAAAAAAGATCGCCTTCGATGACAAAAACCTGTCTTAATAAAATAAGACGCTGTTCCTGTAAGAAATTGTAATAGTTAGATAAATAAAAAAGGTGGAACACTATTTGTGTCCAGCAAATATGCATAAAGAAGTAGTAAAAAGATATTTTCAATATAAAGTTGGCATCAAAATTCTACTCATAAGGATGTTAGCTTTATGTGTTTAGGTTAGATCATATTTGATCAAAATAAAAAACTTTAATCTTGAACCAATTGTTTACTAAAAAGAATCTCTTTTAAAATAAAATGAATTGCAACAAAAATTTAATTATTAACTGAATCACTTCATGGTTTTTAACTTCAGGTTTATCTTAATTATTTTTTAATCAAACATTTTACAGTGTATTGTAAACTTGTTATACAAAAAAAGGGCTCCGACCTGTGCAGATCTGTTCAGGCAGATGACAAATTAATTACTTCTAAAAATGTTAGTACTCAAGTTTTTTCTTTCAAATTACATGTGCAAGTTTTAATTTCTATAAAACAGATCACAAAAATACTCTTGTTTACATAAATTGTGTTAAAGCTGTTCGAAGCATTTGCTTTCAAGAACACATCTGTCAGCAGTGTACTACAGAAAAACATGTGACGTCAGTAACACCTGTTGTTGTTACTAACGATTCATAATGAACCACGCGTGTTGTTTCTCAAAACATCAAATCAGTGAACTTTAATTTCGACACTGGAAAATCCAGCTCAGCAATAGTTGAAACTTTTATAATATTTATGCTTTTACATATTAGAACAAATTAACGTGTTTCTAGTGTGAAACACATAAAAGGACTTAAAGCTATCTACGAACCCAAAACTGCATTTCTGGCCTTGTTGCGAGGAAGGATGAGGTACTTGTTATTTCATGCAAAGATCACTGCGTGTAGTGTAAACCAAATGCATACAAAACAACTTCTACTATGGAGTCGCTCCACTTGTAGAATCAAATACGGCCACGATACATTCGGCAGCCGCTGCAATCCCGTTGTTGAATCACGCCGCCTCACCAAAGTAGCATCCTTACGCTGTCCCAAGGTGTCTTCAAAGTTTGTATAACAAAGTCGTCTTCATAAAATTGGTTTCTTAAATTTTCTATACTAAAAGTTGCATCGTAAGTTGTAGCAAAGTCGTCTTCTTAATAAACTGCCTTCTAAATTTCGTATTTTCAGAGTTGCATTATCAATTGTAGCATTATATCTTGTCGCGCTAAATAATTTATCTCAAATTAAACAAGTTAATAACCTTTATACGTTACCAACCGCTATTCGAAGATGTGTCCTAACTCATCGAAGTTGATACGCAAATTGCCGGCCTGCAATTTTTGATACATCTTATTGCTTCTTCCACGTATGGCCGACTGATTACAAAACTAGCTCGGGCGACCGAGGCGTCCGAGGGGGGGACAGTCAAACAGAAACGCGCCTGCAAACAGCTGTAGATGACACAGATATTTAACCACAAATAGAATACCAAAGGACGATGCGGCTTTAACGTATTACTTTAGTTGTTGAATGTAATTTACTATTGTTTTAATAAAAGTGTTTTATTATTCTCGCAATTTTATGGAGGGATTTATTATCACAAATAAAATTGTTAAATTGTTCTCGCAATTTTATGGAGGGATTTATTATCAAAAATAAAATTGTTACAACATATTTTCTATAGGACTGCAACTCGTTTGTGTAATAAAGCTTCAAATAAATCATATAAATTGACTGTTGGATTACATAAATTCATTTTAAATAAAGAATTTTCTAGAATATTAGAAATACAAAAAAGATGAGTCATCTGTACATATAACTACGTAAATATCAAATTAATAAAGAAACTTTTATTCCAAGAAGCGACCGGAACATTAAAAGACCATATAAAATTCTTAAAATAACCGATAAAAATTGATTACTTTTTGCAATAGTATGCGACGCTACAATAATCTTGGGTGATAAACAAAGACCAGCAACGCACGTTACTAATAAGTGGAACGTGCTAACGAGCTAATAACACGCGACAATTTGAACGTTAATAAGAAATGGAATCACGAAAGACTTAGTAATATCTATAAAATAGATAATTATTGTATATAAACGGAAGCGTTTTTTAAAAACATTTATTAATAAATTCAATCGCGAAAATGTCACATTGAGAAAAGAATTTCGAAGCTATTGTTTTAAGGTATGCAATACGCATACTGCAATTAATAATTACCATGTAACAGTACATACAAAAATTAGTTTTAAACGTATCCTGCGTAAATATGAAAATTGGTAAATGCAATTATTTGATTTTGTAATACAGATTGAAAATTGGAAATGCTTCGATATAAAAAGCTATTTAAAGTTATATTGAATAATTAAACCGAGAATGCACTTTGGTTTCTAAATAAAGATTTAAATAATATGCATGATTTTGTAAACTGGGATTTGAACGTCAATTTAAAATAAGGCCAAGAAGCGGAGGATTCGAATTGGAGAACCGCTTGTGAATTTTTGCAAGTATTACTTTAAAAAACTTTGTTTGTAACTAATATTTTAATATTTGTCATTTAAATCTAAAGTAGAATAGGTCTTAATTATATAATAATTTTGTTGTAAAAGTATATTTACCAGGAAGTTTGTGCTCAGAGTTCGAAACACTCAGGCCTTTATAATATATTATCTGTCATCAATCTTTTTGGCCAAACAAACATTACAAGCATGCGAGTAAAAACTAGGTAAACTATCCGTATGAGAAGAGATTGAGTGCTGTAACTTTAAACCTAGATAAGTTAAGAAACATTTTTATATTAAATAAATAAGTATTTGTAAGAAATAATTTGATGTTTGAAAGAAACGATGTTGTAAATGCTCTATATGCTTTTGAAGATTTCCTAGAAATTACGTAAGATGGGCGTGTAATATTTAGAATGGAATCACGCATATACTAGTACATTATGGAAAATAGATAATTTTGTATATATAAGGAAGCTTTAATGGAGGGATTCATTCATAAATTCAATCGCGAAAATGTCACATTGAGAAAAGAATTGCAAAGCTGTTGTTTTATGGTACGCAGTGCGCATATCGTAGTTAATATTTACCATATGACAGTGAATACAAAAGCTAATTTTAAACGTAACTTGCATAAAAAAATGGCAATTATTATATTTAATTTTTAAATGAAGATGGGAAATGCTTCGATGTAAAAAGCTATTAAAATTTTTATTGAATAATCAAACCGAAGATGCGCATTGGTTTCTAAATGGAAATGTAAATAATATAAAAATCTTATAAGCTGATTTGGACGTTAATTTAGAATAAGAAGATATTTAATTACGAATTAGAAAAAAAAGTGTTTCGTGGATTTTTGCAAATATAGTACTATTTAACATTATTTGAAACTGATACTTGAATTTTGTCATTTAGTTTAAAATAGAGCAAGTTCTCATCACTTTATTTTTGCAAGGATCTTTACCAGAAAAAGTTTATCATCAGAGTTTAAAACACTCTGACCTCTTTAATACATTATCTGTCAAGGATTTTATGGCCAAACAAACATTACAAGTGTGAAAATCAAAGCCAGGTAAACTATCCATAAGAAAAAAGATTTATTTCGGTAAATTTAAGATAAAGCGAGGAACATTTTTATAGTTAAATAAAAAAGTATTTGTTACAAATAATTTTATGTTTGAAAGAAACTATGTTGTAAATGTTCCATATGCTTTTATATGAGAGATAATATTTCTTACCGTATATATGCTTTGTGATATTGCTGTGTTTGATATGATTTTAAAAGTTCCTACATTTCTGTTGAGCTAGCCAGGAAATGTTAGAAAGGCAGTAAGTGAATAATTTCAAATATTACAATTTGCTGTATCTGTATGACAACACTCGTTCAGCGACGCTCCAACGAGCGGTCATTTTCCTATTACTTTTTTAGGCACTTACCTCATCATTCTTCTAGTGGCGCCCCAACGCGGCGCTTCAACGTGCGCCATTTTTATATTCAGCGGCGCACCAATGTGCGACGACGTCACAGCATTCTTTTAGTGGCGCCCAACGCGTACTTATATATACAGATATTTACAGACGAATTCTTCATAACGGTTTCTATAGGTTGTAAGATTCGAACTTAGGATAGTTTTCTAAGTCTGTTTTATCACTTCAATGGCAGTTGCATCTTTATTTACTAAAGAAGCTTTGACAACCACCATGAAGTCTCTTGATTGACCTTTGTCTGAATAATTGTTTTCTACAGGTAATGGTTCAAGACTGAGTAACACTTACCATAGTTTAATGTCAAAGGAGGACGCTTAATAATAAGCATTTTGGATTTCAATAGACCTGGTTCTAAATTTTCTCTGGGTAGAATTCAAGAGACGCGGTTTGGATTGTGTTAAGGGGTTTTGGTATGCGAACGCTAATGCGCACGCAACGCAATCATGACTAATTATTAATCAGACGGATGTAGTTTTTACACGCCAGTTAATGTCCTCCAAATATTTTATAGCATGCAAGCATTCCTTCGACATATTCAACAAGGGCCTCATGAGTATGTTGTGTAAGATCAATCATAGGAGCTTTATATACGCTTTATTCTGTATCATTTTATTGTGCAGTGCTAACACATGATCATTGTGTGGAGAACGTTCCCTGCAGATGTAAATCGCATTGGTTTTGAAAAATGAGAATTTGAAGACAATGGTGGAAGAGGCATGATGTCTGCAAAGATAAGCCTATCCATTGCAGTGGTCTTGGCAACAGTAATAGTAGCTAAGCCATCAAAGTATGGATACTTTGTTGCCAGCGGATGTGTACATTTGGCTACGTTATTAACTAAGATGGCGAATAGGGAACAACTGGGTATAGATCCCTCCGATGTCTTATTTTCTAGCCGGAAGGTTACTGGCATCGACGACCCCAGCCTACCCAAATATTATATATTTCGATCATTAATTACCTTACGAAAAAGGAATACAAATGTAATCTTTCTATGTTTTGCGCTGACGTACACAGTTTTTCTTGGATCTCAATCGTCTGAGCTCGGACAGCAAGTGAATGGCAGCTTTTCTTGGACCGATGGGAAAAGCGGAAAACCAGTTTTTCTATAGAGCGTATACCACTGTTTATATTTATGAAAAGTTATAAGAATGATAGTTTACTTAATTCCTGCTATTACTTTACAGGTTGTAGCATTCAGTAAGTAGTTCACTATGCTCTGCGCTTGCACTGCTAATGAATACGCGCCAGTGAACCACTGTTTTACTGTTGTTCAAGTTGACGTTTGAGACATTATATATATATATATATATATATATATATATATATATCTTCTATAAACTAAGAATCTCATTTGAATTCTTCTGGTCAAACACGAAGGATAGAAATCCAGCAGAGAGAAATTAAATAGAAAACTTGAAAAAAGCAATCCCGTAAGTAATCATTTTGAACACAATACATGCAACTAATTGTTCAAATCAAATTAAATTGCAACTTTACTTACACGTGAAAAGAACTGACTAAAATATACCGACCTTATTTTCTTGCGATCTCTTTTAGAGGATAATTTTCAATTAAATAGTATTAAATTAAAATTCCGCAAACCTATTGTTGCGCTACAAATTGACACAAATCACTCGTGTATATCAAAAACATCTACGACAGGGTCTTCAGCACCTGACTATTTTCTAAAATATACGAAATCGTTAATGCAAATGCCGTAAAATTTACACACAGGAGATAGCAAATTTATCGAGTAAAGTTGCATAAACTTCACATTTTTAAGGCTTACCTAGAATTGCGGAAGTGGAGCTTTAATTCAGGCAAGTGGATCATTTTGAATTCAGCGTTTATTTAAGTGCAGTGCAAAATAACTTTTTGTATACTATGAAAAATGCCTTTTACACAAGAAAATGTTATTGTCTATTTAGAGTGAACCTATATTTTAGGGGCAAATTGCACTTATTTGTTAATCCTTGCATAAAAGTCTAAGTTATTATTTCATCTTATATATATATATATATATATATATATATATATATATATATATAGTGTTGCGAGCTACTATTAGGCAACCCGTCAAACTCACAAGCGTTGTAGGGTCTGCATAGTCTCCAGGATTCGAGAATCCTTCTAGCAATCAAACGCACAAAACGCCGCTTATTCTCAATGGACCGGGAAGCTTCTAGTAAGTACCAGAGGATGAGTCATATCTTTAACTCAGAGTATATATAAGGCCGCTAATAAATGCAGGAGGCAGTCTATACTAGAATGTCTAATATAAATTATAACGTTGTAAAGTAATAGTAGTTTGAACTTTTAGAAGTATACATAAATGTTATATGATGTGTCTAATGTACATGCAGCTTGTAGTATACATAAATAAATAGAAGTGTATAAACAAATAGTTGTGTTAGTGTTGTTAATGAACCTAGGGTAAAGAAGTTAGTTTAAAAAGAAATTAGTGCTTGTAAATTCATTAGTGTAATAGTGCGTCATTGTTAAGCGGACTGAAAACATCTATAAATAAGGCATATACTGTTAATTAGACTTGTGAACAGTGAGTAATAAAGACCTTCATTATTACTTGTTTTAAATTAAAGAAACGCGGTAGTAGTAGCCCGTTACAATATATATATATATATATATATATATATATATATATTGTTATGTATAAAGCTTTGGGTGGTTAATAGTGTTGCTTATTTTATTTTTGACTAACTGAATCGCCTCCATATTTTGCAATACGGATTAATGATCCAAGTTATGGTAACAACGGAATTAAACTAATGCGATTCAAATGAAATAAAAAATTGCTTTCAGTTGTATTTCCTATATTCTTTACCGCAATGTCTGTATGCTTTATTTCTCACACTTTCTTTCTATAGATATTGTTAATCAATATTCTAGTTTGTTCTTTATGGAAAATTCAAAATTTGTATAAGAAATAATGAATATTTGTAATAAAACTTCCACTTGTACTACTTGCCCGTCACTTAATTTTGACAGGTATCAATTGACAGAAATTAATAGTTATAACCTAAATATTTTATCTAAATGAAAATTTTATGTTTTTAAATAGGAATTAAGTTGACATTCTTTCTGGCTTCCTATACAAAGAAAAATTGTTGATGATTTTCAATCTTATATACAAATTAGAAAAGTCTTTGATACAATCTTAAAACTACTATATAAAATTACTTTCCTAATACTTCCTTGGCTATTTTTGAATCTCGTTCTTGCTACACTGCTTCTACTATATCCTTGCAAGTTCGGCTTCTAAGAGACACTTGATTGGAAATTTGTATCTTGACAGATTTGACTTTAAATAGGCTCTTGGCGCTGAAACTTTGTATTCCGTAATAATTATTTTCCAATACAATAGCTTGCCCTGTTATCGTTTTGTATTTGTGATTTTATTTATATTTTTGTTTGACCGTATTGCAGATCTGTATATTACACACACATTTTCTTCATCTAATATTAATTAGACATCTGACATTCGGACCATTTTAAATAGATGAGACAGTTGTGGTTTTGGTTTTATTTTTTTAAAATTTTAACTTTAATATTTACAACTTTACAATACTTCTAAATACAATGGCTCTTCAGCTTAGGCATTTTTCTTCTATATTATTTTTAAATGATAATTTTACAAATTATATTTTCCAATTTCTTTTTAAAAAACCTCCTCTAACAATTATCTCTAGCTCAATTATTGTTTATTTTTCCATGGTAATCCAATATTTGACAACTATTAGTCCTTTTCTATTTTCTGCCTACTTCCTCTAATTCTAAATACAATTTTTTTGTATATCTTCTTTTATCCTATGTATAAATAATTGTCTTTGTTCTAGACTACCTTACGTTAATTCTTTTATAAATCGTCTTTGCTCGTTTCTTAAATATATCTACCAGTTGTTTGTTTACATTTTATCATTGTTTCTCATTCAATATCACTAACCTAACACTTTATATTTATAATGGATTTCTGTGTTATGTCCACCAGAAAGGACTTTGATTTCCTTTTTACTATTGATTCTCTCCCCCTATATTAGTCCAAATGTTTATCCTTACTCAAATTTACTACATAAAAAGCCCAACCAAAGTTAAACAAAATATAAAAAAAAATGATAAATTTTACACTGTGACATACTCGTATATACAAATGTAAAGTTTCTAAATTTTCTCTTTTTATTTATTTTTTTTTTAATTTTTAAAACTAATTAAAGGATTTTCAAAACCGTGTTATATAGACATTACATTTGATTTTCCAATGCTCCACCCGAAGGTACTACATTGGTCAGGAAGCGAGTTTTTTTTACCTGGAAAATTTTGAATTTTGCCGAACCCTTGCTGTTCCAAGCAAGGTAGGGATCTTTAACGTGCGTGACAACACTCACACACGGGACCTCCATTTTACCTCTCATCCGAACGAGGGTGTATTTTTGTCAAAAATGCTCGCCTAACATTTTTCAAGCGGACCGTGTCGGGATTCGAACCCGGGACCTTGTTATATAGACAACTGGGTGTAATCAAACTTTGAGAAATTATATAGCAACACTACGTACATGATACAACAGTTGAATATGGAAGCGTGTTATCGTTCGAGTGAGAGGCGTCTTAAAGCAAGTAGGCTTGGCTCGATTAATTGTTTAATAACATAAGCAAAAATAATTATAAGTTCCAAAAGATACATAAAATTAAAATGAAATTGACTGATCTTAATTCTTGAAGTAGTTGGCAAGTCTACGGTTATCTTCAGAACTTTTTGGAACCTTAATGCTTGCTTGTGAACACCAAAATAAACTCAAACACTTATTAAATGAATGTCTCTATAGTTTGAAGTCGGTGAAAACGGTTTCGATGGTCTTCGGGATTGTTCGGAAGGTTCCGTTTCTTCCTTTTGTCACAATGTTAAGTCACAAGAGTTATGAATTAAAATTAAAACTACTAATTTACATGATTTACAAGTATGGAGGGTTCAGAAGTCTTCGGAACTCCTTGGAAGGCTTCGGAGTTGAATAGTGAAGTTTAGTAATAACGTGAATAGCAAATATTTGAAATTAAAAACTACCAATTTACAATATTTACAAGCATAGAGAGTTCAGATGTCTTCGGTTGTCTTCGGAACTCCTCGGAAGGGGGGGGGGTTGTCCCGGAGATAGACCTGGCAGATGCAGTCGGCGACATTATAGTAATCTACTTCTCCGGATGTGTTTGTAGTAGATCAAATGATTTCTTTCGGCAACGGAGGTAGCGGAAACAGAAGCCTCGGATGCGGTCGTATGGAACGGATCGCACGTCGAAAGGCGTTCTGCGCTTGTTTTCGGGCTGCTTGATGTGCAAAACGAGGCTTACTACCCATACGTAGGTTTGATTTAGTAGACCAACGAAATATTATAACGGCCCCAGATACGGCGACGGACAGCCTAACGTGGCAGGCTATGATGAGCGCTGCGTTTAGAATTATAGCAGGCTATGGAGAGCGCTGCTTGGAAGGTTCTACAGGCTATGGGGAGCACTGCAGAGGAGAGGATTCCTGGGCTATGGTGAGCACTCCGAATGTCTTCTGCAGAATTTGTAATTATATTTAAACAGTTATAGTCCCTATTCTTCCTGTGTTGAAAAACGTTGATGATGTCTTTAACCAATGAAATGCGTTTTTCGATTTTTGATTGTAAAAGAATCTCAAAATTTTAGTTTAACCAATGAAAGTACAGATTACTGAGTAGCACAAAAACATAGTTGGCATTTCTCGAGATTCTTTGGTTTGTTCTATTTCCAGCTCGCGTACTTTGATATAGTCGACTGCAAATTCTTAGTCTGTTCAGTGCTCTGCGTGCGATTGTATAGTCAACAATCGACCCATTATTTGTCCACTTTGTTTGACTAATTCATAGACGTTTCCTCCGGCAAGTACTTTGTTTATTTTAAACGGACCTACTTATGGTAGTGACAATTTAGCACATATCCTTTTTTTTAAATTTGATTTGCGTAATTTCTTTAATATGACTAAGCCCCCGATATTCAACATGGTATGTTTTTTATTATATCATTCTCCCTTCTCAAATACATTTTTCGCCTACTGTTAATTCTTTCTCTCGCCTTTTTAGTAGGTCTAATATTTCCATCTCCGCAGTTTCATCCCTACACTGTCTACTTAGTTTTATTCTCTTAATTAATGTAATCAGCGGTTTTTTTGTAACCGAATTTGGTACAATATTCAAAAACTTTTCAACCTGGACTAAATATTTCACCCATTCTTCGTGGTGTTCTTTTGTCAATATTCTCAGATATTTTATTACCTCTCTGATGTATCTTTCACACGGATTACGTTGTGGATGCCTTATAGTACAAAATTTTATATTGATGTTCTTTTCATTTATGTTATTGATTAGTCTTTTATTCTTAAAATACGTTGCGTTGTCTGCTAGTATTTGTGATAGTTTGTTATTTGCTAAGACACAAACTCTACGAAAAGGCAGTATTATTATGTGATATGCAAATAGATATATTACGATAATGAATCGTTACAATTAACATGTATTTATACAATTACATAGAACGATACATAAAATGTAAGGTTACGAGCGATGCGTGTATTCACGGTCGCGTTCATGTTGGTACTGCGCAATGTATCGCACACGTGCGCAATAGATAATATAGTAACTAGAACGAAACATTAATACATGACACGCCCCTTTTTTTTTTTAAACTAAGAACTATCATAAACATGTAATAAAATACACAGCTTAACATGTAAATTTAATAGGAGCTTTGACAACCCTACCGTATCCAGTTTTTTCCTCGATAATTTTAGTATCTCGAAATGGTATTGTTTCACTTAAGCGAGTTTTTTCTGTAACTGGTATTGTTTCACTTGGGCGCACTCTTTTTTCCTCGATTTCTTCTTTTGCGTGAGTAGGGAGCGGATGACGGAAATGTCTAAGAGACTTTCGATTTCTACAGTATTCACCTTCTCCGATTTTTATAGAATAATCGTTTATCCCAGATTCAGAAATAACAGTACCTGGTTTCCATTTGCGGATTCCATCTTGAACTAGTACGGCTTGACTAGGTGCAAGCGTAGGTAATTTTTTGGTTGACTTATCATAATAAGCCTTTTGTTTATCTTGTAATATTTTAAGCATATTTGAGGTTCCCTCTAATGGAAATGTTGGTTTGAGTAGATAAAAACTTAGAGGAAAAGTTGAATGCAACTTGCGTCCCATTAAAAGATTACAAGGAGCTGGTAAATCTTATTTGGGGGTGAAATTATAGTTGAGGATAGATAAGAAGGGGTCAATACCGTCTTGTAAGCCCTTCGTTAATAAGCCCTTAACAGTTTGAATATTTCGTTCCATCATGCCGTTTGAACGGCATGATAAGTACACAATCATGCCCAAAAATTGTTGTAAATCCTTTTGGGGACTGCATGTCCCGAATTGCGCGTATTTTAGTTTCGTTATGAGAAATTCCCTCACCACTAACGAAATTCCCCAGAAATCGAACTTTACTAACACAAAATTGAGATTTTTCTTTATTTAAGGTCATTCCGCTATTTTTAAGTTTATCTAAAACAATTAATAAATTTTTATCATGCTCCTCAACATTCTTTCCGTACACCAGAATGTCATCAAAATATGAAATCGCGCCGTTAACGCCTTCTAGAATTGGAACATTTCTGGCACGCATGATATCCCATAAGGTAATCGAAGATAACGGTACCTTCCAAAACAAGTTGCTATTGTGCATAATAACGAACTTTCGTGAGTTAAGGGAAGTTGTAAGAATGCCGAAGAAGCGTCAAGTAAACTGAAAACTGTGGCACCAGCTAACTGAGAAAACAAGACATCTTGAGTAGGTATTTCAAAAATTTCCCTTTTTACAAATTTATTTAAGTTACGTGGATCCATGCATATTCGAATATCGTCCTTATTTTTAGGCACTACAACTATAGGATGAACCCAATCCGTTGGCTCAGTGACCGGTACAATTAAGTTTTCTGCAACCATTTGATCAAGCTTTTTTTTCACCTTATTTCTAATAGCAAGTGGAATCTTTCGTGGAGCACTAATAGAAGGTACCGAATTCTCAGATAATGGAACACGGCTTGTTAATCCTTCCAATACCAGAAAAAACCGACTGAAAATCATTTAAAATCTCTCGAGTACGAGTTTGATTTGCAGACTGGTTTAAAGTATAAATCTTTTTATTTGGTATAATACCTAGTTGTTGTAGGGCAGAAAGGCCCAATATTGAACAATGTTTATATGAATCTAAAACGTGAAACATAATTGTTTTAGAATTATTATTGAAACATCAGCTCAAACTTATTTGTCCTATAACGTTTATTTCATGGCCTGAATATGAAATGAGCACTGATGAAAAATCTAAGAGTCTTTCGCGAGGTATCTGTAACGCATTGAAGTCGGCAATATTCAGAGTACTGACCTGGCTCCCCGTATCAATTTTAAATCTTATTTTAATACCAGAAACTAAAATTTCTTCCAGCCAGTCAACTGTATTAAGGTCTAAACGCGTGATTCCCCACACAATTTGATTTGAGTTATTTTCAGATTCTCTTTCATATTCCATGCATTCCCGAAAATTTTCCGAAAAATCTTCCGTAATTTCATGCACATTACTAAATTGTCTACTGCGACAAGAGCGACGGTAATGCCCTTTTTTCCTACAAAAGCTGCATACACTATTGAATGCAGGGCAGTTACCTTTTTCGTGTTTCATACCACGATTCTTACAGCTATTATTACCTTTACATTCACCTCTAGTAAAGTGGTATCCGTAATCTTGATTTCTTGCATGATTTTGTTGGCCTCTTTGTTGTGATGCACTACTATTACCAGCACTATTTGTAACGATTTACCGCACTTACAGCAGCTGAACTTTTGGATATTTCTTTTTGTGTTATTACACTGGATTCCATTGCCCGATAAATGTCAATACACTGAGTTAAATTTAAATCAGGATATCGCAAAAGTATTTCTTGTATTCGTGCATCTTGAACGCCCAAAACAATTCTGTCGCGTAATAAAACGTCTTTTTCTTTAAAATCGCACGACGACGCTAATTTACGAAGAGCAGTTATAAATTGATCTATTGATTCATCGACTAATTGTTCCCGTTTGAAAAACTTGAAATGTTCATACACAAGATTAGTCGTAGGATTGCAATATGTGTTAAACTTATCAAGTATAACTTGCAACTTTTGTTTGTCTTCGTCCTCAGCATATTCAAATGTGTTGTACACATTAATAGCTTCATCTCCAAGCAAATTAAGTAGAACCGGGTCTTTCTTATCACTTTTACCACTTGCAACAAGATACAATTCGAATTTTTGCCTCCAAAGCTTACAGTTATCGGCAAGGTCACCGTTAAACTGTAGCTGATCGGGTACCCGACTTTGATCCGACATGATAGTACACCGTGTGATCAGATAACCAAATATTGCTAAACCGTACTGTTATTTTCATAATATTATACAAATTGTAACAATCAGAGATTGTGTTGCAGTGAATAAGAAACAACGTGAAATGGCTACACGAACGTTACGATAACCTGAGCCGGCAGGTTATAAAAACCTGCATCTGCACGCATTTACCGCTGTCACCATGTGATAGTTTGTTATTTGCTAAGACACAAACTCTACGAAACGGCAGTATTATTATGTGATATGCAAATAGATATATTACGATAATGAATTGTTACAATTAACATGTATTTATACAATTACATAAAACGATACATAAAATGTAAGGTTACGAGCGATGCGTGTATTCACGGTCGCGTTAGTGTTGGTAATGCGCAATGTATCGCACACGTGCGCAATAGATAATATAGTAACTAGAACGAAACATTAATACATGACAGTATTGTTTTCATTTTTCCTCATTCTTCTACAATACTCCCTATAGCCTTGATTACTTGTTTTGTATTACATCTTTTCGATAGATTCAATCTTACAAATTTTGTAAATATATCTACTATGACGAGTATATGTTTGTAACCAAATTGTGCCGGGATCAAAAATTACTAACATAGTCTATTTCAAATAGCTCCAATTGCCTGCTTGTATGTATGCTTAGTACCGTATTTTCCAGTATTTGATTTTTTCTTTTGCCAAAAGGCATATCTTGCAGTCACCCACTATTTCTTTTATGAGCTGGATATAATTTTTTAGATAGAATGCTTCCCGAAATACTAGGAAAGTTTTTCGTACTCCGACGTGTCCAAAGCTCCAGTGTATTTCCAATATCATTTCTGTGGTTGCTTTTTGTGTCAATACCAACAGTTCTTGCTCACCCATCTTCTTAATCAATACTCCAGCTTTAATTTTTTAACCTCGATATTCCGATAATCCTTCTCTTCTCATAAGCTCTCGAATTTCCTTTACTCCATCTTGTTCCTGCATTTCTTCGAAACATCATCTTGTCCAATCTCCTTCCTCATTAAACATGTTTATTGCTATTAAGTATCCCTCCATTTTGCTTTATTTTCTTGTATCCTTCCTACTTAGATAATCAGCTGTCACGTTGTCTTTCCCTAGTTTGTGCCTTATTTCAAATTGGTATTTTTGCAAATACAATGCCAATCTGTAAAGTCTGTTGTTGATAAATTACTTTTTTTTTCAGGAAGGTGACTACAATGTTATCTGTTTCTATGGTTAATCCACTACCCAACAGATAAAATCATAGCTTATTCACGGCATAAACGATCGCCACCATTTCTTTTTCTGCCGTCGTGTATCGTGTCTCACTGTATTTCAACACTCTTAACAAAAGCAATTCAGTAATTCTTTATTTTCCTGCACCTGAGGTAGTTCCGCTCCTATTGCATGCTCTGATGAGTCCGTTCTTAGAATGAATCTATCTTTAAAGTTAGCGTAGTTTAATATCAATTCTTGGTAAAATGTTCTTTTAATTCTTGAAATGCTCGTTCTCTTCTTTCTGTCCACTTCCACTTCTCACCTTTTCTCGGTAGTTCTATCAGTGGCACACATAGTTCTGAGTATCCTTGTACAAACCTCTTGTAATAATTTAATACACCTAGGAGACCTCCTAGTGTTTTCAGATTCTTTTGGCTGCTTTAATTGTTGCAATTCTGGTATAAATGTTCGGTGGTGAAATAAAATTAAAAACGTTTTCTCTGGGATATATTTTTTAAAAATTTTAATTATCTGTTCTTCGTTATCGTCTTTAGTTATCTGAATTTGATATATTTTCTTGTTATCTATTTTTGTATATTTTACTGGATTGGGGTTGGTTAAAACGTTGGTAATTATGAATTGATTTGGTTTTATGTATTTAAAATTTTAATCGCGGGTCTTGCTTCTTCGTTTTGTGTTGAGTGAATAGTGTCTATTTCTTCAGGGTCTTCCCTTATTTCTGTTTCGTCTACGTTACCTATAATTGACTCAGTTTCTATTGCGTTGAGTTGTATTCTGCTTAGTGCATCTGCGTTATTATTATAAATTCGCTTTTTATATATGATTTTATAATCATATTCTTCTAATCCAATTCTCCATCTTTCTAATTTTGAATTTGGTTCCTTAAGTTTGCATAACCATACTAATGGTCTATGGTCGGTGTATATATAGGATTTTCTCCCATAAAGGTATGGTCTAAAATATTTCGGTGCCCAAATTATTGCTAATCATTCTTTCTCGATGGTGCTGTACTTTTGTTCAGTCTCGTTTAGTGTTCTAGATGCGTAGCTGATTGGTTTATCGCTATCTACTTTTCCTTGGCTCAATACTGCGCCTAGCGCTACGTTCGATGCGTCGATTGTTAATATAAATGATTTCGAAAAGTCTGTGTATTCCAATACAGGGTGATTCGTGGGTATGCATTTAATTTTCTCTACCGTTTTAATAAATTCTGGGGAGTGTTCAATCTTATTTCCCTTTTCTAAGCAATTTGTTAGTGGTTTGGTTATCTGTGCGTAAGCTTTGATGAATTTTCGGTAATAACTACCGAGTCCTAAAAATCCTTTAATTTTTTTATTAGTTTTGGGTAGGGGGTAATTTAGTACTACGTTCGTCTTGTCTGGATTTGGCATAACTCCTTGTGGGGTTATTATGTGTCCTAAAAATGATACTTCTTGTTGCAAAAATTCGCTTTGTCTAATTGAACTTTAAAATGTGCTTTTCGTAGTCTCTCGAAAACTACTCGTAATCTCTCGATGTGTTCGGCCAGTGATGTTGAGTATACGATAATGTCGTTTAAATACACAAGGCATTTTTCATTGTTTATTCTTCTTAAAATGCTCCACTACTTTTTGAAAACTATCGGGTGCGTTCTTTAAGCCAAACGGCATGCGTTTGTATTCGTAATGTCCTCGGGGTGTACTAAAGGCTGTTTTGTTTGTGTCCTTTTTGTCCTTCTCGACTTGGTGATATCCTGAGGCAAAGTCTAATGTTGAAAAGTACTGACACTTTCCTAGTTTGTCTAAGATTTCCGTAATATTAGGTAACGGGTATTTGTCGTCTACCGTTTTCTTGTTAAGTTTTCTGTAGTCTATTATTATTCAGTACTTGCGTTTGCCTAGGCATCCAATTTCTTTGGTACTATTAATACAAGGCTGCTCCATGGTGAGTTTGAATGTTGGATGCTATCTGGCTTCAGTAGATCTGCTACCTGCCTATCTGCTTCTTCTTGACTTGCTTGAGGTAGTCTATATGCTTTGGTAAATATTGACCTGCTATCTGTTAATTCTATGTTATGTTTGACGGTGTTAGTAAAGGTTAAAGGCATTCCTTAACAGTGGAATATATTTTGGTATTCGAAACATAATCCCTTTATTGCTCTCTAATCTTCGCTATTAATATTTTCACCAAAACGTATGTTAGTTAAGTTTTCTTTTAACATTCTGTCATGTCTCGTAGGGTGTAAATCGTTTTCATATTCTTCGTCGATTTCCATCTTGTTAAAATTTACGTCTTCTATATCTATTGGATTTGTCAATGATAGTTATATGGGATAGTCATTTGAGTTTAAAATTGTAGTAGTGGCGTAACTGTCTTTTATTTGTACTAATGCGGTAGTTGCTTCTACTCCGAGTTGAAATGACATTAAATGTTGGTCTCGGAAATTGTCTAAATTGGTTGTTGAAACTTGTGTTATTAAGGTTTGGGTTATTTCTTTGCGGTTGATTCGTTTGTGCGTAAAATAGTGTGAATTTTGGTTGTGCGGATATTTGTCTCGCTGCTTGTGTGGTTTTTATCGGTGAGTAGTTTTATTTGCGTTAAGGTTATACAGTCTATTTCTGTAATACATAACGTTTTCTTCCTCTATGATCATGTTCATTGCTTCCTCTAAATTTTGGGGATGTTGGATTCTTATTTTGTCTGATAACTGTTCAGGTAATGCGTTTATGTAGGTGTCTAGTGCCATTTTGTCGTACATTGTTGTTTTCAATAAACGGATATTTTGGTCGGGCTATTCGATTTTTAGTTTCATTAGGATCAAGTTCCTTACATCTTAGCATCTCACATCGAATTGGTAGGGCATTCGGTTGGGTTCCATTCGAAGGTTTATTAAATCGCGGACCAGGCATTTGATGTCTCTCTGGTTGCCGAAATACGCTATAGGTATCCGTTTAAAGTCGTGCCATTCTTCAAGGTCATCGCGACTTGCGATTAATGTTAAAGCTCTTCCCGTTAGTTTGCTGAAAATTAGGCGTAAAAGCATGATATTACGGTTAATGTCGCCTCCTTTATAAAAAGATTTTAAGAACATTTCAGAAGCGGTAATGAAAATTCCTAGTATTGTTTGATTTCCGTTGAACACGGGGATTTATTCGAGGTACAACCGCATATTCTCTATGTTTCGTGTTCTTAATATCAATTAATTGTGTAAGTCAAGTTTGTATTGCGATTAAATTGAAGCTGGTATCTAGTTATTTAAAGATTCACGTATATGCAATTACAATGTTCTATTATTATATGAAAGAATTTCTGCTTGGTAATTGTCTCATCAATTACTGTCGCAACGAGTGTATTTTTATACTTTGCAGATGTTATAAGTGTTGCGAATTGAGTTTCAGGTTTTTTCTGAGTGATTTTATGTTAGTAATAAACCCTTGCAATAACTGCGTTATAATTGTACGTTTTTATTTCAGACTTGCTAAGTATTTAAGTTGCTATAATTGTCTCCGTAGGTGTTGCATTAATAAGTGCGTAAAGGCTTCTTTATAATTATACAATTTTCGTTGCCTTGAATATGTATAATTATAAAGTTTCAAGTTTTCTGAATGATGTTTATTTCATTGATGAGTAAATCGTTTTGTTACAATAAAGTGCGTAAACATTATCTATAATTATATACTTCCGTTAATGCTGAAGTATATAATTATAGGGCTTTTATAAAAATGTGATGAATCGTTTCAGTAATAATTGTTGTAATAAAAGAATTGCGTTCTATTTATATGTTAACTTCAGTCTTGCTGAAAAATCGTTTCTTTTTATATTAATAATTGTAGTAAATTGCGCACATAAATGCTTCTTTTATAAAATAAGTTTTTTGAACAAATTCTTTCCTCGATTTTGAATTTCTTTTGTACCCTTCTGGATCCGATACGTTGTGCTTGTTAGGTTTTGGGCCTTGGGAGCTGCCTTTTTAAAAAGTTTTTTTCCAAAACTCTTCAAACAATAATTATTTATACCGAAATTACAAATTGAAGTTGAATTTACAAGTACTGTATCAAAATTATTCTAAGTTGTAATTATATTTGAATGAACTAAATTATAGAGAGTAGCCTGAACAATCAACAATGCTGAAGTTGTGATGCTCAAGACTGACTTACCTCTTTCGGCTTTCCAGGGTATTTGTATTGTCTCTGCCCCCCTCACATTGCTTGTGGGATCTGCAGAGCTCATGTCTGCTTATTCTTTATTCATTAATACAAAGTAATAATCTTTATTCTAACAATAAGTTTCATACAATCTATTGTGACCTGCAGCTGCAGAATCAGGTTACGTCTGGAATACATTGTATTCACATCTCTTCTCATGTGTTCTGTCCGACTTCTATTAACCTTTTATTATCTATACTTGAATTACACAATGGTGCAAGTTAACTTAAGATTCAATAACTCCATTTAATTATACATATACTTGATTTAGGGAATATGTAACTCGTGTTGAATCAAAATAATCCGGTGGTGCAGCTTATGCCTCATAAATGTCTCTCTTCTGCTCGAAATGTTACTCGACTGTCAAGAAACTGTAGATAGCGCGTCTTGTGTATTGAACTAGGCTATATCTCTCACGACGTGTTGTACGGTTTTAAATACAAGGACATGAAGGAATTAATATAGGGGTGGTTATAGAAACGGCCGCTTCCCATCATAAGTGCGCAAATGTATACAGTGAATGAACGTTTGTGCACCTCTCATTGCAGAGGTTTGAAGAAAATGAAAAAGTGGGACTGTAGAAACGGCGTCCCGTCCTCCCCCCCCCGCCAAACAAATTCCAATTTTTTTAGTGGCAATCGTTTGTGCATGTAGTTGCACGAATGTGTACAGTGAGCAAACGTTGGTGAACTTCTCGGTACAAGGATATGAAGAAAATAAAGTGGTTGAGTAGAAGACACAGCACCCCAACCCCCTACAAAGCAATCTAACGTTTTTTTTTCTGGTAATCGATAAAAAATATATAATAGTTTATGTGGAGAGCTACTGTTTCTACATACCCACCATTTTATTTTCTTCATATCCTTGTATTGAAAAGTGTGCAAATGTTTGTTCACTGTGCACATTTGCACACCTACAATGCACAAGCTAGTGGCTGTAAATAAACCTACAATTACTTTAATAGGGGAGCTGCCGTATTTACAGTCCCATAAATTAATTTTTTCATATCTTTGTAAGCAGAAGTGTACAAACGCCCGTACACTGTGCACGTTTGTGCACCTACGATGGACAAACGTATGGCAGAAAAAATTTACTTTTTTATTTTGGGGAGGCTGTGGTATATTGGACTATTAGAGCAAATAGAAACTTTCGTGCATTTTGTGGTTCACAGTACTAGGTCTTTTATCAGGATTCCCATTATAACATATAAGAATAGACACGTCTTGTTTAATCCTATTTATTGATAAAGTAGGGGATTGTAAAAGAGTCATTCTCAAAATAGCACACAAATAGGAAGATCCTTGTTTGCCATTATGACTGCAGCTAATAAGCTTGGTCCGCTGCTTTGGACAGTATTTGTTTGAACAAATAGCAAAATTATTTTAATCGCTTTTGACCGTGTTCGAGTGAATGTACCATGTTATTTGTATTATCTATCGATTAGTCTATTTCTTAATTTTCTTAGGTTCTTTCTTAAAGCACAAAGTTTAACTACTTCATTTAATTGCATTTTTAAACTTTTACCGACTTTAGTACACTAACTAACCGCAGGCTAAACACAAATAAGATAATCAATTAGTAATACTACATCTACAAAATCACACTCGATGCCATGATGGTCAGGATATTAAATGACTAGATTCAGTTGATGAAAGTGTACAGTTAGTTTTGGATCTACACGTCAGTTCAAATAGTGAATTTTGCATTCAACACAACTTTAAGGAGTGTTTCTGATTTTAAATACAGAGTTTTAATCCTATTTAACTTACCTTGGAGAGCTACGTGTCTAATACGAACTAAATCTTAATTATTTTTTTTTTGGGATAGTGAATTTTGCATATGAGCCTCTAATCTCAACCAATAGAACACCAATCGGTAGTTATCTAAAATGTTAGTTTTAACGTGTAGAAATTACTATAATGCTAAACTACAATGCCATTCTTTGCACGATACAATATGTTATTATCTCTCCTGCCTGCTAACAGCAGATTTACTATTTTAAGTGAATACTGAATACAATAACGACCTTTATATAACAATATCTGTTGTTAAGCTGTAATAACACTGAGGCTCTCAGTTTTTTGTTCGGCAAATTACATTTATGAACAACACATTTTGTTTTTTGCGCTGTATTAATGCGACACAGGAAGACAAAAGCGGCTCGCTGAATGTAATTTTCTTTATATATACGTGAAAGTGGAAGCCCCGGGTTTTATCTGAATGGGAAAATGGGAGAATGCATTACTGTAAATGCTAAAATGGGAGCATATCCTCATCAGCTAACATTGCGCTAAATTGAGTTCTTCAGCTACCCTGAATTTGTAGGGACCTATTATGACTTGGAATGCGTCAAAGTTATACATTACATATATTATAATTTATAGCACAAGTTCAAAGAAATCAGTTATAAATTTTACTAAAAATATCGGATTATTCTAAAAATTTTTGTAGAATTGCAAGGTGGTTTTGTTAGATTTACTACTGTTTATACCTGAAATATTCGTGCTGCTTGAATGCTTACTGAGTTTGCTCAATCACAACCATTTCTTTATATAAACTATTAGCATGTATATGTCAACTATTACGAAAGAAAACAACAAGCCAAAATATTTACACCGCTCGATGTATATTACAGTAGATACAGCTATACAAAAGTTTGTGTCTTGCTATGACTTTTTGGTCCATTTCTGCGTTTACTACAACACATAGTTTCGTTTTATAAATTTCAGAAAATACATTTGTATTAAGATTTTTGTAGAGAATTGGCGATAAAGAGTTTTTGAAAATGTTTGCCAGAAAGCGCTTCTATAAAATGCTTTGCAAATACACAAAATGTCAATAGCTCCAAATAATATTGTATCAACTGAATTCAAAACAAGTGTAGTTCAAGTGGAAAAAATAACTTTAGTTAAAAATACGAAAATAGATTGAGTGCTGTGACAACGCTTTGCGTTGGGTGTCACTAAAAGAGTGTTGTGCCAACGGTTGAACTTTGGAGTATCGCTAATAGCTGTAACAATGGTACAGCAATTGTAAATTTAAAATTGCTATCTTACCTGTCTTTTCTTTGCCTGGCTAGCTTAACGAAAATAATGGAATTTACAAAATATAATTAAACACAGCAAACGTTTTACATTCTAAAACATTTTTCTTTCATACAAAAGAATATGGAACGGTTTACAACTTCATTTCATACATAAAGGTATTTTTAAATTATTACTAAATTTTTCTAACCTAATTTTTGTTAACATTTACAAAATTCACATCTCTTCTCTTGTGGATAATCTACCTATCTTTTATTAACACGTTTATAAGGACTTCGACTTCATAACTTTTTGATAAATATCCGGTTACAAAACAAAAATATTATAGAATTAAGACCTATTCTAGCTTAAAAATATTTAAATATTTTTACAAACAATGAAATATGAAATGTATACCTGAGAAATCAAATAGCTATTTTTTAGGTTTATTGTAGCTCCTAATTTTCGTAGCAAATCCATTCCAATTAGTCCATTATGATTACCTTTAAATTTAAATATTCAAAATTTGTGTTTCATATTCGCACGGAAAATTCCAGGTAAGGGGGTGTTTGCTACGTATTTGTGTATTGTCATTCTATGTGCTGTTCTGAGTTAAAATAGTTGTTTTTCTACAAAATCTGTAAGAAATTGTTTCACTGTTATGGGGCTAATTATTGTACGTAATGAACCAGTTTCTACTAAAAAATTTAATTTTACTTTCGGTATCTCTATGTAGGGTAGTACGGTTTGGTCAATAGTATTTAATTCTGTTATGTCAGGTCTCGATAGGTCGAGTCCATCTGAAAATTTTGGTTAAAGGTATAGTCGGTGTCCTTGTTATTTTGTTCGTTCTTGCATAGCGCGTAATCGTCGTTGTTTATATGTAAGTCATTTGTCTGTTCTGGAGTGAAATCGTACCGACTTGGTACTTTATTGTCAGCGTTTAATGCATTTTATGTTATTTCATGGTGAAATAATTCTTCGAAGGTTTACATAGGTTTCTTATTTTCTTGACCAAAATGCGTCATATTATTCATGGAGCGTGAATTTCCATTTGATGTATCATTGGTGCAGGTTCATAGTAATTGCGGATTAGTCTCGCAAAATTACTCGTGAAATTGTTATGTCTTGTAAAATTATTTGCGAAATTGTTGTTCGGTCTTACAAAATTGTTGTAAAATTTATTGTCATGCTTAGTCTACGAAAAATATGATATTTGTCGATTAAATTTTTTTGAGGTTGATTAAATGTAATAATATTGTGTTTTGGAGTGAAATTAAAATTAAATTGTTTCCGATACATATTCTGAGGGTTCTACCGTTGATTTAAATTGAACCGGATGGTGTTTCTAAATGGGATTGTTCTTTATGTTCTGATTCAGATTATATAAACGATTTCTGTAATAAAAAACGTTTTCTTGTTCTGTTACTAGAGTCATCGCGGTTTCTAAATCTAATTTTATTGGATAGCCTTTTTAGATAGGTGTCTAAAGCCACTTCGTCATATACCTTTGTTTTTTTTGTCGAGTCACTGAATCTTCTTCCTCCAATTTTAATTTATTTAGTGTAAGGCTCCTTACGGCTTCAGTTCTCATACCAAATTGATATGGGGATTCATCTCGATTAAGTTGTACACTAAGAAGGTCTCTAACTAGACATTTAATGTTACGTTGGTTTCCAAAATACGCAATTAAAAATCATTTGTGACTGTTCCACTTAATAAAAGCTTCCCTACTGGCAGGTAGTGTTAGTGCTCGTCACGATAGTTTGCTAAATATTAAGTGTAATAACCAATCGATCTGTGCATTGTTATTTTCTTGATAAAACGTGGTTAAGAATGTTTCGCACGCGGAAATAAAAATTCTGAGAGTCACTTGAATCCCGTCGTATATCGATATTGATTCCAAATATTGCATTGACTTGTTGAAAATCATTTCGTTGGCTTGTTAATAATAACAATAATAGAAATAATACAAATTGTAAAAATAAAAATAATAAGAAAATTTTCAGTTTTGCACTTAAGATTGGAAGCAATTAACAATTAACAAATTTTATGTACACTTAAAATAATATTTATATCACAGAACAAAATAATAATAATTCAATTGTATAAATCAAACGCTAGTTTTTCTTTATTTAAATCACTTGAGCTTTTGATACTCACATGAGAAGTTTCATCATGCTTTATTTTCTACGTTGGAAACTCAGACGATGTTTGTTCTGTCTCTCTGTAACTGGAGAATTGATGCCTGTATTGTGAATGTGCAAAGTGCGTTTTCGTATGAAGAGTGGAAATAATACAATTAACAAATACTGTACTTTATTTGTTTATTAATTCACAAAAGTGAACGTTTGTACTCAATAGAGACGTAGTGTTACAGCTTCAGTTATTCGTACACTTCTACACATGTTACATCTCCCGTCCGTTTCTCACGACTCCACTTGTTAATATACACTTTTACAGGTCCCTGGTGTCCTTAAGATACATAAATATTCTTTAATCTATTATTGTAACCATTAACCAGTTTAGTTGGGTTTACAAGTTACAATTATCATTTATCTTGTATCGTATATCGCTCTGAAGGGTCAAACCTCAATCGGTCATTTCTTTTATTCCTTTTACTTACTCTACCAGTTTAAAAAGGTACTTAAATTTAAATTTATGTTTACTTTTGCCTTAACATCAATCATAGTGTATTACACAGCGTCTATGGCGCAACTTTCACAATATACATATTTATTACTTATCACAAACTAAACGGTCATAAACTAAAGGTTAACACTTTTCTTTTCTCATTTGTCTTTACAAAATACAAGTTCCTTATGAAATAAGTAGTCGTATATCCTATTCTTAATGCCACTTATTGAAATATTATAACTCGCACCAATCATGAAAGTTTCGTGAAATCTTGCCCGACGGAAGATATAAACTGAAGGCAACGTATTTTCCGATGCATTGACAATTGTTATAGTGATTACAAGATTTCCAAGCTGTCTTGAATCAGTTTATCCAACCTGTTTTACTCTGCTTTTTGCAATTATATGTTGGTACTTGAACAACTGTCGTCACCCCGATGTCATCGAGATTAAAAATTTTATTTACTGTAAATGAATATTTTTGAACAGTTCGGCTACAGCTTCTACACAACTCCATTACATTAATTTTATTAAAGTTAGTTTCTCTAGAAATGCTTGTATTTTCAGGTTTACGCAGTTCTTCTTTTCTGCTACAAGAAAGTTTCTATTTTATTTCTAAGCTATTTCATATTATAAAGTCTGCAATAACTTATACATCAACCCGTAGTTCATTCGAGAGCATTTCAAAACGTACTTAAGCAGGAGTTTTTTATGCTCATTGCTAAATACTTGGCTAAATGCAGGCTTCGTCGCTTCCTCGAAAAAGTCTCGCTATGATCTGTTGATGCATCACTATCGTCCACTGTGTTTAAGCGGTATGAAAGAGCCGTATAAGTTATTCTGCTGTCTTTCTAAATGAGAGTTATTTTTCTTGACACACTGCATTGTCATTTGCATATCACCTTGGTTAAATTCCGGTGTAGTGCGCTTTTTGTTCTAATTTTGCAGCATTTTAAACGTCTGAAACCAATAATACCCTTTACCTATTCGTTTTTATATACTGTGTGTCCCAAAAAGTTTTATACAAATGGAGAAAAAGCTTATCTTACATTTCACAAAAAAAATTCTTGATAAAAAGCTGTGCGTAACTTGTAGATCCATAATTAAGCACAAAATTTTTAAAACATGGCTGGAATAAATAACAATAAATAATGCCCATGTCTCAGATGAAATTTTTTCTGCTTTAGATAATAATATTATAGGATTTTTCCAAAGCATTCGATACGCTCAATTATGAGATTCTTTTAGCTATTTTACATTATATCGGGTTTAATCAACAGTCTGTATCATTAATCAGTACATACTTACAGGGCAGATTACAAATCGTATGTGCTAATGACGTATTCTCTAATAAGTTACAAGTAGCATCAGACGTTCCACAAGGGTCCGTTCTCGGCCCTTTACTTTATTGTGTTTATACCTTAAATCTTGTTACTAAGTTAAGTCACTGTTAGTACCAGCAATATGCTGGGGATACTCAATTAATATACACATGCGATAAATCTGATTTACACCAAATTAATGCAATAATAAATGTAGAACTAAATGAGATTGTAGAATATGCAGCCGAGCACTTTCTAAAAGTAAATCTAATTAAATCAAAAGATATGTTCGTGGAGTCACATATCAATAGGCAGGAGATGGAACTCCATGTAAATGTTAATATTGGTAGCACATCATTAGAAGCTGCAGAACGTTTTTGTAATTTAGGCATACTTTTCGATGTCACTATGAGATTTCAACATCACGTACAAAATTGTTTGCAAAAAGTTACGTAAACCTACGATATATTTACAGTATCAGCTAATTTCTCGGTATCAGAAGCAAGTTCATCTTATGTAATTCTGTTGTGCTGTCTCACTTCAATCATTGTTGTGCGATCTATACTCCATGATTAAGAACGGAATACAGCCGGAGAAATGCAGGTTACACAGAATTCTTGTATGAAACTTATTTATGGCATTAAAAGACATCAGCACATTCAATATAAACGAAAAGAACTTGGTTGGTTAAATATGAAAAATAGAGGTACACTGCATACTCTATGCTTAATTCATAAATTGCAGCTGTACAAAACGCCACCTTACTTGTACGAAAAAATCACCTACCGCACTGAAGTCCATAATATTAATATTTGAAGAAGAGATCATATCTCTACTCCTACACATCACTTGGAACTTTATAAACGATCTTTCTCCTATAAAGTAGCTATTCTTTATAACTCCATCCCTTCGGACTAAAAATCTCAACTTACCCCGTTTTAAAATTGAAATGTTCAAGTGTTTGTTTTCTGCAAAATAATAATTTCTTTTAATTATATCTTTTTCAACACTTTATCTTTCAATAGTTTTCTATATTCTAATTCTCTTTTTCTAATTCTAACTTTCATTATTTGCCTCAGTTTTTGATAGTTATAGTGATGCCTACTAGTCAATTCATGTAATTGTATTTTTATATATTGAGTTAAGTGGAAGAGCCGATCTAGATATAATATATTATATCTACATCTGAACTTCGCCCTTTGAACTATGCATGTGTTCTTTTTTTTGGGATTTTATATCTCTATATATTTAATTTCTTTTATGTATTGTTTTGCTTAGTTCAAATAAAAACGAATAATATTAATAATAACAATAATAATAATAATCTTACCAATTGAAAACCACATAAAATGTGCATATTCAAGGCAGGCTCAAACCAAGAAACATAAATAGTTTGAAAATTGCATTTCCCTTAGTTGAAAGACATAAAATCAGACACATGAAATGTTATATATTTTAAATATAAAACCAGGCATCCACTTCGCTGCAATGGTAAGGAGTAGTGGTTGATTACGTACAAGGGGGAGCTGGATCTTGTTGCCAAACTGAGTTTTAAGCTCTTCCCATAAAATTACACCAGTGAAGCTATCTATTCAAACGTACCCCCGTTGAAAAGTAACCCCCTCGCCCCTAATCCTTCGCACTTTTAATTGTTCAAAACCTATTCGCCACACGAAGTAGGCAATTTTTATTCAGAAATTTATTAATTGTTAGTAATTATTCTCGGGAAATCTGGATACTGATGACAATTAAGTCAAGCAAACTATATGTACTTAGTTGTGATTAGTCTAATTTGCTTAAAAGTACTTGAAAAATTAATTAGGATATATTTCGCAGGTTAATTTTTTTTTAATGATTAAAATGTCACAATTTTGAATAAATTTATAACTGAAACAATTGTAATATTACTCTTTGGTTAAAGTAATATACAAACAATTGGAAATTACTGAAAGCGCAATCTGACTACTGGTGGTACTTAAAAATTTATTAATAATTGGCGGGAATTAGCTACTACCAGCTGTAATGAGATATTTCTCTTGTGTTCTCGGAAAGTATGTTGTCTAAGCATTAAAAATTTCCCAAAAACATAGGAATTTTATGTTTTTATGAAAACATTTCTTAATAAAACCCTTATATTCTACAGTTATTATCAGTTGTTAACGAAAAAAAAGTTTTAGGTAGTACGCCTCCGTATAATGTGATATCTTCCACAAGAAAAGCTTTATCTACTCTTATATCAAAAGTCGCAACGGCCTTGCTGTATCGTCTCGAATTGATAAAGCAAAAATTATACTTTACAGCCTTGTGGTTGAACAACTTCGATTTTTGATTGGAAACTGTAAACTATATTCAATGTTTTACGTTTGTCATAAAATACCAAAGATATTTTTTGCAAACCAGACAAATGTTTGTCTAGCGACATTTCTGGGCTTCCATCGTGTGGACTGTTTTCACATTAATACAAATATACTCGACCAGCACTGTGTATTTAATATAGTCCTGAATTATTTAGTCGCCCCTTTGCGAGTTGTACATTAAGTAGTGTAAGGTTTTCTGGATTATAATACGATATTAAAATCAGGTACATTTATATGCAAGTAAATAGTTGACTATGCTGTCAAATGAAACCAACGTCGAGTAGAAAAGCTTATGGCCTATCCCAGATAATGAATTTTACGTTTTCAAACAACACAGTATGGAGTAACTGGATTGTAGTATTAAGTGGTAAAAATTAATCTCGCTACAGGACGTGCCTCTATAAGCTCGTTTGAAAAGCGCTTTCACTTCGGCATGTCATATTAAAACTGTTTGTTTTTGCTCCTAGTAAATTCGATGGGATTCTCATATAGACTGCCCTCGCACATATAGTATTGGTCGAGGGTTGTATATGTACTTATTGATATTTCAAATGCCTATTATTAGAAACTTGTACATTGTAATTCACAATAATTTTGATCGCTTCCTTGCAATTCATCTTTTTATGCATTATTTCGTATCTACAAAATCGGACTTTTAAAGTTACGAGAATTATGTCTAGCTAATACGGTATTATTCCACAATTAAACGTAACACGCTTCTAATTCTGTATAATATAGTTTCATTTGATAAAGGTATTTCGCTAGATGGAACTTCATTCTATTAATACATGACGAATATCATCAACGTTCCTATATTGCCAGAGTAGTGAGGTAGGGCCGGTCCTACTTCAAAACGCGACAGACGTATTTTCCATGTGTAGAATACGGCTGAATCGTTTTGAATTAGGATCGGCCCTATATGATTTCAATGTAAAATAGTCGTGAAAACATTTCAATGTAAAATAGTTGTGAAAACATGAATTCTTCTATACTTTCAATGTAAAATGCTTGTGGGCACGTTTTGAATTAGGATCGGCTTTATATTACTTTCAATGAAACACACACGTATGTTGAAAAGTGCAGAGAAGAATGTGTGTAGCTGTTTTGAATTCGGTTTTCTATCGAGAAGTTAGACGTGCACCGTTTTGAATTAGGATCGGCGTTATATACTTTTAATGTAAAATGTGAAAACCTGAATTCTTTTCAAATGTAAAATACTTGTGGGCACGTTTTGAATTAGGATCGGCTTTATATTACTTTCAATGTAACACACGTATGTTGAAAATGTAAGTGCAGAGAAAATGTGTGTAGCTGTTTTGAATTTGGTTTTCTAGTTAGAAGTTATAAAGTATGACAGATGCAAAAAATATCGCATTCAAGTCAATTGTGTTTAACACGTGCACCGTTTTGAATTAGGATCGGCGTTATATACTTTTAATGTAAAATGTGAAAACCTGAATTCTTTTCAAATGTAAAATACTTGTAGGCACGTTTTGAATTAGGATCGGCTTTATATTACTTTCAATGGAACACACGTATATTGAAAAATGTAAGTGCAGAGAAAATGTGTAGATGTTTTGAATTTGGTTTTCTAGCTAGAAGTTATAAAGTATGACAGATGCAAAATATTGCATTCAAGTCAATTGTGTTTAATTAAAGTGGATTCTGATTTATGTTTAGAGGCTGCAAATACACACATGGACCGGTTTCAATTCAAAATGTGTTCACTCTTGTGATAGGTTGAAAAGTGGGTTGGCAAAGTACGCAGATGGTGGTAATCTGCTATATAAGGAGATTGCTCCTGATATTAATTTAATTAGTCGAAGTTTACTGCATATATTCACATACAAACATGTATATAATTGATATTCAGGGATTTAAATACAAGAAAAACGAGTTTGTGTGTAAAGAAATTGCGGTTTTGGACTTGTTGAAAGGTGTTGTTTGGCATCAAATTTTTAAACTGCCAATGCAGTCCAGTTGTTTGAGCCAAGATCATATAAAACATAACGACTGGGTGACAAAGAATATTCATGGTCTTTCTTGGGATGAATCTTCAACGGCTGGAATGGGTTTATCATATATAGCGCTTTATTTGAAGCAAATTATCCTACCCGGTGAAGAAATATTTGTGAAGGGTCTAGAAAAGAAGAAATTGATTGAAACCTATCTAATGCAAAACGTTGTAACTGATATGCTTGCACTAGGTTGTCCTAAGATATCGGAGTTAAAAATCAACAACCGTTTAAAATATAACATACATTGTTGTAGACACAGCAATAATAATCTGCAATGTGCAAAACAAAATACCTTTTTATTAAAAGAATGGCTTGATAATAATAAAAACAATAGAAAGATTGTGTCTGTATTATTTATTTTAATATAATTTTACAATGTTAGCCGAAGCAAATTATCCGACTCGGTGAAGAAGTATGTGTGAAGGGTATAGAAAAGAAGAAATGGATGGAAACCTATCTATTGCAAAACAAAATACTTTGTTATTAAAAGAATGGTTTGATAATAATAAAACAAATAGAAAAGATTGTGTATGTATTATTATTGTAGTCAGTAAGAAATCTTTAATGCTGATGTCTGCAGAAAAACAATTAAACTCAGACAGCACGAATGGGACTCTCAACCCTGAAAGCAATTATAATTGATCAACGCAATAGCTCTTTACTGGTTTTACAACATTTAACAAATTGTACAGATATATCGAAAAATTTGCCAAAGACAGACAAACAGATAGGCAGACTGACTGCACCAATTTTCTCATTCTCGCTTTTAAAGAATAACAAGCCGTAGTTATTTAAATCGCGAACTCAGTTTATCTACAAGAACTATATAAACGTGGAAATTTATGAAATGCTCCAACTTAAAAAAATACACTATCATTATTCTTTCCTGTCAATTTTAACAAAAGTTTTATTTTTTTATTTGTTCTATAGAACACAACTACAACTTGACAATAAAGATTGAGCGATTATCACACACATATCTTGAGTATATATAAAGATATTAAACAATAAGAACAGCAGAAAATTCAACTCATGTCAGACAGCTTTTTCTTGTCAACGATAGTCTAGTCTAATGCTTTTCAGCATTTGCATTTTCATATTTACGTACTGAAGGCAACTCTGCAATTTTAGATCACATGCATTTCTAATTTCAATTACAAAAAAAAATATGAAAGCATCTATTTGAAATGCATTTCTAACTTTAATCGCAAAAAAAATGAGAGCATCTATTCGAAATATGCACTCAGATTAAAAGTCAAAATTGCTTTACACCGTTCTGTAAACTGAGATTACGTAGTTATTAAATCGGGAGTAATGTGAAATGAAACACACAATGTATGTTTCTTTATTGTAATCTATAAAATACATATATATATATATATATATAATGTTATGTACTCTAGAATAAACATACTATAATTCACTTAAGTTTCCCAAATATAAAAGAACAGTTCTAACTCACTCCAACACTGAACGGTTAAAAAATATTGCATTATCAATTCTATGAGGGCTGTCTTCTTCATCTTTGACGCGCGGTCGTTTTTGGTTGTTCTTCTTCGTGTTAACTAAAAAAGATTCAAATGAATATTATATATCAAGTAAATGCATTAAGAAAATTAAATCTATATATTAAGCTAACGAAATACATACTCTGTATTGGAGTCATTAGATCGTACGTTGCAATTGGTGGATCTGCTCACGGCGTCAACGATTTTTCACCAGTACTTAATTTGGATTGACTATAAACTACTCAATAATTTTAGCCCAATCACTATCATTATTCTTTCCTGACAAGGGCAATTTTTAAAAAAAAGGTTTTCATTTTGATATGTTTTATAGAACACACAACTACAACTTGATAATAAAGATTGAACGATTATCACACACACATATCTTGAGTATATAAGGATATTAAACAACAAGAACAGCAGAAAATTCAACTCATGTAAGCAAGAATTTAATGCTAAGGTATTGTCTAGATAGCAATTATAGAAAATATGAAATCTATAGAAAATTTAATAAAGCCAGTCATGTATAACTTTTTTTAATGCTAACATCAACAGAATAATAAATAAATTAGTCGGCATTAATGGAAGACCGGCCTGGCTTCGAAACTGTGCACGCGTATATACCATATTTTAAAATTAAAGTTGTCAATTGCAAATCAAAAAAATTAAATTTTATCTAGAAATCATTTTAAAATATTTACTGAAAGAACTTGACTTTTATACATTTTTTTAATCGATATCATAGACTTTTTTCTATACTGTTGATAAAAAATCTACGTGAAGTATTTATATTAAATAATAAACTGACCTGTTAGAAAAAATTAAAAATTTGCATCGTTTTCTGAAAAAAATTGCGTACTTTTTCAGTACAACTGAAAGAACTTGAGTTTATACATTTTTTTAATCGATATCAGACTGTACAGAAACAGTAATGTTTAATTATATCAATCAAAAACATGATGTGTTTACACAATTAAACAAAACAAAAATTGTTCTTAATACAAGTGATGATAAAAGAATTCTTAGTACCTCAACCACTGATACATACGACCAGCGAGTACTGCGTTAAAATTGTTTTCGTTGCAAAAGTAACATCAATTCCGTCAATATTACTGTATTAGTCGATTAAGGCATGTGTTAATTTTTACAACGTTTCTTTTATTCGCTTAGGGCAATGCAGAGAAAGAAGTTAGAATTGAACCAATTTTTATAATAAAATAAACCTTGATACAAAAATCACATTCAGTTTTACTGAAAAGTTACAATTTACATGCATATAGGTAATTTGTGTGAAATTCTTTAAAACCATGAGTGTGTAAAATTATTAAACAAAGACGGTTTAATCTGAGACATTTTTTTTCAAAATTTGCTTTGTTTTTATTTAAAATATTTCATATGTAATCATAATAAAAAATTGCGCTGTAATTATAATGTATATTCTGTACACATCATATATCAAAGGTCGTATAAAACGCAACTGAATGAAAAAAAATGATGTTGTATGCTAAATTCCTTTTGTAGTGGTTTTGTATGTAAATATTGGAAATGCGGCATTAGCGAATTGTTTGTCATAGATATGTACTGAAAGCAACTCTGCAATTTTAGATAGCATGCACGATTCAAGCTTGAAAATCGCCTTGAATAAAAACGTAAATATAGGAGATTTTTTAAACAATTTGCATCCAAAGCAATTTGCTCATCAAACTCATGCGTTTTGTTTGTTTAACTAAAATTTAGGGAAAAATCGTCAATATTACTGTATTAGTCGATAAAGGCATGAGTTAATTTTTACTATGGAGACTTAAATTCCAAACATACTACGTAGAATTAGCGGTAATCTAAACGAAATAAATCTAATTTAGGGTTTTATTATGTGCATTCATTGCAATTTCTTTTCATACAATGAAACTAATTCATTATTTTCTGCTGAGGTATAATTATATTCGCTTACATACTGTTTTGTTCATTAGAATAGCTTACAGAGCTGAATTTTTTCAGAAAAACGATGCAAACATTTTTAATCGGTATCAGACTGTACAGAAACGGCAATGTTTAATTATATAAGACAAACATGATGTGTTTACTATTAAACAAAACAAAATTGTTCTTAATCAAAGTGATGATAAAAGAATTCTTAGTACCTCAACCACTGATACTATCTATTACCTATTTTGTAGTATTGATTACAACAAATACATACGACAACGAGTACTGCGTTAAAATTGTTTTCGTTGCAGAAAGTAACATCAATACCCGTCAATATTACTGTATTAGTCGATTAAGGCCCGAAATAATGAATTACATTCATTGTCTGAAAAATAAATTGCAAAAAGGCGCTGCATATATAGGGATATAGTAATTTGTGCGAATCATGCTGAATTTTTGTAGTAAACGCTAGATGATTATGTATGTTCCATTGAAAGTAATATAAAGCCGATCCTAATTCAGGTTTTCACATTTTTCATATGTATCCATAAAAATAGCGCTGTAATGATTGTGTGTATTTTTTCTGTATACACATCATAAAATCAAAGGTCATATAAAACATTTTTCATAGTAAACGTAACTGAATGAAAAATGATGTTGTATGCGAATTCCTTTACAGCTGTTTTGCACAAAGTCGCCTTCAGTTTGTAAATACTGGAAATGCTTGCTTAGCGAATTGTTTGTCATAGTTACGTACTGAATGCAAACTCTGCTTGAAAATCATCTTGAATAAAAACGTAAATAAAGGAGATTTTTAACAATTGCATTCAAAGCAATTCGCTATGCAATTATTTTGATTTGATGCTATTTCTTTTTACAGTTGTTTTGCTTACGTGTTTTCCGTAAACTCAGATGAATGAACCTTTTGAAATTGTTTTGCTTACGTCAGATGACATTTGGTATAAATATTAAATAGAGAAATACGTATATTGAGTAGTGTATTTTGATTTTCTATAGAATCATGAATGCTTAAACCGTATCCGAGATTAGTGCAGCAATTATGAGATTAACTGTAAAATGCGCCTCAACCACTGATACTATCTATTGCCTATTTTGTAGTATTGATTACAACAAATACATACGACAACGAGTACTGTGTTAAAATTGTTTTCGTTGCAGAAAGTAACATCAATACCCTGAAAAAATCGTCAATATTACTGTATTAGTCGATTAAGGCATGAGTTAATTTTACTACGTTTCTTTTTATTCGCTTAGGGCAATGCAGAGAAGAAGTTTGAATTGCAATGCAGAGAGAAGAAGTTTGAATTGGCAACATTTTTATAATAAAATAAACCTTGATACAAAATCACATTTCAGTTTTACTGAAAAGTAGATCGGATGAGATTTCTAACTAAACGGTGTTATAATATTTTTATATATCTGTGTGAATAAGAAACAGCAATGTTTAATTATATAAGACAAACATGATGTGTTTACTATTAAACAAAACAAAATTGTTCTTAATCCAAGTGATTATAAAAGAATTCTTAGTACCTCAACCACTGATACTATCTATTTGCCTATTTTGTAGTATTGATTACAACACAAATACATACGACAACGAGTACTGTGTTAAAAATTGTTTTTCGTTGCAGAAAGTAACATCAATACCCGTCAATATTACTGTATTAGTCGATTAAGGCCAGAAATAATGAATTACATTCATTGTCGGAAAAATAAATTGCAAAAAGGCGCTGCATATATAGGGATATAGTAATTTGTGCGAATCATGCTGAATTTTTTGTAGTAAACGCTAAGGTTAGCTAAATTACTTTATATATAAATATGTTCTAATGTAAGCAAAATAGCTATGAAATTAAACATTTGCAATTTTCCAGAAAAAAAGCAAAATTCGAAATATTGCATTAACAAAGCACGTTCATCAGCAGAAAACTTAATACTGAATTTTAATTTCCAAAAACAACAATCTCACATCATTTGTTTTTCATTCAGCTGCGTTAAGAAAAAAATTTGCTTTGCTCGCTTCAATTAAATTAATTCCTAAAGATTTGAGTATCCCAGAAAAAATATGCATCAAACTCATGCGTTTTGTTTGTTTAACTAAAATTTAGGGAAAAATCGTCAATATTACTGTATTAGTCGATTAAGGCATGAGTTAATTTTTTACTACGTTTCTTTTTATTTGCTTAGGACAATGTGAATGTGATTTTGTATTAAGGTTAGCTAAATTACTTTATATATAAATATGTTCTGATGTAAGCAAAATAGCTATGAAATTAAACATTTGCAATTTTCCGGAAAAAAAGCAAAATTCGAAATCTTGCATTAACAAAGCACGTTCATCAGCAGAAAAATTAATACTGAATTTTAATTTCCAAAACAACAATCTCACATCATTTGTTTTTCATTCAGCTGCGTTAAGGAAAAATTTGCTTTGCTCGCTTCAATTAAAAATTCCTAAAGATTTGAGTATCCCAGAAAAAATCTAAATCAGTGAGACAAACCGCTCTTTTGGCGCTTTGTGAGTTTATTCACACAGATATATAAAATATTATAACACCGTTTAGTTAGAAATCTCATCCGATCTACTTTTCAGTAAAACTGAAATGTGATTTTTATCAAGGTTTATTTTATTATAAAAACTAAATCACTCATTTTTTAGATTTCTTTGATACCTCTTAAAGCAAATGGGATTACATCAATTTTATAAACAACCATATAATTTGCATTACTTGCAGTTAACGCAGAATTTTTTATCTATTGCATAAATTAAAGTACTTGAATACCAAAAGTCATTCACACATACAAGCGGTTTATTGTTTCAAGGAAGGTATAGTCTATTAAACATCCTATGTTATACATTCCTTGATAGTTGCAAGACATTCTTTTTCTATTACATACGACAAGCGGTTTTTCTTTGTCGAGGAATGTTTTGATTTATGCATTTATTTGCTTTCCATAGCTATGTACAGCCAACGTTATGTAATTAGATAAATGAATGCATTTCTAATTTCAATTACAAGAAAAATTAGAGCATCTTGGATTTTTTTATAAGTTCTGAATCAAATTTTTTAAAAATAACGTAAATCCTGCAATATAAAATAAAGTAATATATGAAAGTTTAAACTGAACCTTTCTTGTTTCATGTAATCTTGTAAATGTAATATGCAACGCATGACATTTTCCATAAAAAACGTTAAAGCAATTCATTTATACATCAGGTTAAAGATTAATTATAGCATGTAAACTAACTCATGATGTAGCTTTAAAATAATTTTTTATGAATCGTTAGTGCTTATAATAGCTGATCTTATTTAGAAAAAGTACAAAACATTAGTTGTGCTGAAAAAAGTAAATATTTCGAATGATTTCTAGGTAAATTTAATTTTTGTGGTTTTTTGCAATTGACAACTTTATTGACTGTTTATACAAAAAAAAATATCAATGTGAAATATTTACTTTTCAGTAAAACTGAATGTAATTTTGTATCAAGGTTTATTTTACTATAAAAAATGTTGCCAATTTAAACTTTTCTGCGTTGCCCTAAACGAATAAAAAGAAACGAAGTAAAAAATTAACTCATGCCTTAATTGAATAATACAGTAATATTGACAGGTATTGATGTTCTGCAACGAAAACCTACTTTTCAGTAAAACTGAAATGTGATTTTG
This sequence comes from Platerodrilus igneus, assembly GCA_036346225.1. Taxonomy (NCBI): domain Eukaryota; kingdom Metazoa; phylum Arthropoda; class Insecta; order Coleoptera; family Lycidae; genus Platerodrilus; species Platerodrilus igneus. Next base: position 3,487,960 of record JARFIW010001130.1, read on the forward strand.
TATCAAGGTTTATTTTATTATAAAAATGTTTCCAAGTCAAACTTCTCTCTCTGCATTGCCCTAAGCGAATAAAAGAAACGTAGTAAAAATTAACACATGCCTTAATCGACTAATACAGTAATATTGATGATTTTTCCCTAAATTTTAGTTAAACAAACAAAACGCATGAGTTTGATGCAGATTTTTCTGGGATACTCAAATCTTTAGGAATTTTTTAATAGAAGCGAGCAAAGCAAATTTTTTCCTTAACGCAGCTGAATGAAAACAAATGATGTGAGATTGTTGTTTTGGAAATTAAAATTCAGTATTAAGTTTTCTGCTGATGAACGTGCTTTGTTAATGCAAGACTTCGAATTTTGCTTTTTTCTGGAAAATTGCAAATGTTTAATTTCATAGCTATTTTGCTTACATCAGAACATATTTATATATAAAGTAATTTAGCTAACCTTAATACAAAATCACATTCACATTGTCCTAAGCGAATAAAAGAAACGTAGTAAAAATTAACTCATGCCTTAATCGACTAATACAGTAATATTGACGATTTTTCCTAAATTTTAGTTAAACAAACAAAACGCATGAGTTTGATGCAGATTTTTCTGGGATACTCAAATCTTTAGGAATTTTTAATTGAAGCGAGCAAAGCAAGTTTTTCCTTAACGCAGCTGAATGAAAAACAAATGATGTGAGATTGTTGTTTTGGAAATTAAAATTCAGTATTAAGTTTTCTGCTGATGAACGTGCTTTGTTAATGCAAGATTTCGAATTTTGCTTTTTTTCCGGAAAATTGCAAATGTTTAATTTCATAGCTATTTTGCTTACATCAGAACATATTTATATATAAAGTAATTTAGCTAACCTTAGCGTTTACTACAAAAATTCAGCATGATTCGCACAAATTACTATATCCCTACATATGCAGCGCCTTTTGCAATTTATTTTCAGACAATGAATGTAATTCATTATTTCTGGCCTTAATCGACTAATACAGTAATATTGACGGGTATTGATGTTACTTTCTGCAACGAAAAACAATTTTTAACACAGTACTCGTTGTCGTATGTATTTGTGTTGTAATCAATACTACAAAATAGGCAATAGATAGTATCAGTGGTTGAGGTACTAAGAATTCTTTTATAATCACTTGGATTAAGAACAATTTTGTTTTGTTTAATAGTAAACACATCATGTTTGTCTTATATAATTAAACATTGCTGTTTCTTATTCACACAGATATATAAAAATATTATAACACCGTTTAGTTAGAAATCTCATCCGATCTACTTTTCAGTAAAACTAAAATGTGATTTTGTATCAAGGTTTATTTTATTATAAAAAATGTTGCCAATTCAAACTTCTTCTCTCTGCATTGCAATTCAAACTTCTTCTCTCTGCATTGCCCTAAGCGAATAAAAAGAAACGTAGTAAAATTAACTCATGCCTTAATCGACTAATACAGTAATATTGACGATTTTTCAGGGTATTGATGTCACTTTCTGCAACGAAAAACAATTTTTAACACAGTACTCGTTGTCGTATGTATTTGTTGTAATCAATACTACAAAATAGGCAATAGATAGTATCAGTGGTTGAGGCGCATTTTACAGTTAATCTCAAAATTGCTGCACTAATCTCGGATACGGTTTCAGCATTCATGACTCTATAGAAAATCAAAATACACTACTCAATATACGTATTTCTCTATTTAATATTTATACCAAATATCATCTGACGTAAGCAAAACAATTTCAAAAAGTTCATTCATCTGAGTTTACGGAAAACACGTAAGCAAAACAACTGTAAAAAGAAATAGCATCAAATCAAAATAATTGCATAGCGAATTGCTTTGAATGCAATTGTTAAAAATCTCCTTTATTTACGTTTTTATTCAAGATGATTTTCAAGCAGAGTTTGCATTCAGTACGTAACTATGACAAACAATTCGCTAAGCAAGCATTTCCAGTATTTACAAACTGAAGGCGATTTTGTGCAAAACAGCTGTAAAGGAATTCGCATACAACATCATTTTTCATTCAGTTACGTTTACTATGAAAAATGTTTTATATGACCTTTGATTTTATGATGTGTATACAGAAAAAATACACACAATCATTACAGCGCTATTTTTTATGGATACATATGAAAAATGTGAAAACCTGAATTAGGATCGGCTTTATATTACTTTCAATGGAACATACATAATCATCTAGCGTTTACTACAAAAATTCAGCATGATTCGCACAAATTACTATATCCCTATATATGCAGCGCCTTTTGCAATTTATTTTCAGACAATGAATGTAATTCATTATTTCGGGCCTTAATCGACTAATACAGTAATATTGACGGGTATTGATGTTACTTTCTGCAACGAAAACAATTTTAACGCAGTACTCGTTGTCGTATGTATTTGTTGTAATCAATACTACAAAATAGGTAATAGATAGTATCAGTGGTTGAGGTACTAAGAATTCTTTTATCATCACTTTGATTAAGAACAATTTTGTTTTGTTTAATAGTAAACACATCATGTTTGTCTTATATAATTAAACATTGCCGTTTCTGTACAGTCTGATACCGATTAAAAATGTTTGCATCGTTTTTCTGAAAAAATTCAGCTCTGTAAGCTATTCTAATGAACAAAACAGTATGTAAGCGAATATAATTATACCTCAGCAGAAAATAATGAATTAGTTTCATTGTATGAAAAAGAAATTGCAATGAATGCACATAATAAAACCCTAAATTAGATTTATTTCGTTTAGATTACCGCTAATTCTACGTAGTATGTTTGGAATTTAAGTCTCCATAGTAAAAATTAACTCATGCCTTTATCGACTAATACAGTAATATTGACGATTTTTCCTAAATTTTAGTTAAACAAACAAAACGCATGAGTTTGATGAGCAAATTGCTTTGGATGCAAATTGTTTAAAAAATCTCCTATATTTACGTTTTTATTCAAGGCGATTTTCAAGCTTGAATCGTGCATGCTATCTAAAATTGCAGAGTTGCTTTCAGTACATATCTATGACAAACAATTCGCTAATGCTGCATTTCCAATATTTACATACAAAAACCACTACAAAAGGAATTTAGCATACAACATCATTTTTTTTTCATTCAGTTGCGTTTTTATACGACCTTTGATATATGATGTGTACAGAATATACATTATAATTACAGCGCAATTTTTTTATTATGATTACATATGAAATATTTTAAATAAAAACAAAGCAAATTTTGAAAAAAAAATGTCTCAGATTAAACCGTCTTTGTTTAATAATTTTTACACACTCATGGTTTTAAAGAATTTCACACAAATTACCTATATGCATGTAAATTGTAACTTTTCAGTAAAACTGAATGTGATTTTTTGTATCAAGGTTTATTTTTATTATAAAAATTGGTTCAATTCTAACTTCTTTCTCTGCATTGCCCTAAGCGAATAAAAGAAACGTTGTAAAAATTAACTCATGCCTTAATCGACTAATACAGTAATACTGACAGGAATTGATGTTACTTTTGCAACGAAAACAATTTTAACGCAGTACTCGCTGGTCGTATGTATCAGTGGTTGAGGTACTAAGAATTCTTTTATCATCACTTGTATTAAGAACAATTTTGTTTTGTTTAATTGTGTAAACACATCATGTTTTGATTGATATAATTAAACATTACTGTTTCTGTACAGTCTGATATCGATTAAAAAATGTATAAACTCAAGTTCTTTCAGTTGTACTGAAAAAGTACGCAATTTTTTTTCAGAAAACGATGCAAATTTTAATTTTTTCTAACAGGTCAGTTTATTATTTAATATAAATACTTCACGTAGATTTTTTATCAACAGTATAGAAAAAAGTCTATGATATCGATTAAAAAAATGTATAAAAGTTAAGTTCTTTCAGTAAATATTTTAAAATGATTTCTAGATAAAATTTAATTTTTTTGATTTGCAATTGACAACTTTAATTTTAAAATATGGTATATACACGTGCACAGTTTCGAAGCCAGGCCGGTCTTCCATTAATGCTGACTAATTTATTTATTATTCTGTTGATGTTAGCATTAAAAAAATTTATACATGACTGGCTTTATTAAATTTTCTATAGATTTCATATTTTTCTATAATTGCTATCTAGACAATACCTTAGCATTAAATTCTTGCTTACATGAGTTGAATTTTCTGCTGTTCTTGTTGTTTAATATCCTTATATACTCAAGATATGTGTGTGTGATAATCGTTCAATCTTTATTATCAAGTTGTAGTTGTGTGTTCTATAAAACATATCAAAAATGAAAACCTTTTTTTTAAAAATTGCCCTTGTCAGGAAAGAATAATGATAGTGATTGGGCTAAAATTATTGAGTAGTTTATAGTCAATCCAAATTAAGTACTGGTGAAAAATCGTTGACGCCGTGAGCAGATCCACCAATTGCAACGTACGATCTAATGACTCCAATACAGAGTATGTATTTCGTTAGCTTAATATATAGATTTAATTTTCTTAATGCATTTACTTGATATATAATATTCATTTGAATCTTTTTAGTTAACACGAAGAAGAACAACCAGAAAACGACCGCGCGTCAAAGATGAAGAAGACAGCCCTCATAGAATTGATAATGCAATATTTTTTTAACCGTTCAGAGTTGGAGTGAGTTAGAACTGTTCTTTTATATTTGGGAAACTTAAGTGAATTATAGTATGTTTATTCTAAAGTACATAACATTATATATATATATATATATATATATATATATATTATTTTATAGATTACAATAAAGAAACATACATTGTGTGTTTCATTTCACATTACTCCCGATTTAATAACTACGTAATCTCAGTTTACAGAACGGTGTAAAGCAATTTTGACTTTTAATCTGAGTGCATATTTCGAATAGATGCTCTCATTTTTTTGCGATTAAAGTTAGAAATGCATTTCAAATAGATGCTTTCATATTTTTTGTAATTGAAATTAGAAATGCATGTGATCTAAAATTGCAGAGTTGCCTTCAGTACGTAAATATGGAAATGCAAATGCTGAAAAAGCATTAGACTAGACTATCGTTGACAAGAAAAAGCTGTCTGACATGAGTTGAATTTTCTGCTGTTCTTATTGTTTAATATCTTTATATATACTCAAGATATGTGTGTGATAATCGCTCAATCTTTATTGTCAAGTTGTAGTTGTGTTCTATAGAACAAATAAAAAATAAAAACTTTTGTTAAAATTGACAGGAAAGAATAATGATAGTGTATTTTTTTAAGTTGGAGCATTTCATAAATTTCCACGTTTATATAGTTCTTGTAGATAAACTGAGTTCGCGATTTAAATAACTACGGCTTGTTATTCTTTAAAAGCGAGAATGAGAAAATTGGTGCAGTCAGTCTGCCTATCTGTTTGTCTGTCGTTGGCAAATTTTTCGATATATCTGTACAATTTGTTAAATGTTGTAAAACCAGTAAAGAGCTATTGCGTTGATCAATTATAATTGCTTTCAGGGTTGAGAGTCCCATTCGTGATGTCTGAGTTTAATTGTTTTTTCTGCAGACATCAGCATTAAAGATTTCTTACTGACTACAATAATAATACATACACAATCTTTTCTATTTGTTTTTATTATTATCAAACCATTCTTTTAATAACAAAGTATTTTGTTTTTGCAATAGATAGGTTTCCATCCATTTCTTCTTTTCTATACCCTTCACACATACTTCTTCACCGAGTCGGATAATTTGCTTCGGCTAACATTGTAAAATTATATTAAAATAAATAATACAGACACAATCTTTCTATTGTTTTTTATTATTATCAAGCCATTCTTTTAATAACAAGGTATTTTGTTTTGCACATTGCAGATTATTATTGCTGTGTCTACAACAATGTATGTTATATTTTAAACGGTTGTTGATTTTAACTCCGATATCTTAGGACAACCTAGTGCAAGCATATCAGTTACAACGTTTTGCATTAGATAGGTTTCAATCAATTTCTTCTTTTCTAGACCCTTCACAAATACTTCTTCACCGGGTAGGATAATTTGCTTCAAATAAAGCGCTATATATGATAAACCCATTCCAGCCGTTGAAGATTCATCCCAAGAAAGACCATGAATATTCTTTGTCACCCAGTCGTTATGTTTTATATGATCTTGGCTCAAACAACTGGACTGCATTGGCAGTTTAAAAATTTGATGCCAGACAACACCTTTCAACAAGTCCAAAACCGCAATTTCTTTACACACAAACTCGTTTTTCTTGTATTTAAATCCTGAATATCAAATATATACATGTTTGTATGTAAATATATGCAGTAAACTTCGACTAATTAAATTAATATCAGGAGCAATCTCCTTATATAGCAGATTACCACCATCTGCGTACTTTGCCAACCCACTTTTCAACCTATCACAAGAGTGAACACATTTTGAATTGAAACCGGTCCATGTGTGTGTATTTGCAGCCTCTAAACATAAATCAGAATCCACTTTAATTAAACACAATTGACTTGAATGCAATATTTTGCATCTGTCATACTTTATAACTTCTAGCTAGAAAACCAAATTCAAAACATCTACACACATTTTCTCTGCACTTACATTTTCAATATACGTGTGTTTTGAAGTATGTATGTTCCATTAAAAGTAATATAAAGCCGACGTGCCTACAAGTATTTTACATTTGAAAAGAATTCAGGTTTTCACATTTTACATTAAAAGTATATAACGCCGATCCTAATTCAAAACGGTGCACGTGTTAAACACAATTGACTTGAATGCGATATTTTTTGCATCTGTCATACTTTATAACTTCTAACTAGAAAACCAAATTCAAAACAGCTGCACACATTTTCTCTGCACTTACATTTTCAACATACGTGTGTTACATTGAAAGTAATATAAAGCCGATCCTAATTCAAAACGTGCCCACAAGTATTTTACATTTGAAAAGAATTCAGGTTTTCACATTTTACATTAAAAGTATATAACGCCGATCCTAATTCAAAACGGTGCACGTCTAACTTCTCGACAGAAAACCGAATTCAAAACAGCTACACACATTCTTCTCTGCACTTTTCAACATACGTGTGTGTTTCATTGAAAGTAATATAAAGCCGATCCTAATTCAAAACGTGCCCACAAGCATTTTACATTGAAAGTATAGAAGAATTCATGTTTTCACAACTATTTTACATTGAAATGTTTTCACGACTATTTGACATTGAAATCATATAGGGCCGGTCCTAATTCATAACGATTCAGCCGTATTCTACACATGGAAAATACGTCTGTCGCGTTTTGAAGTAGGACCGGCCCTACCTCACTACTTGCCAGATTTTTAAACCGTATAGGCTTTCTAGAATGATAAAGGGATGCTAAAAGCTCTACTAGACTAGGATCAGAATACTTTTAGTGTTTGGACAAAAATAAGGTATGAAAAAATCCAGGAATACAGACACATTTGCCCTAATTTATAAATTAAATTGTGCATTACCCCTAAACACATTTGGTTTTATACTATTTATGCCGCTTTTGGTATGAATTCGCTCAGTTTGGATGAGTCAGTTAGCTGATCAAACGATTGTGTTGATGACCAATATGCACAAAAATTCAGCACGATTGATGCAACCGAAATGACAAAATTTCAGCATTCACACTACGTGGTTTGTTAATCAAGCCTACAGCATGGATTAGTTATGAGTTGGTAATGCGGTTTCCTATTATGGACACTTTTTGGTTTGAGGGTGGTGTAGCTTCAAGGCCAATCAATTTATAACGATTATATAGTGCTTATTAGGGTTTGTATTTGCATAAAAAATATGCACCGTTTGTAGTACATATATTTTTAAGTAGTTGCTTTAACAATGTATTAACCCAGGATCATAATCCAGATGTAAATGCACTACTAAAGCAATTTCTGTCAATAAATAAAACACTAATGGTTATCGAACTTATTACGCACCCTGAATCTAGAAGGCTCAGTACATCTGCAAGTAGTTAAGGTTAATGTGCATTGTGACGTCCTGTACGGTGCTGTTCTGCAACATAAACAAAGTTTTTAAATATAATGTGCACCCACGTTCTACACCTACTTGAGAGCAGTAGCGTGCGGTGATTATTAATGTAGGGTGCACCCTTCCTTTTTACAGGTAGAAATGTATAACAGAGTCTAAACAAAACTCTGGCGGGACTAGCGTCGACCGTTTGTGGCTGCGGTAGATTGCAAAAGACTATATCTCAGGGGCTTAGAGAACAAAGTTAAATTTTACCCGGACAAGTTATAGGGATGCAATTTAGAACGTGACAAAAGAAAATACCTTTATACAACTTATATATTGACGTTTAGTTAATAACATTAATAAAAAAATTAAATATATACCGTTATTTTCTTACAATCAAATTTTCATGCGACAAAATTTTGTCTTAAACTCTACCAGATAAGATATTAGAAAATCTAAAATTATTATTATGCTTAGGCAAAATTTCAAATTAACGTTCTTAGTAAAAATAAATCATAAATACTCTTAGTTGTATTTAATATTAGTTAAGAGGATTTGAATTAAACATTTAAATTGAACATAACCTCTAAATCCACAAAAAAGGTTTCATGAAAGCTTTTCTGTTTACAACTCATAAGGTTATATAGAAAAGCAAAGATTTTATACTCGCTTGAAATGTAAATTTCTAAATTTTTATGTTTTCCTGGTTTTTCATAAAATGTCTAATAGATTTGGTGCTGATGTAAAACGCTTATATAACATTACAGGCTAATAAAGTAAGGTGTTATAAAGAAAACGCCGTAGTTTTTCCAAAAATAGAGTATAGCACATCTGAGTTTAATTTAGTTACTATAGTACTTCATGTTCCCATTTCTGCCGAAATTTAAAACGTTTATGACTATTTCCCAAGCAGCACTTCATGCAACTGGATAAACTTGAGGGTTTTCTCAGAGAAATATTTTTACCTACTAATATCTATTTACTTATAAAGTATATTGCATTCACGATTTAAAGAGATACGGCGTGTTAATATTATAGAAGCTTTAGGGTTATAGCATTATCAAAGACTTCTGTTTCAACTAAATTCTTAATAAAAATTAAAAATGCATTCTTGGCGAAGTTTAGATAATTAAAGTATGCAGTAGTTTTAGTGTCAAAGAGTGTCACAGAATATTTAGCGTATTGATACCTATGATATGAGAAACATCCGCGTCTAATCAATAGACCAATAAACAATAAACTAGACTTTAAATTAAGCAAGGCTGTGGTTAATAATTTGCAAATTACTAACCTGCTAAATGCTTAATTAGTTTGCATTTTAGCACTTAGTGTAGAAGTTTAGTATAAGGAAATAGAACTAAATACACATCCAATCTGCAGTATTACCACTATTGCGCGGATTGAAAACTGTCTGCATGCATTTCCAGACGATCCCTATTTGAAAGAAATCAAACGAAGTAATTATCATATCCTGCCCCTTGCGTTTGCAGAAATGTTTTATAAACTATCATAATAGTACGTTCTTACATGCTCATTCTGTGAACCATGAGCCCGCATAATTAAAGACGTATTAAGTAATTCATGTTCACACTCTTATCACACGTTTGTACTCATAAAATCAAAGCTTTTAGCTAAGCTCCTATTCAAAACGTAACCGAAAAGTAAGATCCAAAACTTCACTGATTAAGTTTATAAAGCTTTTCAGTTCACTATTCAAACTAAAAATTAGGCCGTAATTACAAAATCATAAGTACGTTTGGATACTAGGAGCTATTTTTCAACCCCAAATCTCAAGGTAGATCATATTACGGTGCTTGTTATACAACCTGTCCAAAATGGCCTTAACCCTGATAAACTTTCCCCGCACTACAAGAGCAAAAATTGGGATTTGTCCGTATACATATTCATTTTATAATAATGTGTATTTTCGTTTACACAAAGCCGCTCTAGGAAAAACCACATAAATGAAACCTATCTTGGTTGGGTTAAACTTGAATAAGTCTCCGGAATGATCAACTAAGTTTCTACAGCAAGCAGATAAAAGGTGCTTAGTTTAAGAAGTTACAAACCCTTCTGATAAGTTCATAACTTTAATAAAAGCAAAATGATGGTTCGTGACTTGAGTGAGTTGGAAATTTCTATCTTCGCTCAATATACTGAGATGAAACTCAGCACGCGTTCGACGCTTTAGTATACAGAGTAAAATGGAGTTCTAAGCAAACACAGTTTAGATAACGAACAAATTGCATAATTCAAATGCGAGAATAATCAGTTTGGCGGTTTTGCGAACGATTTATTTATCTAAACAGAACTTCCCTATAGTGAGTGTGAGTACGGTCATATGGCCATTACAATCATTTTGTCATAAATAAGTAACATTATAATTATCTCTTAATTAAAAGTCATTTGAATATAATTTTTTTGGAACGATAAAGTTCATGCTATAATTTTTGTTATAAATGATAGTATATCGGTGATTGTAAAAACAGCCATAGAGGTTTTCGCCCACCGCACTAAATTCTTTATCATTACCTCAAGCATGTATAGGTAGTGTGGTCGCGGATGGGTCTTTGTTTAAAAAACTTTGAAAATACTTGAAGTACCGACTATCACATAAAACACGGGCACTTCACTAAATATTTTTAATTAAATTAATATGAACTGAACTCATTAAACATTGCATTCAAAACATAGGATGCTTTTGACTATCGCTAATAAGGAATCATTTACAATCCAAGAATCGTGACCATTCCAACAAAACGAAATCGTTATTTAATTAGGTACAGGTGTATTTAATTGAAATAATCGTGAACATTGTGTGTGGATAGCATTCGATGGTGGGCAAGCCCACACTACCGCTTTCACAACGTACATCTCATGGGTTCGCAACACTCAGTCAGAGGGGTACCTGCTACACATCTTACCAACACCAACAATTAAAATAACATAACTTATAATTTTAGAGCTTTTACTACTCAAGCAGCAAAATTACATTAAACATAAATGTTCTGAAAATTTAAAGATGTTTGGGAAGCATTTTCACAACATAAGCATTATGACTAACTACACCTTGAACGTTACAGGGGTTTCTATAGAACAGAAATTTACGAATAAAATTTTTTTGGCAAAGGACAGATCATGACGTTAGTAATACCTTGTCGTTAACTTTGAACGATGTCGCTTTGTCATTACGACAATGCAGTCCTTTACGTCGTTGCGCATCTCTGGGAACGAAGCGAATTCTAATTTATTTAAATTGCATATTTTATTGATACGTATCTGCACTTCTGGTATAAATCCAGTACTGGAAAGCATTACCGTATTCCAATACTGTTCGACCATCGTTAAACAATGTCCCCATTTTGGTTTGCTGGAATAGCAATAGGTGCGAAGCAAACGGCCCATTTCCTGTTTACTCACTCCAATATATTCCCTTGTAGGTAGTACAGGGAAGTATGGACAACAGAAATATTCTTCGACTGGATAAAATTCCCATAAGCCATACTGCAAAATTTCGTTGTCGGACAAAACAACTCTAGGTTTCCTTTTACTTCAAAATATGCGCCTTGATCCTAATAGATCTATACTAACATTATGCTAAATCTACATCTTTGCGATATTTAGGCTCGGTGAATATATCACACTCACGAATTCTCGAATGCTACTCTACATCTCCTTCCAACAGAAGTCTCGAGACAGTGCCAATTAGCACTTTTCGGATCAGAAATGACGGTTTTCTATATGTTGCTGACTCAACAACTAATTTCCGCTTTTGGTTGATATAAGCGATATCTTGGAGATGTTCTGCTTCCTTGCCTGAAAACAATACTTTTGTAGACCACATACCACCTTTCAATTTGCTGTGACCCCTAATCGCTGTTCAAATTCGTTCAAATTTTTTTACAGTACTGATCTACAGATTGTGTCCTTTTTAAATATTCACCAATATTGAGAATTTTAAAGTGCATTGCCCTATTATTGATTTTAAGAATATTTATTTCGAATGTGGTTAAGCTTGGTTTAGCCACTGGATTAGTTTGGCCATTTAGACACCTTGACAACGTATCTGCAGTAATAATATAAGACTCCCAACAATATTAAATCTTCATGGAAAACTGATGCATAAATAAACTCCACCTTAGCAAACGTGCACCAATGGTTTAATAACGACACAAAACTTAAAGCCTCTTTTTCTGTCACAGAATAGTTACCCTCGGAGGTATGGAGAATAATTTGCAATTACACGTGCTCCACTTTGTGAATTTATCTCATACAAACTAGATCCAGTTGCATACGAGGATGCATCTGAACGAATATAAAATTTTAACTTAGGATCAGCATGACTGAGCATTACCACTTCCCCAAAAGCATCGGTTATTAAACCCATTTTCATGATTTATCTAATAAATGGCTTAGTTCGTAAACCAAATTTGAAAAATTCTTCACAAAACGGGAATCGTAGTTTACTAAGTATAGATATGCCCTAAGCGCTTTGACGTTTTGAGAACGTTTAAAATTCAAAACCGGTTTGATGCTATCCGTTTACAGTTTAATATCTTACGGAAAAATAACATGCAACAAACTCGGTTTCTTCATGGCCAAACCTACATTTGCGCAATTTACACATACTACCAGCGACTTCCAATCTTCTGAAAAGATCACGGATATGTTTTACATGAACACTTGGATTTGGAGATATCACAAGCAAAGCGTCTACGTATGGAATCACGTAGCACTCCCTAGACCATCTTCAAGACCCGTATACAACTAGTTACAAACGTTTCAAACCAACTTAGAACACATATGTTGCGCACAAAAATATAAAAGCTGTATATTTTTGATGCGCTTCGTATAAGTGAATTTTTCAAACCACATGCATAAATTTACAGTGCTATGAACTGCACTAGAAGTAATAAGATACAACAATTTCCCTGCATTTATTGAGATAACGTAATCTCTCTCCATTTGGCGATTCAAATAGCGGGCATCAATGCACGCGCGTATAGTATCATATTCTTTTCTCACGACCACTATAGGTTAGCATACTCAGTTTGTTGCTCCTTTATAATCGCACTCTTTCATTTCGTCTGTTTGTGGCTTAACCTCTATGCGATAAATATTGGGTCCGGCATAACAAAAAATGGCGTTTCATCCTCCATTCGAATTTCATAATAGAAATCATTTACTTTTCCTGCTTTATCAAAAAATATGCTAGAAACTGCGGTCATGAGCCCCGTTAGTGTTTGCTCCACCGTATTCGCTTTCTCCATTATTTCTTCTGGAATACTGCTGTTAGCTTCCAATACTTCCATCTGAACTTCTTCTTCTTTGACTCTGATTTCGACGACTATTCAACCCTTTGTTTGAGTTTCCTCGCTAACTAATTTCAAATCAGCTAACGAGCCGTTGAAACTCCAGCTTATAGGTATTGTATCAAAACATATTTAAAATGACAACCAATCGTAGTTCCAAATGACACTTCTAGCTAACTATATGCACAAAATCTAAAAGTTCCTCCTATCCCAAATTCTACCAAAATTTGTTTAATCCTTTTTGATTTACTAAATATCACACCCACTATAACCGTATTAATAATCAGTAACATCGAAATTTTGCATTTTGTGTTACAGATGCAACCAAGAAATTTTTCTGCACGCAAGTTAACACTTTGGCTGCTGAAGACGCCGATCCGCGTCAAGTCGGTATACTCCGTAGTGCTGCCAACGTGGATTTGCGTCTACTGCAATTTTGTTTATACAGAGCTAGTATTCTGTTTGCGCTTGATGATGTGATTTTGTGGGTGTTAGCACACGTGGAAAGGATATAATTTTCCCCATTATTCGTAGTTTTGTCTTTTTGTAATTTTTATCAGCGTTCAAAGCTTTTAATGCGGAAAGTGAACAGGCAGGTTAATCAAGGTTTAAACGACCTAAAATGACAGTTAGAGATAAAGCCGGCTTACCAATGATGAAATGGAATATTACTTATATAATTTATTTACGGATGAAGAGGAAGGAACCTCAGTGACGAATTTATGCCGCGCGATGATACAGATTCCTCGCCTTCTGGAGATGCCGCTGATAGTGACGGAGATGCAGGTCAAGATTATAATTTAGAACGTAATTGTTTACGAATGTAAAATATTTGAAGTAATGCCTATATTCACAGATCCAGCTGAAAATGCATCCATTTCTTAATCCACGATTGGAAATTGTTCACGCTAGGAGAACGATGGTCAAATGAAGGCCACTTCATTCAAAAAACAACTAGGATTACTGATAGATGTTCCGGTCAATAAACCTATCGATTTTTTCCACTTCTTAGTTGATGAACCTTTTTATGAACTCGTACTACTTGAATCAGTTAAAGAAAAATCAAGACTAACGAATTGGAAACCTCTAACAGTATCAGATTTGCAAGTGTTTTTTTGGTCTGTTCTTGCATACGGGCACATGGAGAACGAACTGTATGACTGATTATTAGAAAACTGATTCACTGCTCAGTTAACCGTTTTTTGGAAAACACATGTCCTGGGATCGTTTTTTATTAATACTACGCTGTTTACATTTTGCGACTAATCCGAAAACCCATGAAGAGGAAGCAAGTGACTGACTTTATAAAGTTAGGCCGATAGCAGAATATTTAAACAATAAAATGCATGAAGTCTACCAACCTGGAAGAAACCTATCACTCGATGAATCGATGATTTTCTGGCGTGGACAACTAATATTTTGCCAATATATAAAAGATAAACGCGACAAATATGAAATAAAACTTTATGAACTTGCTGAGAGTGATGGTTTAGTTATAAGTATGTGTTTATACTGGTCGAACAGATAAACAAAGTGGAAAAGGACATACCCGTAGAGTAGTATTGGGTTTGCTACAAAATCATCTGAATTCGGGGCACTCTGCATTTATGGATAATTTTTACAATAGCACTGAATTGGCTAAAGAACTTCTACTTTTGGATACACATTGTACAGGAACGTTACAGATGAAAAGAAAAAGAAATCCCACAGAAGTTGAAAAAGCAATATTAGCAAAAGGACAAACTGTAGCGCAATACAACAATGGTGTTCTAGTTGGAAAGTGGAAAGACTAACGTGAGATGTTGTACATATCCACAGAATTTAAAAACAACATGATTAAAGTTCACAACAATAGAGGTGTTAAAAAATTGAAGCCTCTTGCTATTGCTAAATATAACGAAAGCATCAGTGGCATCGATAGTGCAGACCAGATGTTGTCTTATTATCCCGGCGAGCGGAAGACCATAAGATGGTATAAAAAGCTAGAGTTACACTTTCTTCAACAGATGCTTTTGAATGCCCACATATTTTGTAACAGATATATAATCACCCTGTGTGATATTAGCATATTGTAAATAAATAGCAAGTAACGTAATTCGTGTATGTACAAATAATTAATTGTAAGATACGCATTAAACGCCAACGTAAAAATTGATCGTTTTAAAATAAATACTAAGACATTTGTTTTACTTACTAAGTATCGATACATTTTTGATAAAAAGACATTTGATTTGCTGTAAATAGCACAAAAGACTACTAGCTTTACGTTTTAGTTTAAGAAACTACAATCAACGTGTATTTAAAACCTCTTTTGCATTAACAACTAATTGAAGTTTAAATTGATTACCCCATGGATAACAGCAATTCCTTTTAAATAGAGAACTTTCTAGAACATTTAAGGATGAGTCATTGGTTTTAAAAAATACGTCAAATTCGTATCAACTTGTTAATAAATACATATTTTATTCCTAGATGCGGCCCGATCACTGAAAAAACCTCCAAAATCCGAGAATAACTGATAAAAATATTTTATGACGTATAGAGAGCGTCACGGATAACTGGAATCAGACAATTAGGTAATAAGATGCCGCAAATATAGATGCTAATTGGTTTTCCCAGAAATCTTGTACCATAATGTTCCACACTATTCAAGTAAGCCACTGGAAACATAAATTTCTGAATAAAGAAGCGTTTATGGATTGGAGATTTATTAATTTGATTCGATTCATTTGAGCACGAAATGTTATCTTCGGTCGCGAACTGTTGCTATGCGGAAATAGTTTTTCAGTATGCACTAAAACTTACTAAAACTTAATAGTGGCGAGGTTGCAATGAATAAAGAAGCAATGCTTTAAACGTAACAAGAACAAACGTAGTTAAGTAAGCAAAGAAAATAACCCGCACCGAGTACCGCAACAAAACAAAAGAAAGCCAAAGAATTAATACCGTGCTGGCCAAAACATTGAAGAATGGGGTGGGTCACAGAAAAAAAAGGTAACTTTAAAAAACAAAATTTATTTATAAACCTTTAAAAAATCAACATGTTGTAAAAGGAAAACCAGCTCGCATATAAAACATCATTTATCCAAAATATCCCAGAGGATCTACATAGTGCAACAATCTTCGCAACATATAATTACCTTCTTAGATTCCCTGATAATTAATTTAAATAGTAACTTTTCACATGTATATTAAACAAACAAAAAATTTTAAACAAAATCTAGAATGGACTGGATTCTGCCCTGCCGTATTTACAATCATTACATCTTTGATATCAAACTAGTTTAACTAAAAGAAGAAAAAAAAGTTTTCTTACATATTTATCACAAATTACAGATAGCGTGCTGCCGACAGAAATGTATTTCCTCGACTGAAGCAGGTGATATTATTATACCTTAACATTTTGGTATCTCTAAAAAAAATCATATAGGCAGATAATTTTATAGGCAGTAAAGGTTAATCTTAATCTCATTAATCAATACCAATAGCAGAGGTCACTATTTGGTATTTCAAAGGTCTGGAGCGAAGTTGAATTCATTTCGAATACCAAAAACTAAAAGAAAGAAAAACACAACTCAAATTTATTGCTGGTAAAGCCATCGACCGATGTAGATAATTTAACAGCTGACGATATCGTTTTGTATCTTCTTATCCATAAGGTTACAGCTACCGACGTGCCAAATACAATACACACAGGATAGTAAAAGTGATTATTAACGTTTTGGTATTTCTTAGCTGCTCCACTTTCAAAGTTCAACATTAAGGATGTGATTCACTTTCAGAATAGACACAATTAATTTTCCTAACTGTATTTAAACGAATTTCCTGCAAATGTCATTATGTTTTCCACTAGCAACGAACTACCGTCATCCTATTGCTAATGCTACGTCATTTCTAATCTAGATTCTGTCCAAATATCAATCGCAATTCTTGAGTATTTTTTTCAAATTTCTCATTCATTCCCTTCATACCTTTTTTATTATTTTGCTCAAATCCTTGATACTTTTTTCATTCCTTTCACTTACTTCCTGCATACTGTTATTTATAAAACAATTAGCAATCACTCTAGACTCCTGAATGTCTCCTACAATTACATCCTCACACTTCTGTGTTTTCTCTTGCTCCAAATGAACACTTTCTTGAAAATCAATTTCCGCACTTTCTGCACTTTTAAGGGGGTTAAAAACTCATAGCTCGTTGTTTTAAAACAATTTTATCGTGATACTGGCTGTAAAAATGTTGATAAACTTGCATTTCCATCATTATTAAACCAGCTGAATAATAGTGGATGTTTCTCTAGAGCCAATGCGATTGCAGGTTTTAAACGCTCAGGTATCTACCCACTAAATAAAGATAAGATATTAGAAAAATGTGAATCGTCAACTATGTTTTCGTCGACTGAAACTAGAATTGGCAGAGGTACAGTGCAAAGCAGCGAAACAAACTCTAACGATATTCTCCAAGTTGAACCAGTTGTTTCATCAAGTTCAGCCGAAATCATGCCAGTAGATATATCACCAAAAACAAGTCTAGAACGATCACTACTCGCAGTACTTAAAAAACAGGGTAAACCCACTGAAATAGTGAAACGAAGTAGAGTTCGTAGAATATTTGCTGAAAGTCTTACAAGCACAGATGTTTTAGAACGGATCATTGCAGATAATAAAGCAAAGCTAGCCAAACTGAATAAAAAAAGGGCACTATAAGCAAGACCGAGAAGAGGCGAAAGAAATGTTCAGAAAGTAGCTCTGACAGTGATGCGAGCTTGCGTCAAATTGATGATGATTCCGACTTGAATGTATCTGAGAAAGAGGCAGAGTTAAATAACGATTATGAATACTCTTTCACTGACCACAACAGAATTGATGTAGATTGTTGGGTCCTAGTTAAATTCAAGCGTAACAAGAATTCAACTCGTGATATGATTCATTATGTCGGTTTAGTAAATAAAATGTCTAATGACGGTATTGAACTGACAGTAAACTTTCTAAGAAAAAAGACAAAATGTTTTGTTTATTCCAACGTTACAGATGAAGCAATAGTTTTTCGTGAAGATGTAGTAGAAAGTCTCCCAAAACCTACTATTCGTCGTGGAAAGCATGTATTTAGTACGAATTGTAAATTTATGGATCCTGAAAAGACTCTCAACGTTTGTTAATTATATAACATTTGATCCATTATTACAAAATATCATTTACATCCATTATGTGTATGTTATAAAGTTCAAACAAAAAAATTTTCCCTAAAAAAATGTGTCACCTTTTAATAGAATGTCAATCATTCCCTAGACTTTAACTTAGCAAATATTGTCATACAGCACCTTTTAGTAACAGTGTCAGTGTTATTTATACGAATTGAGGCTAACATTGACACTGCAGTGTTTTTAAAAAATATTGGTAAAACCTTAAATTAAAATTCAAATTTCTTAACGACCACTCTATATACACGCACAATATGCTGCTTTATGTACACCTATTTTCTAGTATTTCACGTGACTATCAATTGTAAGTAAAAGTGTTTTTTGTAAAGATGTGTCAATGTTATCCGTCGCTACCTTATGTCATTTACGATGATAAACAATAAAGTTTGCAATGTAGTGTCAGGTATAAAATCAACTCTACGTTGTTACATGTGCGTAGCTACATCCAAGGATTTTAATATTATTGATGAGATTCTGCAGAAATAAATTACTGAAAGTAATCTATGATTTGGAATATCGACATTGCTCGCTTGAATACGTCTTTTTGAATGTTGTTTGCATTTATCATATAGACTAAAGATTAAGAAATGGCAAGCACGTACCAAGGAGAAGAAAAAAAATTTGCAGAAAAATGTAAAAGAGTTATTCAAAAGGGATTCCGTTTACAATTGGGACTAATTGTCGATCGTCCAAAGCCAGGTTACAGAAGTACCAATGACGGAAGTACAGCTCGACGTTTTTTGAAAACTCGAATATATCTAGTACAATAACAGGCGTCTCGAAATATATAATTAATCGGTTTTTAAATACTTTTACAAGCTATTTCAAGTGGCTTTAATATTAAATGCAACGGTGTTACAATTTTTTCTCTCTCTAATTGGCTCCGCTAGCCTCACGCATGGGCGCTAGTGTTACAATTTTACTTCTGAAGCACTAAACCCACGAGTGTGCTAGTGAAACAAACTTACTAGAACTACTAAAACACCAGCCCCACATTTGGTGTCAGTAAAACGAAGTCTTCCGACGTAACTAGGGTCTATTCCTTGGGTAGAGCTATGAGCAATGGGGGTAAGTCGAAATCTGTTGGGGGTCACACTCAAACTAAAACAAATAGACGCCACCAAGTCCAGATTGATTCATGTTAAAAGCATAGCATATTTCTAAGGGCGGACGTGGAGACCCAAAAAAAAAAAGATCGCTTTCGGTGACAAAAACCTGTCTTAACAGAATAAGACGCTGTTCCTGTAAGAAAGAATAATAATTAAGTCAACATAGAAAATGGGAACACTGTTTGTGTCCCTCAAATATGCCTAAAAAAAATAAAAAGAATATTTTCTACATACGGGTGGCATCAAAATTCAACTCTTATTGCCTTTTTGGGTTGCTAGGTTTGATCACACTTAATCAAAATAAAAAACTTTAAACTTAGGTTAATAATTTACTAGAAAGAATTCCTTTAACTTTAAATAAAATTGAATGCAACAAAATTAAATAATTACTTGTAGTAGTTTGGAAATTTAAGATAAGGTTTATCAATCTGTTTCTAGATCAAGAATATTACAACAAAGTATAACTTGTTACATTAATGGTTTTTAACCCATTCAGATCTGATTAGGTCTATTACATTGTCAAAATTAAAATACAAAATATTCTCGTTAAGTTACATGTGCTAATTTCAGTTTAAAATGAAAATGTTCATAAAGATATTCTCGTTTTCAAAGCATCTAAGCATCTGCTTTCATAAATACAAGTGTCAGCAGTATATCTCAAACAAACAAATGACGTAATTACACATGTTATTTTAAAGTGAAGCAACGTGTTGTTCTGACAAAGTAAACAGTGTATTTTAAGTTTGGCGCTGGGAAATCCAGCTTAGCAACAGATAAAGTGAATAACAAAATCGTATTTATACGTATCAAAATAAAATAGCGTGTTTCCTGAGTGGAACACAATTGAATTTCTTAAAATTACTACGAACCAAACAAAACTGCTTTCATAGGCTGAAATAGGATTTGCATGGCCATGCTTACATCCTAACAAAGTAGTATCTTGGCTCGGACCAACAAACGATCTCCTGTTAATTAGATCTGCTTTCCATCCTCTAAAAGCATGTGTTAAATTGAAGTGGTTTCTTAACGTTGATTAACAGTTCTAAGTTATTATTGTTTAACTTCTCATCGCCTAAGTGTTGTAGTGTTTCGTCGTCTAATCTTGGTTTGCGCTAAACAAATTTTCAAATTACATACTATAATAACGAGTATACATTACTAACCGTTATTCAGAAAATGTTTCACTTAATCAAACCGACCCGCAGGTCACTGGCCATTGTTCTCTTAAACATGCTGCTGCCTCTATTACTTATGGCCGAGTGCCTATCTCGTGCTCTCGTACGATGGGAGGATCCCAAAGGGGGGGGGGTTGTCATTCCTCTCTACGCGCTTGCGACTGGGTGTGAAATACACCGCCATCCAAAACAACTAGACTAACGAGTCAAGATGCTGTCACAATGTAATATTCTAATTGTAAAATGTATTATGACTTTACTTAATAAAGGTGTTTAACTATTGTCGTACCTTAAATGAAGCGAATTATGAATTCGAAAATAAAATTGTTACAACGGGTTTCGTGAATATGCTTTGGAAACAGCGCGGAAATTTGTCGAGTTATACCCATGGTATCATTTCGACTTCAGTACATAAATTATTAATTTACGCGCCAGAAATAGCTTCTATTTTATTACCAATAGGGTAGTTATCAGAGGATGCTCATGACTCACGAAATAATGACATTATAAGATTTCGTGAAGATTTCTCGCGGAATTGCTCAAGAGAATCTACTATGTATGATGTATTTCATCGGCTTATAGTCACTTCGGGTCCATATATTTCAATTATAAGAAAACTGCCACAAAAATCATTGAAATCATTATCGCCAGAAGCCATCGAATTATTAGAACCCCCAACAATTCATGGTGCAACCGCAGATGAGATACATACCGATTTTAATAGTGAATATTCAGGAACCGGCGTTGATTCTGACATTCATTGCGAGTTAGATACTGCATTCGATTTTTGCCTATGAAATAAATATGATTTCTTTTTAATGTAGGAAAATGTAAAATATTTTGTTTCTTTTCTTCATAGCAACCTTAAAAACCTCAAAATATTAACTTTCGTCGAATTTTGACATTTTTTGACATTCAAGTTTGCTACTTTTGTTCCGTTATGCTATTTACAGTTATTTTGATCTCAGATTTGTAATCAGAGACTTCCAAAACCCCAATATATCAACTTTTGTGTGTCATGTGATTTTTGACATTTTGGCCAGTTCTTCGGGATATTGGATCACTGTGGCATCGTATCAAATTTAGATCACTGTAATATAGAGATAAATAATTCAGAATTATGGTACCATGGTATTCCATTAACAAAATTTAGAAGCGGTGGTTTAACCGGCAGTGGGACGCCGACTGTAAGTGGTCCCTGCGGCGAGAAGGCAGCGAGTCAACGGCGGCGGCGAGTTGTGTAATTTAGTCGGCGATCTATCCATTGTAGTTAGAATAATTTACTTATGACAATAACAAGAAAGTTATCAGAATTCTAGTTTAGTGTCTTGCTTATTATACTCTTTACACACTCCTTTTAATACTGTAAATATTTCGGTAACTACAAAAGAAGAAAGCTATTATGCAGCTAAAAATATTTACCAGCAATATATGCAAAAAATGGTTGTTTTCAAAATAACAATTCTTACAGAACAAATATTTCCAGCAAAAAGCAGTATTTTTCTTGATTACCGCCCGGATAATTTAACAATCAATCCCAAACAAAAACTGACAACAAGCTACGATTATCTACTTAAGAGAACAACATCGCGTTAAATTTCCCATTTCAAATACCATGACTACAAACCATTGCCAGTTCTTCCTTTCGTTAAATGAACACTATGTGGCATTTTGATAATGTTTACGTTTCCAATTTTGCTTCATAGGTTTCTTTAGAATGAGTTGAAAAGAATAATTAGAACAGCATAATAGACAACACTTACTAAGATTTTTCGTACGAATCTACGCTGGCATTTTTCGGGCATGGATCTTTTTCAGGCGTGATTTAATGATGACATGGAACATACAACGATACTAGAATAAGTTAGGAATATTACTGTTAGTAATCCTATACAATTAATTAAACTTTATAGTGGAAATTGTTTTGTTTAACATTCCATAACGACGTCTAATCATCGGTAAGACAAACGAAGTGAGCGGTGGACATTCTTAAATGCTTCTTATTGCGAAGAATGTCAAATTAGTTTTCACTGAACTATTTCTCAGTGATACTGCAGCCAGAGGTTCCAACTAAATTTCAACTAAGTTGCCCAAAGTTGCGATGCCAGAATAACACATTGTAATTCATAGCGTTTTCAGATGCCCTGTAAATAAACCTCAATTTTTAGACTTCACTAATTTTCATTCAGACTACAATAATTTGTTCCACGATCTATTTACTGGTTTTATGCAAAAGTTATATATATATATATATATATATATATATATATATATATATAGCATATTATATGGGACAAAAAGAGAGCAATCTTTATTCTATCGAAACAAAATTTACCATAATGGAAGCCAATGCACCGAAATCCAATTCCAAGGAAAGAATTATGGTTCATAAATATAGTCTGATGTAGCAATATTGCGAATCTTTTAATTTACTTACGTTCTTATCGCGGAAATATTAAAAGCTAAAATTCATTAGCGATGTTGTATTTCCTGAGTTCCAGGAAACAACTTGCAAGAAATACGAAACTCATATTTCAAATTATTATTTATTAATACCAAAATTGCTGAGACAATTTATCTGTGGACAAAATCGTGATCGATAATTGACATAACGTATTTTCTACTGCTATAGCAGGAGGTAAGGACATAAAACAGAAAGAGTGAGTGGACTAAAAATTGTGTTCAAGTGTTAAACAGATTAAATCAATGCAGTTCCACTCGTGAGAGTTGCACAAACAGTGGATACGGAAAAATGAAAGTAACTGAGACTGGCTAAACGCTATTGTTTAAACCTTTTCTCATTTAGCATTCAGTAAAGATATAGAGCTACCTGCACATGTTAACCGATATTGTTCGTATATAAACTAGGACCAGTAAAGCTAGTTTCTACTTTGAGTCCTACTCAGCTTCAGAACTTACATTATGTAGGTAGAGTGTTAATAAAGCTTTTTTTCAAGTGAAAGATGTAAGTGTGCACACGAAGCTAGTAAATGGAAACTATTTCAAAATACATGGCTTCGCATGATTTTGTGTAAAACTGTTAGTTTTATTTTATGCCCTGTACCTGCAGAATATATCGATAAATAGTGAGAAGTACGGCACACGAAAATGTCTCAAAATGGCAGTCATACGGTTTATAGTATAGAAGTAGGTAGACTACCTTCGTACGAGCACAAAATCGCTCAATTTTACATATAAATGTCCATAAGGAAATCTAAGATAAATTTTGGTCATTCCCGGATCACGTGAGGTCATCATGCTTAGCCTCTTGTTTTCACTTTTTCATAAAATTTAAACCTTCGCCACTTTCGCCTTATCCTCGTTGCAACCATTGGGAGAGCTTAAAAAGCATTTGATATAGCAAAGCAAATCATATAAAAATTCGTATATATATATATATATATATATATATATATATATATATATATTACTCATATTTAGACCAGGGTAGAAAATTAAATAATCACATCAAATAATTTTAATCACCGTGTAGAAGCTTTGGGAAAAGATACATAACTCGCGTTATTAAATAACAGCGTGAAGAGATTTAAATTATTTATAAGACGCTTTATATAAAAGGAAGCAGTATTAGAAAACTTTACGGGTAATTTAATTATCCCTAGTAAAGAAACAAAGACCAATTACGTGCAAAATTTACATTAATTGATTTAAGTTCTGGGTAACAAGTAGTAGACAAAGTGTACAGATAGTAATTGAATATTTAATTAGGATTCACTAAAATTAAAGGGTATTATTTTTAATTGAATCGTTAGTAACAGATAATATCTATAGAAACTTGTAAAACCCAATAAAATGCAAATCCTAGAAGTGTTAGTTAGAAGTAGGATGTTTGAACACACCTGCGTATTTTAAAAGGCAATTTCAGTTTAATTTGTTTAGATAAACATGTCGATTCTAAGGATATTGGAAACGGTCAGATGCTTTAGCACGAAATACAAAACAGGGTTTATTTAAAAGCTCTGAGAATTAATATTATTTTGAACACCTGCGTAGTTTAAATATCACGTACGGCGAAAATTGTGTAGATAACAAATGGTTTTAAAGAATCTTGGAGAAACCGGGGCTTAATATTCACGAGAATGTGCGATACGGGGTTATTTAACCCAGATAGTCCACATGGACTAAAATATAATCGATAATAAAGAATATCAATTTGCACCAATACGAACAGGTTAGAAAAGGAAAGAGAAAATGCGTCAAGCAAAGACACATATAGTAAAAGGCGTGATTTAAGCAACGTCACGAGGGTCACAATTGGTTGAAAATAGGATGCAAATATCAGAGGTAGAAACAACAATTTCTGTACAAAATTAATTAGTTTTTCTCGGACATGTTTGCGTGCCGTGTGAATTTCTGAGATTTAAATGGGGCGAGTGAAAATTGTAAAACCGACGCGCGAGCGACGGACTGGGAACAGAGAATGAGAAATTCTTTAGAATTACCCGTTTTGGGGAACAGACCGACAGACAGGCTTTTTGCTATATATACCGGTGGTAATATGAATTTCGGCCTCTTAGACTTTTGACTATTCGATGCGTTAAAAGCTCTTACATCCGCGACTTGATTCAAGATGTTAAACAGTGCATTTTAGTTTGATAAAATAATTTAAAGTTTGCTCGTATATTTTAGTGATTCAAAATAGTTTGTTATTTACGTGCTAACATGAAGGTACTTCAGTGCACTTAGATACAAGGTAATAAAATTTAGTATCACTGTACCAATTAGCAAAATTTACAACGACAAATGTATACACAAAAGTAGGCAGTTTTGGCGTATATTGGTGAAAGACGCATGAATTTCTTTGCTATTTTTCGGGGTGTTAATAATTAAATGGTTCAAATACGTGTCTGGATCCACGAAACAAGGGTCAGATATACACAGATGAGTTCCGGAAAAGCCCAGAAACAACTTTAAATAAATGGTGATGGAGAAAATTTTAAAAGCGTTGAGAATTAGAAGCCGTAAATATAATCCTGTTGGAATGGTGTGATTAACTAAAGGGACGATGTACATTAAAGCTACGAGGACAGTAACCTTCAGGTAAATTATACTATTTTGTTTGACATTTTGGTGTGTGTTGAATAACTTTATAACTGATTTACTCAAAATGGACATTAGTGAAATTGTACTAACCATAAAATTTTAATTTTAAGATGAAATTTGCTTGTTTAAGTAGAAAGGGGTATTTAGTATTGATGTTCTAAATTATGATGAAAATATGGGTATGTCTTTGAGCTCAATTAGACGAACCTGGTTAATTAACGTAAAGGGGTGGTAGATGCTCCCTTTATACTCAGACTCGGTCTGCTTATATTGTTATATTAATTAGTAGGCATCCAACAAGGACTTTAATTCTGGATGCACGTTAAAGTGATAATAAAATTAATCTTGAAATTCTTTTTAAAACTGAATTTTATGCTGAAATTTAATTTGAAAATTTAATGTATTCTGAATATTGATGTAAATAGAGTTAACGTTGATGTTTGTGGTAGGAATGTGTTGTTTAATTTTATGAATGAGGAGGTTTACAAAATTAGGTGAGCAGCCGAGGCGAAAAGAGGATCACAGCAGTTGATGACGCCCAATCTGTGGGACTAGAATTTTTTTGTTGAAAGGACCCAGTTCCCGCATTCAAAGGAGCATATCACAGCAATATATATATATATATATATATATATATATATATATATATAGTTAATATGATAAAATAATAACTTTGACTTTTATGCAAAGCCCAAATGATCATTTCAAATTGAGCTAGTAATTGAAAGATGAAAAATATAAGGTCTTGGACAGGACTTGAACCTATATCTTGGTCTTTCGGGACTATGCGTTTACCAATTATGCCACCGAGACCGATGACGATAATTGGAAAATTTGCAAATTTAAATCGTGTACACAACTATACTTAAACCTAACTATCAGTTACGTTAGACAGGAAGCAATGCTCAAAATTAGGGCTATAAGCCAAATATTAACTATATGAATATTTTAGGTAGTTAGTTACACAAGGTAAGTTGATAAATACTATTCTATTACAGTTAGTAAGATGAAATAATAACTTAGACTTTTATGCAAAGCCGTAATGATAATTTCAAATCGAGATAATAATTGAAAGATGAAAAATATAAGGTCTTGGACAGGACTTAACCTGTTTCTTAGTCTTTCGTTTGAGCTTTGCATAAAAGTCTGTTATTATTTCATCTTATTAACTGTAATACGATAGAATTTATCAACTTACCTTGCGTAAAAAGCTACCTCAAATATTTATATATTTAATACTTGGATTATAGTCGTAATTTTAAGCGTTACTGCCTGTCCATAACTGACATAAGTCAAAAACTTGAAAATGTCAGATATCATTGAGAAAAATGCCAAACGTAATTGAAAGTTAGGTTTATGTATATAGGTGTACACGATTTAAATTTGTAAATATTTAATTATTGTCATCGGCCTCGGTGGCGTAATTGGTCAACACATAGTCCCAGAAAGACTAAGATATAGGTTCAAGTCCCGTCCAAGACCTTATATTTTGCATCTGTCAATTATTAGCTCTATTTGAAATGATCATTTGGGCTGTGCATAAAAGTCTATGTTATTTTTCTATTTACCTACACTTTGATTTTAGGTATTATGCAACAATTCCAGAACAAACAAGTGCACATATCTGCTTTTGGATATCTATCCGATGTAAGACTTGTTAAGATTCCTTCTTTTAATTACTTTGCTTGCAACTAAGCCGCATACTTTACTTAATATTCCAGAAATGAAGGTTAAAAGCAGCTCTAGGTAAACATAAATATCATATTTGTAATCAACCACAACAGTCAGGTATGCTATTATTTCAATAATAGATATTTGCGACGTTTAGATTAATCCGATGGGTATAAGGTAAAGGGCGTGTTGTACCAACATATACTTGTTTTCACACCTGCAATCTGGACTTCTGGACATTTTAACTAAGGTACCCTAGACTAACTTTTTCTAAATGCTCCTTGTGTGTTTATTGTGATTTGTTTAGTATTTTCCTAATCTTCTTTGGGAATTAAACCACTCATAGATAATTTTAAAAACTATGAATGGTTTAATTCCTAAAGAAGATTAAGAAAAATAACTTTTTCTAATAACGCCTTTATTTCGAACTATGCAAAATTTATGATATTGTACTTATTAACTAAGGAACATGTATATAGGTTAACAATAACAACAAGTGAATATGAATATTATATTTGCAATTAACTAGAACAGGCAGACGTTACGCTATCAATTCTACAACGACCTCTTCAAGTTTAGCTTTTACCGGTAGGTATAAGGTATGGAGCGGGTGTCGCCAACAGTTCTACAATATACTTGTACTAACATCTGTTATTTGCACATCTAGAATGCCTTCGTAACGCATTTGGAGATACAATAATGTTACAATATAAATTGTTAATACATCTAATGAATATTTATGTATGATTGTAAATTTAGATATTTGTATATTCTAATTAAAATTTTATTTGATTTAATTTTATTTAATTTTCATAGGTACTTGTGGCTCGGGAATCAACCAAAAGACTGCAGAAGCTACCCAGAAACAGATATAGTCACCGGCAACAACATCGTGATTATGCAGGCCTCTCTTAAATTTAAAAATTTTTAAAAAAGAAACTGAAAAAGGCACTTTGACTTTGAGAAACTAAAGGATAAAGATATCCACTAAAGATTTGAAAAAAAGTTAAATGAATTGTTGAAAGATATCGGAAAAAATTTTGATACTAAGGAAGTAGAAACAGAATGAAATAACGTGAAGACCAGCCCAGACATGGCGGCCAAAGATATTCAGAGGTTTATACAAAAAGAAAATAAAAAACCATGGATAACAAAGTATATCCTGAATTTAATAGAAGAAATACAAAAATATACAAATAGATCAGACGTAACACGAAAACAGAGATACAGAGCCATAAAATTGGAAATTATTTGCAAATGCAGGAAAACTAAAGAACAATGGATTAATGAAAAGTGCAAAGTTGTACAAACTAAGATGGAAATAGGAAAGACAGACAAAGCATACAAACTAATTAGAATGAATTTTAGAGATATAAAATCATATAGCAAAAATATAAAGGACGCGGGAGGAAACGACATTATGGAAAATGTAGGGAAAGTGGTTAGATGGCAAGAATATGTAGGGAATTTATATGCAGAAAAAAAAATACCAGCATTAGAACAGGAATCAGACATTGAAAATGATGACTAGAAATATCGTAAACTTGGAAATGAGTTTGAATTAGCATTAAAGTGTCTGAAAAATAGTAAGGCGCCCGGTACATATAAGGTGCAAGCAAAAACTCTATACCCTGTTGGACAAACAGTAACAGAACGTCTGTTCCAACTTGTAAGCTATATGTATAGGACAGGCGAAATACCCAAAGATTTTTAAAGTAACATCATAGTAACTATACCAAAAGAAAAGGCACGGATAGATGTGAAAATTTTCGAACAAGAAGTTTGACACCACACGTATCAGAAATATTAACTAGAATTGTACAAGGACCAATGGAAAAACGAGCTGAAGAAATACTATGAGAAGATCAATTTGCGTTTAGGCGAAACAGGGGAACACGAGAGGCTATTTTAGATCTAAGGGTGATAACGGAGAAAACAATAGAAAAAGAAGAAAGCGTGTATATAGGGTTTTGTTGATCTGGAAAAAACATTCGACAATGTAAAATGGAACAAAATATTCGAAATACTCAAAAAGATTGGAATGAGTTTTAGGGATAGACGGATAGTACATAGCTTATACAAAGAGCAAACAGCGGTAATAGAATTAGGGAGGAACGTAGAGAAGTAAATATTAGGAAAGGTGTAAGACAGGGAAATGCCTTATCTCTATTAATTTTTAACTTGTACTTTGAAGAGGCAATAAATACTGTCAAATGCAGGAAGATACTTGGAATTACAATGCACGGACAAGAGATTGATATGCTTAGATTTGCAGATAATATAGCGGTATTAGCATCTGGTAAAGAAGAGTTAGAAGCTGCAGTTAATGAAATGCATACAATTCTAACAGAGAGATACGGTATGAAAATTAAGAAATATGGAATTAAGGTACCAGTATGCAAAGGATGGGGAAAATAAATCAAAAACAAGAATAAAAATAGGTAACAAGAATTTACAAGAGGTTAAGGATTTCTGCTATTAGGAAACCAAATAACGCAAGATTGGAAAAGCGCAAAAGATATAAAACAAAAATTAGCACAAGATCGTGCTACATTTAACAAGAAAAAGCAACTACTGTGTTTGAAGAAGCATAGGTAGACCTACGTTAGACTATTGCACACAGATAGTGAAATGTGTAGGCTGTGGAAATTTCAGGGAAATGTGTAGGCTAGATCAGAATAGAAATCAGTGGAGGTACGCATTCAACCAGTTCCAAAAATGGAAGAACTAGTGACAAAAAAAATAATTGACATTTAAACATGATGATTATTATAAGCAACTACAGGTATAGGTTGTGCAATATTTTCGAATAATATTAATTGTGCGAAAGGATTTACTGTAAAGCTAATAATTCGGCAAATTTGTAAGTGTTGGGGAATCTTGTAAGCCACTCGCTGCTTAACCACCTTCAGATACCACTGAGTCTCGGTGAAATAGTGCAGTAAACAGTAGAAGCAGAACCGAGTTGTATATAGGTTGTTGTGGAAATAGCAGGGAACCGTATTAGCTAACCCAGAATAGAAATAAGTGAAGGTACGCGTCCAACCAGTTTCAATACGGAAAACCTAATGACAAAAAAATAAGTGCACTTAAATCTGATGATTAATATAAGCAACTACAGATATTGTTTGTGAACTATGTATGGGATGTATGGGAAAAACTATTAATTCGGCAAATGTTCAAGTGCTGGTACAACTTGGCAACCATAGACTGCTTACGCCCCTTCACATACCCTACATGTGATTTTCCAATGCTCCACCCGAAGGTACTACATTGGCCAGAAAGCGAGTTGTCTTTTACCTGAAAATTTTGAATTTTTCCGAACCCTTGCTGTTGCAGGCAAGATAGGGATCTTTAACGTGCGTGACAACACTCACACACGGAACCTCCATTTTACCTCTCATCCGAACGAGGGCGTATTTTTGTGAAAAATATTGTCTAACATTTTTCAAGCGGGCCGTGTCAGTAATTGAACCTAGTACCTTGGGCACAGTAGTCACATATATACGAACTACACCACGCAGCCCCCCCCTTACCACTGAATATCGGGGAAATAAGGTATATAATTGCAAGAAAGAACAGCGCTTATGTTCAAGGACACCAAAAGAAACACTAAGGAAATTATTGAGAGCATATGTGTGGAGCACAGCACAGTACTTCTATGAAATAGTAGCAGTAGGAAAGGCAGACGGAGAGAGATAGAAGACTTCTGGAATGTTGTGCTTCAGATATAAATGATGTCGTGGACAGACAAAGTTACTAGCAAATAGGTTATAGAAATAGTACGGAAATAAAGATATCTGTGGAAAACAAAGAATAGGAGAAATAGAAAGGCAGGATACATTCTAAGGTATTTTTGGCGATTAGTACGAGATATATTACAAGCAGAGATAGGAAGAAAGAGGCAGAGGTAGACCTAGATCGGATTATCACACGCAGATATTTATAGACGCAGACTGTGCAAATTTCAGAGAAATGTGTAGGGTCGTTCAGAATGGCAAACAATAAGGGTACGCGTCTAACCAGTTCCAGGACTGAAGACCTAATGATGATGATGACTTGTGGTCTAATTTTAAAATCGTAACCTTATTCTATCAAATGATTTTTAAGCTTTCCCACAGGTCGAAGCGAGAGTAGGGCGGATGTGGTATAAGTATGAACTTTGACCATGAAAAGTGACAGCAAAAGGCTACCTACGATGACTTCTCGTAATCCTCATAACAATAGCCTTAAAGAGTATTAAAAATAGCCGAATGGACCTTGCATTTTTCTCATAAGCAAACTGTTTTTTTTGCGCTCGTACGAAAGTAGCTTATTTATTCATTGTGAAATAACTTAATAATCTCTTCAAATTCCAAGGATTCCGTTGGAAGGTATCTTAAAAACTATTTAGCAGACCTGTAAAGTTTGAATATTACTTATATAAATAATTTAAATATTACAAGTAGCGATGCAAGTGGAATATACAGTGAATTTAATTGCGTATCTTTTTAATTGCAATTTCGTTGACTTGACCGCTTATTTTTAACTTGAAATCTAGTTTCCTTGTGGATAACTTTTATTACAAATTTATAACTAAGAGTATAATTCAAATTAAAACTACATTTATGCTAATACTATAAAATGTTCAATGTTGGCGCGTCCCTGATTGAATCCAATTTTTTACGGGTATGTACATTGTTTTCAATTTTTCTAATTCTATTGAGTTTTAGTTCCGCTGGAGATGATGCGATAGTAATATTCTCGACTATTTCTTGTTTCTTAGTTTCTGATAGATATATATTTTGGAATATTAATGCAGTCTCTATATTTTCCTATGGTATGTTTATAGATTTTGATTTGGAAGTATGGATGAGCTTCAATACGTAGTTAGCTTAAGGCGATGCTGTCTGCAATTTTGTCACATTTCGTCGTTGCAGTTGACTTTGTAGTGATATAATTATTCATTTGCTCTTTTTCAGTTTCTGAATTTTGTTTTTGTTGATAGTAACAGGCGTTTGTTTATAATTTGTGATGTTTATATCGTATTGGAGTAATCGGATTTCACAAGACGAGTTTCGTCAACTTACGTCGTGTGTTTGCCTAGATGGATACTTTTTGGATGATATTTCGTTACACTTGATATTCAATCAAGCAAAATTTTGTTCGTTAAATAAAGACTTTATGAATGGGTGATTATTGTTTTAAAAGAATTAGAAGTTGGGGTAGGCAAAGGGTATAAACAAAAATAGTCAACCTTGCGCTACACCAAAGCACGATCTCTAAAGTTAGTACGATTTTGTTACTTTTACTATAATATTTAACTTTGACTGTCTTTGTAAGAAAAAATGTTCTTTAATTCAGATTTATACGAAAATTTTATTCCATCTGGTAATTCAGTTATGTACCGAAATTTCATCAAACAAATCTTGTGATTGTATGAAGAAATTTTAAAAAGCATGTCACAAGTAATTTAGAAAGAATCCCAAAATTGTATTACAGTAATTTGGATTATGAAATATTGAAACTATTCTGTATTTTAAAACTCGAATGACCTGATGTGAGTCGTAGATTTCTTTCTTAAAATGAGAATGATTATGTTTCGTGTTATAAAAAACGTTTTCCATATCTCTTTAGATTAGTTCCGTTGAAATATTGCCGGTTGGTTGTATAAGGATGTAAGATCGTAGATTTGAATAAAGTTATATTATGCAATCTTATTGTGCAGCTACGAGTTTCGATGTCAATAAGCCATACTTGTCCAAATTATGAAATTTTAGAGGTTTTTAATACTTAGATTCCGAGAGTGAATCTGCAATAGTATCGGGCTTTTCCAACACATTAATATGTACAGCTGCAATTTTTCATTTTCCAATCATGTTACTTATTTCTCAATTCCGTTTCAGTATAGCATTTAAATCATTATTCATGGTACTAAGGTAGTTAGTGTTTTCCTTATTTCTACTCGTTTCGTTTAACAACCAATTATCTTATTATAACCATCCTTTCTTACCTTGAAGTATTACTGTTGGAACTGATACCCCTTTATCTACTTTTTACACTTTTAAGTCAAAGGGGTACCACCTACCACGAAAGAGAGCCTAGGTGACAAATGATAAAAAAGCTTTAGAAGAAACTATAAGCGTTACCAGAACATAGCTCGGGCATTATCCCTGTTGTTTACTTGGTTAAATAATAAGTTGATAAAGTAGCGTAATGCGCCACTACCTCTTATACTCCTACATAAAGATGAAACAATGCACAGGGAAAAGGAGAAAAGAAGTCCTTATGCTCATGACACTAAAACAGACACCCGAGAACGGACTTAGGGTTCCCCAGTAGAAGAGATGGCACCAGAAAAGAAAATTATGGTACATACAATGGGACAACTATCTGTGATCCTAGTTAAACAGTAGTGATATATAAAGGATTACAATTTACTAGCCTTCAATATTTTGTGTAAGTTAACCAAAAATAATAACAGCATTACCGAGTTTGCCTTTCATTGAGGTTAAAAGTTTATAGATTTGCTTTAAGTCAAGACTTCAGGTTTATTTTTAAGTCTCGTGTAAGGTAACCCTACTGAGAACGCGCTATATATATTCACTCCCAGAAAACGCACTCTAAATTTAAGTTGTTTTTATTGTCAACTGAAGCTTTTTTTCTAAATATTTTAATAAAGTTTATACGATTAAGATTTAAATATCTACAAGTTAAATGCTAGTAGCTCTAAATCTATTTATTGTGCAACCCCATCCAATCGATTTCATAAAAAATTTAAATGGCACACATATATATATATATATATATATATATATATATATATATATATACATATATATATATATATATATATATTTGATATTATTATATGTGATCAGTAGCACAACGGTAAAGCATGAAGCTACCATTCTCGAGATGCCTAGCTCAAAACCACGAAGTACCGTGCTTTTTCTCTATTACAATTGTGTTACGACTTTTAAATAGCATTAGAAGGGTCGAATAAATAGACCCCATACATGCCTCGCAAAAACTGATTTAAAGCGAGAAGACAAAATTAATTTTCGTGCTACAGAAAAACTGCGCCCTTCGTAAATAATTAGATTTTTAACAGAAATTCCTGAAAGTGAAGTTATACGCGCCTACCCAAACCTAATGCAGTTGGTCATCTTATCATTTCGTGACCGACAAATTAGCATTAAATGCCGTCTAAACAATATTTGTAAGAATTGGGCAAAAATGGATTACCATGCATTAAAATTTCAAACATGGAAACAATTTTGTTACTACAGATTTCTACATTTGGCTTAAGATATATGCCCACGCACTTGAAACCATCATCTGTCACATTCGATACACGTCTCCTATATTAGCATTTTTAACGAATGATATATTTCTTTCACAGTTTTTAGTAGCCAGCTTTTGGAGAAACTATTTAAGACCACTAGCTCTATGGCAGCTACCTTTTTGACTGTTCTTAACTACATTATATACGAGGGCCATTTTTTTTCAATCTCCGATTGCTCCGTGCAGACGCTACGCGGGTAGCAGAAAGCGGGCATGCGCTGTAGGCGACTGCGCAGCTCTTGCACTACACATTCCGCTATTGTTGACATTCAGGCGTCAGTCGGCGTTGTGCTATAGCCACGTAAACATGTCCGCTATTATTGATGCTCCCGTCAAGTGTAAAGTGCGAAGTGTGATTCGTTTTCTACAGGCTGAAAGCCATAGTGCTGCAGAAATCCATCAAAGAATGAGTCGTGTGTATGGGAAAAACTTCATGAGTGATGGGGTTGTGCGTGAATGGTGTCGAAAGTTTTAAAATGGCCGTAATGATGTGCATGATGAAGGGGGCCAAGGGCGGAAATCTGTCGTTTCAGACGACCTGGTTCAACGTGTTGACAGAATGGTTAAAGAAAACCGCAGATTCACCATTACTGCTTGGTCTACGAAATTTCCAAAAGTTTCAAGGTCTGTTTTGTACTCTATTGTTAGTGAACGGTTAGGCTACAAAAAACTTTGTGCACGTTGGGTCCCAAAAATGCTAACGGACGGCCACAAAACTCGACAAATGGCGTCAGCGTTGGAGTTCCTTGAGCATTATCATGATTCAGGAGACAACTTTTTGAAATCAATCGTGACTGGGGATGAAACCTGGATTCAATACGACACACCGGAAACAAAACGACAATCACAAAAGTGTATGCATTCAACTTCACAAAACAAACCAAAGAAATTCAAACAAACCTTCAACACCAGAAAGACCATGGCTATTGTGTTTTGGGACCAACAAAATGTGTTGCTTGTGGAGTTTATGGAGCTCGGCACCACAATCACTGCAGCTGTTTATTGTGAAACTTTATGACGGTTGCGTAGAGCCATTCAGAACAAACGAAGAGGAAAGCTGACCGCTGGAGTTGTTCTGATCCACGACAATGCCCGTCCACACACTGCTGGGGCAACTTAACGGCTTTTCGAACAATTTGGATGGGACAGTTTCGATCACCCGCCATACAGTCCTGACTTAGCACCAAGCGATTTTCATCTTTTTCCTGATCTGAAGACGTGGCTTGGCAGGAAGCGCTTTCAAACCAATGAGGATCTTCAAACTAATGTCAAGGACTACTTGAATTCATTGACGGCAACCTTCTTTAAACAAGGTATTGAAAAGCTTGTCCACAGATATGACAAATCTCTTAATCTCTTCGGTGATTATGTCGAAAAGTAACCGTAAGTGTACCAATCTTTTGCTAATAATATTATTGTTTTATATGAAATTGTTTTTTATTTATAGCCTATCGGAGGTTGAAACAAAATGGCCCTGGTAGTATGATGCAACGCTTAGATACAACAAAAACTGCAAATAGCATAGTGCACGGGTTCGAGAGACGATTCTATCTTTCGAAGACAAATAAAGAAGAGTTGTGCAGCCAACGAAGCTTTACGAGATGCGATAGAAACCACACAAGAATTGAAAATGATTGTGGAATAGAACACTTGGAACATGATATGGATTCTGTTGATAATGAAAATAAACGTAAAAACAGACCAAGCAGATGAAGATAAAGCGGCTGTATCTGGAAGTGAGGATGAAAATTTTGGAACGTGCTATGAAAAAGAGAATTCGGATAGAATTTAGAAACTCTTATAAATGGGCCAGGATGAGCATTGAAATGGCGAATCCGAATCAGATGGAATTGAAGAGCAATCAGACATGCGTGGTATTACTACACTGTAATTTTACGAGTACTCGCACTCAGAAACTTTTATATCAAATGCTGATTTTAAGTCCGGGGCGTTTACAGAGGTAAGAGTGGATGGTAAGCCTGTTGTTATAAATAGTTTTCAATGTGTTGGCTTCCAGATGAAGCGAAGGGCAGGGATAATACCGATCAATTGCGTAGATTTATCAGTACCAGTAAATTACGACAAATATTTCACAAAAAAACTTGCAGCCTAGATCGTATTCATCTAAAAGTGCAGTAATATCCAAATATATTAACCGCTAGACCTTGTAGTGTGCGAAAAATGGAACCGACGATTCAGAAGATGATATTAGTATTGTGTACGCAGGTAGTACGTATTTGGAAACGTTTTTTGACTCTTATTCTGATTATAGCGGGATGGTGTAGTTGACTAAGCTTTAACTCATTCAATAAGACAGATAGTACCATCTGATTTAAGTTTAAAATTGCAGGATGCTCAAAAAGATACCCTGGAAGTAGCCACTACATGCAATGCATTTTCTGCAAGTTAGTACGAGGAAAGGTAATACCTAGGACAAATAATTGAAATTAGCAGCAAGGATACATCTAACGGAATTATAAAAATAAAGTTCTTACAAAACGGACTGAGAACAAAGTATTTACGTGTCCAAAAATTAAACAAGACACCAATAGCTGAACCCCAGTACGTTTTCTATGAGCCAATTAAACTTTCAATCTACGTACAGACGTTTCAAATAAATAATGATATAAACATAAACATTTCTGAGATATAAAGCAAATTGAAAATAGAATCGGTGGTATCGATATCTGGATCCAGATAGAACAAGCCTAATAATTGCTGCCTATACCTTTAATAGAACGTATTTCAAATTTTTCATTTTATTGAACGGTTCATTTGCTTTTCTTTACTTAGGTACCTAGGCACGGTTTTCTCTCCTGAATAATTCAAAATGTTCATTACGACATTGTATTGATTTTTTAATTTTCGCTAGTTTATACGAGATGTCAACTTGTATTCTGAACACAGGGAATTCCTATGTAAAAGCATTCTTTAATAAATATTGGCTTTCCTAATTATTTGACATTACATGTGATTTTCCAATGCTCCATCCGAAGGTACTACATTGGTCAGAAAGCGAGTTTTTTTACCTGGAAAATTTGGAATTTTGCCGACCCCTTGCTGTTCCAAACCCTGGACCTTGGGCGTAGTAGTCACACACATACCACTACGCCACGGAGCCGCCTCTAATTATTTGACAGCAAAATGCTGCCATCAGATTGTAAATCGGTCTAATTGTTTTCGAGAAATTAAAGAAAACCCTTTATTTAGTATAACATTATTTATCACGTAAACTCTTCTTTATAAGTCCGTCGAATGTCATGTCTAAGAACCATTACAAGTATTATAGAGAATTTTACATCTACAGGGAGTCTAAATAAACCTTGTAAGTGTCAGGTTAACGGCCCTCTACTAGATAGCGAACGAGATATTCAAATAATAGTGCGTGTTGTGGAAAACAAAAACAATGGTGTACGAAAGATTGGTCGGTCGTAGTTTAGGAGTTTTGCGCAATACTCTGCACAATACTTTAAAGAAACAAACTCCACCGTTCAAATCTTTTAAATACAGTAGGCAGCAAGAACTTTACGAAGAGGATAAATTTAAAAGAATGCAGTTTTGTGAGACAATGATTGCTTTAATAAATTATGATATAAACCTTTTACATGACTTTTACTTATGGACCAGTGTTCATTATCAACTCACGGACTACACAACCGACAAAATTTTAGATATTGGGGTATGGAAAATTTGTACCTATCGGTTAAGACAAAATCTCGGTATTGTAAGACTGTTAACTGTTCGGCTGGTTTATTAGGTCATAGAGTAATTGGCTCATTTTCTATTGAAGGCATACTAACAGGCAAGCGTTACCTTCAATTACTTCAAGAAGAAGTCGGACCAATTGTTTCAACTTTAAATATAGAAAAGGCAATGTGGTACCAACACGACGTATGTCGGGTTCACAATTACGTTGATGTACGCAATTTTTGGGATCAAACATTCACAGAACGTTGGATAGGCCGCGGTGGTACCGTAAACATTGACCGGCTCACCAGACTTGAGCCCGTGTGATTTCTTTCTATGGAGTACTTTAAAATACAA
Source organism: Platerodrilus igneus (assembly GCA_036346225.1). Taxonomy (NCBI): domain Eukaryota; kingdom Metazoa; phylum Arthropoda; class Insecta; order Coleoptera; family Lycidae; genus Platerodrilus; species Platerodrilus igneus. The sequence continues at coordinate 3,526,863 of JARFIW010001130.1, forward strand.
GCTGTACAACAATGAACATTCCTTTGCAACAATAGTCGACTTAAAAGCAACAATTATTAAAGTCTGCGGAGATATATACGAATACACTCAAGCAAATGTAAGACAAGTTCTATGATCGACAAGGTTACTGCCTAGCTGCGAATGGAGGGTTATTTGAACATTTAGCTAAATAATTTTTACCTATTAATTCAATGTTTGATGCTATTTATTCTTTATACTGTTATAGTCGTTATGGCAGTCAAGTTTAACATGATAAATGGTATTATTAGAAAAGTGTTTTTTTTTTGCATGAACTCGAAAACGACTGAACTGATTCATAATTAAGTGAGTTAATATTTAGAGAAATTCGTTTTTATATGCAAATTTCCTATGTTCGGAATAAAAGTTGACACCGGGAATGTACTTATATACTCTAGACCAGTGTTTCCCAACCATTTTTGTGCCATGCCTCACTTCAGCCTTTCTAAAATTCTTATCCCCCCCACCTCCATGTAACATACATAATTTTTAGTATTAAAAAAATTGAATTGTTCACTTAAGAAACTTAAATGATAGGTTTTAGGAAGAAATCACTAGGATATTTGTTAACGAAACACATTAAGTAAATTTCCAAAACATATAATGAAAATTGAAATTCAAATTCCAAATAATTTTAATAAAGATTTTTCTATATTAATTTATTATTTTAATTTAGTGAGATCCTTGCGCTTGATGCTTGCTGCACCGAGACGTTACATTAGGTTCCAATTCAGTCTCAAGTCTCCACGTTGTGTTATATCTAGCCGATTTCTTTTTTTTTACCAGTAAATCATTTACAGCACTAAATCCACAATAGTTTTCCTGCACATTTGGTTGAATTTGGGTATTTGATTTCTGTTTCCTAACAAAGCCATGCCTTCGCTCCTTTTACTTAACTAAAGTTTTTACTGACTCATCTTTTTGCAATTCTGCGAATTCTTCTTGATATTGCATATTTGATATATCAGACAAATCCACTAACATTGACTGCATCATCCATGTTGGAAAATCAATTTGTTTTAAATCAGAAATTTTTTTTTTTAAATCAGCCGGTAGAATATTCAGATGATTGACAATAACAAGTAAAGCGGTATAAGTTCCTTCATATTTTTGGAGCCAATAAAACTGTTCAAATTTTTTGTTGTTAATATGTCGCTGACATAACTTAATCTGGGTAATGAAACCAAATATCTTCACTTTTGCATCGACAAGAGTTTTTCTGTTCCTTGAAGTTGCTTATTTAATATATTTAGGTTTTCAAATATATCTGCTAAATAACTTACAAATGCTTTACCATCGATTGTTAACAGATACTTCATTTCAGGTTTGTCACTTAAAAAATCACTAAGAGTATCAAACAGTTCCACAAATCTTACTTCAATATGAAGTAAAAGTCTCACATTGTCTTCATTTTGTTCTTCACAAAATAGCCTGAATAGACGCTCACATTTGGCATTAGCTTTAATGGCATTAACACACTTTATTACTGAATGTAGTACTTCATTTAGAACAGGCGAGATGTTTTTAGCTCCCAAGTTTTCCCTAGGAATAACACAATACACAAGAATCATTTCTGGATTCGCAGCTTTCATCAATTTTAAGCCGCCATTTTTCTTGCCCATCACATTAGGAGCACAGTCTGCAGCACAAGATGTTATATTTGTCATTAGTGTATCATTGACATCTAAGTAGTTTTTAGCTTATTATATATATATATATATATATATATATATATATATATATATCTTTGGAGGTAGTGGTGCTTTCTAATCTTTTACAGAACAACATTTCTTCAGCAAAATGCCCTTTATGAATATATCTTACGTAAGATACCAATACTGCCTTACTGTCTCTCAAAGTCAATTCATCCACTTGCATTGAAAATTTTCTTGTTTTCAGCTTTTCAACAAGTTGTTTTGCAATATCTTCACTCATTTCGTCTATTTTTCTGCTAACAGTATTGTTAGTGGGTGGCATAACTTTTACATCTTTGTCGTCTTTTTCAAGAACAGTGTTAAGAAATGCTGATATTGATGGTTTTATTAAATTCTCTCTTATAGTTTTAGCGATGAATAAAGAAATTTGATAACTAGCCTAAAGAACACGGTTATTACTTAGTTGAAGTAAGAGCAGTAAATAGAGATTTTTAATGTTGTTCTCTTTTCAAAATTTTTCTTGTTTTAAAGTAATTCAAATCTGAATTAATATGAGCAATATGTATCACCTTCAAATGCGCCTCAAGACGACCTCCTTTCATTGATTCGTTGGTCAAACATTGCTGGCATAAAAGACAAAAAGGAATCCGTTCATCGTGGACAGCGGGTATGAACCCAAATTTTAAATATTTCTCCGAATTTTGACGAGTTTCTTCTTGATTGCACCACTCATTTTACTATGGGCTATAAGAGATAAATATAAGATCAATTAAAAACTAAAATTAAAGTATGTGTTAAAATTAATTTAATGTGACATAGAGTATACGTATAGTAAAAAGATGCATATTTATTTAAATGTATATAACACATTTACTACACTGCCACCGCAAAATAACATATTTTCTCCATTTGACAAAATTTTCTGGAAAATTATGCTTCTAAAGTTAAAATAAATAAAAACAAAGTCAAATACTTACCAATTATATCTATACAATGTATATATTTATTAAATCAACGAGCTTTTACAACAGTTTTGACGTACACCTATTTCAAATTAACACCAACTGAATGTTGTGAAACACTACTGAAGTTGCGATGGATCATTCAGGTGCGAACAACTTCGTTGTTTAGCGAGATTTTATAACGTCCGGGGTTCCGCGCGGAGCCTGCCGTCTGCCGCAGGGAAGTTTACTTGACAATGCCAAACACTCAGTTGATATTTCGGTCTCGTTAAGCGAAATTATACCTAATAATTATTACCGCAATTATTTAAGAATTTGTTTTGATCGTTAAATTTGGCACCGAAATCTAGCATTGCATTTAAATGGCCCGGAGCAAAAGGGTTAAACTCATGTCGAGTCCATTTTCGAATTGCTCTCCTTAACAATCAAATTTCTCCCCTGTGGGGCGTGGGCCACACGTTGGGAAACACGGCTCTAGCGTGTATTTCGACCGCATTTAAGAAATAAAATTTTAAGTAGTGGAAATGTATTTTTGAAATGAAAATAATAGTTTAGTTGTCTATACAATCACTTAACTGCTTAAAATTGCACATAATAATTTAAGGAATTGTTGTGGATTTCCGAAATTACTTGTGATTTGCGGGAATTATTTAAGATATACGGGTATTTATTAAAGCCATACAGGAATTATTGGTGAATTAAAGATATTATTTGTATGAAAAGGATTTATGGTGTAATCTTTTGCGTCGGTTGTTTAAAGTTCATCATTGATTTGACCTCGACAGTAGTTCTCGAACGCAAGTTCATCTAATTGAGTATGTTTTATTGGTACATATAAAATCAGGTCTTCAAGGTATTATTTGCCATCTTAATATTGTAAATATGAGAACACAAATTTTAATCATTTTGTGGTAAACGGCATTTTGAAAATTTGAACAAACAAACAATACGAAGGTTCTTTTCTTCTTTACGTCTGTCACATATAGTTATTCTATTCTATTAAGTTTCTACCAATACCACAAATGCTTAGTATTGGGGGCTTCAGCGACCACATAGTGAACGGTTTTGCAATTGTTGACCTACTCTAAAAAATTATACGCGATTAAATTCGTACAAAACATACTGATGTTTCAAACGCTATCAACTTTCCCTCAACCTGTAAAAAATCAGTTTCGAAAGATTTATTCTTGCTGCATATAGAATCGAAGCAACTAGAGGTACGGAGATATGCAGAAAAATGAAGCATACACACTTGTAGAACACGCAGAGGACGTCCGATCACTACAACAGACGATAAATATCGCTAACTTGTCGACGACTTGATTCAAAATGAACGGCAAATTTCTCAAAAGCGTATCGCAAACCATATTGGTATTTCCAAAGAGCGTATCGGCTACATTATTAAACAATTGTCTTACTCTAAAATCCGTGCACGCTGGGTACTACGCCGTTCCATACACTATAACAAATAGCATCGATTGGAATGCCGCGAACAACCTTTGCACAGCTACAGTAATGAAGAAAACGACCTTCTGTTGAATATTGTAACGGGGATGAGCCCTGGGTCCATCATTACGAACCGGAAGAGAAAAGTGCGCTGCATATCGACATCCGGAATCTCCTCAGACGAAAAACTTCAAAACAAAACCATCCGCAAAAAAATCGCGTTCTGGATTCAAGAGAAGTAGAAAGAATTTTTCAGGGACGAGACAAATAAACTTGCTACACATTGGGAAAAATGTGTTAGGCTTAACGGAGACTATGTTGAAAAATAAATGTATGATTCTGAACTTTAAATAATGCACTGATTTAATTTTTGGCCGATGTTGCTACTTGTTTTTTTTTCGTGTTCTACAAGCATACGTGCATCACTTTTTTGGCATACCCTCATACTTTGGATAAATTGAAAGCAATTCTTGCATTACTGGAACAAAATTTGCTTCCAAGGTCCCTAACTAAAACTTTTTCCAAGAGTTATGGTTTGAAATATGATAGCGAATACTTTAATTAAACATCGAACCCTTTCGCATATATATTAAAAGCAAAAATTAGTTTTCCTTGTTTTTGTTTCATAACTTATGCAAGAAAATAGGGTGCTAGTAACACAAAGTTTAACTTATTTATTTTACATGAAACTCCTGATAGTATTTAGTAATCGGCAGCATCCGGATCAATAACTGAGTTTATTTTCCATCGTCGAAGCAGGTGGTTAGGACATAAATAGGAGTTAGCGAAAAATTGTACTCTAGTGCTAAAAGCATTAAATCAGTGCAGCAACTTACGTGTCTCGTGCAGTTAGGAAATACGTAAACATAGAAAATTCGCGCCAGCTACATTTCTATTGCAACACTTTTTAAGCTAGCACTCAAAAGAACTTTACAAATAAAAGTCTAAATTTTCACAATAATTTGAAACCAGAAATATTGTGTTATCTATGCTAAATCTTATTTAGGTTCTTAATATATGTTAATTTGATGAACACTTTAGTAATGCAATTTTAAAGCGAAAGACCTAAAGCTGTATATAAAGCTACAAAATGTTTACCGCGTTAAAAGTCCCTCGTTGTTGCCGTATTGACTGTTTGTTTTGTTTCATCCTTATTTCGAAACAATATAACTTTACACAACCAAGTGAAATCTTGGACAATTAGGTGGAATACTCAGAATAGATGACTGAGCGTATAACTTAATAGTAGGCATCTTAATGCGATTGGGTTAATAGAACGTATGAAGTCAGTTCTTTAGTAGAGGTGCTTCATCAGCTCTCTAACTCCCACTCTACTTTGCACACGATAATAAGGTTCTGTGGTCAGCGATACTATCTGTTACCCGTGTTTCAATTTTTAAGTTCTGTAGGTTAGATATTGACAATGTACACAACATGCAATCTGAAAATTTTTTTAAAGTCGATTTGCGCATTGTTAGCAGATTTCCAACTGAAAAAGTCACACATATTGAAATTTATCCTAAGTAAAAAAGCATTTATAGAAAGAAGCATTTCGGACAAAAAGTTTTCTATTTAGGCAATAAATTTTAAAATTGTATTACTATCAGGACGGACAAATAGCAACCCTGATGTCTGTTTATCCACTAGAGAATTCTGCAATAGCGATTATAATGATGAAAGACAACCTAAATTCAAAGGACGTGAAATTTTTGAAGAAACTGGCGTTCTCAAAAGTAAGCTCCTGAAATAACTACGGATATAACACCCGCAAAGTCTCTTAAAGGTTGACTTCAAAATTATTTCAAGTGAGCACAAAGAGAAATTACGTCCCTGCTTGCGTTTTTGCCTTGAAAAGCAAAAACTCAATCGGGAACGTAGTCCTCTCCTAAAGAACAGACGTCAACATTGATAGATTTTGTGACTCCCTACACAATCTATGCGAGTTAAGGTTCGGGCCTTTGGAGCGGTGTTTTTAAAAACAATTCCAAACCCTTAACAATTTTATTTTAACTTAAAACAGAAATTAACATGGAAATTTGAATAACTTGTAAAATAACTTTAATTCTAAAACATTTAATTAATTGTAATAAGGTGATTAGCTTGAACAACGAAGTATGGAGTTCGAAGACTGACTGCCGGGCCTTGAGCTCCCGGGCTTTTTATAATAACCTGCCCGTCACATGGCTGTGGGAACTTGCAGATCTCTTGTCTGCTTTTCTTTTACTTCTAAACTTTATAACATTGTAACAATCTTATTTCTAAGTAATTGCAGTATGTTAACCGCCTGTGACCTGCCACCTGCAGTATCACTGCCCTCTCGGATGCAAAGTTGCATATCCGTTCTCATGAACTGTTAATAACTTCTCTGTGTTAGCCTTGTATTACATTGTTGCAACGAACTTAGACTTTATTCAACAATTTCTAATAATTCCTATTAGATTCAATATATTCAATATATTTAGATAATTGGGGGATACATAGCTTGCGTAGTCATAAAATTAAAAAGGCCAGCTTGACTGAACGAAAGTGCGAGAAATTGCACAGAGTAACAAGGCTTCGCATGTTCGAGCCCTCAAAGAGTTATTAAAATTAACGAAAGCCTCTAGGATGTGGCATGTAACTTATTTCTCTGATCTGCCCCCGGACTATGTTCTGACCATTTCGGGGTTATAATAATCAATACGTATGAGGTTGTTCGATCAAAAAGCATTAAAGGCCGCAGTTTCTCAATACGTTACGGATGTCGGAAAGGAATAATATCCACGAACGTCTGAATCTTCGAAGTAAATGTCCAAATGCGAGTAGTGGTTACATCTTTGCGTTTTTTTTTTAATTTATAAATGTCTAGAGAGGAAAATTGGATTTGATTCGCAAAAATCTGCGATGAATAAAGATAATGCATTTGGTTGTGTTCATCTCAAAATTGCTAAACATGTAAGTTCAGAAAGTATTTTTAAAATACACAGCCTTTTTTCTCCAAAGATCAGGCCTTCGCATAGGTTTTGTAACGCGGACGTATTGCGCTAGCTATAAAATAAAAAGCGTAAGCATAATTTAGTAAATTTGAATGAACAAATTAAGTATAACATACTGTGAATGTTAGATTTCAAAAATTACTGAAATTAAGTAAACGTGATATTGTAATTCATCTGATTATAGCAAAATTTCGAATTAGGACAATAAATAAAATTAAAGTAATACAAAATAAAAGTTTTTTAAAATGAATTGGTACAACTTAACATATTAATCATTCAATAGAATAAATTTTGGGACAATGAAAGACACTGAAATAACATAAGTCTGATATCATACAATGTAATAAATAGTTATAAGATGGAGGGCTCCGTGCAATAAACTTAAACCACAAAGTCAGAAAGTTATTTATGGTAATATACATATTAAGACGGAATTCCGGTGCCTAAACTATTTATGAACCACAAATAGGAAAAATACATTTCTATGTTATGCATTTCTTTTAGCAGAAATATTTCCATTTAATAATACACGAAGATAGTTACAGCTATATTTTGCAATGTAGTCAAAAACCCAGAGGCAACGTAGTGAAACGCACGGATATTAGATTGCAAATGATTTAATCTTTTCAAACATTATGTTACAATATATTAAACTAGTTAAATAAAAAAGAATTAAACACATATAAATCATCAGAAATAGTTACAACCGATAGAGGAGAAACGTAATAAAGTATTTGCAAATCGGCAATAAAAACATATCGAAAATGTAGTGATACGAAGACATGAGACCGCGGAGTTACTGCGCTATTTAAGGTGGTATGAGGACCAATTAAAAGTTAAAAGTTAAAAGTCAGCAATACTATCTGTTCCCCGTGTTTCAATTTTTTAATTTCTGTGGGTTAGATATTGCCAATGTACACAACAGGCAATCTGAAAATTTCTTATAATCGATATGCGCATTGTTAGCAGATATCAAACTGAAAATGTCAAACATATTAAAATTTATTCTAAGTAAACAGGTGATACGTTTTCCGTGTTTTACATTATTGCCCAATCGTTAATATAACGTGGTTACGTGGCAAATTGTGTCAAACACCAAACACGTTTAAAAGTGATACAATGGTTAAAGTACAAGCACAATATAAATAGAACGAGTACTCACGTGTATTTATTTTACATCTCAGGGCCCTCGCTGTTTCTGGGTGGGTCCGCCACGCCAGCGTTGTTTCAAATTTTATTCGTACATCCTCTTTTGCTTGTAGGGGTGACGACAAGGACACAGGTAGAGGTACGATAGAAAGTAGAGATAAGATAGAGGAACCTACATCCTAAAAAAAAAGAGAAAAGACGCACCACGACACAGGTAGCTGTTTTTGGCTTCGAAATCTCGTGGCTAATGGCGTCGTATCACACACCGCGCACTTGCGCCAATCACTCCGCGCCTGTGCACTCTTTTGAGCAAACGCAACTGTCCGGAATGACGGAAATTAACAAATTTATTTGAAAACATTCGCGGGAGTTTACTCACATATTTAACAATGTACATTTCCAAATTTGGAATGTAACGCAGACGTCTATGGAAGAAATAATTACAAAAATGTTTTATATTTGGGCAATAACCTTTAAAATGACGATCAGGACGAAAAAATAGCAACCCTGATGTCTGTTTATCCACTAGAGAATTCTGCAACAGGAAGCATGAAAGGAAACCTAAAAATATAAGTGCGTGAAATTTTTGAAAAAACTGGCGTTCTCAAAAGCAACGCTCCCGAAATAACTACGGATATAACATTTTCAATATCTCTTGAAGGTTGAATTCAAAATTATTTCAAGTGAGCACAAAGAGACGCTATGTCCCTGATTGAGTTTATGCCTTTTTGAACAGACGTCAACATCGATAGATTTTATTTGAATTTTTTTCAAAACTACGTAAATCGACAATTGTAAAGAACATCTAGATACACAGACAATATAAGCTCTTGTAAAAAAGGCATTTTATTTTGAAAAACCGTCTTACGTGTAGAAATAATATCAAAGGGATTGTTGTGACAGACGGTTTGGCGTCCCTCACACTTGACAGAGAAGAAAAAAACCTTTTAGGGTTAGTGATAATCTAACGTAGTTTTTTTTATTTTATCATTCTGTTTAGTCTTTTTATTCTTTACGGTTTTTATTTCGAAATTATTTACTTTATTTTATAATTTTTCCATAGAAACCCACTTCCGCACCTGTAGTTAGTTTACTCACTCAAATATTGTTACGTAGTCCCCGCCCCTTTCAGGCAAATTAAAATTGATCAATTTAACCCTCAATTTATCCGTAGCTGCTTAACCTTGTGAGATTACATTCCAGTTTCCATAGATGGTTTTTGTTAAATCATCCCGCATTTACACTTCCACGTCTGTCAGATCCCCTGGCGCGCATGCATTTCTTTTCTATTTCTGCTAGCTGAAAGTATAGGAAATATTACTCAGTACCATGTTTGGCTAAGTCATTAAGCGGTTACTAAGTTCAAGTCTAGACAAAGTCTATCATAAGAAACTAATATGTATTATAAATACTCCCTGTATGTTTGTTATGGTGTGTTTTGTATTTTTCTTAATCTTTCTTGGGTATTAAACCATTCAGAGTTTTTAAAATTGTCTTTATTTACGTTTCGATCTATTACCTAGGACCGTTGTCAAAATAATAAAAAAATTTAAGTTTGACACTTATGACACAAATCGAAGATGACTGGTTTATTAATCTTTGATTTGAATATATTAGATGAAAATTTTAAAGTTTAGAAGAATGAGTACTTTCAATTTGTGTTGCGCCCTGGGAGCGGCTTTTTAAGGTAGCCAATACGCTTAACGTGAAATCAGTTGATTAATTTTTATATAGTTAAATTTCATATAAATTTAATAACCGTAAAAGTTTTGACAATACCGGTAACAATGTCTATATCCACTTCTGAAGCCGATATATGTTTCTCTATGAAGAAGCGCGATTTAAACTCTTTGCGCAATACAATGGGTGAAGATCGATTGAATGCTTTGGGGATGTCATTTGAGCGACTTTATGTTTCAGACACAGACAATTATAATAATAAAGTTATTGTTAAATTTACTGCTAAGAAAAACAAAAGAATTGAATTTATTATACACACCATTTAACAATTATAGTATATTTTAAACCAGGCGTTTTAAATGCGCTTGTTCACACATGTTGGATTGTAATCGTGTTTTAATTTTTTATAAATCATTGTTCGTGGTAAATTACCTCCAGTTGTTAATATAGACAATTTTACGATTTGTGCTTTATACTCACCAATAATCGTTATTTGCCGAATGATCATGAATATTTTGAATATAAAAATAAGAAGGGGATGTGGCGCAAGACTCGTTTTTGAACCTTCAACAGAAGAAGTTGTTTCTAGTGTCAGTCCAGTGCAATATGGTTGAAAGTATTTTCAAATGCCAACAGCTCGCTTACTTACAAGAATAAATATCTACTCAAAAACTACAGAAGGTACGTTCACTTTTAGTGTATTTATGTAATTTGTTTGTCGTTTTATTTTGCCACTATGCTTTTTATCAAAACATATAACTTTCATACTGCCGGTAACAATATGTTTATGCATGTCTTGCAAATTCGCAATTAATTAAAGGTTCTCCACATTACGCACTAAATAGTAACGCATTCTGGGTACAACAGTCAGAAATTCATACACGTGTCACAGCACATTTTTGGTTTGCATCATAATTTAGAAAACAATACTGGAAATTCAAATACAAACATCAAATTCATTTTCATAAATTTCATCAAGTACATAGACCACCTCATGTATACCCGGTTACTAATGCAACGAGCCGAGCCGCCTTTGGCTTTTATATTAATGCTTTATTATACCACGATATTACATACACTGAAATGAAACGTTATAAATTATTTAACATTATAACGCACTAAATAATAGACACCTCAAAATTTGACAAGACAAATAACCTAATTACATAGCTGACACTCAAAATCTATTTTAATAATGCTATTTTCTTGTCAGTTTTTCTGCAAATTTTGACAGTGTCATGTTGCTGATAAGAAGATTGGTGGTTCCGTAGCGTAGTTGGTATGCGTGTGAACACTACGCCCAAGGTCCCTGGTTAGAATCCCGACACGGTCCGCTTAAAAAATGTTAGACGAGCATTTTTCACAAAAAAACGCACTCGTTCGGATGAAAGGTAAAATGGAGGTCTCGTGTGTGTATTGTTACACACGTTAAAAATTCCTATATTGCTTCGAAAAGCAAGGGTTTGGCAAAATTCAAAATTTCCAGATAAAAATAGTACCTTCGGGTGGCGCATTGGAAAATCAAATGTAGTGTTGACAAGAAGAACACATCATCTAATTTATCTTGTCAATTGCGATTTTTAATATAATTTTTAAGTTAGAGAAAACCTCTGCATACACAATGATAACAGATAAAGTTAAGTACAAGAAATATAATTGTTCGTTTACATGAAAATGCAATTTTATTCATAATTTATAATTGCACGGATGTATTGTATTCCGTATGATTCTTTTAACTATGCATGCAATCGCACTAACGCTAACCAGTTGACGGTATGACTGGACAAATAATATATTTTGTTTCTAGGGATTCAAAACTCCATCTACATTTTAAAATAAGAAGTTCCAAAAACAGGTGAACATGATGCCTCGCATAAATTAAGGTATACGTAGGTATACGATTCGTCAAATTCTAGATATGCATTTAGGATAAAATATAATTTTTCTAGCAAGTGTTGACATCCATTGAATCCATTGAATCCAATGAAGATACACAACATTGTTACGTCTTCTTTTGACACTTCTCATGTCTCTTCTGTATTTAGTTCCTATATATTTGATTTCATTATAGCTTTATGTTTAAAATAAGCGTCATATCTGAACATTTACGTAACTTTCTGTTTTTTGTAACTTTCAGGGAAGGCTAGGTCACGGTAAGCCAATGAGAACAGACTCTGCCACAAGTGGGAATAGCAATAGTTTCTACCAGGAGAAGACATCTTTATCAGTATCGGGAAGTGGTGAATAAGCTGCAACAAGTGGTGCAGAAATTTCAAGGACCACAAACGCCGAATTAAATGCTTTACTAACAAATTTAAGGGGGATAAAATTTCCAGAGGATCGAAAATACAGACTAAGGTGGAAAGTAAGTTGTGTTTGGTACATGCTATTGATTGTGGTTAAACAAGAAAACTAAAAGTATCTGAAGTGGGGTTCCATTCAAGACCTAGAACTTTCACAGGTTGAGTATTAGGATCCTCAAAGGAGCGAGGTTGTGCGAATTGTTGCGAAGCGGAAAGATCTTTGAGTAATTCAGGTTGATTACTAGACCACTTATGAAGTTCAAAACCGCCCAGTTTTAGAAAAGCAATTAATTGATTTCGTAAAGCAAGGGTTAACTCAATAGAATCCCCACCAGAAGCGATATCATCGATATAGGTATGATTGCGAAGAGCAATAGCGGCCAAAGGAACTGAGTTCCCTTCGTCCTCAGCCAACTGCAGAAGCGTGTGTATCATAAAAAAAGGAACGTAATTTACCCCATAGGTAACTGTATTCCTTTGAAAGTCCTGAATAGGCTTCTCAGAAGCAAATCCCCAAACAATTCTTTGATAGTTTCAATGAGCGGAATTAAAAAGGATTTGTATATACATTTGACAAATTCTGGGAAGCACTACAGCTTGAAAATTAATAATCGGTGAAGATACACCTATTGGTTTGAGCGAGACGGCGACAGCGCCATGCAGGACTGCAGAGCGCATAGAGCCTAATCCAGCAAAGGTAAGGAAATGTGGAATAGTACGAAAACCTAAACGTTTCACACTATTTTGCGAAATAAAAAAAGTCATGGCACCCGAATCGAGTAAACGGCTAAATTTTTGGAAAAAACCATAGCAATCAGCAATTTCCACTGGAACGGTGGAAAGTAAAACGACGGAAGGTTTAGCTAATGAATTAAATAGAACGTTATTCCAAGTCGACGAGCCACTACTACTAAATGAAGTCAATATTTCCTCAGAGGCAGGAGGACCGGAAGGCGTGCAGCGGTCTTGAATAGCGGAACTAATACAAGGTAAAATCTTAGAGGATGCGGGAGCAGAGATGAAACGAGCTTTGGTACTTGCATCGGAAGCGGGTTTAGACGACATGTGGTAGAAGTGCAATAAAAAATTATGATGTTGATTACATTTGCGGGAAGAAATAGTGGATCTGCATTTACTCAAAATGTGGGAATTGCTAAGTCAATTAATGCAAAGAGGTTGGTTTTTTTGCAAAGTTGTAGCGATTTTGAGAAGAAAGTTTAACGACATCATTACAACAATAAAGATTGTGATCTTGTTTGCAAAGCGGACATTTATTAACATTTGACTTCGCCTCAACTAACATAAAAACGGCAGAGCGAGAACTAGCATTGTTGCTATTATGAACAACTTTGTTTAAATCAGATTTATAATTCACCGACAAATTTGATAAAGATTTACAAGTTTTTCCAAGTAAGTAATTAACGCTGCATAGGATGGGATAGAAAAGGGATCTTGATGCAAATCAAAATTTCGGGCAGTGGGCACATTCAAGGGATTTAGGATCATTTGCACCATGATAAAGTCTCATTCCTCTACAGGCAAATCGAACTTCTTAAGGGCTTGCAAGTTATCAGTAAAGGTGTCTACTAATTTTTGCAAACCTGATGGGTGGTCAGAATTTAATTTTGGGGATTTTTCAATATTTTCCCAAAGAGCAGAAGTGATGCGGCGAATATTACGATATTTTTCGCTATATGCAAGGGGGTAATTTGAGACGGTTAGATCAACATTTTTAATGGTAAATAATGCCGACTTTTTTATAGCGGACTGGAGGTAGAAAAATGTATCTACGTCGGAGAAGTCGTCATTATAGTGAACCAGACTATCAAGCCGATCAATAAAAGTTTCGAACGTGCTGATATCACCGTCAAGTGAAGGGAGAATCAACGGCGGTAGAATCACTTTGAATTTTGCACTGTCTAAAGGTGCGGATCCATTTTCTACAGGGAAGGTAAGATTTATTGGAAATAACTTGAAATAAAAGGCTTCAATACAAAAAAAGATATTGTCAAAGCGCTTTCTGATTGAATCCTCTATTTCAAACTGATTATCTGCGTCTCCCGCCGTAACGATTTCATCCATAGTGAAATTATGTTGCTAAAAAAAGTTTTCCTTAATCGTGTCGATTAACGTGTATTGAGCCCGGAAGAGTTCTAAAACACTGGGTTCAACTAGAGTCTTGCTAGCGATTTCAAAAATCTCCTGAAGGGAATTAATTTGCGTGTTTCCTATAAAATACGCCTTTTTGAGTTGTTTGCCATGATTAGTAATAACTAAAGCGAAAGCGAACAAATACAAGCGGAAAAATGTGCGAAAGCAAAAGGAAGGTTTAAATGTATGCAGTAATATAAAGCAGGCAATTAGTATTAATTATCGTGCTTTATGTGAAAATCCAAATTAAACACTACAAATAATTTAAAAACCAAATTCAAATATTAATCAACCAATTATGTAACTATAAGATAATAATTGCTAAGATACATAAATGTAAGATCTTGATAAGCGGTATTTAGCAACGTAAAGTAATACAAATTTTAGAGCTTGCAGGTAACATTCAAATCCGGCTCCAAAGACCATATATGTTAATGCGGCGGTTAATTTCAATAACCACTGATGGTGAAATAAGTGGACATGTGATTGTATTAAGTAACAAATAAACAAAGAAGTGAAAAATTGAATTGTGTATTCGTATAAACTTCTAATTATATGTAGATATGCGGCTAAGGACCGTGTGCTTTAGTTGAAAGAGTCACGATGGGCATAAAGTTGTAGTTCCATTTCTATCGGTAATAACTTCCTTTTGTGAAGACCTCTTTGTCGTCACCCTGAACTTGAGAAGGTGTGAACCTCGCAAACCCATACATTAAAAGTAATACTTTTTTTTATGCCTTTTTACATCCCAACAATTTTTACTCATTTTTTAGAACCTTTTTTATTAACACTTTGAATAAGATTAACTGTAAAATTTAATTAACACTAAGATAATAAATCAACCATTAATTGTTGTGAAACGCTTCTCTGTGTATAACGAAGCATTTAAATTACATTGCCTACAAATTTGAAGCTCATGTAGGGAATATCAGGTTGTAGTCACAATCCACTCAGGCAACCACCCCTGTTATATCTTAGTGCGCGATTAACGTCGGTGTAATTTAGATTGTTAGGGCATAAATATTGCTTTGCGTTATCTATTATGTCTTATTAGGTGCTATAAAGCTGTTCCAACTTGTAAGATGTAAAAATGATTGCAGTTACTTGGTACACCAGAAAGCACTTTCACATCCATTCGTAGCAAGAGAATAGACTTGCTGCGTTTTATTGTTTTCTCCTGAATTGCGAAAATAGTGGCTTAGGAAGATCGCAATAGATATATCACCACTTCCGGTGCTTCCGGACACCCAAGCAAATCCATTATTCGATAACACCAAAGCCTCCGTTAAAGGGCGAAGGTTGTTATCGCCCTATAGTTTGCTTAACAAAACTATGCGACATCTAATGCTCTTGCACTTTATATCATTTAACGGCACAAATGATTTGCGTTCGTTTAGATAGCGAGATTGCTTGATTGTTTAAAACGGTTACAACAGATTAAAGAGTTTTTTCTTATTCGATAGGATTTCGTTTTATGCAGCTAAAGATATTTTCAGAACAAAATGTTGCTAATTAAATACTAAAAAATACCGCACCTTTATTCATTGCTTAAGAATGCTTATGTATAGTAAAAATTTATTTCCAGTTTTTGTTTAATCCTTAGTTCTTCTGAAAATAATTTTAATGAAAACCGCAATCTGTAAATAAACCACCACAAAGCCGAGAAAATTAAATTTTCAAATATATAATTTCTACCCTGTGTGATATCCCAATAAGCTTATTATTATTATTATAGTATTGACTAATACGTAAGTAATACACGTGTTTTTAACTAAAATAACTTATGAATAATTACGCAATCGGCGAATATACAAACACATTTCGCAATTGAAACACCCGTGCTTTCCAACACTAAGTATCATTTAAAAACAAATTTTTTTAATGCATTTGAAGCAGATCGTAAAATAAGTTCTACAATACGTCCTCTTAAAGAAGTAGTAAAGTAAAACGCGCTACATTAGCTTAAACATTAGAATTTTTACTGAAAACAAAAGTGTTCTGAGATTTCTTTCATTATAAGTATTTGATGCAAAACGGGAATTTCAAGCTGCACAAGTTTTATAT
Organism: Platerodrilus igneus; assembly: GCA_036346225.1. Taxonomy (NCBI): domain Eukaryota; kingdom Metazoa; phylum Arthropoda; class Insecta; order Coleoptera; family Lycidae; genus Platerodrilus; species Platerodrilus igneus. The sequence continues at coordinate 3,543,266 of JARFIW010001130.1, forward strand.
ATGCATCTGGGTCAGTCTGGTAGGATAAACCTCAGATTTCAAATAAGCTTCATAAATCATAAGCAAATAACAGCTTATTATATTTTACTCTAAAATGACATAAATGCAGACGCCCAACTAGTGAATTTAAAAACTTTTACGACCATAATTTAGATAAGATAGGATAGATAGAGAATATAAAGCGGATAAGATGATACGTTTAAAGACCATAAATCATAAGTGGCAGGTATTTATTCTGTACGATAGCAAACAATCAGTAAAGCGCGGTATGACTTTTTAATAAGCCAAAAATTATAATTGGGAGCGATAACCAACTATTACGAATACATAGTTTCCAGTCGTTAACAAGAAAGAGTAAGATTTTTAATTGAGATAAGAAACACAAGTAAAATGAATAAAATTACAGTTAATTATTACATCAATCCCGAGAAAAGTGCTGAACTTTCTAGAGCTAGTAACACAAAAACCTGTCTGTTATATAAGAGTCGGTAAATAATTAAGAGGTCATTCATTGAATCTATTTTACTTGTCAAAGATACTTTTTATTGGCAATGAATTAAAATAGGTGTAAGGGCATTTTATATATTTTAAAACAGTGGCTTTTGTTTAACTTATGAAGGTAACCTTGACGCGCAAGAGTAAACTCTGATTAAAATATGAAATGGAATTATGGAGTTAATGTAAACAAACAGAGGAATTGGAAACTGATTTTCCTATGCAGTTATTATGGTACAAAATGAAGAGGAAAATTTGGCCAGCAAAGTTTTCAGAATTCTGCATAATTTAATGGTTAAAACTACAAGTGTTTAATTGTTCAGATCTTTGTGATATAATAGGTTTAGGTAAATTAAGCTTGTATAAGATATTTGCATATAGATGTTTTTCTGTAAATGAAGATTGTATGCCTGTTTAGAGATCGAGTTCGATAAGTTTGACCATTATGAAAAATTATAAGGGAATATTTGATCAGCTATGCCTTTTCTTTTCGGGGTAAAACAGATTATTGCAAATTAGCCATCATATAATTTTTCTAATTTATACATAGTGTGACTTACAAAAAAAAGATCTGGGAGATGCTCTAAGCTCTTCATATTCATGTTTAATAGTTATGAAGTGTCGTGTGTAGACCTAAGCTGTAAATTGCAGTGGTAGGTTTAATAATTGTGTGTAAATAATTTTATGTGTGTTGAAGAAAGATGTTATCGAATTTAACGATTATTATAATTTGAAGATTGATTATAACAGTGATGTTGAAATTTTGTTGTTTCTGAGCTAGAAAATTAATGTGGACATTTCAGGTAAAAAAATATCCAACGATTGTAATGTAGCTGAAGTTGAAATGACTTCTATTATTGTGAAGCTATTGAAATTCTACCGAAATAATGAGAACAATACAAGACACCAACAATATTACAACAAAAATTAATGTGCAAACGGACAAGGGCGAGGAATTCTTCAATACTCCACCCGAAGGTACCACATTGGTCAGGAAGCGAGTTTTTTACTTCATAATTTTGATTCTTGCCGAACCTTTGCTGTACCAAGCAAGGTAGAAATCTTTAACGAGCGTGACATCACTCACACACGAGACCTCCATTTTAGCTCTCATCCGAACGAGAGCGTATTTTTGTGAAAATATAAGATAAACCATTATTCTACATATTCCGCAATCAAAGCCGCCTTTTGTAAAAGATTGATTAAAACAATTAAAAAACTTGTACAGGTGCATTTATTTGCAGGGCAGTTGCAGAATCGTTGGCTATTTTGTCCACATACGGAAGAATACAATTACACACCACATCGAGCTTCAAGTATTACAGCCTTGGAAGCAGAAGAACATCCGGAGAAAATAAAACTTTATACCGCCGAAAGTGGTGCAACAAGCCGAAAGAAATTGCTTAAGGTCGGAGACATAGTACGCATATCTAAACATAAAGCCCTCTTTGACAGAGGTTTTCTACCGAATTGGAACTTAGGGTTATTTGAGATTACCCGAGTTCAACAAGCAATTTCGATAGATAACGTATCTACTGGACGATTTGAATGTGCAGCCAATTCAAGGGTGTTTCTACGCTAAAGAAATTTAGATTATGGTAGCGCCCGACACGTACCTAATAAAAGAATTTATACAAACACAGAACCATGAGCAGCAAATACTAGTTGCGTGATTCAATGGCGCAAGAAGCTGAATAAAGTAAACAGTATTTGCTTTAGTATACTAAATAAAGAATTTACTCCAAGTTTGGACATTAATTAATCAGACGTCGAAGTAAAAACATGGCTTACATCCTGGATATATAAGGCTTCCAGTATAAAACAAGTGAATTCTTCGTTAAAAAAGCCGCAATGTTGGCTGTGGAAAATAAGAATGTGTGGCACGATATATTAGAGATGTCATTGATTGAACAATACCAATTTAGCTAAACATTTCAGGAAACACAATACATGTGTCCAGAAGCATTTGCATGAACTTAGAAATAAAAATGCATTAACAACTCAATTGTCACCAGCCTTTCTACCGCTGTACTTGCAAAGGACTCTGTCATCTTGCAACTGCGACCACGTGCAACCTCATAAACTACGAACTTCTCTACGTGTGCTACAAAGAATACAATATAAACAAATACTCATTAACATTTTTACCAGTAAATTTATCTAGGAGCCCAAAAAATTAACACAACATCTTAATGCAATTCTCATTTTCCAACGACAGGATCACAAAGACATCCTGCCTCTTCAAACGGAACCCTCAATCAAAATGGCTTTCCCACCGTAAACCAGCTCTAAAACGCGAGCAACAACAATTGCATATGCGCGCGCGCGACGCATGGAAACAGCAGTTATCCAGAAGCGACTTATTATAATTGAACAAAACCAACTAATTATTATGCAACACAAGCTACACTTTAATGTGAATTAGGTAAACTAAACTGTTAAAAACGATCCTAATAGATACTATTATTGCCTTTTAAAACGAAATACCCTCAATATTATTGAAAGCAGAAACTTTCTAAATTTAGCTTTGACAAAAATTGTATACGTTACACAACCTTTCTCCAAAAAGAAAAAAATCGATTTTAAAGATTCCTTTTTTATTTTAGTTACTTTGACATATACTTCCATACAAAAACATCTATGCAACTTACAACCAAACACGAAACTTCTAACTGGTATAAACACCTAATTTTTTTTTATCAAACCTGCTAAACTATCATTTTAAAGAAACCAAAAGATTTAATAACAACACTGCAAGAGAATTAGCAGAAATAACAGGAGAAATTGTCTTAAAACTAAAATTTATCTCAAGTTAAGATATTTACACTTAACAGCTATAATCTCTAAATTTATTCGGACTATATCTCTGTAATTTGAGAAATATAAAATCACACAATAAGCGATTCGGACTACTTGCCAACATAATTCTCTAATCATAATAACCTGCGCAGATTTCCTCCTTCTCACTATCATCTCAACTTCAAACTTTAGGGAGCCGCCTCTCGAAAACCACACAAAAATTAGAATATAAAACCTTAAACCAGACTCAGCCGTAACAAAATTATCTATATCTCAATCTAGTAGCGTACCTACGCCTAATATTTTTACACTAATATTTACCATACAAATTCTCCTCACCAGCCTCTCAAAACCAAATTTACTATACAACCTTTCTGGTCTATCTTCTCTAAATAAATAATTGCGCCACCAACCTCAACATCAGCATCTAAAACATTGCTATCAACTATTCCACGAGGCTCACAAAATTCCACAGATTTCAAACAAACGCAGACAACGAAGAACAAACGTCTCGTACCTGTGACCTGTTAGCACTCATAATAATTTCTCTTACATCTCTAACTAACATAAAACTTATCAATACGCACGCACTATAACACCCTCACTACTAACAAATCACACGCAAACTCTTCGTCCATCGCACTCGCACTCTAAACACAAAAAAAATAACTGCTTATGTTCTCAATATTTTCCTATTCAATCACTTTCACATATTTGGAGTTCACCCTTGAAATCAAAAGGAAAATTCAAACAAACACCTTCAAGACCAAACCACGGTACCCTCCCATACTAACGAATGTAGTAATTTAATTTTCAGAAATGATCTCTCCAGTATCTACGGCAGAAAACTGCTTCAGATCCTTCATATGTCAACGGCTTGCCAGATCCATTTGATTCTTTAATTCTCAAACCACATTTGGAATTTTCTTATTGACTACACCCAACACAAATTTTGGCACTAGTTTTGAGGTAAACTTTTCTCCAGCTTTGAAAAGCACCTTATTATATCGCCACACCTTATTACCAACATTAAAGGAAATATCGTGTCTCTTTAGATTAAATTGGCAGCCTGCACTCTCATATGCATGGTGTAAACTTACTGTAACATCTTTAAAACCTTGACGATCCAAGAGTAACTTCAACGTCGTCCTTAGGAATAAATTCTGCCTCGCAGAACTTACCACTTACTAGAACACAACGACCAAATACTAAAAAATTAGGCGAATCACAAGTAGATTAATGTTTTTCTGAATTAACAGCGTGTTGAATCTTTGGCCACTTTAAATCCACGAATCATGTTTTTCTATATAAGACCAAACGCACTTCCAACGGTTTTATTAATCTTTTCAATGAAATTTCATTGGAGTGCATAAACGACTTTACACCACATCTGAATTTCATATTCGTTGCACAAACCCTTAACGATGCGGCCTGACAACTGAGGACCATTTTCACAAATAACAAATTGTGGCACTTCATAAACTACAAACACACTTCTTTCCAAAAAATGTTCTATCGCATGAACTTTAGCACCACGCAAGGGATGCAAAATAGTGAATTTGGAAAACTAGTCACCAACTACTAATAATCATTTATATTCTGTCTTCGAACGGAGGAAAGGACCCATAAGATCTAACTTTATAGTTTGATAAAGAAACTTCACTTCCTTCTCTTTACCCATTAATCCCAGAGGACCAACATTTAATCATTTTTGCGTACCAAATATTAAACACTTCCTAAAAAATTTTAAGACACCTAAATTCATTTTAGGCCAATAACAGGTTTTCTGAACACGAGCATAAGTTTTTGAAAACCCAAAATGTCGGGCAATCGAAAGGTCGTGTTATGTTCTAATGCTTTCTTCTTGTTGTGACTTAGGCACTAAGTATTTCTATTGCACAACATTTGCTGAAGGAGGTAAATTTAGAGGGATACATTAAAATACAAAATTATTTTCAACTTTCCATTGGGGGTAGTCTGCCGGAGAGACGAAATTTTTTCATGTAAAGAAACATATCAAGGATTTATTTCATCTAATTTAACTTCTATTAAATTGACCCCTACATTTGATTTTCCAATGCTCCAATTATGAATTTTGCCGAACCCTTGCTGTTGCAAGCAAGGTAGGGATCTTTAACGTGCGTGACAACACACACACAGGATCTCCATGAAGGCGTATTTTTGTAAAAAATGTTCGCCTAACATTTTTCAAGCGGACCGTGTCGGGATTTCAACCCGGGACCTTGGGCAAAGTAATCACACGCATACCAACTACACCACGGGGCCACCTATTAAATTGACTTTACATGTGATTTTCCAATGCTCCACCCGAAGGTACTATATTGGCCAGGAAGCGAGTTTTTTTTTACTTGGGAAATTTGAAATTTTGCCGAACCCTTGCTGTTTCAAGCAAGGTAGGAATCTTTAACGTGGGTGACGACACACACACAGGACCTCCATTTTACCTTTCATCCGGACGAGGGCGTATTTTTGTGAAAAATGCTCACCTAACATTTTTCAAGCGAACCGTGTCGGGATTCGAACCCTGGACCTTAGGCGTAGTAGTCACACACATACCACTACGCCACGGAGCCGCCTTATATTAAATTGATCGCATTATTGTCAACAACAGGAGCTCTACTTGTAACGTGCATTTTTGGTGGCCTAACATTTTTAGTCTACTTAATTTTTAAAATACATCGTTTTTGGATCGCGGTTTGTATAAAGTAAATACTTCCGCCTAGTTTTCAGATTGATATGCAGGTTGACTCGCCGGTATTAATTTTAAAAGATGGTTTAGTTGTAAATTGGAATACTCGTAAAATTACTTTCCACTTGTCATTAATAAATAATCCCGCTGTAATTAATATGTGGATATACAGTCTAGGTAGGCGATCAGAAGTTGTACTAGTAGGATTAGATATAAACAAAAAAAGGGTCGTGTTTTGTGCTTGCTTGCGAGATGTCAAAAAATTAAGTGTAAGATACGGTTTTTCTGGTTGAACTAAGAGTGGTAGAGTTAATGAAACTCGACGCACGGGTGTTCGAAGAACTTTCGACGTACGGCTTTAGTGCTTACGCGTGTCTACTAAACGTTTTTAGTCGTCTTTCTTATGGAAAAAAAAGCCGTATAACTAACTGTCGCGGAGTCGTAGTTGGTCTTTGGTTCTGATATAGGAATTACATTAAAGATACTGTTTCGTTCTGCTTTTAACTCGATGCACGTGGGTTTTAAGGACATGGTTACGGACTCCCTTTAGTGATACATGTACTTTACTTATTATGGCTTTTGTTGCTTGCTTTGTCTGGGGATATTTAAACTGTGACAGACTACCGGTATACAAAAGTAGTGGTTGAAGTTCCTCGCTGCTTTTTGTATGGTTATGCAACTAATATACCTAGTTCCTTCGCGTGATAAGGTCCGCTGCTAACCCCAGTGAAATCAGCCAGTGTGATTAGGGTAAGTTGTGATAAGTTTCATCAACACCCTCACAGTCTAGGGTGCAGTGCTTCGTTAGTGCCAGACATCGTGGATCCCACACTGCAATGGCAAGGAAGCGGTACTGAAGGACTTTGTGTAAGTTGCACTATTTCCTATTTGTTCTTACTGTAAATATCTACCCGTTTGTTTTTGCAATATTCCTTGTCGTTCTGATACCTTTTCCATAGACTTGCCCGCTATTTAATAACAAAAAAAAAGAACAATCAACCCTACGGAATGACTCAGAACAATTGTGCTTATCTACTTATTTATGTCTTTGCTAAAAATTTTACTAAATTACTTAGATTAATTATGTCTTACCTATTTATAACGAACTATCAACCATACTGAATGACTCAGAACAATTGTGCTTATCTACTTATTTATGTCTTTGCTAAAAATTTTACTAAATTACTTAGAGTAATTATGTCTTACCTATTTATATTTTTTTTGTTACATTTTACCTGAATTATGTTTAATTGGTGTGTGATGAAACGTTTTTGCTACTCCCCAATATGGCCTCACTTTGTACTCAGAATTTTTCTGTACTGCTATTACTGTTGTTAGATTATAGAGTTTATCTAAACAGTTGCTCTTATTTATTCTATAAAGTACTGAACAATTTATACTTGATCTATAGGCTATGCTTTTTCACTGTTTCAGGTTTGCAGGACTAATTTGTTTTTCTTTCAGGTTTACTATTCTAATTTCTCTATGGCAGGTACTGGTACTAACTCCTGACAGCCGCGTCCTTTATAGATTGGTCTGCTTTCTACAAGCCCCCTACTCTCCGATTGAGCCCGGTCACTGTTTTTTTCTCTTGGATTTTCTTTTGTTACGCACGGCTACGAGCCACCGTGACATAATTTTGACGCACAACGTGGCGTCTATTAGAAATACGTAACATACTTAAACAATCGGGAACTATATTAAATTTACCTATCCGATGTACAAAATCGAACGTACGTTGTCTCAAACGAACAACCCACCTAGCTAATTTCCCCGATGGATTCTGAATATTATTTAACCATAATAATGAGAAGTGATCTGTTACTACCGTAAAATGAGTTTTTTCCACCCATGGACGAAATTTATCTATAGCAAAAATTACAGCAAGGCAATCTATTTCTGTCAGTGAATAATTTCTTTCCGCTTGATTTAAAGTCTTACCCGCGTAAGAAATGGCATACTCCACACCATCTATGTTTTGAATCAAAACTGCGCCTAGCCTTGTATTACTAGCATCACATTCTACAATAAATGGAGCCGAACGATCCGGTTGTGAAAGTAATGGAGCAGAAACCAACACTTGCTTGCGTTGTGGTTTTAGGACGAGGACGAGGGAAACTAACCATTTCTTCAACTTTGACTGGGTCGGTACTCAAAGAATTCGATCGAAGTAATCCAAAAATTGTAATGGCACTTTTAAAAAATTTGCAATTTTTTAGTCAAGTTAGCTTCTTGAAAATGTTTTTTGACTTCACCCAAAAGTTTTAAATTTTTTTCAAATGACGAGGAACATAAAATCATATCACCTAAATAACAAAACTAATCACTGTTGAGTTTGAGCTCAATTACTTAATCCACAAGGCATCAGCAAAAATCTGTACTGACCACGAGAAATAACACTGAAAGCAGTCTAGTCGTTTCAACTTTCTGAAATGGAAATTTGACAAGAGGCTTTACGAAAAATTAGACTAGATATCCAGTTTGCGCTATAAAGCATTCCGAGAATGCTGTCTATGCAAGGAAACAGGTACCTGTCGTGCGCAATAATATCATTTGTGCTTCCGTGCTAAATCTATACTTTTTGCTATCCTATTTCTTCAATAACAGCACAGGTGAATTCCACGGGCTCTGATATGGTTCTACTACTTTCAATCGAATCATTTCGTCTAATTCTTCATTTATGTTCTTATTCATAAAAGGGAGACATGACATAGAGCTTCTTTCGAAAAGATCTCTTATTACCAGTTTTTATATCAATAACGACTTCAGGTTAGACCTAATGTATCTTCCCTATCAGTTTCACTAAAAGAACGAATTGCAACCTGACCTTGTGCTTTCTGGGGCTCAGACAAATCATCTATACTCAACAACATGTGCAACATGCTTTTGCACTTCACCCTATACACTCCATGAATTGTTTTTAAAATCTGCAGTCTACTCAAATAACTGTGGAAAACCACTATCAAAAATGAAAGCAAACGGAAGCGATGGAACTACTAAAACATTATGCAAATTGGTAAATCCACCAAACCCAAAACAGTTTTTAAAGAACTATCAGCAGTAGATTTTCCTTTTTTATCTGAACGAAACATTTTTAATTTCAACTCCTCGATTAAAGATATAGCTAAAGATCTTACTACAAAAGTAGTTTGTCCCGAATCTAAAAGACTTGTAACCATCATGTACCGACAATGATCGGCAAGTTTCTTTTCATGCTACGCATTGGTTTCTAGCTTAACTGCAGTTGGACAAAAAATGTTTACTATACTAAGCCATTCGGACTATTCCTTTTTACAGAAAAATTCTTTTCTAACATAGCATCACGGTAACCCTTTGAATTGAAGCAGTAAGCCAACCACATTGCATCTGCTCTACTAATCGTTTGTTGAACACGAATTGCACAATCTTGAAGTAACCTCCGTACATCCACATCGATAACAAACAATCCTCTTTGGAGTTGTACAAAAACAAAATGAATGGCCACTACGAGAACAATTCCAATATGCATAATTATTCCTTTTAACTGTACTAGTAGTTGTACTAGCAATATATGGCACTTGAGTATCTAAAACTTAAGCCTGGTGAGAGAATGAAGCATCTTTCTTAACTTGATCTCAAGTTGTCGAAGGATTCCTACTCAAATCAGAACGCCTTGAGGATTAAAAAATTAAAGGAATATCTTGAAGAACGCGTTACAACTTTTTGCCTCAAAAGAGCGGTCTCTTCTTATTTTTTACGCTTCAACTTCAACATTTCAACAACTTAGATGTATCCTTAGCTTCAACTAAGGCAAGTTGCGAAATAAAATTTGGTAACAAATTATTCTTTATTATATTCTTAAGATCATTCAATTTTTGCATTGCTGCTGCACTTGTGTGTACAGGTGCATTATCCTGATGGAAACTGATCTTCTTACGCAATGCAGGTCTTTTTTCACGTATATTTTTATCCAATTGGCCTAGAAGTTTAGCGTAATATTCACCGTTTATTGTTTGGCTCTTGGGAAGATAGTCAATTAGTAGGACAACTTTAGCATCCCAAAAACTGATGCCATAACTTTTCCAGCCGACTTCACGGACATTGCTTTCTTTGAGGGTGCAGAACCCCTATGTCTCCATTGTTTAGATTGTTGCTTGGTTTCAGGGGTATAATAGTGAACCCACGTTTTATCTGTCGTAACAAATCGTCGGACAAAATCGGTTTTATTGGAGTTAAAGCGGTCTAAACTCTGTTGGCAAATTCTTTTTCTCTGAAGGTTTCCATCAATTGTCAATCTGCGCGGCACCCATTTTGCCGAAAGCTGTTTCACGCCTAATTCCACAGTTAAGATATGAAATGCTCTTTCATCTGAGATACCTGCAACCTTAGCAATTTCGGAGACCTTTAATCGACGATCCTGCGCAACCAAACCATTACCTTTTTGGACGATTTCAGGCGTGATGGCAGTTTTTGGTCGTCCGCTGCGCGGATTATTTTCTAGGCTCTCACAACCACGTTTAATTTCCACTTGGGCACAGTTGTAAATGATGGGGCGGAGTTTCCTTATGTATCCTGCATATCTTTATGTATTTCTGTTGCTTTCCAACTCTTTTTTACAAAATATTTGATAACAGCGCACGTTTCAGATTTATCTATTTTGAAAAACTCACAAAACTAACTTTACTTCATATAGCACCAAATTAATACTACTTAACAGAATAATGTCAAATTTAACATCTGCGCACTAGATAATTTGATCCATCAATTGCATATATTTTGTTCAAACTGATGCTGCCATCTGTGCCCCATTTCGAGAACTTTTCAAACTACTCTCGTATATTATATGTTTTTCTTAAATACAAAGACTCTATTCGTACTTTAAGTTTATTGTGCACGCTTCGGCAACAGTGCAGTGCGAATCTAAAATCGACGTTATTTATTAATATTCATTCAGTGTCGAAACGTTATCAACTGTGTATGAGTAGGCGAATAGATGTGTTTTCCGATCAACGAATTGGCAAATGCATTCACATTATGTTAAAACGAGGTATTTATCCTTTATTATGTCTTGCATTTAAATTAGTATAATTGTGATTACTCAAGCTCCTATTCATGCATAACAAAGTGTTCCTTGAAACCTTAAAGTATCGAGGTGGTCCTTATATAACTATCCAGATTTTGCTTTATTTAAAAACAAACCACTAGCTATCATTTTATCCCAAAACACTAACCAATCAATGTATCCAAAGAGATCCTCGTATACCATCCCAAAAAATATGCGTTCTAAATTGTAGAAGCAAGAAAATCCAGATCCACCAAGTATGTTTGTTACACAATACCAAAAGTGTACTAATAATAAAGATTAGCCAAAAACTACTTTTACAAAGCGAAACTTTCGTTTGCAGTGTCAGTGTATGTTTCTAACATTTCTAACCATTCCGTTACAGCCCTACGTTGGGGCGCAAGTGTTATGTATACCTGAATTAGTGATATCTAAGACAAAGCAGAGTCCCACCCGTTGACCTGTATAGCCAGCTAGCTCGAGTTGCGGACTCTGCAGTAAACATGAGAATGGGGGTGGTTCCTTAATTAAACTTGTAAGAACAATAAAAAACTTAAAAGGTGGTAAACACAAATATGGGGAGGGGAGCACCACAACTCACTGTAACAATAAATACACCTTAAGGAAAGATACGGAAACCCTCAAGTATGCTCGGATAGTGCGCTTATAAAAAATAATGAAGCTTTAATTCTGAACAGCAGCCAAAACCAGTAACGAGAGCGGTAATAAACGTTATATTATTAAATGAAGCAGGAAACACCATTTGTGCCACACAATGTCGTATAAAAAATAAACAGAGGAATAAAGTGTATCGAAATGTATAGATGTTAAAATGAAGTGTTTTCTCCTGTTTCTCAACCTTAATAAAATCTAATTAAAAAAAGGAAATCGAAAATGAACCACTTTTTTATATACGACTGAGCTTACATTCTCTAGGGCCATTCATTTGACCTTATATCTATATTTTGTCACGTAGTAATACAATTATTAAATAGTTCAATATTATATATATCAAAAAATTTTTGTTCCTTCAATAATTTATATTCAGGTGTACACGAAATAAGTGCTTTTATATATATGGAAAATATAGATTAATTTCCATCTAGTCTCAAAAAAATTTAATTTAAGGTGTATACAAAATTTTGAATATTCTAATTTAGGCAAAAAGTTTATTGATATATCATAGCAGATCTGGCATGACATTGAACAATCTATTTACAACATGTTAATTTTCTTAAGGTAAAGATATATTAAACTAGTAATAAATTTTGATGGGATATCTTAATCCAATAAGTACGAACATTAGAACACTGCAACGCATATCTATAATGTGCAATTTATCTGCATCTCAAATCAGATAGTAAACAGGTGACTACAAAATGGATTTAAATTTTAACCTTTAAAAGTGCATAACAAAAACCGGTAACAGTACTCACAAATTTTAAGAACTTTAAATTACTTAATTGATTAGTTTTGACATAAACGATTTAACATTTCTCGATTTCAAATTACTCGACCATAACCAACGTGTTTATTGTATGTTATGTTATAATTCACATGTTTCAATTAAGATCCAACACCCAAAAATACGGTACAGCTAGTCCTCCAAACAAACAAACGTGCTTACCGCGAGCGTCATTTAAAAAAAGTAGGCCATTAGAATTATTTCAAACCCACACGAAATATTATCTGGTTGAAATTTTATTACCGTAATAACTCAATAGCCACTTGCATCCTTGCAAGTAACACTTAAATACTTTCTTGCTTGTAATAACGAACAGCAAATTTTTCTTTAACAAAATTTAAAATGTGTGAACAGGAAAGTTGAACTCTGCTATCTTGTAACACGATCACGTTCAACCTCAAAAATTACCAACCTTCCTAGGTGCACTACAATTAAAACAAATACTCAATAGCATATTTACCATTAAGTTTATCTTGGAACCCAAGGATTGGCACTCGATACATTAATACTATTCACACTTTCCAACAACAGGATCTCAAAGTCATCCTGCCTCTTCAAACTGGACCCTTTATCCAAATGGCATTCCCACTTTAAACTAGCTGTAAAACATCAATTGTCCAGAGATAACTTGTCGTATTAGAACAAAACCAACTAATAAGTATGCAAAACAAGCTACACTTTAATATAAATTAGGTAAACTAACCTTTTAACGAGGGCCCTAATAATAGTTATTTATGTACCAAATCAGTAAAGTGATTCTTTATTGAACGAATCTGAGATTATGAGCCGAGCGAGCGAAGCGAGCGAGGAGAATAACAGGCGAGTTTAATAGAGACACTTTAGTGACTGGTGCATCCAAACTTTTATCGCCAACCGTTAAAATTTATAATTTAAAAACAATGTAGATATTATAACATGATATTTTATTAAGACAAGTAAACATATATAAATAATAGCTAATACTGTATTTTATAATTCCATGTTTGTTGCACCACTTTATGAATATATCATACTGGCGATTGTATTTTTCGAGTTATTTTTGTGGTAGAATTTCGAAAGACGTCTCTAACGACTTCTTAATTTCAGGTGGCGTGCACTGAATATCTTCTTCCATTATTTTTAAAAATAATGAGCGACAAAACTTTCACTGTTAGAGACTGTAACACCCAAGAACATTTTCAAATTAATCCAATTTTCAAATGATATTTTCTGCCAATCACAGATAATTCTATCTAAAATGTATCCCATCACTGACCACAATTAATATAGTTTCCCAATTCTAGTTCGACTTTGGGTGACAATTGACAACTTAAATGAACATAACATATCAACTGATATCTATCATCCCGTGAAATTTAGAAGATTTTAAATTAAGGCGCCAAAGGAAATGCTAGTTTGTTCTAGAGAATTCAAAACCGGAAGTGCGTAATAATATGTAATTTTTCGTGATATTTATAAAAATATTAACAAGAAATACTTTAGAATATTGCAAAATAACTTAAATTTAAATATAAGGTTATTTCAATTAGCAATGGCAGTAATAAAAGTTGATTTAAACCATTAACCTAAAAGCACGTGTAAGGATGATGTACGATTGTGAAATATGTAAGATTTTTGATTGGCTAGGCCAGTCACGTGATTAAAAGTATATAAATACGGGAAGTGGGAAAATACACACGCACGACACACAAAGCTCACCAAGACACACAAAGACAAACAGATATGAAAGAAGGAACGTAAATGTAAAAATAACTAACCCGGAGCTAGTGCTGGTTACGCTGCAAGGTCGCATAGCAGTATTGGTTATATGCCCGTGTAAATTAAAGTAATGTTTAGTGAACAAATATAAGAAGTGAGTATGCTTATTACCGGAAGAATAGTGAATTTAAGTAGTGGATAAAGAACACACATAAGTTCGGCTCTTAAAGGATAAGTAAATCGTAATAAATTTAAGTGTAATCAGAAAACAAAATGGTTAAGCTGTAAGGCGGTTAATGGTAGGTTTATTAACTGCAACGAAAATGATAACTAACCACACCTATACGCTTCATTATTGATTGATTGTGGAAGTTCGGATTTTGGAAGGTCGAATCCAAACCAAGTTGGTACAGCAGTAGGGGAATATAAGAGTTTCGAGCACAACATTTATCAACACCCGTGTTAAGCATTACCAACCCTGGTGATGATAAATTACCTCGGGGTATTGTAGACATTGGAGCAACAGTGGGTATTGCATACCCAAAACAGGTATTGAGTGAATCTTTGAATAAATGGTTCGAGAGAACGGACGTGTACATGCAATCATACACGTGGGGTTGTAAGTATGAACTTTTATATAGTTATACATATGCTTTTACGTGAATATGTTAAGTTGCTAGATTAAGGTTGGAATTTATGAACATTATTATTAACGTTACCAATCATTATTATGAATTTTGTATAGAATATCAAGAGTTATTGGCGATGTTTAATTTGGGGCCAATTTGTTTTAACTGTAGAATTTGCAGTGCTTAGTATAATATATAACAACCCGGCTTAAGATAACTTTTAGATAAGTAAGAGATATTGCTTTTATTTCATCCAAGTATGTCGATATAGGAAATGTAAATAGTTATATCACCATATTAAGGATTACTAAATTCATTACTTGATACGAATGTTGAGATATATATATATATATATATATATATATATATATATATATATATATATATATATATACAATTACAAGAGGTTTGTTGAAATATATTTAGGTACAGATACTTTGTAAACTTTTGGGTAAGTTAACTCACCAGGATCGGTTTTAGAATTCTAGGCCTAACCACCATGGGACATGTCCATGTACTCTCCGCTGTAGAGTAGCCGAGGCGTTTGAGGGAAGTAGAGTAAAGACTATTGGATCAGAAGTAGTTGACAACCTTAGGGAATAGGTAAGTGGACCCTTGGATTGTAATTTTGAACCATAAAAAATGATATAGAGTTGGCATTCGATTATACATGCATTAGGTAACTCGTTCCTTGTTTCTCTCACTGCTACATAGGTCAGGGAAGGAGGGCGAAGTGGTACAAGAGGTGACAATGAAAACTAGTTAAAAACTTTGTACAGTCAATTAACGAAATAGAACCAACTATTAAGTTTACATATAAATTAGAACAACATGGAAAACTTCCGTTTTTAGATATTCTAGTTGGCAAAAACGATACAACAATTAATACATCGGTATATAGAAAACCAACGCACACAAACAGATACTTAAACTTCGATTCAAACCACCCACACTGTGTCAAACTAGGAATTATCAAAACCATGTATAATAGAGCAAAATTAATATCATCAAACGAAGAAATTTTAAAGAAAGAGAAAGACCTAATCAGTTGTACACTAATAGAAAACAAATATCCTAAAAGAATAATAGAGAAAGAAATGAATAAAAACCCTAAAAATAAAGAAAAAGAAAACAAAACAACGATACACACCACAAAATGCTTTCAATACCATACATAAAAGGATTCTCCGAAAAAATTCAAAGAATAGGAAACAAATTTAGAATTAAAACAGTATTTAGAACCAACAATACACTAAGAGCACAATTAACAAAAACAAGACCCATAAACGCAATACAAAGTTCAAAAAACTGTATCTACAAAATACCGTGCGAATGTAATAAGTTTTATATAGGAAAAAGTTCCAGATCATTTGAAGTTCGATTAAAAGAACATAAATCATATATAAAAAATAGAAAATTTGAAAAATCCATGATTTGCCAACATGCATGGGACTCCAGTGATAAAATAAAATGAGAGGACGCAAAAATTATCGACAAAGAAGAAAACCACCAAAAACGCAAAATCAAAGAAGCTGCTTATATAACCCTACATACAAATAACTGCGTTGCAAACGAATCCGTAGCTTTCAGTAAACAATGGATTCCATTACTAAAAGAAATAACAAATGAAGATCAAATGCCCACAATATCTAGGTAGCATTGCAAGTTTTTCCTGGGTTTTCCTTGCGATATTAACATGAAATACAGCCTACATACGTGATTTCTATTTATATATACAATAACTAATTAAATAACAATAAGAATATTAAATAGAAAACAATTATTTCGGCAAATATCTAAGTGCTGGGGGATCTTGGTAGCCACAGGTTGCTTAACCCCCTTCACTGAATCTCGGTGAAATAAGGCATAAAATTAGAAAACAATAGAAGGGAAACGAACTATATACATGCTGTGTGAGAATTTCAGAGAACTATGTAGGCTAGCTCAGAGTATAAATAAGTGCAGGTACGTGTCCAACCAGTTTTGAGATGAAGACCTAATGATGATGATGATGAAGCATATTAACAACCCCTGTAAAACAGCATTGGTATCTGACAAGTGTAAACCCGCAATAGGGTTATGTCATAACAATATACAATCTCCGTTGAACAGTATTAGTATCTGACAAGTGTAAACCCGCCATAGGGTCGCCTTAGATACATATACAACCTTCATAGAAAAACATTGGTATCTGACAAATGTAAACCCGCCATAAGGTCGCCTCAGAACCATGTTAAAATCTACCAAAGAGGTAGCCTAAATCATAATGATTTTCCCCTTCAAAATAAATATAAAAAACGACTGCTTAAGCCTTTCAATAATGCAATCGCACACTTCTTTAATAACCATCCTCTCAATTGTATAAATAGAAACATGTTAAAAAATGTTTTCCAATTTGCAAGTTATTGAATTTATATAAAATTCACCAATAAAAATTAATCGGCTGATTTCACGTTAAGCGTATTGGCTACCTAAAAAAAGTCGGCCCCAGGCCGCAACACAAATTGAAGGCATTCATTCTTTTAAACTTTAGAAATTTTTGTGTACTCAAACCAAATATTTCGAACATCAATAAATCAAAGTCACCTTCAATTTATGTCATAAATGTCAAACTTGAAGTTTTTATTATTTTGACAACGATCCTAGGTCATGGATCGAAACGTAAATAAAGATTATTTTAAAAACTATGAGTAGTTTAATTCCCAAAGAAGATTAAGAAGGATGCTAAACAAACCACAACAAACATACAGGGAGTATTTACAAGATAAAGTGTTTCTTTACTTCCGAAAATTGCTATTGTTATGTATGGTTATATTGACGGTTGGCGATAAATACCATTATTGCTTTTTAAAACGAAATGTCTTGGAATGTTATTGATTGCAGATTTTATCTGATTTAGCTATGACGCAAAATTGTATACGCTATAAGGTTTCTATACGGTTTTCAGGGTGGAACCTATCCTGTCGATTCAATCCGATATTATATATATATATATATATATATATATATATATATATATATATATATTATATCTTTCTTTAGCTCAAACCTTTATACCCATGGTGACGGAACTCAAAACGTGATTAATTGCTTAATAAAGAAAAAAGATGGCGGAGTACACAGTAATATCAATACTTTTAAAGTGAAACATTTATATATAGCATTTACAACTTAATCAGCTGATTTTCATAACATGCTACTACTGAAATCGAGCAAAATTTAAAAAGTTGTTTCATACCGATATTTGCAATATACGGTTTACTCGCGAAGTCGATAAAGCTGCATTTCGTATAATTTCAACAAGCGCATGCAGCAACCAACTTACATGAATTATAATGCAATATGTGAACTTAGTAGTTTATTAGAATAACTTGGTATAGTGTTATGACTTGCTGTAGAAATACAATGCTAGCACAGTATTGTGATTAAATATAACTCTTGGAGTTGTTTTAATATCTAATTAATACTATTTATGAACTTACGCTTTACGAAGTTATGCAGAGCTTGCAGTATGTTGAAATTACACGGAAGCGTACATTACGTCGTCTGTGTCGTAGATAGTCTTGGGAAACTAAAGGCAATAACGTACTGTTGTTATTGTACGGAAGATTAGTAATGCATTATTAAGTTTACTTACTTCGGTTTAATTTATTGTTTACACTAGAATGCTGAATGCGTTTCTTTTCACTTGCGTTGGCATAAAACCAATAAACTAGGGAAAAACGTCAATCGACTTTTGGAATCTAAGTGACCACTACAAGTAGATTGCGACTTAAGTATTTTCAATATTTAGACTTTTCAATATTTATTTTATTCGAATTAACATCAAATAAATATTGCTGTCGTAAGTCCATGGAAGATAATAGTAAGCAACACGAAGATACTGAGTTTATTGTATAAAAACATTAGTTACATAAATCCAAACATAAGCACTGATGTGAAAAAAAGGTTGTAAAAAAAACATTCAAAGTTCATGAGTTATCATTGTCGTCTTCTGGATATACAGTGCAATTGTCAGAATGCGGTAAATTTTTATAATAGGCGTGACAATAGGATGGCAAAAACTGTATTAACTCCATGAGGTCCTTGTATTTGTTGTTTGATATTGGAATTAGTCCTTGATTTAAGATTGGCAAAATTTCTTGAAAATGCAAATGTGTTTTTTTCTGGTATTTTTTCGTAAATCTACAGCCTCAAAATGTTCAGTGTCAAAAGCAGTTTCGTAGTACAGTATCCCATGTCGTCTTTTCTATACTGCATCTGTACAGTTTTAGATAATAGAAATGGTTCTTTTTTGAGATTTACCTTCCGAACAACACAAGGTGTCGTCCATAAAACGGAATACAATTGTTGAAAATTCTGGAAATTTTCTGTCTCTAAATTAATAATTTTATATTTTGTAGAACACTGCCCAACTAGTTGCTGCCAATCCCAAGGAGTTAAAATTGCCTATTACTGCATGGACTGTGTCTGCTTCCATATGGGTGTGGCCTTTTAACAGAAACTTTTGGTTAATTATTTTTAGTTGTGGGTACTTATTAAGAAGAAAAAAGCAGCACATTACTAGGCACATGTATTTGTTTTGTCCAAAGCAATTATCGGACCATATGGTAATACTTTCAGTGTCAGTTTCGGTCAAAGCTGTTTCCGCCTATATAATTATAGCTTATGATAGCTCATTTTCATTTCTGTTTGCCTTGGACTCGTCCCACATTAAACAAAACGCTCAATTATCGTAAGAGTCAAACATAGTGTAATTTACCGTCCAAAGCTTTCGTTTATAGAAATTAATAGAATTGGTGAGAAAGGGTGTTAGAAGACACTTCTGTAAGTCTGCTGTGATTACTGTATGTCTGATATTGGTTTTTGCCGTGTGTATCAGTGGACTTAAGTTTGTATCGATATTCGGCTTCTCTTAAATGTTGTGATTGCTGAATCAGTATTTGCTCTTTCTGTATCATTTAAAGTTGCCTTTAATTGAGCGACAAACAAAACACAGTTATCACAAGTATCAACTTCCGGTGGTTTAAAAGTTAAATTAAATTTGGTGTTAAAAATCGTACGATATAGCCATATTTTTGTAACATTATGGGGTTCTATACTATGTTCAGAACAATAATATCCATAAAGTTCAAACATTTTCTCAATATTCAGTTCTTAAGCCAAATATACTTTTCTTGACTTTTCTCGATTATGGTGACTGTCGTGCACCGGAAAGGAAGACATATGTGATATAATAGAATCAATAATCTCTTGCTTAGTTTTATTTCCGGGCATATGCTTTCCACGTTTATCTGCTTCAACTATCCCCCCGGTTTGTCTTTTAGCCAAAGTTGTTTTAACAACGGATTGAGAGATACATAAAGTATTCAAGAACGTAGTTTTGCAGATTACTGTTTTTTACCATCTACAATAAACGAATATTTTAAAGTATGTGTTCTCAATTTGGATTCGTCACCTTGTTACATGCCAAACTGGTTATGTATCATGTTTTAGGTTTAGAGATACTTTGTAGGTTAATTGCCGCGTATTTTTGAAATGATACGTTAACTTACGCCGTTGGTGACGGCCGAGTCTGCGTAGAAGGAATGCGGATGTGCGCGAGTGGAGGAAATGGGGATCAAGTGAGTAGACAGTGACGAATCAACATGCATTGAAAAGTTTGGTGTACTTTCTAAAAAAAAAGAAGGTATGTAGTTCCTTTTGTCTCCCATTATCGTTCCTCTACCTATTTCCTTTCAAACCTCTACGAGATGCAATAGAAGTTCAGCAACGGATAGTAATTTGATGTTCAACCCGGCGCAACACAACCCTAACCAAGTGGTGGAACCCGAGATGAAATTCGGAGATTTACAGATCACATAAGTAATTTGAATTTTACCTAGGATGTGCATGTAGATTAACTTAGACATAGCGATTGCATCATCCGGTAAAAACGTGGTCGGTAGATGTTATATAACGGCGTTAGAGTCACGCCTAAATTGTAATAACGCGGTAACTGTAACAACCTAATCTTGATCTTTGTCTTGCTAAGGGTTTTGTTTCAATACAGGATGAGATAAATTGACGTTTAGCATTATAGTCTTTTGTGGATAGATACAGGTAGTTTCAGATGCCGGATGACCATATTCTCATTTCTTTGGAGGTTTGCTCCTTGTTTACCAATATTACTATTGATTTAGTGGTGGACATTATTACAAAGAAATGGGATTGTATCCTTCCTCATTGTAATTTGGTTTTGGATTCCTTTATTGCCACTATAAAATTAGTCTTCAATAACACCTATTTTACTTTCGTTCTGGGTTTTATTTTCGGGTTTTTGGCACCCCCATGGGTTTGCCTTTGTCCCCGGTTATTGCCCAGATAGTAATGGATTTACTAGTGGACTATGTAGTCAATTCTCTCCCATTTGAGGTTCCATTTATGGTCAAGTGCGTTGAAGACATATTATGTTCTGCCCCTGTTCATTTAGTAGAGCACACGTTATATATTTTTAATAACTTCAATTGCAACTTGCTTTTTACATGTGAGAAAGAAGTAGACTTCTGTATTCCCTTCCTGGATACGTTGGTTCTTAGGTCCTTGACTAACCAATTGAAGTTTGACATTAAAAAAGCCTACAGATTCGGGTAGGTATATAAATTTCTTTTCCAATCTTTCACTCCGTCATAAGATACACAATCATCTGTCTAAAACAACGTATTCTTAAAATATGTGAACTGGAATTTCGTATTAAGAATTTTAAACAATTGGAGTGTACATTGTAGAATAATTCATTTACAATAGGATTGGTAAAAAGAGTTCTTTTTTCTAATTTTTTGCAGAATCTTTCTCGGGTTGTTTCGGATACCATTAAATTTAAGAAACTGCCCTGTATTAAGCAGTTAACTTCTAGAATCGCTAGAATACTTAAACAGCTCGATATTTTTATAGCGTGCACATATGACAACACGATTGGTAAATTATTTACAAAACTAAAGAACAGAACGGGGAAATCGTTGTGTAGCAATGTTATTTACCAGGTACATTGTAGTTGTAAAAAAAGTTACGTGGGTCAGACGAAACAGTGGGTCAAGAACCGCGTATTACATCACAAGAGCGATGCTATGAGATAGGAAAATCTTTTTGCGTCTTGTCTTCTCATCTTTTGCCACCAACGCATAGCGGATTTAGATGGAATAAAAATCTTGGACATCGAAGAAAATTATCATAAGATATTGTTCCTAGAATCTTTTTACATTCTCCAACGGGACCCATTAAACAATAAGTTAGATGTGAAGAATATGAGTGACGTTTATTCAGAATTGTACAGATTTCACAAACCTATATAATTTCATCGTAGTATAGAGTTTACATATTAAATTGTATTGTTATCTTAATGGTAATATAGTGTTTCAAGTTTCAAATTATCTAGTATTTGGTGGTTATCACTAAAAATTTAATTACGTACCGGTTTAATATACGTTCATCAAATGTTTCGGTCAATTTTTCAATTAATTTTTAGCAGATAAACGTTTAACTCAGTGAGTGAAGTTTGTATTGTAGTTGTTCCTTTCACTCACTGCATTAATTATTTTGCCTTGTTGTATATAAACCATTTTGGATGTAGTATTGTGTTGTTGTGATAGATTTTATTGCAATGGACTATTATATATGTTGTGCTAATTTTAGTAGATATTGCCACCGAGTTATGTCTTAGTAGTTATGTAAGTAACGTTGTGTGTACTTTTTAGAATAGTGACTAACGTCATTATGTTTTTTTAGTCTTTGAAGAAGGCACGGAATTTTGTTGCCGAAACGTTGAATTAAATTACGATTTGACATAGTAGTCTATTCATTGTTGAACGAGTGTATCCTAAGAGTTCACCAACCTTTGTTTTAATTATATATATATAATATATACATATATATATATATATATATATATATATAAATATATACAGGGTGCAATTTAACTTACCGATTTGTTTATTTCAAAAGCGATTAGGTATAAGAAAAGTGTTCATCAAAAAGTTATAGCTGAGGAAGAGCCGCACTCATTTCTGAAAGCAGTTATGATAATTTATGAGTAGCTTTTTCAAGAGAATACAAAGTTAGTTTTTTTCCAATGTTTGGAGATATTATTAACTATCGCATTGGATAGTTCTCAAAAAAAGCAATATTTTGATATAAGCAAGGGTGCTTTAAGAATGAACATATGATGTGTCCGTATATAATCCCGTTTGCTGGATCCCACTGTTGGCGTATGCGTTTTATTAATAGACACTACGTATTTAACACAAAACAAATTGAGGTTTTATTGTGACTTTTATGTACAGGGTCCATCACGGCGAGCTGTGTCGATATGTATATAGAAAACTACTAGGGCCAGTTCGTTCTGGCAAAAATATTTTCAAATTTCTGCTACTTTCGGTTATATCGGAAGTGGCCCCAACTTCGTTATTTTAAATAAATTATTCAAATTTTTATTGAATTTATGGAATCTAGGTTAAATCGGGGAAATAGGGTATATATATATATATATATATATATATATATATAAATAGTTATTAAGATGAAATGAAAACCCAACTTTGTATTTAAAGTTGAATTACCATTTCAAATCGAACTAGTAATTGAAAACCACTAAAAGAACGGCTACAGCAGGACTTGAACCTGCAACCTCTGATTCTCCGGATCAGTGCTCTAACCAATTGAGCTATCTAGCCTAATTGTTTAGATGATGTTATACTTAATACTACTGAAGCTTGGCTCTTGTTAACGATTTTTCAATTACGTCTTGCATTTAAGGATATTGAATCTAGTTATATACATAATTCATGTACTAATAACTTGATCATCCCATTTTTGCAACGTTCGGAATAATACAAACATGTAATTATATTATTATTAATAGAGAAGAATAATCCACATGGGATGATCAAGTTATTAGTACATGAATTATGTATATAACTAGATTCAATTTCCTTAAATGCAAGACGTAATTGAAAAATCGTTAACAAGAGCCAAGCTTCAGTAGTATTAAGTATAACATCATCTAAACAATTAGGCTAGATAGCTCAATTGGTTAGAGCACTGATCCGGAGAATCAGAGGTTGTAGGTTCAAGTCCTGCTATAGCCGTTCTTTTAGTGGTTTTCAATTACTAGTTCGATTTGAAATGGTAATTCAACTTTAAATGCAAAGTTGGGTTTTCATTTCATCTTAATAACTATTAATATATATTAAGCATTCATTTGCATTCCAAATGTGGATTATTCTTCTCTATTAATATATATATATATATATATATATATATATATATATATATCTTCTTAATATGGACTGTTTAATATATAATGATCTTGATGAAAATTGTAATTGTACTTGGGATATAGTAGTCCAAAATAAACTAAATAGTGTTTTGCATATATTCAATTAATTATCTGACGTTTCGGCAAGGGTTGTTGCCTTTTCAAAGATACTACAAAATTATACAGTATTGAATGGACATTAAAATTATAACATAGGTACTTACTTAATTACTAATGCATAATTATTAGAAAAGTTTCCTCACACATGTGGACTAGTGTTGGTTAATACATAAACAAAATGATAAAAATAAATTTTAAATTAAATGTCTTATTGACATATTTGTTAAGTTTGACACATAGACTGACAGGAATTCTTGATTTTAAATTTTATATGGGTGCATGTAAATCTTAACTGTAATTGAACTATTGCTTTTTTTGTGTAATTCTATATAAATTAGAGTATATTGGATGTAGATTTTGAGTGTCTTGTCTAAAGTTCGTCGAATTAATCTCATTTTGTATGTAATAAGCTTCCAAAAAGTCTCATTTTGTAATTGTTTTCAGAATCCAAAATTTCAATATCTTTATAATTTGGAACATGTTGGGTTAAATTAATATGTTGAGAGAGAGCACAATTCTTTTTCCTAATTTTATATCTGACCTATGTTGTGTAAGTCTATTTTTAACCACTGGGTGGTGTTACCTACATAAGTCTGATTGCATGAACAAGTTATTTTATAAATAATATTGCTACTTAATAATTTGTTAGGTTTGTCTTTGAGTTTTGTAAAGGTTTCTTACAGATTTTCATAACTAAATCCTATAGTTAGGTTATGTTGTTTTAAAATTCTAGCTAATAAAGGAGTTAATGTTTGTATAAAAGGTAATTTTTGTATAAAATGGTATTGGGTCTAGTTTCAGTACTGTTAAAATGGATGTTTGTGTATAGTAATTTCTTTACTAATTGTTTGGGATAACCATTATTACATAGCGTAAATTCTAAAGTTTTTAGATTAGTTTTTTGAATTGTGGTTCAGAGATTATTTCTATTCTGTGTTTAAGTGCTAAAGCTGTATTTATTTTGTGGTGAAATGAATGATTGGAATAGTAATTAATGTATCTACCTGAGTTAGAAGGCTTATTATAGTAATCAAATAGCAGTTTGTTGGACGAATCTCGGATGACAAAAGTATCTAAAAAGGAATTTTCTTTCTTTTCAAGTTCATACGTGAACTTTAAGTGTTCATTGAAATTATTGAAATGGTCTAAAATGTATTGTATTTTATCTGGTGGAGCAAATGATATCATCAACGTATTTTACTAAAAATACCATATCGAAATCTAAATTAGGTAAGATTGAGTTTAGTAGATGATCCATAACTAATTGTGCTATGATAGGAGATAATGGGGAACCCATTGGAGTACCAAATTTTTGTTGATAGAATACATTTTGAAAGACAAAATAGGTATTATTGAAAATTAGGGAGATGGAGGCAAGAAATAGGGTTTTTGACAAGGTGGTATGTGGTTTGATTACATCCCAGTTTTTCGTGATTATATCTACAGCCAAGTCTAGAGGTATATTTGTAAATAGTGAAGAAACATCTAATGAAAGTAAGATGTGGTTCTTAGGTAGTTGAAATTGACGGAATTGACTTACAAACGTAAATGAATCTTTGGTATTATATCCTTCTAAAGGAAAAGATGTTTGTAGAATTTTTGCAAAGAAGACTGCTAAGTTATAGGTTGGTGTATTTACTGTAGAAATTATTGGTCGTAATGGAAAGTTTTCTTTATGAATCTTTGGAAGCCCATAATACTTGCCTGGTATGGAATTGGTATTGGATAACTGTTTTTTTTGGGAATCTGTAATCAAATGTTTGGAATGTAACATTTTGATGTGGTCATTACATTTTTTCTGAATTATAAAAGTGGGATCTTTTTGAATTTGTTGATATGTGTGATCATCTTTCAGTAATTGTATAGATTTTTTAACGTAATCATTTTTATTTAAAATTACAGTGATTGCTCCTTTATCAGCTTTTGTAATAAAAATATCAGAATTTTCTTTAAGAAACTTTTTTACTTTGATAGGTCAGATATAAAATTAGGAAAAAAGAATTGTGCTCTCTCTCAACATATTAATTTAACCCAACATGTTCCAAATTATTAAGATATTGAAATTTTGGATTCTGAAAACAATTACAAAATGAGACTTTTTTTGGAAGCTTATTACATACAAAATGAGATTAATTCGATGAACTTTAGACAAGACACTCAAAATCTACATCCAATATACTCTAATTTATATAGAATTACACAAAAAAAGCAATAGTTCAATTACAGTTAAGATTTACATGCACCCATATAAAATTTAAAATCAAGAATTCCTGTCAGTCTATGTGTCAAACTTAACAAATATGTCAATAAGACATTTAATTTAAAATTTATTTTGTATCATTTTTGTTTATGTATTAACCAACACTAGTCCACATGTATCAGGAAACTTTTCTAATAATTATGCATTAGTAATTAAGTAAGTACCTATGTTATAATTTTAATGTCCATTCAATACTGTATAATTTTGTAGTATCTTTGAAAAAGGCAACAACCCTTGCCGAAACGTCAGATAATTAATTGAATATATGCAAAACACTATTTAGTTTATTTTTGGACTACTATATCCCAAGTACAATTACCATTTTCATCAAGATCATTATATATATATATATATATATATATATATATATATATATATATATATAATGTTCCTGGAAAATGGTCAGGTATAAGTAAAACAACTCAATTTGTTTTATCAGTTTCCATGTATTTTCATGCTTTTTACGCGTTTCGGTTTAAATAACCATTTTCAAAATAGCAGCTAAAAAATTACATTCTTATAAACTTTAAAAATTATACACTATAAACATATACTTGCACTAAAACATTATTAAATAGTTAACTTAATCTAGTCATTCAATTCAACATTTCTAAACCTTTACGACGTACTATAGTCATAATGTATCTGCTATCTATTTAATAATGTTTTAGTGCAAGTATATGTTTATAGTGTATAATTTTTAAAATTTATAACAATGTAATATTTTAGCTGCTATTTTGAAAATTGTTATTTAAACCGAAACGCGTAATAAGCATGAAAATACATGGAAACTGATAAAAACAAATTGAGTTGTTTTACTTATACCTGACCATTTTCCAGGTACATTCATTACTATTTACATATGGTCAAGAAAATTTATATCTTAATATATATATATATATATATATTTTATATATATATATATATATATAAACAATAGAAGGGGAGTCGTACTGCATCTAACTAGATAGAGCAACGTCTATGTTCGAAGACAACAAACATAGAAACAAGAAGAAAATTGTTGAAAGCATATGTGTGGTGCACAGCACAGTATGTCTATGAAATAGGGGCAGTAGGAGAAGTAGACAGAAAAACGGTAGAAGCATTTTGGAATGTTGTGCTTCAGATGTATGAGTATGATAGCATGGGCAGACAAGGTTAATAACAAAGAGGTTATAGAAATAGTAGGGGAATAAGGGTATCTGCGGAAAACAAAAAAAAATAGGAGAAATGGAAGGACAGGATACGTTGTAAGGCATTTTGGGAACAGTGCGGGATATATTACATGCAGCGATAGGCAAAAAGAGCTAGAGGTAGACCTAGATCACACTGTTGCACACTGATGGTGAAATATGCAAATTGTCATGGAAATGTGTAAGTTAGCACAGAGTAGGAAGCAACGAAAGTACGCATCTAACCAATTCTACGACTGAAGACCTAATAGTGATGATGAGGCTAAATTGCAATGTAATTTTATATAAAACATCATATGCTTAAAGTGCGCGATTCTTGAGTAAATGCAGTTTTATCAAGATTTTTTACAAATAAGACATGTAGCTTTACAAATGGTTAAAAACTTTTCAAAAAAATTATATATGCTATATATAATGCTCGGAAATTTGTGCCAAATTTCACTGTCGCAAAAGTTCAGAACTTACTTTTTCAAATAGCATCTTCCACCTTTTTCTGTACTGTTGGATTCCGCACAGAAAAGGAACAGAATTTTGTAGTTACATCCCTATATATAAAGTCATTGGGTTTTTTGTAGAAACTTAAAAATACCAAAATTTACATATGTATAAGAAGATTTTAAATTATCAGTTGGCTTTGGTTTGAAGGAACCAACAAGAAACAAAAGCTAAAAGTGTAAACTCACTGAAAATACAAATAATTTAACGTTTGAGCGTTGTAAAAGTATTAATCATGTTCCGTTTTGGTTTTAGTTGTGAAGATTATTTCAATTTATTAGTAGTATATGATGAATGTAACAAGGTAAATAAAAGAGCTTGCAAAACCTTTCGGCTCATCCATGATTATAATCTCCACGGACACTTTGTTGGAAAACCTAAAAGATTTATATCCGGTCGTAGACAAAGAATATATGAAGTTACAGTATTGGGATACTTTAGAGCGTATCCTGAAAATTCCTTAACATTTACGTAAAGAGATTTAGGAATATCTCGGGGAAGTATTCACAGAATCTAAAAAACATGTTCCATCCGTAATCCATCGACCTTTTACACAATTTGAGGTCTGATGACAGTCAAAAAAGAATTGATTTTTGTGAATTTATCTTAATTAAAATTCAGGAGGATAAGAATTTTTTTACAAAAAATAATTTGGACGGACAAGGCGAAATTTAAGAAGTAAATGTTTAACTGGATTAACTCTCATTACAGGAATGATACTAACCCCCACATATTTCGCGAAAGGCAGTTTCAGGATTACTAATTTTTTTGCTGCAATAAAAAATGACGGTGTGCTAGCGGTACATATTTATAATGGAAATTTCAATGGTGAGCTTATATTGAAAAATAGAAAGCAAATATTGTTTAAAATTTTGGTTGTTTATATCATGAGAAAGATACTTGAAATTTTACAAAATTATTCACATCCGATATATCTGAATTGGAATTAGCTGTGGTATTAACATGACTGAACTCCATCCGCCACATAGTAGCTTGCTTGTAAATAACTTTCTTCAAAATACCTTTGGAAATCGTTGGATAGCAAATAACGGGCCCATTAATGACCTCCTCGGTCGCCCGATATCATTTCCATTGATTTCATTCTTAGGGGCCATATAAAAGATATTGTGTATATTTCACCAATTACAACAAAACAAGATTGCCAGAACAGAGTCCGTATTGCAATTTCACTACTTTTTCCGCAAGGAATTCGGAACACCATTCATAGTGTGTTTTAAAAAAGAATTTATAATTGTTTGGAAGTTGGAGGCAACCAGCTCGAACATCTGCTGTAGTTGGATTAATTTTACGTTTTTGTTTTTCTCTTTTTTATTGTTATACTGCTAAGTTATCCTTAACTTTCTTCATAATGCTGTTATTTCTTATTAACTACGAAAACCATACAATGTAGCGTCGAGAATAACAAATTCTTTGTTTGTATCTAAAGCTTTTGTTCTTCTTCAAACCAAAGTCAACTGATAATTTAAAATTCTCTATTAACTACGTAAATTTCGGTATTTTTAAGAATCCAGAGAAATCGTTCATTTTAGATGCGGAGACGTAATCACAAAGTCCTGTTCCGTTTTTGCGTAGAATCCAAGAGTGAAGAGAAAAGTGGAAGTTGCCATTTGGAAAAATAAGTTTTCGAACTTTCGCAATAGTAAAATTTGGCACCAATTTCCAAGCACCTTATATAATTTGTTCCAAGATTTTTTTAAAGATTTGTTGAGCTACATGTCTTATTTGTGAAAAATCTTGAATATATTTGACCGGATGCGCTTGTATCTCAAAAAGTATATTTTTATGTGAAGGGCTCAAACTATTAGAAACAATGAAAGAACTGAAACTACAAAAAAATGATGCACTTTAAGCATATAATGTCTTATATAAAGCTACATTCCAATTTCGCGTAGATTCCAAAAATGCAATAAAAATTGGAGCAATTCATTTAAAACAATGAAGTTGGAGTCCATTTCCGGTGTAACCGAAAGTACCAGAAAATTGCACATACTTTGGCCAGAACGTGCCTTTTGGAAAACTCTAGTGTGCAAATTTTTAAAAAAGAAGTTCTAGTAGTTTCCTATGTAAATATCCACTCACCTCGTCGTAATAGACCCTGTATATGTTCCTCTAAGTAAAGACTAGTTATTTTAAAATTACCTCCATTTATAAGTAATATTCCTATTAGTCTGGACCAAGCAAACGAGGGACTTAAAATGAAAGGTTAAGCTTGAAAAATACATGAACGTGTATGCAGACGTAGAGGCGATTCTAATGCAATAGGCGTCAACTTCTATCATATGTCTGGTATGAATTTAATAATACTAACCCATTTCTTCTGTATCGTAACTATCAAACAGTTTACTATACGTACCCTCAACAATTTAATATTTATGATTTGTTCGTACTAACGGTGGTGTACTGCGAATGCGGTAGAAATTATGTCAATTTTAAACAAGGTATCCGTTTAAGAGCAGATCCTCTCGCCAAATATTTTGCGCTATTTTTAAAAATATAAAGACTGTTGTTCATTTAAAATTAACAAAAACAACGTGACAGCACAGTTATTGACGAAAATTTCAACATTAGTAATATTGCGCTTGAAAAGGTAGGCTAAATAACTTTATACAATTTGAAATATTGTAGTAATTATTAAGAAACTTTTTGTTTGTGGAACAATAATAACCTAAATATTTGAAGGTTAGTGTTGCAATTTTTCACAAAAACTTGTGTCTAGAACATTCAAGTGAAATTCACTATTTTAGTATCACTTTTTAATATATTAAGTTTAATAATTCATGTATAAAATATTTTAACTGCATACTTGGTGTTAAAATTTCGTAGCGTAGCGTGAATGTTTACCATAGCGTATCGAATTAAACAACAAAATGATTTTGTAATAGATTGCCGCGCAAGCGTATTACTTACATTTGCTAGAGAATACCAACATATTGAATTGC
This sequence comes from Platerodrilus igneus, assembly GCA_036346225.1. Lineage (NCBI taxonomy): Eukaryota > Metazoa > Arthropoda > Insecta > Coleoptera > Lycidae > Platerodrilus > Platerodrilus igneus. The sequence goes on from JARFIW010001130.1 coordinate 3,574,423, forward strand.
GAACTACTGGCGTTGATGCTTGATAGTCGCCATATTTAATTTGTGCCACGTGTGGAGTATCGAATAGTTTATTTTAATCTTCTCATAATTATATAGGTACGAGCACTGTATACACACGAAGTTCAACGTTATATAAGAGCCTGTCGTATACCGTAGCTCTAATGATATTATAGCTACTACCATGTTCGTAAGTCGTCTTAACATTATGGACCTTCAACACAACATGAAGTATCATTGAATGAAATTTCGCACTTGCACGTCAGTAATCAAAACGACTGGGACTCCATTATTCTAGTAGCAATGGAACCACCAATGTTCAAGAATGTTATTAAAATGATGTTGGATACAATTTAAAACAGGATTCTTCAAATAAGTAGGTACCCCTTTATAGTTTTATTTTTAAACATGATCATTCTTATAGGTAAAAACGAGTTTAAATAAAATGAAAATTTCAAGTAAAACATCGCGGACAAGCCCAAGGTACCGGGTTCAAATCCCGACACGGTCCGCTTGAAAAATGTTAGGCGAGTATTTTTCCTAAAAATACGCCCTCATTCGTATGAGAGGTTCAATGGAGGTCCCGTGTGTGAGTGTTGTCATGCACGTTAAAGATCCCTAACTTTCAAGAAACATCAAGTTTTCGGCAAAATTCCAAATTTTTCACGTAAAAAGAATTCGCTTCCTCTTAACCCTTTTAACCCTTTTAATCTTTTTAACCCTTTTAGCCCGTTTGACCCTTTTAACCTTTTTAACCCTTTTAACCATTTTAACCCTTTTAACCCTCTTAACCCATTTAAACCTTTTAACCTTTTTAATTTTTTAACCCTTTAATCTTTTAACCCTTTTAACCCTTTTAACCTTTTTGACCTTTTTAACTCTTTTAAGCCTTTTGTCCCTTTTAACCCTTTAAACCCTTTTAACTTTTTAACCTTTTTAACCGTTTTAACCTTTTTAACCCTTTTAACCCTTTAAATCTTTTTACTCTTTTAAATTCGCCTTTTTATCCTTAAACCCTTTTAACGCTTTAGGTCTTTTACCGTTTTAACCCTTTAACTGTTTTGTTTCCTATTTAAAATAAAAAAGTGAAAAGAGCAATAAGTACACAATTGATTTAAGTATACTCGCTTGAGACACTTTTGGACAAGACCGAAGAGAATGTGCGATAAAGAGTAAGTGGTTGCCATGAAGTACTGAATAAATTTAAAGCTAGTACTACATTTTCTCTGGTGCACCATTAAAAATTTCAAACGTTAAGATAGAAATATTAGTTGCCAGGTGGCAACACCAGTTTAACGCAATCCGGGTATAAAGGGCAACCCTCGTAATAACATACTGCACTGGAGGAAACTACATTTGTGTCCTTATAATGTGGAAAACTAGTAAACCAATTGACATACATGTTAACATGTTAATCGGAAACTAAGTTTTCCATTCTTCACATTATTCTTCGATCAACTACATATGCAGCACCACCTGTTATTAATGTGACTTGGTGAACGTTTGCGTTTTGTTTTCAAAACATATGAGAATGCATACATTTTCTTATGAATGGGATTAATTCTATAAACCCAGTTCAACGATTATGTATTTTTAATGCAGCTTTCTTAGAGGGTAAACAACATTATAATTTGATGTTGATTTAGCAACATCGACCGATTAATATCCCAGGTTGTGTAAAAGCAACATTTTATAAAACAGCAGAGAGATAAGCACAATGGCTTAAGTATCCCATTTTGTATGACTTATAGAGATTTATACACTTGGGTCAAAAGGCTGCAGTAAACGATTAAGGTAATTTTAGAATTGTACCATTAGCTTCCTGAGCAATTTCTATTAATCTTATTGTTATATGTGTGGAATGACCATTGTATATCAGTAAAAGTGGACGCTAATCCGAGTGAACTTTGGAAGCATGTTTCAACGTAATTCTCAAAACAGTTGCTTCCATCAAGCTATTGTCCGTTGCAGCATAAATGGTTTCCAGAAATCCAGTATTACTGGTGCATGCCAAAGTCCCAGGTTTTTTCCCCTTAAATATGAGAGGTAGTACTTTATATCTGGAAGCAGATTCTGCAATTAAAACAGTAATATTCACTCTCCATGGAGTACTGACTCTTCGAGTGAGAGGCATGTTTTTTGCTCAACTACCTTGGTTTTAGTAGAATCGGTACAAAAATTGGTTCGTTAAAATTCCATATTGTTGTAGAATATTTAGCTACTGATGAGGATTAAAGAGTGTCTTCTAATAGCTTAAGATATTTGTCTATTGAACTCAAGAAATCAATCCTCGTCCAGATCGCCGTTTCAGAAGGTTGTTTTTATTTTATTAAAATTAATAAATTTGCAAACCTGCTCAAGCACTTCTATTCTCGATAATCCGAAACCATATTTTTCCATTGTTCGAATTTCATCTACAAGCAGTTTAGCATAATTTTGAGAAACAGCAATACTTCTGCCAAATGGAGTAGGCTTTATTTACTTGTTTCTTTAAGAGACTTGCAACTTATATACATACTTCGACTGAAGCGTATCGGAATTGATTTATTTAAAAGATACCCACCAATAAAGCTGCGACATATATGTCGTTCAATTGAAATCACTATAGATTTCTAGGTATTAACTAGTACATTTTTGCTTTAATTACAACGAATTGAGCTGCAGTGACGCGCTATCCCGCTTATTCGCTTATGCTACTGCATCTTATATAAAATAAAACTATAATTTTAATTTATACTCGAATTATACTTAAATAACAACCTAATTACTTGGCATTTGATAGGAAAATAAATACTACACACAAAATAACCAGAATATTCGACAAAACAGTCTTGTTTATGTTATATTTAACGCACCAACTAAATTTCGTAAGTCACATTTATTTAAATTTTGTATTATATAAGATTAATCATAAAGTTGCGTTTCCGCAACATTGGGATTACCTTACACTTTAATGTGAATGCATATTTCAATGATGCAGATCAAACTAGCCATGTCTTATAATTTCACTTGCTATTTGCGGTCAGTGCTTTTACACTAACGTTAAGAGAGTTATGGTGTCTCTGTACCTTAAGTGGATAATTATGCAAATTTATACCACATGGCGAAAAACTTGTAGATACCAAAGCAAGCGATTTAGGAGTAGAAAATAAAATTGTTTTAGACCTTTTGTCTGTTCTAGCGGAGTCTTCTAAGCAACGCATTTATTTTGACAATTTTGTTTCTTCTTACATTTTATGTAGTAAGTTAAAAACCAAAGGATTTTATGCGACGGAAATTATACGCGAAAAACAGAAACAGTTTAAAAAAATTATTGTTTTGATAGAAAATACAAAATACTCTTGACAAGATGGAACGACAATTTTGTAGAGGATTGCAACAAATAATTACAGTGCTGGTCCTTTTGTAACTGCAGAAAGATACAAGAGACAAGAAAAAAGGATTAGTATTCGTCAACCAAATGCTATTGCCGATTATAACTGACACATGGGAGGGGTATACCTCCCTGACAAGGGAGTAAGTGTAAGTAAGTACAAAGGAGTGGTTTGATAATATGGGTCATGTTATTGTAGAGTAAGACAATAAAGCAAGAATACATTGCGCAAAAACACTACTGAATACATATGTGTAGAACGTTTCAAGTGCTTGTCATACAGACTGTTTTAATCACACTCGTTTGCCTCAATTTAATGTATTTATATATGACTATTCCCAAAGATGCAATTTGTGTTTAATATTTTTACTTTTTTTATTATTATCTCCTATATAAATGTATATTTTGTGAGAATCTAGGATATTAGCTTTATTCTTCTAAAATTACTACTTTTGGGAACTAATGAGTTAAACTGTTTAAGCAAAGCAACTGCCAAATCGAACCTTTTTCATGCATAAGACCATAAATATTGTTCACAAAGCTTTATTAAACGTGATCACTTAATGTTAATAATATGCAATAAATATGCCTGCTGCAAACAGTAACTGAACTGAATATATACCAAATACCCAACAAAATATTAAAGGCAGTAGGAAAACCGAACTTGGATTAGGAGCTGGAGAATGGAGTATTAAAGCAAACCCACGCAGACCGACACTGTAGGTCCGGTTTCATATTCAATAATACAAGGATCACTGATTGAATAATTTTATCGTTTTGGGATATAACTCAGATTTGTGGTTTACTTTGCACTAACTGAGCGATTTGGAATGATAAGCATGATATTGGTAAAGTTATGAAAACCTTTACAAGACACTCAAAGCCTACTGTGTTTTTGGAAGGTTTACTAAATTTTGCTTGAGTTTTAAGAAAGTTAAGTTTTAATAAAGTTATAATCTTAGTACCACATGCATGCCTTGTTCTATTTACTACATTGGCATTATTTACCCCTTGCACTAGTTGGAGTTAGTAAAGCATATACTGTGCTAAATACGATTTTATTATTTTACACAGAAAGGGGTTGATTTGTATCTATAACCAAAACAATGTGCTTACCCTGTTTTCCCATGTCCCTTTAAATTGGGAAAGTGCTTCGTTAAACATGGTCACTACATATACATTTTCACTGCTGCTCTTTTCGAAATACGAAGGAAATCTGTTACTAGATAACATCAAAGCAGTTGCTGAGAATCCGAAGCTAATATTACAGTCGAGTTTAATCCTCTTTGAGAGGATTTAAGTTCACCTAACTTCGTTAGGTTTCATATCGCTTTGATCAACTGGATTAATGTTTTCTGTTCGGTGTAATGACCAAAGGCCTTATTATTTTTAATGGACAGATTACAGTTCGTTTGAACGTATTTACAGTACGATCTTGGTTTGTGTTCTTTTCTTATATGTAGTCTTATGTAAGCATGACATAAAAGCAGCGTTATTTAAATGTTAAGGATTTCTTTTTCAAAAGGTTTTCAATTATATTTGTGGTAGAGTATCATTTGCGACTGGTGGCATGTAGCAAGTAAAGCGCGGTCTCATCGTTAAATATAAAGATACTTCTGTCAAAGAAGGATTCTATTGTAACTTGTTCAAGCTTCCCATACATAATTTCAATTTTAATCGAATATAGTGCAGTATGTCTTTTTGACGAGACTTATAGATAGGTAGATTCATTTATTGGTTTACAACACTTACTATTTGTTTGATTCAGTGATTGATTCCTTGATACTGATTACTATCCTAGCGTGTGCAGTATTATCCAATTAGAAGTTGAGTGTTGTTTAAAATAAATAATAAAAGCGCATGTTTTATCGTATGGTTGTTTGAACAGTTTTCAATTAATAACAGCGTTTCCGTTAGTATGTCAAATCAGAAGTCATTTGCTCTCTTGTTCCTGAACAAGTAAGATGGCTTTAAGCAGAAGCAGAGCATACAATTTGCGAATTGCCATTTCGGATTCAACGTAGTACTATTCCTCACGTTCCGATCCCGATACAGATCGTGTAGTTTCATCAGAATTAGAAACATCAATTTTATTTTCTACAAAACTCATTTCCGTAAACTAGTTTCGATTCATTAAATTCCACAATTCACTCGATATAAGTGCCATCTTGGTCCTTCTGAGGAACATTTCTCATTCAATAAATATATGTTGGATGATGGGTTTTTGTTGTGATAACTGAAATCTGTTCTAAAAGATCAACAATTTAATATTCGCCGTTGTCAGTGTTTTAAATATTTTTGTTAGCATGTGAACTTAACTGCTTCTCAGATTGTGGGTCAGTGTTATCACTTTGTAGTGAAGTCGGTCTTCTCAAGCTTTTCATCATGCTCAACAACATCATTGGATTCTTGTTCATAGTTGTTGGTATTACGGGTATTAAACAATACAATATTATTAATTTTCCTTGAAAAATGAGAATCTTTACGTAAAATATGATTTTCGTTGAATGAGTTAAGGTGCTTATCTGAATCGTAACGCTTGTAACACTCTCCTGATTTGTTAAACCAACAACTATTATTTGGTTTGTTGGAAATAATTGAATGGTTTCGATTCCACTGATTAGTTAATCTACCCAAAGAAGTACTGTTCCAAGACATATTTGCTGCAGAATGGTATGTTTTGGAAGTAGTAGGACGACCAGGATCAGGTGCGGCAGCGAACGTAGAACTAGCGACAGAAGAAACTTGGATTCTATTAAGGGATGTTTGGCGAGTGGTGGCGAGATGGCTATGGTAACCGGTACTATTTCTACCAGGCTTTGCCCAAAAGCATACTTAGGTTCCACACTGTAACTCTTCCCCTTAGGTGGCACATAGCTATCGACCAAAACTTTATCGGCTCCAACTTTAGAAATTTGTCCTCTAATTCTGGCATGAAGCGGACGGTACGCAATTGGGTTGTATAAAATGGAGTAAGGTTATGAAACGCAATGTCTAATTGAACATCCTCGGGTATAGAACCATACCGACGCAACATGGATGTCATACACGGTAAACTTAAAGATACTTTCCGACGGATCCTGCGTCCTACCAAAGATATCACTAAACATTTTTCACTTGTAATCAGGCTGTTAAAAATGATGGGGTTCGTATCCCGACACGGTCCGTTTAAAAAATGTTAGGCAAGCATTTTTCACAAAAATACACCCTCGTTCGGATGAGAGGTAAAATGGAGGTCCCGTGTATGAGTGTTGTCACGCACGTTAAAGATCCCTACCTTGCTTGGAACAGCGAGGGTTCGGCAAAGTTCCAAATTATCCAGGTGACAAAAACCCGCTTCCTGGCCAATGTAGCACCTTTGAGTGGAGCATTGGAAAATCACATGTAAGGTGAAAAATGATATAATAACAATCTAGCTAAGTTTTGCCATTTAGAAAACCGACGGTTATTTCGATACCATAGCAAGGCTTTTGACTCAAAGAGGTCGACCGCTGACTCTAGTACTTGGCTTGGGACACATTACGAGCTAGCCTGAGCTTTTCACTCTTTCAAGAAAGTCAAGTACAGTAAACATGTTAGGATCTCCACTAAATTTCAAATTCTGTTTTACGACAAGTTGCGAACAGAATTTTCTAAATGAGCTAGGTATTATAGAGTTAGAGTATTCCGAGTGGGGTGTGGTTGACGTATCAAGAGGGTTGATTTCAAAACATCAAGGTTGTAGCCATTGCCTCTAGATGACTGGGTTCTACAGGGGGTTGTTTTAAACGATTCAGTGAAGTAAGAAGTTTTACTAGTAATTCATTAAGTAAAGCACGTTGCTCAGGTGATCGACTTACAAGGGAAAGTAAACTGATGCGTTTCAATACATATATGACTCTTGAGCGAATAGTAGCAACGGGTGATTCAGATTTTAAGTTACTACGTACCTCTTCCAACTTGGTATCGATAACGTTTCATTCTGCCGCTGGATTCACTTTATGGATTGAACATGTCAAGAGTATATCAAATAATTCCAGTTTTACCAAAGGACAAAGCCGTGCTCTCACAATTTCGGCGATTTTCTTAGCGACGCAGATACTCCTGTAATCAATAGTTCAATAGTTAGCTCATTCTTATGTAAACAATTTATATCCATCTAATGATCAGTCATTTTAATCCAAATAAACGAAATCTCCTTATCAACTCAATTAATAATATTGGACGCTACATTTTGATAACTGGTATGTAATGTAACTGTAATATTATTATTGACCAAAAACTTCAAGTTGCACAACACACGAAATACCAGGAACCAAATCAAATCCACAAACCAACAAAAGAATACCGCTACAAACAGAATAAATCAAAATATACCTGCAGAAATAATTTAGTTCCAAAAAATATTGCCAGGGGCAACAAAATAGGATTTAGAAATACTAATAAAATAGGGCGCCAGTATTTTCAATTAAAATTCGAATTTCAAGCGAAAACACAATTTTGGTAATTTGGCGTAAAGTAAAACCTACTGAAAGTTCCCATGTAAGAAAAAAAAGAACAATAAAACGGAGCAACAGAAATTTTTGTCGGAACAAAAGGGTGCGTGTCTGTGCATATATAATATTCGATGCCACACGTTAAGTAAAAAAATAAGTGTTTATAAGTCAAGGCCCCAACGTATAGTATGTCAAAATATGTTACAGTATTCCGTAGGAACAAGAAAAATAGTAACGTACGCAACGAAACCAACACTCACCGAGTGCTGTAATAAAAAAAGAAGCTAAAGAAAATCTATGCTAGCTAGAAAATCGTAGTGTAGGATGAGTTATAAAAAACGCAAGAGAAAACCTCAAGAGGGAAAATTTATTTACAAGACCTTTACTAAAAAATATGTTTCAACAAGGAAAACAAATCCGCGTAGAAAATAATATTTATCCAATATATCCCGGAAGATTTATACTGTACAAAAGGCTTCGCAACAATAATTAATACATTCCATAGTCACCTTAACCTAACTTATAACGTCAATTCTAGTGGTTACATAAAACAAAATTATATATATATATATATATATATATATATATATATATAAAGACATGGGGTGGGGTGGTACCCCTAAATAGTAAAAGGAAAAAATCATACAGTGGCATGGGTTTTAAATAGGTTATTTATAGGCAAGGATGCAGATTATTTTCAATATTGGGTCTTTCAGGTAGAGGAATTAGAGGATGTCACTTGTAATTGTCTCTCCAGAATGTGGATGACGCCAGAGGAAGAACGGATATGTGTACGTGTGTGTGTGGATATGTGCAGAACTGATTTGTATTATACTTGAATAGCAGATTTTATTGTTTTGTATTCAAAGTTAGGATTAACATTGTGTTTCGTTTAGATTTGTGTATACTATCCAAGTTTATTACGCATTTGAAAACTAATTTAGTGATACAGTTGTGTTGTGTTTGTATTAGACTTGTACTGTATTTAGAAGTTAAGTTTAGTGTTGAAATGTTTATAATGTGCACTGAAAGGTATATAATTTTTTTTAGCAAGCCAACAGAGTGAATTGGCATGAATTGTATTATTAATTACGACTATTAGTGAGCATTGAGCTATATTTATCTTGAAAAAAGGGTATTTTTTATATAATTGGTTGTTGCTAGGGATTTTGGAGACGTTTACCAAGGTTTGACAAGACTAAATAGGCAGATGTATAGTTCCAAATAAAGTACATATGGTGATTAACTATGATATTAATTGAAAATAAAAGCAAAGTGGTAAAGACTTACATTAGCACCAGATATAATAATAAGAAGCAAGAATTTCCATTCCATGGAAGGATTAACTGGGGAACGTTCTAAGTCCAGCGGACTTGAGATTAGCATAAAAGGCAGTACGAGGCAGTTGCAGTGATCGGTGTTATAGCACCAACAATTGAAAATAATAAGCGCTATAACAGAAACAATGAAATCCAAGCGTCGTGAAGGTATTATATGTTCCAAGTCACATTGAAGCCCGGGAGTTCTATAAGTATGTGTAGCTAATAATCGTAGTTGCTGTAGCTGAACTTAAAGTGTTTTCATTCATTAGTAAATTGTCAATTTTTGAAACAAGCAATTATAATCAGGTACATACAATATACTGCTGATGATTACAATGAAAAATGTGTCTGAAGGGTAGGATCTGGAAGACGCGATCTAGTGTACAGGATTTAAAGGTACAGTCTATTCGCTTTAACTTTAAGATGACGTCACAACGGGATGAAAGGCTACACTGCCAATGTTAGTTTAAATTCTACTGTATTTAACAGAATATATACAATTATTTTCATTGGCAAGAGGAATTGTTGGCAACACCGTACAGAACTACCAACCTATATAAAAGAATATGTCACTTTCTGCGAGAGATGGTCTAAAAACTATTAAATCAGCAAACTAATTATCTTGTCTGAATAAACGCTCCAATTCAAAGTATCGCTATTGCCAAAAGGCTAAAACATAGATAAAAATTATTTGTCATTGAATAGTTTATTTTCACTTTAGGTCAGAGTCCGAAGCGTTTTGACCCTTAGAAAATTTTTGCTCAAGGCATTTTATCAAATACGCCGAGAGAGACGAGGTAGCACAAGCGTCTTTAAATTATTAAACAAAAGTAAATTTTGTGACTTACATATGAGATGCTTTGGGGTTCGGTAATTATTAACAAGGATTAGGTAAAGATTAATTTCATACGTTAGTAGTCATGTGGTAGATTATCTGTTTAAGCTTATGCCGTAAAATTGAATCTACGAGCATTATTTATATCTGTGTATGTAAGAGGTTATTAAAATAATGTGTATAAAAGGAAAGATGTATTTGAATGTATAGAAGATTGTGTATAGGTGTTTTTTGAGATTTTTGTGTTTCATTTTATTTTCTTAAAATCCGCGGCATATTTTCCGTTGAGCCATGAGTCATGTTTTTCATGGTGTCTTCATTTTTGTCTATCTTACTATTCAGTGCCATCAAAACCTTCATCATTTTTGTTTCTTGTGAGGTCCGTCGCTCCTCGCTAGAACTCCATTCAAATGTCCTTTCCTGGGATCCTCTTTCCATTTTTGAAATTTATATTTACACTAAATTTTAAATGCTAAAATAAATCTGCTTAAATTTAATTAATGTACAACTTTCTCTGAATTTTTGGTTTCGGTGTTTTTTCTCAAATTAAAACTCTTTAATTATAGTCCCAGTTTAATTTAATAATTTTATTTTAAATCCCACGGTCGTATTGTCAAATTTATTTGATATGATTCGAGTCTCTTCGTTCAGATGGGTGTATTACATCGTGGTAAAATATTCTCACCCTTACGTTCGGGTCGCCATGGAAAATTGATATGATAACGCCGTTCTCGGTGTAATAAACGTTCTACTAAACGCCACCGCTCTGTGTATTTCTCAAATTAATCTTTTGCTTTTATTATTATGCCACGGCTAGCCCTTTTTAATCTACACAGAGTGCACAACGTTACGATAATCAATTCTCTCGCGCCTTTATGATTGCCTGTTTGAATTGATAAAACGAAGTCAATCAACATTCATATAATGAAGGGAAATAATATTTACAATTTTTGAAATTCTTTAAATACACCCATCAATCAATTAATATTATATGGATTATTTATCCCAAAATTTATATACTTTTAGTTTAAAATAAAGTCACCAAAAACAACACCTTTACAAAAAAAATCTGGAACGTTCGAAGCCCTCTTATGATTTATTACGTAAGTTTAAACGTATGCAATGTTCCTGTTGACTCTTTACAAGTTTTGGATAAATTTAATAAATTCAGTATTAAAATTTAAATTGAAAAGATTCCTTAAAATTAAGTAGATCTGACCTGTGATCTATTGATATGTTGTTTCGTGTTGTGAGTCAACACCCCCTTGTTGTCTTCAATGGAATACCAATGCTCTGCTCTGTCGAACTAATATTTAAGTACGGTTACCCCTTGCTTTCCAAAAAAATCACCTCTAGCTTTATTCTATATTTCTCTGCATATGTTTTGAATCTCTTCCCATAAATACCACTTGAATTCCAGACTTCGGATTATAAATTAGCAGCGTGTTAGGATTGTCCCATAATTATACCAGAAGTATTGTTTTCGACACAGATTAGAAATGTTTTATAAGTGAACCAGAAATAGTCCAGAATTTGACTGGAAGCCGATTAGAATTGTTTTATAGGTGAACCAGAAATAGTCCAGAAATATACCAAAAGTATTGTTTCCGACGCAGATTAGAATAGTCCAGAAATATACCAGAATTATCGTTTTCGACGCAGATTAGAAGTCCTATATCATTGTAAATATTTAATCTAAATTAATTAACCAATTTCTACTCACGGTTTCTGAAAAAAACGGCAAAAACTTTTCATATGTTCTTAACACAATTTTATGCAGCACTATTTTTACTATATTATAAATTTTATTTATCTTACGCGTAGATTTCTGGTTAAAACTGATGTGGATTCAACGTCCTTCAAGTGGAAACTGAGCTGCCTTATCACCGGTGGGTGTTAAATAGCTTTTCCCACTACCTTTGGATTGGGTTGCCAAGCAGTTTACAGATTGTTTGTGACCAACCACGTTTGTCTTTAGTATTCCCTGTATTTTTAAGCTGTTTTCTGATGAAACTCTCTTGGATTCTTCTATCATGCTTGTTTATTTGCGATCGTTGCTTGCCTCAACATTTGTTATCGCGGCCAGACTTTAACTTACGTCTGTTGTTTTGTATAGATAAAGTTTTTGGATAATTGTACAAAAATAAATGATGCATTTATTTATTTGAAAATGCGTTTTTTTATCAAAGCGTAATTGCATGAGGATTTATTAGGTTTTGTCTTATCTTCTGCGTCTTTATTTTATAAACTTGTATAACACTTCTCAACGTATGTTTAATTACATGTACGATCATTTCTCTGCTGAATACGCGTTCTTTTGTTGAAAGATATGCTTACTGGCAGCGCTTAAAGTTAATCACGGTCTATATACAGGGTGTTAAATGCTTGCTATTTACATAATGTACGGATTAGTTATTTTGTTTGCTAAATAAATGCAGTTTTCTGATTCCCATTGTTATTTACAGTTACTATTGGACCTTTACTACTCAAAACACCCCTAAACAACCCCTTTTCACAGCACTATATATATATATATGTATATATATATATATTGCTGTGCCAAAGTGCCGTTGGAGCGTCACTAAAAGAATGCTGTGACAACCCCCCGTTTTAATGCGCCACTAAAAGAGTGCTGTAATACAGATACAACAAGTTGTAAAACTTGAAATTGTTGACTTACTTTCCTTTCTAACTTTCTCTTGCCTGGTCAGTCTCAACGGAAATGTTGGAACTTATAAAATAAAATAAAACACAGCAATATTAAAGCATTTATAGAGAAAGAAATATTTTCTCTCATGCAAAAGCATATAGAACATTTACAATATCGTTTCCTTCAATTCAAATAATTTCTAAAAAGTAATTATTTATTTAATTATAAAAATGTTCATTACCTTATTTTAAATTTATAGAACTAAGTTTCTTCTGTTATGGATGATTTACCTGGTTATGATTCTCACGCTTGTAAGGTTTGTTTTGGCCAAAAAAATCTTTGACCGATAATCTATTAAAAAGTCGGAGTGTTTCGAACCCTGAACACAAACTTTCTTGGCAAAGATCCTTACGAAAAAATGTTTAGGGCTTACACTATCTTAAACTAAACGACAAAATTCAAGTAGCATTTTCATTTAAATATCTTCGGATTTGTAGCTTTATTTTAAATTGACGTTCAAATCCCAGTTTACAAAATCCGGCATAATATTTAAATCTTTATTTAGAAACCAATGTGCATCCTCAGAATTATTTAATAAAATCTTAATAGCTTTTTATATCAAAGTATTTCTCATCTACATTGTATATAATTAAATTTAATTGTTTCCATTCTTTTATATGCAGGTTTCGTTTAAAACATCACTTCTTTATTCATTGCATCTCAGTTCCGGCAAAACTGAGATGCAGGTTCAAATCCTATCCAAGGCCTTATATTTTCCTTCTTTCAATTACTAGCTCGATTTGAAATGATCATTTGGGCTTTACTTAAAAAGTCTAGGTTATTATTTCATCTTATTAATTTCAATACGTAAGTATTTATCAACTTACCTTGTGTAAAAAACTACTTATAGTATTTATATATTAATACTTGGCTAATAGCCGTGATTTTGAGCGTTGCTTCCTGTCTATATCTGACATAAGTCGAAAACTTGACAATTTCAGATATGATTGACAAAAATGCTAAACGTAATTAAAAGTTAGGTTTATATATGGTGCTGTACACGGTTTAGATTTGTAAATTTCCCAATTATAGCCATCGGCCTCGGTAGCGTAATTGGTTAACGCACAGTTCCGGCAAAACTGAGATGCAGGTTCAAATCCTGTCCAAGGCCTTATATTTTCCTTCTTTCAATTACTATCTCGATTTGAAATGATCATTTGGGCTTTACTTAAAAAGTCTAGGTTATTATTTCATCTTATTAATTTATATATATATATATATATATATATATATACAGTCTGTTTCAAATTAACTTGGCACCATTGCTAACTTTGTTATTATTGGAGCTAGGAGGTTGGTTAAATGAGCAAAGAAGCTTAGTTTATACAGCTAATTACCATGGACAGCGCAAAAAAATCATTGAGCATTGCTGTTTCGAGATATTGACCAAAACACTTACTTTTTAAATAAAACACCCTGTATATTTTTAATTTGAATGAAAGAGAAATAAATTCTTAACAAAAAGTCTTATACACTCTTATATCAAACTCCTTAAGATAAAGTAAATATTAACAAATTTGTAATTTAATCAAGGTAGGCGCGGATATTTGAACAGAATTCATTTGTTTAACAAGTTTGTCATTTCGTGTGTTTAATTGTAGCAGCTAACCTTAAGAAATCTTAATAACATTTTTAGAATGCCTTTTACTTAGGGATGGCCACGGGCTCGGGCTTTGGCCCGGCCCGGCCCGAAGCCCGGCCCGAATATCAAGCCGGGCTTCGGGCCGGGCCGGCAAAATTTTTTTTGGGCCCAAGCCGGGCCAAGCACGTGTCGGGCCCGGGCCGGGCCGGGCCAGACTGCTCAAGCTTTTCGGGCTATTCGGGCCGGCCCGAAATTTATATAACGAAATATACAATTTATTGATTTAGTAAAAAATTTCATTTAATGATTTCTTTAGGTGCTTCTTAAACAAAATTATAATTAACGCTTCTCGTAATATATCACCCAGGTACAGTTACACACATATTGGTATGTGTGTGATAATAGAAATAAATCGAAAACGAAAATGATTTGATTTAAACCGATTTGTAAAGTTCGATTTTTTTTTGATAAGTAATATTCACTTGTTTCCACTTTTCAAGAACTTTGAAATAGAAATTGTCCGTGTTAGATTTAATTAATTTGAAGGAGTATTGCAACGTATGTTAATTGAGCTGGTTTATTGTATTATACTTATTAATTAACTTATTATTGTGGCCTCGAACTAAAGATTATTTATGAATAAATCGAAACCACTTTGTATATGTAAAAATATTTAAAACTACCCGATTACAAAAACCAGCTTAAGTAGATTTAATTATTTGATTGTATCTTTTGTTGAAAAGCATACCGAATACAATGCGATTAGCTTTTTATAGCTTTAAATAACAAATGAATATAGAAAATTAAAATGTAAATACTAAATAATATTCTATGTTGCGGCTCCTAAAAAGGTATAAAGAAAAATCGTGATATTATAATGGGTATAAACAAAAATAACGAAATAGAATAAATATTATTTTAACAGAGGCGTCTCTAGCTGCTGCTATCTGCAGAGCTTAGGCCAATAATGGATACCCATAAAATTTAAATTTGCATTTTAGGTCGCAAATTTTAAACAGCTGTAGTCGTTGGTACATGCGGTAGTAGTTTAATTTTAGAGGTTTTTGCTCCATCGAACTTATTCCTATTACGACTTATTTTCTTCAAAATTTACGAACTTGCTTGACCCATGAGAAAGTTATTGCAGGTGCGACTATTTCGGCATTTTTCCGGATAAATATAAATAAGCTGAATTCCGTTTCTGCACTATGATTTAAATTATAAAGATTTCTTTATTTAGTGCACTGTTTTAAAAATATTAAAATATTATAACCAAGATTCTAAATTTTGAGCTCTCCGTTTTCAATCACAATGTCGGATTTCAATAGTGAGGATAGCGTGGGGGATCCAGATTATCAACCTCGACGAAGTAAATCGGTAACTAACAACACACAATTTGGAGACATAGATGAAAGTTTGCGAAATATACATTTAGTGTCAGACAATTCTAAAACGTGGAGCAAATTTAGAAAGTCTTTGAGTTTACCCCAATTTCAAAAAGTGTAAAAACTGCAAAATGTAAGGTATGCCAAAAGAAAAAGTACGATGAAGAACTTAAAGTGAAAAATTCAACTACATCCAATCTTAAAAGGCATTTAAAAACAAAACATTTAAAAGAATATCGAGATCTCTATTCGCACACTGAAGACCGAGCTAAAAATGAAGTTGCAGGTAGATCTAGTACAGTGTTTCACCAAAAAAACCATTTCGGAAATGTCCCAGTGCAAGGTAAGTGTGAAACCTACTTTTCCATTTTTTAAGAGTTAAGAAAATTGCATATAATTAACCATAAAAGCGTAATAATTAATACAATGTTATCCAATAATGCCTGTTTTTATCTCTAAAAAGTACCACACATGTGTGTAGTTAGCACTGCTAAGGTGTCAGGTCAAAGAACCTCATTTTTAAATTGGTTTTATGTTTGTTATTATTTTGTGAATAGCTTTAATTGAACATTTTTTTACTTCCGTTTTATTGCAATCGCCAGCATAGTAAAAGCTTTTAAGTGAACCTAAACAAGAAACCATCAACAAAATCTGGAAAAACAGCCGCAGAAAAATCAACGGAGAAAAAAGTTGTAAAACTGAAAAAAAGTCCCTGATAAGAGAAATTAATTATTATCCTTTAAACTGTTAAAAATTCTTATATTGCATTCGAATTGTTTAAATTAGAGTGTAAGTAGATGTAAAACGATAACTAATTAATTTTTTCATATGTATTGCAGTTTCGAACTTTAGCAGACAAAGCACGTTGCTAGTTATTTCATTAGTCCAATATGAAAAAATTATTATAAAACACTCACAATAATAATACCACATAAAACATTTAAACTTTATTCACAAATTACTGTGCATACATAAATAAAGTACATGTGCAAATAAATGCAGTTTTCTTTTCCTATGCATTATCCTGCGGCTGGTATACGCACAGCCTATACTTTCCGTCATCTTTTTCTTTCCTCAATTTTCATCCGCCGAATTTTTTCTTATTATATGCGTCTTATTTTGGGGTTTTACCAGTTTTAAATAAGTAATATTATACGGGTTGCTTATTTACATAATTTCGGGAAATAAAAATTGGATTTTAATATATAAAATGTAAAATCTCACAGGACCACGTTTTTTTATAACAGGTTTCGGGATATCGAGTGAGAATTGTGAAAAAGGGGCGTGAATGTAAAAATCAATATAATATAGCGATGGACACGAACAAGGTTCGGTTCGGTTATAAGTTCGGTTTGATTTTTTGAACCGAACCAGACTTTTCTTCTAACTAAACTTTTCAAACCGAACCACATGCTCAAGGTTTGATTTCTATTCAGGGCAAAAGGTTCGATTTTTAAATACAAATTTAGTTTAAAAATTTTCACTTTGAGCGTCTCAATCTTTATGTATATGCACATTTTAAAAATCACTATAGTCGGAAGCATAATGCTTCAAACATTTAAGAAATATAACGATTTTTAAATGTACATTGGTAATCAAATCTTATAAGTCAATAGATACAAAATGTATGAGGTATTAAGGTTACACATCTAGTGCTGCAAAATAAATTTTTCCATCGAAGCGCCAAGCAGCACGATGGTGGGTCAAAAAGTTTTTTTTTTTTATACATCGTGGAAAACTTATTTCTATTTGACACTCTCAGGATGTATAATTAATTGCTTACTTGATATTTACTTATATAACCATATATAAACACTTAAATATACAGGATGCCCCAACGAAAAACTTTCATTAAAGAAATCTCAAAACTTACTATTCCTGAAAAACTGAAACTTTGCATGTAGGGGTTACCCAATAAGGCAAATTTAGCTAAGATATTTTCTACGTTGTGAAACTTTCGGTTAAATCGAAAGTAACTGTCAATTTCATTATTTTAAATGGCATACTCCACATTTTATTCTTTATTTGAATAGTGCGCGAGTAGATTATTATTTTGATATTAGGGTTTGTAAAACTATTTTCAATTGTTTTGCTTCGAGGAATTTTTTCTCTTAAAAAGTGCACTTTGGAGGATCAGAAAAATGGCATTAGTAAACATTTTATTAAAACGGTTTATACGTTGTGTTTGCATAACACCGTAACAAATGTTTCTCAATCTCAATAAGCACACTAACATAGTTTTTGCAATTTAATAACGCGAATTTAAAAACTAATAATAAGTTAGAATAAGCAATGAAATTCGTTAACAAATATTTGTACTTTACTTGCGCTCAATTTATTAAAAAAATTATGTATAACCTTAATTTCCGCAATACCATAAACGAAAGCAAAATTAAAGAAAATTAAGCACAAACTGAAATTTACCAAATAACTGATTAAACTTTTATGCTCGTTCATGTCGAGATATAAAAAAATGGGGGTTCAATTATAAAAATTACATAATTTTTCAATTCTGAATTTTTCACCTCCTAAAATTGTAAAAACTATTCTATTGTTTTTATTGAAAAACATTTCTTAAGGTGTAATGGAAACAACCTACAATCCGTTTTGATTAAATGTTTATTAACACGATTTTTTAGATCAATAATTCCTGGATGCACAACAATTGAAGATACATGCATTTAAATCAAAATAACCACCTGCTAAAGCACCATTTATATATGCAATAAAATACAGGATGTGCTATTCAAAATAATTAATATGACAGATATTTGCAAGATTTCAAAACTATTTTAGCTATAGTTTCGCCTTGTTCGGTAACTGCTACACAAAGTTTCAATTTGCCAGAAAAATTGTAGTTTTTAAAATACTTTTAATGGAAGCTCAGTGTGGGATATCCTGTATACATGTCTTTTTTTATATTAAAGAGCTACATTCTTTGTAAGTATATGTTATTGTTTTACTCAATACGTAGCAGATTCTCTATATACGACGAAAGCAGCGTTTCCATACTTTTGAAGAACCCTGCATATATTAATATTTAACATTTTTATAGATAAGATTGTCGGCATTTTTTTCATAATAATTAAAATTTCCAGTAAAGCATGCGACAAAAAAATATTCATAGACAACAAAGTAATGTCTGCCTGATACGAGAGACTTGAATAATCAGTTCTCTGAACGGATCCTAGCACATTCTCGAAATGCAGACCTATACACCAGCAATCTGTAAAATGGAAATTGACAACGTTCTTTGTTTAGAATATGAGGAAACAATATTCAGTCAAATTTTGAATACTTTCCTTGAAATATTTTACTATATACTAGTAGTAGTACATGAATTCTAAAATGCATTTTGTTACTTAAGGTTAAAGTTTGACGCAAACCACCTTCTATTTTGGATTGCCTGTGCAAGTGTGCATCATCTCCAAATACCTGTGAGATTCTTCGAGGTTAAAATGATACTATAAACTATAATTTATTAAGGTTGATATATTCAACTTTTGTAGAAAACATAATAATAGTAAAGAAGTATTTTTATACAACTGAAAATACATATATTAACAAATGATACGTTCCATTTGGATGTTGAAAAATCTATACATCACTTAAGGTTTTAGTTACATTCCGGCCCGAATCGGCCCGGCCCGGCCTGAAGCCCGGCCCGAAATTCAAGCCGGGCCTCAAGCCGGGCCGATGCGTTTTGGTTCGGGCCGGGCCACCGGGCCGGGCCGGAGCAAATTATTTCGGGCCGGGCCGGGCCGCATCGAAAGCCCGGCCCGGCCCGGCCCGAATCCATCTCTACTTTTACTCATGAAGAAAAGTGTGTTATGTTGGAAACTTTTATAATAAATGGAAAAAATAGTACCAGAGCATCAAATTGCTATTGCGAAAACTTTCCTAATCAAAACTCTCCAGACGGAAGATATTTTCTAATTTTGTACAGAAAATTTAAAGACAATGAAAATTTGTTTTTGAAGAAAAGAACTAGAAAGAGATTTATAATTAGTAAAAACATTGAAACAAATGTATTAACTTAATTTGAAGCATTTCTAAATGATTCTATTAGAGATTTGGTAAAAAATAGTAACTTTTCTTTAACAGTCATTTATAGAATATTAAGAAAAAATAAATTTATTCCTTATAAATATCGACAAAAAATAAGTCGTTGGTAAGTTGCTTCGCGTACAGAAAATTCTGGCCTCGTAAAAAATATAATTTAGAGGGACGAATCAATTTTTTTGAATTCTGGAATGTTTAACCGTAAAGACATGCATTACTGGTCACGCGAAAATCTACTGTTAACTTTCCCATCCCATCCACAAACAAAGTTTAGTTTAAATGTATGGTGTGGTTTGATTGGTAGTAAAATAGTGGAGCTAGATATATGAACATTATGGAAGAAGTTTTTGAAGAATACCTGGATGATATTAACCTAGAAGATCGCCAAACCATTTACTTCCAGCAAGATGGAGCTCCAGCACATAATTTTCGCGAAGTTGGCGCAGTGATGCAAAGACGTTTTGAAGACCGGTGGATGGGTACAAATGGTCCTATAAAGTGGCCACATCGTTCACCAGACTTGTCGCCTTTAAATTTTTTCTTTTAGGACAACGTAAAAATAACGTATATATATATATATATATATATATATATATATATATATACAATATACAGCCTGTTTCAAATTAACTCGGCACCATTGCTAACTTTGTTATTATTGGAGCTAGGAGATTGGTTAAATGAACAAAGAAGCTTAGTTTTTACAGCTGATATATATATATATATATATATATATATATATATTATATATATATATATATATATATATATATATATTGCAACGATATCGCCCGGTGTATTTAACGCTCAGTTGCTTGCGGTTCGCCACCTTTTGTGACTCTAAAATTAATCTAAGGTAATTTTAAAATAAACACAATAAATTTATGCCTCGACTACCTCAGTTATATCTGCACAGAGTGAACGACGATATGATAACAGAGAATATTTACCCACTTTCCTCAAACACCTTTATATACCTGAATAAGACAAACGAAATTCACTAAATTTTGTATAATAGGCTGAGACGATGTAAAATTTATAACTCTACGTTCTTGTAATATTATTAGCTATATAAACTTTTAAATCATATTAAAATAAATATTCTTATTAAATTTGCTTACTTCCAAAATTTGAAGCAATTAAAGCCAGGAAAAATAATTGTATTTTATATTGAAAGCTTCGTTAAACGTTCAGAAAAACTATTTCCCTTTTAACGTAATTTTTACGTATTAACCAAGATTTTTTTGTTGACCTTTTACACAAAAATTACCTATATTACATGTGAGTTTTATGCTTATAAAATATTTGAAATAAGATATGCAACATTCAAAAAATTATAAATTTAAATTCTTACTTTGTATCTTTCTGTTGACTCCTACGGAAGCTGCGTGACCCAGATCGAGTATTAGTTCAAGTCGTTGACCTTTAGCTTGACTTTTAACCCAGTAATCTACAGTTTTCTAATAACTTGTAGACGTTCTTCAGTGAATACTTTAGTTGCTTGTTTAGTTTAACATCATCATTAAATCCTTATTTATATTAATAGTTAGAGAATTTCTTAGATCCTCACTCAGATCCTTACTCAGATAGTTTCTTAGAACATTACTTAAATAATTACTTAGATGGTTACTTAGAGTTTCTTAGATCCTCACTCAGATCCTTACTCAAATGAGTACTTAAATAGTTTCTTAGAACATTACTAAGAGCCCTATATTAATAAATGGTAAAGATTATGTTTACTTTAATTAAATTGAGACTTACGTTTTTAATACTAATGGCAAATTTTCACCAACTCGTAATTCACTCGCACTTCTACTATTTTATTTTATATTACTTTTGACTTTACTTAATTTCAGATTCACGTAATAAATTCGTCTAGACTGGTACAGCCGTAAATCGTTAATGAAATGAATGCCTCTTATCAGTTTTGGTTCCTTATATAGAACAAGTTCCTTCCCTCCTATCTCTTAACCTGTTGGGTTTTATCAAAATTGCTTACTCTATGCATTTAACTTTGCACGTATTTCACCGTTTTGTTTTGGGATTTGCTAACAAATGTTGCTATTTGTGCTTGAAACATCACGTAGACATAAATTTTGTAAAGAAATTTATTAAATTTCCAGTTAATTCTGCACGTATACCAAAACTTATGATTCCATATTTCGTTTCCCCTGCCGGGCTTTACAAAAATGTGGCAATTTCTACATTTATAATGTCACGTACATCTTTTGTTCAAATATCTATACCTTATGGCGTTATGGAATATGCACGTTTTTCTAAAGTTTGTTTTATGCGTTTTATTGCCTTCTATTCCTTACGCAATGCGTTATCTTTGATAGAGATTTGTTTCACTTTTAAATATGCCTAGTTTGTATTTATTTGGAGTTCATGAATGCTTTAAATGTTTCTAAAATGAATTGAGTTGCGCCCAAAGTTATTAGTTTTACTAAATGTGGTTTAGTTATTACATAATGAGCTGTCTTTTATTTTATACAAGGTGAATTGTATTTGCTTTGGCTCTTGGGAATGTTTTAAATATTTAGAAATGTATTGAATGACTTCCAAAATTATTTATTTTGATTAATGTTTTTAGTCACTACAGAATGAGCTTTTTTGTATTGATTGTAGTTAGTTGTTGATTTTATAAAAGGTGATTAGAATTTACTTGTTGCATAATGGCCGAATTATGTACTCTCTATGGCAAATCTTTGATTTTATTTTTATGATGTTCACATGAAGTATACTTCTCCTGTGACCTTGTATACCCTTAAATAACCCTATTACCATAGCTATATATATATTGTAGTGGTTTTAAAGGGTTAAATTTAAGTATATACAAGGCAATTTCAAACACACTGTATAGAGGAAACTACCAAAATTTACGTGCCAAATTTATTTCATTTAGTGAATTTAAAGTAACAAGTATTAACAAAGTTTTACAAGTAGTGATTAAGATTTAGTTAGGTTCGTAAAGAAAATAAATTGTAGAAGCCAATGCAAATTATTAATTAATTTAATTGAGTTGAGTTAAAAGGGTTATTACGTCTAATACGCATAAGAGCTTGAAAAATCGATAATACCAAGGTGAAACGCTTTGCTACCAAACGAAGAGCCGTTGAATATAAAATACCTGGAAACGTAAAACTCCTAGAAATGTTGTGTTAAAACGTTTGTTAATTGAACACTTGCATGTTTTCGAAATGTCAGGTTCCCCTTATTTGTGTAGATAAAAGACAGTATTCGCGGTATATCGGGTAAACGGTCGGACGGTTCGCATGAATGCTAACTAAAAGTTTCTTTAGAGCGCAGAAGGGATGGAGAATCAAGGATATGCTTCGGAATGAGACAGGCATAATAGCAGTTCATTTCAAAACGCACGTATTCAGTCCACATGGGTTAGTTTGAAACCGCGGACAGTAATATCGATTTCTACCACTCAAACAAGGTTAGAAGGAAACATAGAATATGCATAAGAGAGGAATAGCGTTAATACAGGCGGGTTTCAAGACGTCACTGAATATCTCATTGGTCTATATAGTTAGTTGTACAACAGACAAACACGGGAAAATTTGAATGCGGGTTTTACGGAAAATCTCATAACGACGAGTTAAATTTCGAAGATTTCAAAAACGGTCGAACCAAAATTTTAAGAAGTTTTATTTTAAATGAAGGATTTTGCGTCAAGAGCGGCCAAGAGGTGGCATAGTAAATTGTATAAATACTTTAAAAATTAATAGAGGTTTCTTAGTATTTTCATCGCTTCAGAATACGTACAGAAATTTACCACGAGCTTGTAAGTATATAAAATTTTTTAAATTAAACAGTACAGTGTTGGCCACATAATTTGATACGCGGATAGTGTCGAGTCTAAATTTTATTGAGGTGCAACATATAATTTAACAAGCTCGTGAAGTGACGTAAGGTAACGTAAATTAAATTAAACAGTTATAAAATAAGTGTAATATACGTGGATTTGGATTTGGATGCATTGTGAATGCAGAGCAGGCAGCACAACTTAGAGGGTGTTTATCTACTAATAGTTGGAGGCGGCGACCAGAGGAGAACCATGAAACCGAGAGCGAAACAACTTAACGGCATCATCAACGGAGTAGGGATCTTCAATAAATTCCAGGTAGCGCTTGTTGTTTTTGATAAACTATGAAGATTATTGTAATGTGTGAGAGTGAACTACGATGGTATTTTGAATTATTTTGCGTATTGAAAATAATACGTATAACTAACTTTTATTATGGTATTTAAATATAAATCTAAAGGTGTATATAAAGCTGATTAACGTTCCTCAGGAATTTAAATATTTTTTTGTTATGAGAACATGGGTTTTTGTTGTGTTTGTAATAAGAATATGCAAAGTAAAAAGCATACATTAATCATAATTAACTGGGTTATCATGAGCTCACCATACTCCAGAGTTTCCTAATTAGAATTAGTTATAAATAAAGAAAGAAAGATAAGGTATTATTCAGGGCCCATTTACTTAGGTTACATTCAATGTGTTTGATATTTCTAGTTAAAATTCTGGACGTTACAAAAAGCGAATTTATTGAGGTGTAACTTGACCACTGAAATGTAGATAATCTTGAAGTTTTATTTGTAAATAGTGGTAAATAAATATTGTATGATTGTTGTATTATTTTGTGGTTTTATTGAGAGTGTGCGTGAACGATAAAGAGTATGATAGTGAATATAGTTATCGAAGAGGAAGCCCAACTGAGCTAGCTGGGGAGCGGTTGAAGTAATAAAGTGATGAAGCAGGAATCTGGGTAAGAAGTTTTTTTTTGAAATTTAACTATTGTGTGGAGTTTTCGATTTTCGTAAATTAATAAAATTTTCGAATATTTTTGTTACTGAGGCTCGATTTAGAGATGGTTACACGGCAATATATATATATATATATATATATATATAACACTTCTTCTTTAGAGTTTAGGTCTGTTGATTTAATAATACTTTTTATGTCCTAAATTTTCGCATATTTTTATGCTTGATCACAGGCTACAAAGTGAGGATGGTTAAAATTGACATCAATATTTTGAAGGAGATAAAATTTCTTATAGAATAAATATTTATGTAAATAGTGAAAGTAAAATGTCATTTTACAATATTGATGTCAATTTTAACCATCCTCACTTTGTAGCCTGTGATCAACATAAAAATATATGCGAAAATTTAGGCCATAAAAAGAGTATTTATTTCAATCCAGCAGACCTAAAAAATCTACAAAGAAGAAGTGTTATTCCTGCAAGGTCACTAAGCATTATAGTATATATATATATATATATATATATATATATATATATATATAGATTATTCTATGTCGCTTCCATACAACTGGACTTCGAAACAGCACTCATTTTTATAACGGAAATTCTATTCCGTTCTAGCAATAAAAGCCGGTAAAATAATAATAATTCCATTTGAATCGTAACTTCTATAGAAAATATCTTCTGCCGATAAGATAACCAGAAAATTAATTGAATTAAACGCATTTTCAAAAATACTTTCGGTAACCTTGCACATAAAAACTTATTATATTATTTTAACAAACAAAACTGCAACCAACAATAAGTGGGAAACCAAGTTCAAGTTATAAACCACAACGTGTCTAAATAAGAGATAAATAATAAATACTACCAACATCATGCAAAAGACATGAAGGACGAGTATAATGTTTTACTTAACCTCCCGCATTGAAACTATAGTAACGTACTATAAACTCAATGTAAATATTTGAGGAAACTAACTGTTTGATAACAAAACCCCACATTGTAAATGCCATAAAAATAGCATAAATTTAAATTTTTTAAATTATAATGTGA